>CM070832.1:11453994-12060389 GCA_036326025.1 Chrosomus eos | reverse complement strand
GATACTTTCCCTTTAACATCTTCCCTTTGCAGATTGTTCTTCTTGACACTAATTAATCCCAACATCACTTCCTTGTTACAAAGTATTCTCAGGTCAGAACCTTGTCTAATCTGTATCTCTTTCACATTCAAAATCTCGGTTTTCAGCTTTTTTTACAGTCTCCTAAAGCAGACGTTTTTGAAATAAATAATAAAATGTGTAAAATTCTGTAATGTGTTCCATAAAAGAAAGAAAGTCATGCATACAACAACATCAAGAGGAGTATATGATGACATGATTTTCCATTTCACCATAAACTATTCTTTTAATAGCTATATATTGTCCAGAATAGTGAATCAAGCTCTAAAATCACATTCAGTGGAGAATCTTCCTTACAACTTCATTCTGAGATATTAGAATAGATATTAGATATTAGAATGCAGACCCTGTCTCACTGGCAGGATTTATCTTTTAATTTCTCAGCTGCATTGTTCTACTGTCTCAGACATTCCCATGGGAATCTCAGCCAGAGAATCAGGCAAAGGCATGAGGCGAGACCCAGAAAGCTTTAGCGCTTACTATTTATGTCTTTCTGGTTAGAGATGACAGGGAGGCTTTAAACTGCAGAACTTTGGCAAGCCGGGCATTGGGAGTCTTCTCACGTCCACGAGATTCTTTATCTCAGCGTGACACAACTGTCCCCAGTGCTGTACTAAGAAGGAGAAGAGAGTATCTCTTCTCTTCCACTCTTGTGCCTCCTCTACTCTGTTCACATAAGAGCTGGAGCTTTGAGCAACCCAAGGTGTTTGCAGCACAACAGCTTTGACACGTTAAATAGAGACGGGGGACTAGGATTGTGTAAAGCTGAAAGACTAGAAACCGATACAGCCCACAGTGACTGAGAAAAATATATGTGACCTTTTAGGACCACTATTATACACTATGTTACTTTTTTTTGTTAAAAATTAACTGAATTTAAATAATCCTTCTTCCAAACGGGTTTTTCATCTTACCCCAATTCACTATGGTATGCACATTATAAGTAGCCTGGTCCCACCAGACTCTTGTACATTTCATTTGTACATAGAGTCTGGCACCGCTCCATTGACAAGCGTTAACTTCCTTGTAGGCGGGAACTCTATTGAAGTCTAAAACTATTGGATCTGCCCAGAGTCACTCTGGATCTGCCATAACCAATCGCTAACGTTTGGTCATGACATATGTATTTTCCCGAACCCCGTGGGGAGGATGGCCACCAACAAAACAAAGCAAAGATTGTTCTTGCTCCGGCTTTAACTTGCGAGCATATTCGGCAGCGTTGCCACAACGGAGCGAATGGCTTCACTCGCATCTTTCTTATTTTAAACTACAACTCAAAATAACGCACGAGTCGACATCAACGTCATCGTTCTCAGTCACTCCCTCTGTTCGCTGATTGGCCCGGTAAAAAATTGATCGGAGAAAACCGAAGTTTACAGCAGAATCCCAGACGCAGTACTGAAGGAAAATGAAAATTGAGCGGAAGTACGAAGGAGGGCGGAGTCAGGCTACATTATAATTGCTTATATTTTAGATTGAGCAGGATGCTTTTAGCGCAAAATTAAGTACTTACGTCACTCGTCTGTGAGTGTCTCGTTATATCCGTAAATAGAGAAAAATTGTTACAGCTACTTTAACGCATATGGGTGTGCCATAGTTGTCACAAAGAGCGAGAAAGGTTGACAAATAGCACACTAAATCTTGAACCTCCGGGGAATCACCCGTTTGAAATAAAAGGCAAAAAGGGATTTGAAATGTTGTAAAAGCGATGTGTTTTTATTACTCAATAGGTGAGTAAGGTATTTTATTGAAGAGATAAATTAACCATATGTAGCTCTCTAATGTGTAGGGTCATTTCAGAATGGTTGTTGTAGCGCTGTGCTGGAATTTATTTTCAAGAAAGTACTGTCTATTAATGGGTAAAGCTATAGTAATGTCTACAGCTAGTCAGCTAAAGATCCTTTTCATCTAAACTGGTTATCTCTCTTAACCCTAGTAGTGCTAGTGAATGTTTTATGATCAGTAGGATATCCATATTCATCAGCACAGTCATGCAGAGCCGAAACACAACCAAAACAATGTTATTCCGCAAAATGCATGCAGTTTTGTTTTTTAACCACTAGATGGCCAAAAGTTACATAGTGTACCTTTAAAATCCAAAATCATTCTGTCATTTACTTCACCTCAAGCACAAAACGTGGGTTTCTACTGCATTATGGGTCACATTTACATTTCTTGCTGAAGGGTCTAATAAAAAGTGTTTTAATTATGTTCATGATATTTACCTAAGCGGGTGGCCAAGGATACAGAATTCATGCTTTAGGTGCATCATATTTTATTTAACCACATTGGGACAAGTTACGTGTAGGAATCACACTGCAATACAAATTAATTAATTAATTTAATCAATAAATTATTTTTTTCTTAATTTTCTCAACCTCAAGTCAATCTATAATTGTATGACTTTCTTTTTTCAGTAGGACACAAAAAGAGATTGTTGTGGAAAAATTTTAATAGTCATTTATTCCTAATCTATTCAATGTGTAAAAGTATATGTGTGTACGTGCTTGTGCGTGACGTTTCAGGAATATATGGGACAGGACATCTCGACCTTAGGAATGGTCAGATTTGGCTGGTTTATTCCAGTACCAGTTTGTGTTATTAAGTAGAAACTGAACAGAAGTGGGGGCCTTATCTGGGTGGAAAAGTACAGCGAGTGAGAAGGAACCTTGAAAAGAGTATAAAAGCTGTCTCATGTCTTCCTGGTGCGCGCCACTCACTTCACAGAATGTAACGGCTGTGATGGCGACTGGGCCTTCTTGCAAGAATAAACATTTCTCTTTTTATTAATTTGACTCTGAGTGTCTCTTACGCAGTGATGATGTTTAACAGAAGTTTTTGCCACAACAATTGGTGTCAAAGAAGTGGGATTCCTTGGCAGTGCCTCCTGGACCTGAGAGCGGACGGTGTTTGGCCACCTGGACTGAGCAGTTCCAGCTCTACCTCGTAAGTTTCAGAGAGAGGGGCCGACCGCTATCAGGGCCAGGAGAAGCTCCACTGGAATCAGATGAAAACGAACCCGTGGCAACTCAAGACATCTCTGGTAAGAGACGGCTAAAATATTTTTCTTATGGGCTAAAATATTTTTCAATTTGTGGAAAAAAAAAAACAAAAAAACATAGTGGCTGTGTCTGTTCGTTTCTGTGGCGTAAGTCAAGAGTACTGAGGCAATAGGGGCTAACTGTGCGAAGTGCGTTTTGCAAAACAAGTCAAAAGGTGACGGTTTTGTAAAATCAGGGGATCTTCGTACAGCAGCGTATTGGGGTCAATTGAGACTTACGGGCGGTCAGGGTTAATACAGTGGGGCTAACTGCGTGAGGTGCGTTTTGCAAAACAAGTCAGAAGGTGACAGTTTTGCAAAATCAGGGGATCTTCACGTAGCAGGCTACTGGGAGTTAATCGATCTGCAAGGAGCACTGAGTGCGCCCTCTCTGATCTGGGGTGACGGGATCAGATCTGGTGGAGACGTCCATCAGATTATTAGACGCAGCGTCGAACGGAAAATCCACAGAGTAACAGAAACAGCCACTATGGGAAAATCTCAGGGTAAGCATGCCAAATTTGATACACCGGTTTTCTGTAGAATTAGGAAAAGTATGGGGGGAAAATATATGTTAGATATTGGAAAAAAAAAAAAAAAAACTGATAAAATCTGTAAAAAATCTGTAAAATCTGAAAAAACTATTGATAAAATACCGTGATTTCCCCAGGGAGGGAGCACTGAAAACAACTAGACTAAGAGTGTGCGAGAATCAGTTGAACAGGGCAACGGGACATAAGGTTGGTGTGTGAGATATGTTTGTGTGGGGATTGTGCAAACAATCATGTACTGGTTAGATAATGAAGGAACTGGCATGTTTGAGAAAAGAAAGGAGAGGATACAGAAAGAAATGGCATGTAGGGGAAGATTGAGAAGAAATATAGTAGAAAACTATATGTGATGAAAATAAAATGTCTGACAGAATTTATGGAAGTCAAATTAACTGTTTAATTGGTATGAAAATACAGTTTTAGAATAAAATAAGGCATTGTATGATTGACAGGAATTAACATGACATGAATGTTTTAAGCAGTATGGGGAACAATTCAATATTTTTTATGGTAAAATAAAGATTGAAATTAGGTTTAGTTTTAGTTTGACAAACATTGTTTTTGAACCTAAGGGGTCTATAATGGGGTAGCATATCCTGGTGTTTATGATTGCAGACAATGTCTGTATTTAATATCTGAGGAGTGACTGAGGGTTCGATCAAGGTCGAGAGTACAGGAGCAGTCTTCTTATTCAGCCCGGCTTTTTGGATGTTAGATATGCACTTGTTCTGTAATCAGTGTTGATGATAATAGCAAATTAGTAAAATGTAAAGACAGCTTAGTCCAAAGATTCTAGAAATCAATAATGTATAATGTCGGATATTTTGTTGATATTAAGTCGTTGAAGCGAAAGATATTGAAAACAAATTAGAATATAATGAGCATTTCCATGCAGCTTATGAAAATTAATGTTGTGCCAATAATAATGATGTTGTATCTGGCACTGGTGGACTGTAAAAGAATACAGAGAACTGCTTATCAGTAGCTCTGTTTACATTCCTGAATGGAACACACTGGGTGTGCAGGGTGTGCAGTAAGTTAGAGCAGACTGAGAGTGTTTAAATTGTGGTCAGCAGAACCATTTAACATTTAACATGTAAATACCCACTAAGAAAGTGTTTGAAAATGTGATAGTGACACATTTCTGGTAATAATGTGGGTTTGAAAGTAGATCAGTGTTTAAGGGAAGACAATATTAACATTTTCGTCTGAGAAAGAATAAGAGAAAAAACAAGGTCAAAAGATTGAATTCTTATAAGTGAATTGATGAATAAAATTGGATGTGAAATTATGGATAATGACAACAAATGTGAGTTGCAGAAAGGAAAAAGTAACTAAAAGGATGATTGTGTTTTAATTAAACATTTTAAAAAGGGTTTAGATTATATAGAACTAGAATAATTAATTAAGATCAAATAAGCAGAGGCAGTAGGCTACTGAATTAACAGTTCCTAAAATGTAAAATGTAAAAGGCATCTGATTAAACAAACAGCTTGAAAACTGTTGACCATGAGAGAACTAGAAGCTGATGTTTTGCTTTTAGTTTGTTAGGGGCTGTAATGAAACAGCTCGCTTATCTGAATCTGATGTGTGCTGTGGCTGTAAACGGCCAGTACGACAGACACATTTGAGTGGAAATTTGTAATGTCTAAATAAAGACAACTATAAAATTATGTTTATTTGGAAACAAATGTCATTTCTGTCAAAGATGCCTTAAGCTGGGATAGTTAAAAGATTAGATAAAAGTTTGATGATTAGAAGTTTATGAGAGAACAGTTTACCTGTCCTGAATGTCTCAGAGTCTCTCTCAGTCAAATGTCAGCTAACAGGCTGTTATCTGAGTCTGTGTCATAAGTAATAATAAGCTATTTATAGTGTTTCAGTTGAAAAATCAGACACAGAGATGTAAAAGAAATCATTGCCATGAAGAGGGCAATTTGTATTTGTGAATGTTTTAAAAGTAAAACTGAACGACTTTAAAGAAGTCTTTAAAATAATAATGCAGACCTTAAATGATAGAAATAACATTTTTGATTATTTTATTTTAGGACCAGTAACTTCTTTGTCTTATCTTAAGTCTCCACCATTGAAACAGGCCCGATGGCTACGGCTAAAGATGTACAGTAACAGTACACTGAATGTATGGTTGTGAACTAAATTCACTGAGGGTAATCTAAGTAGCTAGGTTGATGATTTTAAGATGGTTAATGGATTTAAGTGATTAAATACTGCTGTTATTAACCTGTCTCCCTGTGAACACTATTAGGCAATCAGAATGGCTCTGGTGACTCTTGAACGTGCCTTTCCTAAGCTCCAGAAAGCAGCTGAGTTCTGTTAAAGAAAACTGATTGTGTGATGGGAGAGAGAGGTCACCAGTTTGTAAGCGGTCACCAATGTGTACGTGGCTACTCAAGGACGGGATGATTCTCCTGGCCAGGGGACAGCCTAACGCAGGGGGTCACGGACATTGGGCACCTCAGGACGGGGGTGTGGTACATGCAAGAAAGGTAGTGAGAGTTGAGCGCTGACTACTGGAGGCCACCGGGGTCAGCAGAGCATTGAGAGGTGAGATGCGCTGTGACGAGTTGCGGCAGTCTGACCCAAGAGAATGTGAGTTCCTCTATACCACTTGCCAGAAGAAACCGCATAATCGTACGCTTGTTTTTCATTGTGACAAGTGTCTGCAATTAAGCCAGGGGGACAACACCCTGAAGAGAAAATTATAGATAAAGAGCTATGGGGGAGTTCAAGAGCCAGCTGATAATATGAGGGGATTGCCATTGTTTGTGATGGGAGACAGGAACAAAACTTTTTATGTATTGGCTGCCCCATGGGCAAGAATAAGAAAATTTATAGAAGTGTTGATTTTGAACTATGTTTTAACTCCTGAAGGTCGTTTGACATGGTGGGTGGCTAAAGATGAAGACAGTTTTTGATTTGAGAAAAGTCTGGATAACAAAATTTAATGGTAAAAGGATAGTGATTAATTTAATGTAATTATTATTTGTTAATAAGAGAGAGAGAGACTGTTTGAGTGGAGGAAGGGATGGTAAACTGTGTCTGTCTTTCTGTTGTCGGCCTGCTAGAGCAAGCTGAAGCAAAATAATGATAAGGAAAATTAAACAAAGCAACCCAGCTGACTTGTCTAAAAAAAATCTAATGAAAATGAACAGAAATGCTTTGGAGCTGGTTAAGAGACCATGTAAAATTAGGTAAAAGCTACAGAAAATGTGAAGTTTAAAATCTTACTCAAAATTTAAATCTTTTTAGCAATAATATAAAGAAAGGCGAACATTGAGAATGAGTAGTTAAGATATGGGTGTCTAGTATGAGTGTGTGTGTGATGGTGACAGCACTTTAGGTCTTGTATGTATTAGTTTGGGGTACTAATATTCCACCTGAAGAGTGAGTATATTGTTTCATCATTACAGATGGGTTAAGGCAAATGACAAATTTTACAGAAAGCGATAATTGTGAGTGGATCTGATGAAAAGATGATACAGAACATAGGACGAGCTTTAAATTGATTGGTCATCAAGCTCTGTCTGGTATTAATTACTTTAGTCTTTTATGATGTTGATTTGAATTACGTTCTGGATCAGTTTAAGTATTTGTGTAAATTGGAATTGTGGAGTTGTAGATCACAATCTGGCATGGGCTGAGATAAATGAAAATGTTATAGATTTGATGACAACAACAAAGTGACATATTGGCTAAGTCAAACATGAAATTATCAAAAGAGCCCCTAAAAATGTATGATTATTGTGGGCAGAAGGATGAGTTATTTGACTGACAAGTGACCAAGTCTGTACAGCACGACCTGACTTGATAGAAACAATTGATGACTTTGAAAATGTTTGTAGATGACTGAATTAAGAGACCAAACAACAGGCCTGAAAAGCAGTATACGCTGTGAGACCAAGGGCCTTTGCCCTTCAAATACTTCGTTGAGCAGATGAGATTGTGGCTTTAAGTGAAGAATGTAATATTTTTGTTTCAGAGACAGCGAAATTTGTCTGAAGGACAACGTTTGGGTTAGTGTTGATGCAAACTATATCAAAACACTATGTTAAATGTTATGTTAAATTGATGCACGAGTTGAGTCGTGCATCAAAAAGGGGGACAAAATATGGTTTTATAAAGGGACAATATATGTGGGGAGGACACTGGGTTTAATTGGGTAAAGGCCGTCCCAAACAAAATTTGCTTTCTGTAAATGTATTTGCAGGACTTGTTTCAACAGGAAACGCCAGGGTATCGAAGGGCCCGGGAGAACAGTAGACAAAAGAAACTACGTGTAGTTTTACTATCTGAAAATAACCTCGACATTTTGTTTTCTTTCCAGAGAATGGAGCAGAGCATAACTTAAAATTTTCCTTTCACAGAATGTCAGATTGGATTGCAGCTAACAGAATGATTCTGTTCCAAAATGTATAAATATTGTGTTGTTGACATGTGAAAATTCCACAGGTCACACCAGAAGGACGACCAGCAGCACTAACAAAACACTTAAGATCTCCATTCACAGGTGACAGAGGCTATGGTCCACTCCACAAACAAGGTTGCAAGGATGGAGATTGCAACACCACCGTCCAAACATCTCACCTTAAACAACGCCAACGAGATTTGATTGGTCACTGATTAATTAGAAAGTATTTTAGGAAAATGAATGGATTGTTTGATTACTCTTTGGGGTTTCAGGGGTAGGATTGTCAATATTGTGTGTTTCCAGCTCAGTTAAATTGGTAAAATGACAGTTTTATCCAAATGATGATGACAATGACAAGAAATGTGATGAAGATGATTCTAGTAGTGGAAGCTACAGTGACATGTGTTAGACATTTGGTGTTTGTTTTTCTTTTCTTTTTCTTCTTCCTATGAATGTTTTGGTTATGAACAGATGGTTAAAAGCTGTGCTTATCCGCTATGTGATAAGGTACAAGGAGAGGGTTTTGAAATGAAGGGTTTTATTATACTTTTCTTATACTTTACATTTTGATGTAACCACTGTGGATTGATGATTTGTTGTTTTTCTAACTAGTCTGTACACTATTTCTTATTTAACTAAGGTGACTGAGGGTCAAGCTATGCTTGGGGTACAACAACAGTGATTGTTTATCTAGCCCGGCTTTAGTTGAATTCTTTATCTGCTTGCTAATACTTAAGGGACTATCCTTACAAAAACAGCCTAAGCTTTTTCTTTTCAAAATGTTATTTTCACAAATGTTTAAGAAGAGTGATCAGTTATGTGAAAACAGAGATGAAGAGTAGTGTGATGATATGACTTAAAATTTGTCTTTTTGTTTATTATTGTGATTATGGGTAATCAGAATGATAAAAAGTGGGGAGATTGTTGTGGAAAAATTTTAATAGTCATTTATTCCTAATCTATTCAATGTGTAAAAGTATATGTGTGTACGTGCTTGTGCGTGACGTTTCAGGAATATATGGGACAGGACATCTCGACCTTAGGAATGGTCAGATTTGGCTGGTTTATTCCAGTACCAGTTTGTGTTATTAAGTAGAAACTGAACAGAAGTGGGGGCCTTATCTGGGTGGAAAAGTACAGCGAGTGAGAAGGAACCTTGAAAAGAGTATAAAAGCTGTCTCATGTCTTCCTGGTGCGCGCCACTCACTTCACAGAATGTAACGGCTGTGATGGCGACTGGGCCTTCTTGCAAGAATAAACATTTCTCTTTTTATTAATTTGACTCTGAGTGTCTCTTACGCAGTGATGATGTTTAACAGAAGTTTTTGCCACAACAAGATGTTTAGAAAAATGTTCATGCTGCTCTTTTACAATGGAAATGTAAGAGGACCAGGGTCTGTTAAGCTCCAAAAAAAGACAAAAAAGCATCATATAAGTAATCCAAGTCTTCTGAAGCAATATGATAGCTTTGTGTGAGAAACAGAATGAAATTAAAAATTTATATTCACTAAAATGCTTGCTTGACTGCTGTGGTCACCATTTATTTTAACTGTATGGAATATCTTAATATAAACTCTCTGATTGTGGTCCACAGAAAAAAGAAAGTAAAACTCAAAAGGGTTAGTAAATAATTATAATTTATCATTGCATCAACTGTCCTTTTAAGCATCATTATTTGTACCTGGATACAGGAACATAACCACAATATTCCTCCATATTCAGATTAGCAGACAAATGGATGTTTTTTCAGTGGTTTTACATTATATATCTTTACACAAAATTTTACAGTATTGCATTTGTTCTCCTCCTATGTTGATTATTTTGGTCCCCGATACAAATGCATCTCAGTAAGCTTAGAAACAGGCTCATGACCACACAAGTCTCTCCATTTTCATGCTCGCTACACTGAGACAACAAATGGAACGACTTAGAGCTCCAAATCTGCTACAAAAGAGGCAGTAACCAGTGCAATCACACATTGTGGCACATAGATGTTATCTTTGCAGCCTCTCTCTGTCTCTCTCTGACTCACTTTATCTTTCCCTCTCCTTCTCTGAAAGGTGATTCAATTCAGGCCCCACGCGCTCTTAAGCGGTTGCTGCTCTGAGGCTCCCAGGTTTCTGCCGTTATGCTGCTGTTATAGAAGGGCTGCACTCTCCTGTCCAGGTACATCAACAGTAACACCACACAGTCACACTCCATTCAAGTGTAAAACTATAATAGCTATATTTTAGGTGACTCTGAAAGGCAGACCCATAGTGCGCAGTAAGGCAAGACATGGTGTCATGGTGAATTTTTATAGTAGAAAAAAGTCAGTCTGGAAGGAGTCTTTCAAGCCACGTGGATTCCCAAGTTGATCTCGATGTCAGATATTTCTAAGGTAGAACGTGTTATGAACTGTCATCCAGCATCAGGAAAGAGGACCAAACCTGACTAATATATCCGTCACAGCAGAATACGTTCATTCACACAGCTCACGCCACACAAAGGCAGATGCAAGCCGAGTTACTATGAGCTTTTCAGCTCTAAAATGACATCTCACACACTGAAAAGAACTCCATTTGCTTTGGAACATTTGTCATGTGAAAGTATGTTGGCTACTGTACCATTGTCATGATGCCAGAGAACTAATAGATGACTAGGTTGTCATGGGAACTAATGTTCAGTTGGGACAATGAATTACTCTGCTAAAATTGGGCACAGTAGATTTTTTTTGAGTTCAGACTAATGCTATTGATTACGGTGCTTGTAAAGCAGCACAGTATTGATATTCTTATACATTTTGTTTTGGTATTTTTCTAAACCCTGAGTATTACATTTCTGCAGTTAATTCAGCCCAAAACACTTTACATATAGACATTTTTCCCCCCAACTACATGGGCACTTTTGGCCCTGAGGACTTTTAGAGAGTAGACTCGCTTAAAACATGCTTTTCAAAGTCTCACACATTTTGTCTTTTATCTACAAGTTATTTCGGTAGGACTTTATTTTACTGTCCTGCTCCCCATACATAATATGCATTTTTTATAGTTATTACAATAAGTGGGTAATGATAACTAACATTCTTCATAATATCATATTTTGTGTTCAACAGAAGAAAGAAACTCATACAGGTTTTGGACAACATGAGGGTGATTAAAGACTTTTCATTTTTGGGTGAACTATCCCTTTAAGTTTGGGTTAACTGGACTTTCAATTGAGGGACAGAAACCTCAACTCAAGTTTCATAAGAAATATTTTAATTTGTTTAGAAGATTAATCAAATCCTATAGGCTTGGAACAGCGTGAGGGTGAGTAAATTTTAAATTTTTGGGTGATATCCCTTTTAGGTTTTTGTTATTACTAGCATTTTATGTATACTAAATCCATGAAATCATGTGTTATGTTAAACATAATTCTGTGATGAAAATTATATATAGCCTATACTTTTTTTTAAGGATTGGGAAATTCACATTTTATTGTATCCCATTTGTAACAATTAATATGGTGAATGTTTTGAAAAATGGTCAGACCAATATACCACATCAGTTCAACTGCTTAAAGCGGTTGTTGATTTTGGTTTAACTTTTTTAACTTTATTTATGTGTAATGTCTTTGAGCATAAACAACATCTGCAAAGTTACAACACTCAAAGTTCAAAGCAAAGGGAGCTATTTTCTTTTACAGAAATCTATTTTTAAGGACTACAACAAATGACTGATAGGGACTACAATAAGCTTCTTCACGAGTTCGTGACCAGTGTTGGTCAAGTTACTTGGAAATAGTAATTAGTTACTGATTACTGATTACTTCTCCAAGAAAGTAATCCAGTTACTTTACTGATTACTTATTTTCAAAAGTAATTAGTTACTTTACTAGTTACTTTACTAAGTTACTTTTCAAAAACATGATGCACGACCTGAATACGCTATAAAGCAATAGACCTTTCAGCCTAATTATATTCTTTCTGCATATTCCATCATCTAAAATTTAATCAAATGAAACACTCTTTTTTTTAAACTTGTTTTCTTAGTTTCAATATTTTTACTTTATGCACATTGTTGCATTTCATAAAATTTTTGCTTGATGCAGTCTCAGACTTGAAGAAAATTGTTGAACATTTAAACCTATTTTCTGCACATTCCACCATATTTTAATGAAATGAAGAAAGTCCTTCTTCTGTTAACTTACATTTCTGCATATTCCAGCATATAAAAAATATATATTTTTTTGTAAAATCCTTCATTCGAATAGATGTAAATAAAATACAGCAATAAAATAATTAAAATTAAAGTCTCTCCTGACTGTATTCTAAATTATTAACACTTACGTCTTTTAACAGTAAAGTGCAGAGAGGAGTAAAAATGAGTTTACCAAAACAGCCATGTCATGTCAGTTGGGGGTTCAGGGTTTTTTCCCAGTAAGTTTCACATTCCTGTGCCGGCTTGCTAGGTGCTTGCTCAGATTTGAGGTGGGATTTTGACATTCTCCAACGGGGGTCCTGTTTCTAGATCAGGATGCTCTCTGCACACGCAAGATCTCTCGCTCGCTCTCCCTCTCCGTGCACGAGCGCTACGCGGTCTCTGTCTCGTATGCAGGCTCGCTCTCTAGATTCCAGGAGATTTTAACTAATTTGTGGTATATCTAGTCGATCATGAGTGGCTCAACAGGTAGATCTGTAGATAAACTCATCTTTGAGGCATTTGACCGACCGGGTTGACAGTTCAGCGTGAGAAATCGGGGTGTGGCGTGTGAGACCAATCAAATGCGTGTCTCTCTCCGCGCTTCGGTGTTTACCACTGTCGTCGCGGCGCTCATATGTCATTGTCACTCACGCACGAGACAGTCTCACGAAACAAAATGACGGTTAACTAACGCAGTAACGCAGCCTGCTTACGGGGAAGTAACTGTAATCTAATTACTCTTTTTGCAATTGTAATCCCTTACTTTACTCGTTACTCAAAAAAAGTAATTTGATTACAGTAACGCGTTACTTCTAACGCGTTACTGCCCATCACTGTTCGTGACATCAATTTACATAAACCCCGCCCCCGGGAACACGCAACAGAGGGATGAGTAACCCCTATGAGTAACACTGGAGTGTTGCAGATTAGGCGGTTTTGAATTTGATTGTGAATTTTGATTTTAAAGTCTAATTGGTTAAAAAAACTAAACTAAAGTGTGCATGTAGTCCATAAAATCCGTCATCATGACATTACTAAACACACACGCCCATGCAGAGTCAGCTGGCGTTGGTGTTGACGTCGCCGACGAGCACGCACTTTTAACCAATCAGCGATCAGCAGGCAGACGCGATTTAGCTCGATAGCTTGTAGCTGTATATTCAAGTGATCGCTAATGCCAAAGTGGCATAAATATACAGTAAGTTGTATCTACAGTAAAGAGTGAGATAGTGAGCAACTCTAAAAACGTTGATTACACATGTGGTGGGAGATGGCTTGACGGTGAATATAACTGAGAGGAGAGCACAGTTGAATGACTTGAATTAGAATCGAATATTGAACGACTCCTGTCCATGGTCATGTGCATACTGGCCTAACCAGACATCTACAACTTTTACACCGTCCAGTCCAGGCTGCACTCTACACGTCCCTGACAGCTGCTGAAAAAGGTTTGAACCAACGATGAATCAGTTTTGACTGCTCCATTCTGCCTGCAATGTGTACTACATCTGAGGGTTAATCTCATCAGTTAATTTATTGATTGCCTGGACATTTTAGTCATATTTGCTAATTCTCCTTAATTATTGCCATATTCTGATCTGTTTTCCTGGGAAATTGATTGATTTTTTTTTAAAAATATTTGATCATCGTTATTTTGTTTTATGGAGATAAAAATGTTGCTTAGCCTATCACATTATTTTGTCAGTACAATTTTGAGTGTTTTTTTTCTTGGAGTGGGCGGGTTTTGGTGAACTTTTGGGCTGGAAATCACTGTCCCAATCTGGCAACACTTGGTGAGTCCATGATAAGAGGAAGAGTTGTTGTAGTAAGCACGCTTGGGAGTCTGCTCAAGCTGTCGCATCCGTCTTTTCACATTTGCAATACAGTACGTAACACAAATGCAATAGCATGTCACTCTGTAGGCATCTTACAACAGTTCCGATTTCAATGACTTGAATAACTCCACATCAGCTACATAAATTCATCAACTAACCATTCAAAAATTTGCTGTTGCATTCTACATGTTGTTACTTCTTGGGTCTCTCCATTGTTGTCTGACTTTGGTTAAAACATAAAAGACAGAACAGTTTCTGACATTTTAGCATAGACAGTATAAGAAATGGACAGAGCCATCTCATTGGAACTCAGTTGAGAGAGTTGAAGCCCATTTTTAGCGATTTTTGAGCACTTCCGTTCCTGACGCGCAGACTCAAACCGACTCAAACTAACCTTGATGACGTGAGCAACCTGACTGACAGACGTAAATCTTCTAGTAGCTGTGCGTGAAAATTGCCAACGTTAATCTTGCAGAGACGGGAACTTGATCAAAGGGTTCTTTGGCGTGCGTGAGCAGGAGTATTTTGTCCCGTTGCTTTTATGGACTCATTATCTATGGGCTTCTCCCTTGACGGGACGTCCCCCCGATTGCATGCGAGCTTCTCCTCCTGTCTGTACGGCCACGCGACAGAGAGTCGAGTGGTTATGACGCAGTCGTTAGCCTGTTTTTACAAAAACTGTTTCTACGGGGCCATAATGTAACATAGAAGGTAATGGAGCCCTTTATGCATTGTCGTGTTTCTTTAGAAATAAATAATGGACAAATGGAGTCTTTAAACGCCTCAGATGTAAAGTTATTCGCCGTCAAAGTGACGCAAAAATGAATGGGAGTCAATGGAAATGCTAACGCAGGTGAAGTTCTGCTACAAGATGGCGGCACCCGGCCGACTTCAACTTCCGGTCGATGGATTACCCCCTTGCATTTTAGTGCATGTCTGGTGAGGTAATTGGAGCTGCTAAGGACACGGCCCTCTGTGCCGGTAACAGTAGCTCATTTGCCTTTAAAGGGACACACACAAAACGACGTGTTTTTGTTCACCCTCAACCAGGGACAATTTAAACATGCTATAAAAAATATCTGAGGGGTATTTTGAGCTACAACTTCACATACACTATGGGGACATCAGAGACTTATTTTACATCTTGTAAAAATGGGCATTATACCACCCCTTTAACAATGCTTGATTTAAATGACTGACTGGGTATTGCAACATTGCCAATGTATGTTATTTAGACTGTATGGTCCAGTTTGACAGACAGGGCTTAGATTAAGCCAGGATTAGGCCTTAGTTACATTTTAAACGTGCCCTAGCAAAAAAACATTATTGGTGTGCATCTTGAGATGAAACAAGGGCAATGACATATTTAAAGATATGTCAGTGCAAGTTACTTTCGGTTAAAACACCTCAAACATGCATTTAAGTCTGAGACTTGGCTTAAGCCTTGTCTTTGAAATCGCACAAATATGTGCTTATCTAACTTAAACGGTATGCACTTCACCAATAAATTCTGAATATAACTGCAGAATATTAAACATTCCTCTTCTGTACTTCAGCACTGCATAAACTGTGTTCATTGGAATTATGTAGGTTTACTGTTACCTAGGGAGCAACTCACCAAGTCGCCTTCCTTCTAAGAAGATGTTTACATGGCAGAGGAACTCAATTCTGATTCTGATATAGTTAACAGTGCACTGGAGGCATATGTGATCACATATGTACAATCTAAAATGACAGCTACCCTTAAAAGTCCTTCCAGCATATTACAACACACACACTCTAGAGTAATCCAACTATCTCTAATGAGCACAACCAGTCCATCTTAGCCATCATTCCACAAGTGCTGAAGGGCTGTGTATGTGCATTCAGCATGTTGTCTCATGGGCACTGCTGCAGTGTTTGATGTGGGCATCCAGGCCCTCCTACTGATGCAAAACTCAGTGGAAAGGACTCCATCCAGCTAACCCCAGTCAAATGCTTCACTTCACAAAATGGCCTTGCCAGCTGTCCATGCTGACATTGTGTCAGTAATTAGCCAGTGGGGGGTTTGGACTGGCAGAGAGGCAGCTATGCCTGTCTGCCTGCAAATGGAGGCGGTCATGTCACACTTATGAAACCTGGTGATTGGAAACCTGCAGGTGGAACTTCTGTAGCAGGGGTGAGAATGTACCGATCATACTTATGTCCTGATAATGGACAGACAGGATAGTTGAAGTGGGTGTGACACTCTGAAAACCCAATTCAGTTGTTATGCAAAGGAAGTGAGATAAAGTACTGATTTGCCTGCAGCAAAGCCTTGGCAATTTTGTGAGCCATAATCAGATCAATGGGAGAGGTAACTTAAAGTCATCATGAAACTGACCCTGTGTACTGTGGCTTTTCTGGTCTAATTGTGAGCAATTCATATTTGCACATTATTTTTTTATTTTAAAAAAAATTATGTTTACCTTTAATCTTTTCTTCAAAATGTAATAACTTTCCATCACCTGGCTCTGTTCCGGTATGCTACATAACGGCCAATTTTCAAAATCCAATCAATTTCTGATGGAAAAACCCCCCCAATCCCATCCCAAAATACTGTTTTTTCTTGTTGAATTTCCAGCTAGATCTTCAAAATATAAATGTAATGAAATAATGTAACTGTTTTGGTTTTGACTTTTTTATAAAAGTTATTTCTTTCCCACATAAATGTCTCTAAATCACTCAAGCAGCTTACTAATTTGTTTGGCCTATATAAACTGTCTGGTGTGACAGGCACAGATACTCAAGCACTCAAAATATTACTCAGATGACATATTTCTTACTCTCAAAGATTTCAACACTGAATAATGAAACTGGTCAGAAGGAAATTATATATAACCAACAAACATTGACCAACCAGGTGAGAAGGAAAAGGAGACCTCAAAATTCATAAGGGCATTAGGCGCAGTTATCGGATGGGGTCACATTATTGCAGTAACTAGGTTTTAAATCAAAATTCCAATTACACAAATGTTAATGTGTAGTTCGAAACATTTACAAATATTTGTTGGCCAAAACAACGGTTTGATTGTAGCCTATGCTACCTGTGTGTTTCCTGACCAGGCTCTATGTTCAAAAGCGTTTTAGCAAAGCCTAAGTTATAACTAAGATATGTGCTTGCTTATAAATAAGCTGACTTTGAAAAAGCACCCTTGTAAGCAAGGCTGCCGATAAAAGTACAAGCATGGTCAAGAGGTGAAAGGGTTTGAGGATCCCACCGGTTGTTTATGGGTCACGTCGTGAGGCGCCTCTCGTCTTCCCACAGAACACTGCAGAGCGCGTGAAAATGCCCGCGGGCTTCGAGCCAGCATTGTAAGTGGAAACGGGTGGAGGAGTCGTTTGTAAAAACCCCTTTAAACCCTTCAAGGTGCTAGAATGATATTCAGTCAATGAAAGCAGAAGTAAACCTCAAGACCGTTGTTTGAAAGACTTAGAGAAATAAATGTGGAGACTAGTCGAGACTGGTATTTCGAGACAGTGCGTGGGTTTCCTCAAGCAACGTTTATGAATGAATCTTTTAACGAATCGTTCTCGTGACCGTTTTTATCTTCTTCCAAAAACTGACTCGAAACGGCATTTATGGTGTTTCGTTCGTGAACGATCGTAATGAACGAGGCATAGCATTTGTGAAGGATCTGAACGAGGAATGTTCGACATGAGTCAGTTAAGAAGGATGAAGGTGCTGTTAGTCTAAAAATGACTGATGAACATATTAAAATTGGCATGAAAGTATGCTACTTAATTTTTAAAATTAAAATCATGCCCAGCAGGTATAAAAGGACGGAGTTTTTTGTCATTTGTATATGGTGTTTAAACTCTTTCTGAAGTCTTACACTGAAAAAATGATAACCTAAAAATTTGCTTCATGTGGTAACATCTAAATTAATCGTTTTTATTCTAATTAAAATTTCATTTAGCACGAATCAACATAAATATATTAAGTTACACCAACAAAACTAAATTTACTGGTACATAGCTCTTTAACTTAACAATTGCAACAATTACCACATTTTACAGTGTACATTTGTTGATTTTTGTAATAACATGTCAAATAAAACTTAATAAAAGGCAATTCTGAGTTGTTGAACGATTCGAGTGAACGATTCAATTATTCGCTCATTTCACAGTAATGCTCACTTAGCATAATGACTTAACCTCCAAAAAGAGTCAATGAACAAATCCTTTAGGTCAATTGGATTCAAAAGATTCGTGCCACTTAGATGAATCAAAACCACCTGATTCATGAGGGAATCGTTACTTTTTAACGCTTACATCGTGTATTAGACTACAACCTGTAATGATTGTGAAACAATCTGTATTGTATAAAGCGCTATATAAATAAATGTGACTTACTATTAACGAGATTCACAACCCAAACTACTCAAATAATCTACAACAGATTAAAAAAAGACCTTCTACGACGTTATTAGACAACAGTGAGTGACTATCTGCCAAAGCCTCGAATTTTGCTTTCTTCTTTCATTTAACAATCTTTAGCCGATAGTTTTGCAATCTCACAATCCCATTAGTTAGCTAAAAGTGCTAGCTTTCTCAATAATTCACGAACGGATACTTTAGCCACAGAAACTGCTCTAAAACTCGAACCTATTAGAAGCACCGAGATAAATCACAATACTTTTTTTATCCACACATGTACTCAGCCAACCATTAACTAATTGTCCTTCATGCAGTCAGTTCAATTAAGTTGATATTAATTTAGGAAGCACAACGCGCCGTATGTGCTCGCTACAGCTCATTGCACAACGGGTAATTCATGATTTTGACAGGAAACCCTCCCTCATCAGAACAGACCGTTCAGCAGACTGTACCTCTGGCATCCGCTGTCCAAGGTGCTGATCCACTCTGAGACGAGATTGATGTTTCTAGAGTGATTTAATCCGCATCAAGCGCGCGCTGATGGAAAACAAGAGATGTCGCCTCCAAAAGAATGCAACCCCTTGTCAAAACTAGTGAAACGCGTGTTTCCACCACTGAAACCACTGAGAGAGGAAATAGACACGCGCGTGCGGGCCGGTGCTCGTCAGTCCGATCCACGGTACTCTCTCTCTCTCTCTCTCTCTCTCTCTCTCTCTCTCTCTCTCTCTCTCTCTCTCTCTCTCTCTCTCTCTCTCTCTCTCTCTCACTCGCTCCCGCTCCCGCTCCCTCTGTTGAATCAGGGATTCAGTCTCTTCCCTCACCCTCCCAGCAGAGAACATAATTTATTGGCAATTTGCTTATGTTGGGAGACCATCAGCCTCCACCCTTTATTGGACAATGCAACAGCTAAATGAAACCCTTATTGTGTGCACTTTAAAAATCATACAGTACTATATCTACTCAAAATTAATAAAATGCAATGTTTAGAATGGAACTTCGAATTAGTTATTTTTAAAAACTGAACAGATCATATATAACATTTATATCTGAGTTAAAAGTTAAACTAACATGTGAGAAGTACGCAAGACACTACAGATTAAAATACAGATATCAGTGCATATACTGGCCCTCTTTGAGCACTGCCCGTAGCAGATCTATACAGGTGGAGCTGGGGAAGGTGGAGGGTTTCTGAAAGCGCTCTGCAACAGCCACAGCAAATGCTGACCAAGTATTTGAAGGTTGAGCAGCAAGCTAATTCGCTACTGATATGGCAGGAACCAATCAGCTGTGCCCTGTAAAGAATGGTGTGATTGCAATCAGCCTGCACCATAGAGTTTCATGACAGAACTTTGAATTTAACTACTGACAACATCACATGAACACTCATCATATGAGGCAATATACACTCATGAAACACCTTAACATGCAATAGACACAACAAACAATCTAACATTGATCATTTTAAGAAGAACAAATGCATTCTGAGATTATGAAACAACAAACTAAATGTGACAACACAATCATCATCATCAACAACAACAACAACAACCACCGTATAAAGTAAACGGCAAAAGGTCAAACAATTCAACTGCAATTACTAATGACCCAGAGCAAGCTGGGAAGAAGGCAAATGGGACTAATAACCTTGATTGGAAGCAAAATGCATGATTAGACATAACAGAAATGCTTTAATTAATAATAGCTCATTCATGTTGGATTTACTCAATAATTAATCAGAATGATTATACTTTTCACAACAAAAGGAGTAGATTTTTATCATTTTTAAATTAAGTAAAATAGTCAAAGACATTTAATAACAAAAAAACTGTTAAATAGTTATGAAATTTTCAAAAAAAATTCAGAAGCACTGCATCATTTTTATTTTACAGTGTGTGCGCCTTAAACATAACTATTTCATGATCATTAGTTTGCGTATTTTGGCTCAGTTTCTCTGGAAATTAGGCATAGCCGCAGGGCATCAATTACACCAAAAGATGATTTTATGCCTTTAAACATCTTGTGAGATTATTATTTCATATACATACATCATTTGTAGGTCAGCCATGACAATACAGTTTCCTGACAACTTTGAATGCTCAGATTCTGCCTGAATCTGAAATATAACATTTCCCCCAAGATATTCGCTAAAGATAAAATACTCAAAGTTCCTTTCTTGGAGTATCGTTGCACACAATTCTCTTTGCCTTATGAATTTTTCAAACACAACTAATTGGATCTGTGTTAAGAAATAAATGAATAATGCATCATGTTTTGGCACACATGAACAGAAAGGAAGACTTGGAAATGAAATAACCCAAGAGACAAAGAAATTCCACTCTAAGGTTTTCCTAGAATCTCCACAAGATATAGAGAAGAATCATGACACTAGCACATTTGGAACAAAACCCACTGTAATGAACCTTCTCACCAACAATATGAATGTAAACGTGATGCATGAAGGGTTGCTCATATAGAAGCATACATATATGCATACATAAGAGAGAATACACAACACAGTGACTTGAAGGCCTCCTCATATAATAGGAAAAAAATGCAATCGTTTTGAGACTCTGCTGAAGAGTAGAGTGCATAAAGCTTTTAACAACTAAGAAAAAGACAGAGGAGAAAGAGAAATCAAGTTGTCTATCTACCCCAAGTTTAATTCAATATTGAACCACCTAACCATGCTCCCTCATTAGGCGCCATTCTGATGGACAGACGTTTATTGGGAGACTGTTGGACTGTTGTTGGGCTGGCAGCATTTAGGACATGTAGTTTTAATTAAACATCACTCCGATTTCACACGCTCGGCTTCCCCTTTGCCTGCTATCCCTGTAGCAGTCTGCATCGTGTGGCTCGCGCACCACCTCTCATTAGCCCTCTACAGCTCGGCCAAACTAATTAGCAGTGTGTTGAGAAGTTCACGTGGGCGTTAACATCTTCATTTGCTACTAAAATCGGTGGCCTTGTTAGTTCTGGCTGCTGCAGGGTGAAACAATGGCTCTATTAATATAGGAATTTAAATGGTTCACTGTTGCTTAGAATATATCAAATTGTACATGAACAATCAGTGTGTAGCCTACCGCACTTAAGTTAAAGAATAAATCATTTCAATTCACTCCGTCACATTCTCAATGTGTTTTTTTTTCCAGCTCAGCATCTGAGTGATTCATTTCAGTGGTGTGTAAACTTGTATTCCCTCTCTTGCATTCTCGCTGTAAAGAGTGATATATTCTTTTGCCTTGTATAGAAACTCAAGGCCGAAAGGCATTTGAAAAGCAATGAAGGAAAACAGTCCTTTCCGTAAACCTGCTTGGAGATCAAATAGAGATTTACTTCTAAATGTAGATTTACTTCCTACTCATCTTTCATTTTAAAATATAGATAGGGGAGTTCTGGTTTATTCTTTGTCTAATGAACAAGTAATGGCCCTTAAGCTCCCTGTGAGTGATTCTTTCTCCCTCACTCACAGAATGCTAAAACGCTTTGTAGGAAGGCTGTGAATTCACAGATAGATCAAATATCTGATTTTGATATTTTCTATTTTTTTTTTCTGTCTGTGTATCAAAATATATGACAAGGAGATTGTTAGTGAAATATGAGTTGGAATGCTTGTGCTGGCCTGTGTGCATATGTCCAGCAAATTAAAAAAAGCACAACAGTAATTGATTTCTCCACCCTTCAGGTCCCTTCTGATGCCCCTCTTCTTGCTCTCTTTCATGCATGGAGCTGAGGGACATGCAACACTCTTTACCATATCAAAGGCTAGCTCAGGCCCTCTCTGCATCTCAGACTAGGTTCACAAATAGACAATAGGATTGTATAATCTTTGCCTATTCCTTTGGCTTCACTGTAAAATGTTTATTTGTTTGCTTTTTGTGCATAGAGAAAGGAGTTAAAATGAAATGAATATCTCATCGTTTACTCCATTTTCTATTCAAAATTGACAAAAGCACCATAAAATGTTCAGTCTGTCCAATTTAGGGGAGGTTATATCAATACAGCTGACTTAATTATTAATTCAAACAACACTGATTTATTTAGGTACAAAACAATTGACTGACTGAATTCAGAACCACATATTAGCATAAGACTTATTTGTACCATATCTCTTTGTGTGTGTATCATATCTATTATGTGGTTACAAATGATTTAACTGTTATTTGTGAGACATTGGATCATTCACACAACTGACTGTAACTGATGTTATTCAACGCGGTGGTTCTATAAGAAAAATAAACACTACTGTTTGTTGCTGGTAGATCATTGAATCCACTTTTGGCTTCGTTTAGATCTGTTTTTGTTGGCGAAGCAAAGTGCCAATTTTGTGTCTAATATTTTACTTAAAAGGATAGATCACCCAAAAAATATATATTTTTTGTCATTGATTACTCCCTCTCAAATGGTTCCAACCCTGTATAAATGTCTTTGTTCCCTTTCGTTCAGTTACTCTGAATTACGTCAGTGACTGACGAAATGGGAGTTTCGCTGAGAAGCCCATCACCTTCGAGTTCTACAAAACGAGCCAATAGCAAGTTCACGAGTTCGCATCTACATATAATTATTATGATAAAGATTATGCGTACTTGGCGTGCTGTCCGGGAGGAGGGCTCCGAGCTCGGAATTCTGCCCGAACCCAGAGTACTCCCCCCGTGGTAAGAGTAGATGGAACTAGAGATGGAACTAGAGATGGAACTAAAAGAGAGGAGATGGGGTGGAGGTGGGATGCTGGTAAACTGTCAAGGAACCAGTGTGGGTTCTGCTGATATTTATCTTGTCCTAGATTAATTACTGATTGCTCTCCACTGGTGCTGATTGGGTTAATTAACTGCACCTGCTCCTCCCGAACCTTGTTTATCAAACCTCATTTCACGAGTTCGCATCTACATATAATTATTATGATAAAGATTATGCGTACTTGGCGTGCTGTCCGGGAGGAGGGCTCCGAGCTCGGAATTCTGCCCGAACCCAGAGTACTCCCCCCAAAAGCATGAAGCAAAAGGACAGCCGCCAGACTATGGACCCCCCCAAAGACGCAGGGAATTTGGCGGGCTGGCTTTCAATAAGCTTATCTCTTGACCGGGATATCTCTAGGTGTTAACTGGTGAGTCCCGCCGACCGACGGACAGGGAGTGGCAGGATTTTGACAAAACGGCTGGCTCTGGAACCAGAAGCGTGTCACGGGTTTGTTAGAGTCATCTATGAACAGGGGTTCGAGATGGGATTTGACCTGAGAAGTTCTCCATTGAAGATATGCCAAAACAGACTGGTATGGTTGGATTGGTGATGCGAGGTTGAAAATGTAAATGAAATGGCCTTTCCTAGTTTGATCTGTTTTGCTTTGTTTGATCAAGAATGAGATTGTTTCGCTATCTAGAACTGATAGGTCTGAGATGGTGGGGTGGATTGATGGGTCAAATTTGGAAGTGATAGCGAGTTCGGAACATCTGAGAAAACCGAAAAAAGCTAAAATGAACATGGCGTCTAGTGTGCGGGCAGTATTGAGGGACTGAAAGCCTGTGCGGAGGGTGTAAATGCATTTAGTGAGAATATCTAATGTTATGGGTTGTCTGGTGTCGGGACGGGTTGGCTGGGATCGTTGAATCCCTTTGATCAGAAGGGAGGTTTGGGAATTCTTTATCTCTGGGGAGGGGGCGCCGTACATCAATTTGTGGAAGAACTGAATGCCACTCAGGTAACCTTTGATGGACCCGACTTGGAGGCCCTTGATGCTGTGAAGGTATGAGATAAATGAAGTGATTGAAATAAGAGAAAAATCTGGAAATAATATCTTATAAGATAAGTGAAAAGCTTTGAAACATCTCCAAGCCGTCACGTAAGACTGGAGGGTTCTAGGAGAGACTGCTTGGAGGATGGAGTCGAGTGATGCGTCAAGGAGGGCTTTTAACGGGTGAGTTACGGGAATATTAGTTCTGAAAATGGAGGAACAGGAGTTGGGAGTTGGTCTGCCTCTGGAGCCAGCTTCCTGAATTTCTGAAACAGAAAACGAGACAGAGAGTCAGCGATTTGGTTTTCTGACCCGGGAACGTGTTTAGCGATTATGATGAATTGGTCGCACGCTGAGATCCAGGTGAGGCCCTTAAGAGAGGCATCATGGCAGGTGAATGAGAACGGCCTTTGTTAATGCAATGCACTGTTGCATCATTGTCACAATGCACTGATATGCTGCTAGCAGCCCATTCTTTCCCCCACAGAAACGCTGCTACCACTATAGGGTAAAGCTCGAAAAGAGCTGAGGACTGGGGCATGTCCTGTACCTGCGGTGGCCAAGGAGCCGCAAACCAACGGCCTTGGTAAAATCCTCCGAAACCGATTGAGGGGGCGGCGTCTGTAAACAGTTGGATATCGACGGGGGACGAGACAAGATGACTATAGAAAAATGATAGGCCGTTCCATTGGTTTAGGAATGTTAACCATAATCTAAGTTCTTCACGACATGCTTGAGTTAGAGAAATGGGGTCCTCTAGCGCGTGGACGGAGGATGCAAGCGAGAGGAGGTGCGATATAAATGAGCGTCCTTGCGGAATGATGCGCATAGCGAAATTTAAGTGGCCGAGCAGGGATAGTAATTCGCGTTTGGAATGGTTCGGGTTGTCAAGGAAGTTAGATGCGACGAGGATAATTCGATCGATTTTCTCTTTGGGCAGGGATGCTTGGAATTTGACTGAATCCAAGTTAATTCCGAGGAACTTAATGAATGTGGCTAGACCCATCGTTTTCTCGTGTGCAATGGGGATTCCGAGTTCGGAAAAAACTTTTTGGACTGTGAGAAAATGCACGGCTGGGATAGCTTCGGGAGGCGACATTATTAAAAAGTCGTCTAGCAGGTGAATGAGGTGGGGAATGGCGTAATTGTTGGACAAGATCTAGCAAATGGCTTCTGATAGCATGTCGAATATTTTTGGGCTGCTTTTGCATCCGAAGGTTAAACACACGGCGAAATAGGATTTCCCGCGCCAGCGTACTCCAAAAATGTGCCATGAATCTGGATGGATAGGCATTACTTTGAAGGCTGAAGTAATGTCGATTTTTGCAAGCCAAGCGCCCCTACCTGCGATTTTAATCATGTCGATTGCTTGATCTATGTCGTGGTATTTGAGCGAAAATTCATTGAGTGGAATTAAGCTGTTAATGCTTTGGAAAGGAGTATTATGCGGGGCTGATAGGTAAATTATTAGACCTTTTTTACCAGAAAATTTTCTAGTAGCTACTCCGATGGGACTGATGCGAAATGTGCTAAAAGGGGGATTGTCGAACGGACCGATCATGAAACCTGATTCGACTTCTTTTTTGATCAGGTTGTCAACGACTTCAGGTTCTGCAAAGGCGGACTGGAGATTATTACAGATAGTGTTATGTGAGAGCGGGCATTCTACGCCAGGTTTAAAGCCATTTTCGAGGCCTGACAGAAGGTATTTGGTAAATTCGGCGTCCGGGTGATGAGCTAGTTCGAAGTGCATGCGTGGAATATTTACAGGAGTCGATAAGTAATTTTTAGATTTTTTATTTACAGATTTATGCACGGGGCACACGAGGCGGGCATGGGCTCCACCACAAAAATTGCAAATGTGCAGGTACCGGCAGCGCGGTCTGACACATTTACCAGCATTAAAGTTGTTGCAGGGCTGCCTGCTGTCGTCGAAGTAGGGGGTTCTCCTGAAATCTTGAGGCTTTGCTACAGTGGTTGCGAGACGAGGCACGTAGCTGGTAGACCTAGCTGGGTTATTTTCTGGGCAGGGTGGAGTGGAAGGGTTAACCTGTGGGCATGACATGGTTGAGTGAGCCACGGACCTGCAGACTGCGCAGGAAATGTTTTTGCAGCCAAGAAACACCCTGCTGTGGAGGTCTTGATCAAGTGCGCCCCAGTATGTGCACTGGTTCCACTGTGCGACTCGTACTGCATTTTTGGCTGCGAAGAGTTTGTGGTAGGTATAGAAGTGCCCACCCCCATAGGACAGCGCGAGCTCCGCTATGATCGGCAGATAATCATTTAGTTCGCGCCGCCTGTGGGGGAAAGCTGAACAAATTATCTCTGTGAAACTAGCGAAGGCAATAGAAAATTCAGAAAATGATAGTTGACGGGATGAGTGAGTGCTTGAGTTTTTAAGGGTGACGGAGAAATCCCCACAGTCTATTTGCCGGTCTGGTTCAGCTGCAGGAAGCAGAGAAAGTAGTAAAGAGAGATCAACATCCGCACCTGAAAGGATTTGTGCCCGGATGTTGTGTGACACTGGAGGCGGTTCCATGGCGGTGGCATTAGGCGGGATGGGCATCTGTGTTGCTGTAAAAAGAGAATATTGGGATTTAGTTTGGAGGGAAGAGCTGGAAAGAGTCTGAGCCGGGGCTGCAGATGTCGGCGGCGGCCTCATGCTTGGGTTGCCTTCTATGGGATAAGGAAAGTTTGGTAGAGGGCAGGAAGGAAGGGAGGGGTGAAAGTGAGAAGCGTAGGCCTGTGCTGCGAGCGGAGGTAGGCCTGCGCTTGCTTGCGCTACTGGGGCTGCAGGCCACTGAAAAGAGGAGGAGTTAGAAATTCCTGGGTAGACCTGTTGGAAGGTTTGGGCATGCGCAGCTGATGGGGGTAGCTTTGCGCTAATGTCTGCGACAGGAGCTGGAGGCCACTGGGAAAGAAAAGGGTTAGGAGCCATCGGAGGATATGGCTTAGGGGCTGAAAAGAGGCCGCTGGGCCCGGCTGCGACCGTCACTGCTGCGGCGTGATCTGTGGTGGTATGCTGAGCCGCATAGGAAGGTGGTTGTGGTCTTGCTTCGGTGAACTCTGGGGCGCGGCCTAGGCTTGCTGAAGGCCTGTTGCTGCGGCTTGGTGGATGGAGAGAGCCGGATCTTGTGCGGGTGGAATATGGTGATGTTGTCTGGGGCGGATTATGGACTCTGTGGGCTCTGTTTTGCCTGTTGCCCGTCCTTGAAGCTGATGAAGGCCTTGGAGAGAGGTTAGTTGGTTGAAGGGAGACATAGAGATCGTACAGTTCCGCTTTATTAAGTTTCCGTGAGAACTGAACGTCAGAATTATTTAAAGCTTGCTTCAAGCCTGCGACGGTCCATTTTCCTATAGGTGGAATCGTCGGGATAGCCGAACGGTAGGAGGAAGCTGGGGAGGAAGTTGGAAGTCTCGCTGGAGGTGGTGAAGACTGGCCTCGGCGTCTTGGCGATCGTAACGTTGTTCGGGCTGGCGTGCGGCCACGAGCTGGAGGCTCTGGTGCGATGTCCGGAGAAGGAGGAATTATCCCAGGTCCAGCAGACTGCGGGGATCCATTGGGATGTTTGCTTCGTCTTCGGAAGAAAGGCTTTGAGACATGGCAGCAGAAAGGTAAGCCAAGATGCTGATAAACTGTCTGCTGGTAAACTGTCAAGGAACCAGTGTGGGTTCTGCTGATATTTATCTTGTCCTAGATTAATTACTGATTGCTCTCCACTGGTGCTGATTGGGTTAATTAACTGCACCTGCTCCTCCCGAACCTTGTTTATCAAACCTCATGAAATGCCATGGGTCTCCTTTTATACCCACGCAGTGGGGCGAAGTTGTGCTATGCAAATTCCGCAGACACGTGACATTTCTTTACTTATGCATATTTACTTATTATATTATAATATTAGTTATCATACTTGCAAAGGTTGATTTGATACTAGCACTGATATCTAGAACAACAGCAGTGTTGCTTGTGTGATATTGCAATGTTACTGTAAATATTTTATAACATAAGAAGATAATAAGACATTGTTTGTATTGATTTGAAACCAGTACAGGAACAACAAACCTAAACATTAGTTAATAAATTCTGTTGCAGTAATTTCCATCATTCAATCACATGATATGTCCCAAGCTTTCCGAGGTTTGAAAGAATCTAACTAAGAATTAAGAACTAAAGTGACTTTTGCATTATGAGACTGCACTGCCTGAATGACTAAATTTACAATTGCGTGGAGCATTTTTTGTGCATAAATTGACACACTCATGACACACAACACCCTTCACAAGGTTCTCTCTAAATATTTTCACCATTCCCTCAAAACTGAAGTCCAGGCCAAAGTGGCATTTCACATTAGGGACCTTATTCTTCGACTGTGAGAGGAGAAACAGTAGCAGAAAAAAAACATTATTCCCTTTTAAATGATCTAATTGCCTTTTTCTTTTCTCATGGATGCACACATCACTCCTGATATTGGCTCTGCCATCATTGTGTGATAAGTTCTGGTTTCACTCAGCCACTCTGCTGGAATGCAGTAATTGTCTCTAGTCGGCCTGTATTCTGTGTACAGAGGGCTGTTTTGCAATGCTGATTTGAAGAGGCCTCTCAGCAGTATCCTTCTTCCAAAAAGAGTCCATTAGAGTCAGTAGATACAGTATAATGCGGTTGGTTTTCAGATCAACACAAAATATATGTACTAAGATGATTAATATAGATAGTTCATACAATGCAAATTTCACTCCCTCAAAGTACTGTCATTATCACTTAAAGCAAATTATAAATAATCTATGAGTGTTCAAATTCCATCTCTCTCACTGTCTCACACTTACACAGGCAGAAGCAAAAACAAACACACACATTTAAATGTGGAAGTGATAGGCTTGTTAGTGATGAAAGGGAGGATAAAAACATCCACACACAGCCTACTCATCTGATGTTGAGGTAGTTGGATGGTTAAGGATCAAGGTTGTTTGCAAAGAGGCTGCAGATACAGTCCAGTGCAGGAGTTAGCTAAAAAAAAGGACATAATTACAGAAATATACACACAGAACATGTCTACTTCGCCAGCAACAAATGACTGATTTCAGACAGGTTCCCTTTCGAGTCGGTCTCTCGACACTGCGTCACCGTTAGGTGGTGCTGAAGGGGCTTATCCCTCCTTCTCCGAATCTCCAGAAGAATATGCCCACCAATGGCGTTCAAGTGCGAGTAATAGAGGCGGGTTCCCCCGCACTATATGGCGGCGCTGAGTGCCATTGCCTCAGAATCTTTTCCTTCAGCTAGAGGAAGCCAGCTCGCTGTTGAAGTACGCGCTCATCAGGGTCGGAGCCCAAAAGGATTGCCACTCCCCTGTAGCGTTCCGGCGAGTTTGACATATTTTCTTCAAGATGCCTACAGGACCGTCTGAACAAACGACAGGAAACCTTCAGGACAATACTGAGTTGCTTGCCCTGTCTTAGAGCAGCACTGAGCCGTGGATTATACATGGTATGGCATCCAAGTATCATGCGAGCGGCAGCAAAGAAAAGAATATTCATAAGTCTTATGAATAGCTTATTATGCTCTCCTCCCCCTGTGGTAGAGCTGCGAGCCGAGATAATGCAGCTAGTGTCCTCATGTCGCCACAGGTCCCACATGGCACTTCATGTATGCATCTTTCACACGATAAGCAGCCCCTCGCCTCAGAGGTGCGGCCTACTGTGTCTATATCCTTCAGTGCAACTGGCTATTCTGATCTAACTGCGTTTGCTCACAGTTGCTCACAGGCTGCTGATGCTGTGCTCATGTACATACTGATATGTGATTACTGCTGTTATGCTGCCCCGTATTCATTGCAGCCTAATATTCTAGCTGATATGCAAATTCGGGTGTACTTGAGCTGAGCAGCTCATTGGTCTGGCCCTGCCTATCAACTCTGAGTACTCCTAGAGGAACAACGCTATTGGCTGTGGTTCTACTCTGTGATTGGTGTATCCTTAGCCCGGTATGTTCGGCCTGATCTTCACCTCTCACAAGGCGGGATTTTCTGTTCCTGCAGCGTCAAGCTGACGCGATACTGAAGTGACCCCTCTCGAAAGGAAAGTCTCTGGTTACTGTCGTAACCCTGTTTCCCTGAGAAATGGCGTGACCGCCATTATCGCTTCTATGATAAGTGCTCTGGCTGTGCTGCTGGATTGTGAGGAAGTTTGAGGTATGCTATACCGCTACTTAGGCTGGTGCTACAAAAAATTCTCGCCTTCTATGTTGAACTGGCTGGCCTTTGTTTTTCATAAAGGTGTAGTGTCATTTAAACTAGCCACTGTACACTGGCGCCAACACCGGCCATAGCCCTCATCCTAACGCTTTGTCTCTCTGCGCTTGCTCCACACAACTGTTATCTAGCCATGCCTCAGCCCCTTTAGAGCCTGAGTAGCTATAAATCCAGAGGACGTTGTGTTCAGACACCTTTTGTATTCAGAACGTAGTTGCCTTTGAGCAATTATTGTTCTGTTGTGTGGCATGACAACTGTAAGACAGGTTCTACATCAGAAAGAATTCCCCCTTTTTGCACCGCATGTTTTGGCTGTGCAGGGGAAGACGGCTGAGTAACTACTGGAGTGTCTGTAAGGCTTCGTGGCCATGCCCCTCTCCGGCGCATGTTTCAACTAGGTTGTTTAAACCAATGTGCAGTCCACTGCTTGCACTATTAGCTACTGAACATGTAGCTAATGCATTCAAGACACAGCCTTCTCTTTTCCATGGTTTCTAATAGTGCTAGCTATCGTAAGAGCAGTCTATGCACCACTGCACTGTTGCTTCATCAGTCCAGTGTTGCTCGACTGTGCTTAGTAGGGTCTGACAGCTTGATTCCTAGTGTTTCAACTAGATCTGGTACCCGACCGAAATGAACGAACCATGTGTACATTCATGAGTGTTGAGTGTGGCTATCTCCCCTCTACTTGAGTGGAGCGCACGTTCTGGATGATCAACTGATTATAGTCCATTCAGAGAGTGTATTTATCTCTTTTTGGTCAGACTGCCCCTGCCAGTGCCTTTGTCTTTTGCAAGAGTACTTGGATGGCGACTTATGCCCTCCCTGTTTTAAGCACACCTCTCACCCTTCTACATGGTCGATTTGTGCTGGACGCTCTGGTCAGTTCTGAGATTAATTGTCTTCTTGCTCGCATCGCGATTTGCCTTCCAAGAGGATTATATCTACAACGCGAACTACTTTGTGGATGTTGTCAAACAGGTCATGTAACTTTTACGACAGTTGTTACGCCCCTGCTAGTGGTGTTCAACTAGGTTGTTTAGGCGTTCACAGTCTGCTGTTACAGCCAGGCGGACACACTGCCTCCTTGCGCGGATGGTCACCCTCGTGTGGTTATATCTATGCGCAGTGCTGTTGTACACATTCATGGTGTAAAGCACAGACAAGGAATCTGTCATCATTTATGGTTTCTCCCACACAGGTAGTAACCTTTGCGGAAAACCTAGGTGGGCTATCAGGCACCTTGCATGTTGATGTGGCATATGCTGTGTTCCTGGCAATACATGTGTTGTCCGTAATGGCACCAGTACTTATGCAGTGGCCCATGCCTGTGCATCTTGCTCTTAAAGCCGCTTTGCTGCTGAGCTTATAGGTCTCAGTTGCAAAAATTCAGTTCTTTTAGCTAGGTCAACGGCTTGGCTTGCTGCCGATCTGGACCTCCGCTATCAACACTGCGGGATTTTATAGGTCCCCACAGCGCGACCTAATGGTGACGCAGTGTCGAGAGACCGACTCGAAAGGGAACGTCTCCGGTTACCTAACGTAACCCCGGTTCCCTAAGAGGAGGGAACGAGACACTGTGTGCGCTGCCGTGTTTCATATCTCAGTCTTTCTCGGCTGCGCTCTGCTTCAATCCAAGATTCTGAGGCAATGGCAGTATGGCACTCAACGCCACGGCGGGGAGCCCGCCTCTATTTCGCGAGCTTGAACGCCATTGGCGGGCGTATTCTTGCCCGCGAGATTATATAAGGCTTCAGTAGATTCGAAGAAGGAGGGGTAACCCCCAGCAGCACCACCTAAAGGGGGTCGCACACCGGACGCGCAGCTCGGCGCCGCGCCACGCAGCGCCAGGTCTTTTAAATTCGAACACATTATTCTCTATGAGAGTACACACACCGGCGGCGCCTTTCGGCGTCTGTCCGCGGCGCCCAGCAACGGCTCTGGACCGTGTTCAAAATCCTGCAGCGCCACACGGCGCCATTTACATAGTTATATATTAAATTTACATTTATGTGTCTCAAATAGTAGTAATGTATATACGGACTTAGCCCTGTGCTGGAATATACATTTAGTTTTATATTTATTTAAAGAAATCAGAAAATTGCTGATGTTATCAGATTTTCAGGTGAGAGTTGTCCTAGACGTGGCGTGGCGTGGCGCTGAGCTGCGCGTTCGGTGTGCGACCAGCTTAACGGTGACACAGTGTCTTGTTCCCTCTCTCAGGGAACCGAGGTTACGTTAGGAAACCGGAGAAGTTTTCTATACACTCCCTGCCTAGTACTGGTCAGAGAGACTCAAATATCCCCGCCCCAAACTCACACCATTGGTTGTAAGTGGAGTAAGTGTTGTTGTTGTCAGGCAGATTGGGATACTCAAACAAACTTGCTATGTTTTGATAGCAGCATAGTGCATTTTTTAAGGGAAGAAAACTTAGAAACGACTTAAATTGTTTTTGCATGTTAAACTGGGATATAAGAGAGTACTTAAACATTGAAAAATTACACATCAATTTAGTCTGTACAGGACTGTAGTCCTCTGATAAGGACACAGTTTCAGAAAAATCAAGATGAAAGGTTGATTGTAGCCTTAAGACTGATGCAGATTTTACTGGTATTGACAGCAGCTATCATAGTGATTCATCAGCTCAAGCTGTAAACTCAAGGCAGAGGCAGGTGTTTTTTGAAAAGGACGTCCTTTAAGTCAAACTTTGGAGAGACTGTGAGAAGAGAAATCAAGTGTAGCATTAGTTCTGGCAGGTCACGTCAGTCAAGTTCACATCAGCTGACTCTCAGCTGATCCTCTTCTACCTATAGGGATTTGACGCCTACCACAGGTCCATTCAGTATTATCAGCAAATGTATTGCGTTGCTCAGAAGCAAATTACCCTTCCCATCCCCAGCTCCTCCTGTCGTTGGCCTTCTGATATTCCTTGTCGAATCAGACTAATTTTTTAAAACTTATGCTGTTACAATAAATAATTGTTGTTAGGAACATTGATGATATCTGCAACACCTTATGTTGGTTCTGTTCTGTATGGCTGCATGGATGGGCTGGGAGTTCTTGCCCAGAACAGAATCATTCCACCAATCCAAACTGTATGCTAATTGTCAATCATCTTTGATGAAAGTGGTCCTGATCGAAAGAATGTTTTCTGAATGATTACATTTAAAATATGTTACATATTCCATGCAGAACTAACAATGGACGTAGAGGGTGAGACGGAATAAAAGTTTTTGATGAGTCGTTTGTTAAAACAAATATTTAAAATTATAGTTCACTCAAAAATGTATTTTTTCTCACCTTCATGTCATTCCAAACCTGTACAGTATGTCTTTCTTCCATTGAACACAAGGAGATGTCAATGAAAATGTCTAGCATGTTCTATACAATGAAGGTGGGTCGTATCTAGACCATTCAAGCTCCAAATAATAACAAAAAAACTGTATAAATGAAAGAGATAGATTCAAATCAACACCAAACAAAGAACCAATGGAGTTTGACATCATTTAACATCACTTTTATGTTACTTTATTTCACCTAAATACCATTTGTTGCATGCAGATGAGCAACTTAAATTTCAGCTTATAAACATTATAAATAACTTATTCTGTTCCATGGAAGTACATCCAACTTCTATTATCTCTTTAAAGTGGTAAAATAGCTGTGGTCAACTGAAGCAGTTGTTTTTAAAACAACAGATTTAGGTACAAAAATATCAGCGTTCCACAATGCAATCAGAGTGATGGTTCTGCTTTGCCTTTGTGCGTATGTGCGAGTAAGTGGGTGGTATAAAGGTCAAACTGAGGCTGGTGAAGGAAAAATGCTATCACAGAAGCGCTCAGAAGTCTCAGTTTGTGAACAGACAAATGCTGTCATACACAAAGACGCTCTAGGATACCTCGAACAAAGATGGTGCACATAGTAAAAGACATTACAATCCTTCCCTCTGTGCTCTTCCTCACTAGTAGGGGGATGGGACGAGGGCTCCGGGTGATAAATGGGATCTCTGCACTAGTTAGATGCCGTCTGCTCTGGAGAACACCTCTTGCTGGTGGAGCTTCCCCAGCCCTGCGGAAGGGAAGACCATGACAGATTTATGGACCTGCAAAAGTGCTGACCTTACAGTTTTGCACGGCCGGCCACACAGAGTCACAACCATCACGGCCGCACTGCACTTTCGTGACCCTTGTATCACGATCAGGTCAAGTCATTACTGTACCGTGCATCAAAATCTACATATAAATGTATTTTGAAGGTAAATACTGCACCGTTATTTTGAAGTATGCAAGAGGTGGATGGTGGGAGTTATCAGCATCTGCTGAGAGTTTGTTTGTTTATCTCTACTGCTGGCTTGAGGTCATCACTCCATCACTGATGCTCGTTGTTATTCAGCTATATGTGTGTTCTCCGCTGTAGGCACAAAATGTGAGTTTAGGGATCAGTTTTCCAGGGCACCTGGCTTGCAGAAGCAGTGAGAGCGTTGCCTTTGTGCTGTCACTCATTACGCTCTCACAGTCTTTGCCTGAAACACACAGATATAATTTGAGATGGAGAGATTAAAGCAAAGACAGTAGGATGGCAATGCAGAAATGCAGTGCACAAGGAAGACAGCGTCGGCAAGTCCCTGACAGACCGGACAGATGTTTCTGAAGCGATATGCACACACTGCAAAACACTATCTGTCCGATCTGGACAGGCTCCTTCACTGACTATTAGTCAGGCTGATTACCCCTGCAGTCATTGTCAAAGATGTGCCCCTAAAGAGAGCTAATTGATAAATGAGAACATCTGATGGATGTAATGGTGAATGGGTCATATTAAAGGGAGGCTGATCTAATTGAACAGAAATGCTGAGGCATGCTTCCTCTTGAGGACCTGTCACTCCCAACTGTAATGAGGGAAGGATCCAATCTCGCAGACGTTGAGCGGTGGCTTATGCCTCTTCGGGGTTTGTCCGGCTCACGCTTCAGATATCACACAGCTGCTGTATCTGCATTTTAACACTCAGCATCTCTGCAAGCTTCCTCCCGCTTTGATTGTAACCAAGCCTCTTGAGTTGACAGATGTGTGCAGTACAAATTAATGTGAATGTATATCGTTCATCTGTAAGCAGATCGGTGGGCCCACAAGTATTATCCCTAGAAAAATATTTCCATTGTTACTCATTAAGGATCAGACATTTGGTCTTAAATAAACAGCTCACCCATGAAATGAAATCCTGTCATAATTTACTCACCCTTATGTCGTGCCAGACCTGAATGGCTTTCTTTATTCTGTGGAACATTAAAGCTAGGGCTGATCTAGTTCAACTCTCACAGAAGACATTTGCAATCCCACTGCAGCGCTTTCCTATTGTTTTTCTATGTAAGACGGATGTCCTTTACCATTGCGCTAGCATCTTTTATAGCGTCTTGCACATGACACAGTGTTCACAAACTGCAACACAAGTTAACAAAAATTCAACTTCTGTTAACTGTCTCTCGAGACTGCGTTTTTCATTCCACTACCATTTTCATTCCACTGCCATGTGTCTCGCAAAAACATATCCTAGCTCCTTATGGTGCATTTGTGCCATTTTTTTTAAAAGTTGAAAGACAATCATTTAATGCATTATAATTGTATGGATAAGCCAGTCATATTTTCCACTGTATTTCTCCTTTTGTGTTCCACAGAATAAAGTGAGTCGTACAAGTTTGGAGCAACATAAGGGTGAATGAATGATGACAGAATGTTCATTTTTGGGGGAACTATCCCTTTAATCAAACAGAACAAAGCATTAGAAATGTTCTTAGATCTAACCAATCAAGAGGTGAATGGGAGGTTCTCAAATGCAATACTAAAATTCATAGGAAAAGTGTGTGTGGGTTATGACACATCATAAACATTTTTTCTGAATAATAATTTTGTTTCTGAATAATAATTTTGTTATGTAACATAGACCAAGTAGTCCTAAATGATTTGCTGAAAAACATGTAAGGTGCTAGACATAATAAGGGTCGTTCATCCCGTACATGTCTGATTCAAAACCAGCTAGATGCAGTGCCATAGAAAATAAGGTGTCTCAAAGTCATATTAAAATGACTTTTAACTTGAAAGACTTAAAACAATTAAAAAGCAACTTAAAAAAACACGGAGTCTTTGCTCTACTGTCGACGTAGTTTTTTCTTCGTGCCCCAGACATGTAAAACAAAACTCAAAATATAAGGATTATCACAAGGGAAAAGGGAAGTGAAATGTAGTAATTTATGTAAGTTATAATGGTCGCTATGCTCCCGGTTAAGTTGATTAATGAGGAAAACGAAGAGATACTCTGAGCGTTCAATCCGCCGCTGTTCTAGCTATAGGCTCATTAAATTAGGCCATATTTTTGGAACCCAGCCCCCTTTAATCTTATTATCATGTGCAGCATATGGAATAAAGCAAATAGATGTTGAGGAATTATCTTTGTCCACAGTTCCAGCTTTTTTTCTCCTCTACTCTCTCTGTTAATTAAATGTGCTAATGACCTGGCAGGAGACAATGTCTTCTTGGCACAGGATCTGCGCAAAATGACTACAAGCAGAACAGTGTGGTTTGAATGGCTTCCAACTGAGTTTTCTTTACATTAACCATAGCCCGCCTTGTTGGCAGAGGCTGTTTACACTGACTCCGCCCACCATTATCTGATTGAGCCATTCAAAATTACAAAAGTACTACTGTTGACAATAGAATTAGTGGTATGGGGAGTAAGGTGCGTGGTGATAGCTTTTAAAGTGACTTACCTGGGTTCGAATCCGCCTTCTACCAAACTCATTCTTCTCCCTTTTCCCTCATCGCATATCAGCTAGGAGTACTGTTTATTTTTACTAAAAATTAATAAAATATTAGAAAAGTGAAAATAAAGTGTCTGACAGGTATTTATTAGTGGGAATAAAGTGTTTAACGGGTAGCGTAGGAGTATATGTGTAGGGGAGGTAATGTACAAGTGATGTCCCAATAAACCACAATCAATTTATGATTTTAATAAATATAATCATATACAATAAATATGTTGTTATTATTGCATACTGTTTTATTATATACTACAATACAAGCATCTGCCACTATTTGCATAATAATTGTATTTATAATAGCATCTAACAACCATTTAAACTAAGTGCAAATAGCATCTAACTACTATTTACAAGAAGAAAATACTGCTATTTACAATTAAATAGCAGCTGCCTAAACATATTGAATAGCGTAGTAGCACACTACTGCAGTACAGTATGTGTAAAAAAAATAAAAAAAAATGTCTAGAGAATACCTTTGAATTGCCTACTACATTTTTAATTTGGATGAATTGGAATTACTTACTGCATTTATTTCTACATGTATTTAATCTGAAACATTTGACACACACCACCACCACACGCACGCACGCACAGCACGCACGCACACCACCACACACACACACACACACACACACACACCACAGCACACACGCACACACCACACACACACACTAAATAAATAAAACATTGCAAAATATATTACTTAGATACTCTTTCTAATTCTAAATATTATTTTAATGTTTATATTATTAATTATCAATATTATTTATAAATTATATTTTTTTCCAGCAAAATAACGCGATAATATTGAATTTTTAAAGGTTTAAAAGCATTCTGAAGACGTGAACAATATATATTTTAAACTTCAAAATGTTAAGAATTGAATAACACTGTTTTTAAAAAGACAGTTTATAGTGCATGCATACTGTGCAGTACTGAGAAATAGTGAGCTAGTATTCCATTCTGCACATAGCCTTTCTGACATTTTCATTTGGGAGGAAAAGGTTGCTCCCTGGCTTTTCTGAGAGGTGATGGATTGCGTGCGAGAGGAGTTTGAGCTGATGGCATTTTGCCTTCCGTGGTTTACACCTCTCACTCATTTGAAGGTATTGGGTGCTAATGTAATGTGGTTTGTTTTACTTGTCTCAGAAGATATTTTTTTTCTGGAGAGTCAGCACAAACACATGTGGTTTGGAGTCATAAATGTCCTTTTCATATATAATTCTGAGGAAAAGGATCATAAGTTACCATGGAAACTCCTTATATTATGGATCCACTGGATGCAGATGTAGCCAGCATCTATAGTATTCCCTCTAGTGTGTGTGCGTGCGTGCGTGCGTGCGTGCGTGCGTGCGTGCGTGCGTGCGTGCGTGCGTGCGTGCGTGCGTGGTGTGTGTGTGTGTGTGTGTGTGTGTGTTGGTTTATGTGATTTATGAGGACACAAATTTGTATAATGACATGTGTATTACACTGGTATTACAATTTATGAGTGGTTTATGAGGAAATTTCAAAAGTCCTCAAAAATCAAATGGCTTAAAAAACATAAAAAACAATGTTTTATTAAAAAATTAAAAATGCAGCATGATGGGTAGGTTTAGGGACAGGGGCAGTGTAGGAGGATAGAATATATAGTTTGTACGGTATAAAAACCATTACGCCTATGGAGAGTCTCATAATGCTGTTGCACCAACGTTGGGTGGTGTGTGTGTGTGTGGTGTTGTGTGGTGTGTGGTGTGGTGTGTGTGTGTGTGTGTGTGTGTGTGTGTGTGTGTGTGTGTGTGTGTGTGTGTGTGTGTGTGTTCAGAAAGTCTCTTAAAGTGCGGCACCGATCTGAAATCTTCACAGTGTGTTGGCTATTAGAGAACAGATGTAATGTTATTATTAGCTCTTATCTTCTTCCCGTAGGCTGAACTGGAACCTGTGCGGCTTATTAATTGTAGTGGCATCATCTCAGCCACGTTTAACGAGGATCTCTGTAGCTCCAATTACGTCGCCATTTTTCCACACATAAAGACATGGTCCCCAAACCCCTGGGAAGTCTGTGAGTGAGCTGATTTAAGAGCAGAAATCATGAGCCTGCCCTTAGAGAGTTGTAGCAACATATGGATACTTACTGTACCGACCGGACTGAATTATTGAGTACTTGCTACTGTATTTTCCCCTGAAAGGCTTCAGCTCAGCTCAGACTGAAATTGCAGTCTTTTTTCATATTCATATCTAAGGGTATATGTGGATATCAGCATTTAGTTGCATCACTTTTTAGCGGTATTAGGGGTTTAAATAAATGCCTATTCTCACATATTATAATTGTATGTTTGATAACTCAAATCATGTTGAGGAGACTTTTCTAGAAGACTATAACTCTTCTAAGTGATCAATTTTCACCATGCGGACCACAAACAAGCATAGACATCCTAAAGAGTGACCTGAGACACATCTATAGAAACCAGAATATCCTAAATGGCCATAAAGTAACAAAACCACCCAGAACAATTTCTCCAGGTGCATCTTTGCTGGATTCTTTGAGTGGCTGAATAAAACCTTGTTTTTTTTTTTTTGTCAAAACTGCTACCATGTTTCTTCCTCTGCACTCAAATGTATTTCAGTGCCATTTCTTGTGGAAAACAGAATCCATCATGAGCCTGAAAGATGTGGTAAAGTAGAGAATTTGTGGTGAGATGATGCAAACATATTTTTCTGTTTGGTGTGCGGTTTGTCAGTGACATGGACAAGAGGATTGGGCAGTGCTGGAGAGCCTATTAGTATTTGTAATTAGTGAGAGTGAAGCCTAAGCATTCACCAATTAGACAGCTGATATCCAATTACAGCAAGGCTGCAAGTAAGCAGGGTCATGTCTTATTCATCTTGAGAGCAAAAGCTACCGTTAACAAAGAGAACACTGCTTCTCCATGGAAACCATACCTGATTATGATGCTATTTTATTATTTTTTACAGGTGGATGGGATAAATCAATTTCAAGCACTATGTATTATCTTCCCAAACAAGGCAACTGGGTATGCTGCAGGGGTATAAACACGTAACACAATAAATGAATTATGCAAAACAGGTAATGATGCAAATGCTGATATATTTACTCACTCTGATAATACTAAACCTGTATTTAATTAAAGTAAATGGAGACAGCGCTATATATATATATAATGCAAATAATCACACAAACTGATTTCTCAATAGCTATTTTTGGGTTGCTTTTTAATAAAACAAATTAAAACATAATTGTAACTTATTTAAAAGTTGTCTAATTTATATGAGATATTAAGAGTATATTTTGAATTAAACAGAACAGTTATTGCAAGGCTATCTATCACTAAAATGTGTGTTGTACTACAGTATGTCTACTCTTAAACAGCATTATGATAAAAATGGGACAATGGCAACAGCTTTCTTATATCCCCTAATTTAAAACACTGTGTTCATGGTCATTTATTTTGAAATGTGGACTACAAACACCAAGATTTTTCAGATTTTCCGTCACAGTGTTCTCTTCGTATTTACGATACTTTGCAGCCTTATCCACTGAATACAATGCGCTGGATCCTGAAACTGAAAGCAACTCACTTCCGTTCAATCTTTGAATTCTTGCACCCGGGAACAGTCGACACCCTTATGACTAAAAGTTTGCTGAGAATTATTTCCTACTAAAGCAAGATAGCATTTGACTCTGGTAAGCGCATTAGCAGACTGGTCGAGTGGCCTTGGTCGGCAACGCGCCCAGTACATAATGTGTGTTGAAGTTTTTCTACCTATTTGGCAAAAGGTTTGCAAAAAACACACATACAATTTTTTTTTTCTACTGTATAGGCAGCCAAGTTTTATTGAAAGCGCATGGATGGATGAATCATTCATTCAAATAAGATCAATAACATGCATTGAAAAAAAAAATTGGTGAATTTTCATTTAATGCCGACTTTAAAATCAAGTCAAGTCACCTTTATTTATATAGCGCTTTTTACAATACAGATTGTTTCAAAGCAGCTTTACAGAGATAACTGGAAAATAATGTTGGAATAATATTGTTAAATGTAAAATTAAATGTCTCCAACTAAGCAAGCCAAAAGCCAATGGCGACAAAGGCGAAGAAAGGAGAAAAAGGCGACAGTGGTGAGGAACCAAAACTCCATCAGTGACAGAATGGAGAAAACCATCAGAAGGTCAGAAGTCAGATTGGATCAGAACTTTCACAATATTTATCCAGTTCATCTGGTTGGGGATCGGGTGCATCACGTATGGAGATGAGTTTGTCCATGAGGCCTTCACAGGACTGATGAGGCTGGCACTTCAGGACTGCGTTGTCGTCGTGTCCATGCGATGGTCCTTCCTCAGATCTGGATATGGCCTTGATCCGGCGGACTGTGGTTAACCTTGGGATAAACAGACTAATATTAGCGTAGATGCCATCCTTCTTATAATGCAACAAGTACATCAGGATTTATGGGAAGTGTTCCTGGTTCCAGCTGATCTAAACTATGCAGCCTAACATTGAATTATAGAAGTCTATAATGTGTTATGTGTATGCTAAGCCAAGGAGATGTGTTTTTAGTCTAGATTTGAACTGACAGAGTGTGTCTGCTTCCCGGACAATGTTAGGAAGATTGTTCCAAAGTTTTGGTGCTAAATAGAAAAAGAATCTACTGCCAGCAGTCGATTTTGATATTCTAGGTATTATCAACTGGCCAGAATTTTGAGATCGCAATAGATGTGACGGACTATAATGCGTTAAGAGCTCGCTCAAGTACTGTTTAGTGTTTTGTACAACATGACATCATGACTTTTGCGTAAACATACACGCCACTTTCAAGTCAAGTGGCGTGTTATTTATACGCATTTTGAGCTATCCGCGTGTATGCGTGTATATCTACGCCGTTATGTCCGAGTGATTCCGCGTGTATGTACACGCTGTTAAAAATCCGTGCGAAATAAAGCCAAATTTTGATATACATCTGGGGGAGCGATATTTTTCTTCCTAGGATGGTAGGGAAAGACTCATAAATGGTATTAACCAGTGACGGGTAGGTTTAGGGACGGGGTTGGGGTAGTTCATATATTTATATATACAGTAATGTAACGTTAAGTCAACGGCGTTCATAAACACGCTGAAAGCGATTATGCGTGTTGATAGCACGCCAAAAATGGAAATACGAATTTGGCGTGTCATACATACGCAGTTTCATGAGATCAGTCTGGTTTTGTAAGTAATCAGCAATATTTTAAAATGTATACAATGTTTAATAGGGAACCAATGCAGTGTTGACAGAACCGGACTAATATGGTCATACTTCCTGGTTCTGGTAAGAACTCTAGCGGCTGCGTTTTGGACCAGCTGTAGTTTGTTTATTAAGCGTGCAGGTCAACCACCCATAATAGCATTACAATAATCTAGCCTTGATGTCATGAACGCATGAACTAATTTTTCTGCATTTTTAATTGAGAGCATATGGTGTAATTTAGGTATATTTTTAAGATGAAAAAACCCATCTAACTGGCGCAATTATGGATGTTTGAGAGGGTAAATTTAGTTGCTTCACTAGTATCGTTTTTAGAAAATAAAGATTTGTTTTCCTAAATTTACTTAATTCTGTGTAGTAATTAAGTTAAACAGTGCTTTCATTGATGTCCTGTCTAAACTCACTTCCTCTCTCCAGTCCTGTGACACCCCACTCTCGTGTCTCGCTGTGTGCTGGAAATGGCAGGTGAAGCAGCTGAGCTTGTACTGCAATGCTGTTCCCGTCAGCGCTCTGGCCCTGAGAAAGACGTGTGAGCTCAGAGGTGTGTTTGCCTTGCTAGGGCGCATCCAGCTGTCACTGGTTGCCCTACAAACTGCTCTGTCATCGCTCTGGCCCTATGGAGGGTTAGGTAATTTGCTCAGGCTGATCACTACAACTGTGAAGGGACCAGCTGCCAAAACACTTACAAAACAGCATTTTTCATGGCACAATTCAGTGATCTGCCTCTGTAAGAAAGAGGTGCACAACATTAGACACATTTCAAGTCTATCAATAATTATATTGTAAAGCAATTTTACTTTTTCACGTTGGGGTTTTATTATACAATTACATTTATTACAAACATTTACAAAAACATTTAAAGGGATAGTACACAATATATGGAAATTTGTCATCATTTACTCCCTCATGTCAGTCCATTAACGATTTTCACATTGAATTACTAGACAATTACTATTGGCTACAATAAATAAATAAATAGGCTAAATAAATAAAATAGAATTAAAAATGTTTAAAACATCCTTAAAAGAAATTTACTTTATCATTTTTTATAACTGTAATAATAAGTTTGTTAACTTAAAATCAAGAAAAATACTTAAGAAAATGATTTTCACAGTGCACTAAACACAATAAAATAAATCCCTTAGAGCTTTCACAACCACACATTTTTTAGTCATCCATAAAAGTTGCAGACTAGTCAGCAGGTCAGTGTTAACTTTATGTAAATGACTAAACGCCATGCAGCATCAGCGGCCTTTGCTGTTTCTGTCAAATCCAGCGGTGTGTGAACGGAGAGTGTATGAGTGCAGCTAAAATGATGTGGGTTCTGCAGCTTGCATCAAATATGTACCACTCGCTTATAATTTCCTGTCAGCCTCTGGGGGACACTTTCTTTCAGGATGGTTTACAGAATTTTGTATTATTTTTTTGGGATTGAATACAAACACTCATGTGACAACACTCACAAATTTACAAAAATGGTACAGTATAATGAGTCAATACATAATAATTCTTCCAAAATGCGTTTTACTATACTATGGTAAGTCTATTATAGGTGTTTATATTTTACCTGACGGGATGGTTTTCGTGGGAAATTGCATACATACATCACTCGTCATATCCATAAATAGAGAAAAGTTGCTCCAGTTACTTTGACGCACATATGGTTTGGGAGTGGCATAGGTTAGTTGTCACAACGAGCGAGAAAGGTTGAATAATGGATGCCGTTTTTTTTTTTTTTAACTGCTGAAGGGTCAAAAGGTATATAGTATACCTAAAACAGTGTCATTTAATGCAACCAGTTACATTGTTTAGTCCTTGCAATGTGACCAAGCAAAAAAGAACAATTTCCCAAAACATTATAATGAATTATATTGGACTAAAAACATCTTATTCACAACAATTTTATGGACTAGTTCATGCAACATATAGTCCATAAGACTTGTGTACTATTACAAATCTTCTAAATCCATATGGTAGCTATAGCAAATTATTATTTTAAACGTGTGTTGCTAAAATAGATATGAGATCTGCCAAGGATTTATTCATTTATCAGATAGACCTTTGATAAAAAGACACGGTAACACTTTACAATAAGGTTCATTAGTTAACATTAGTTAACTACCTTAGTTAACATGAACTAACATGAACAAAGATTAAAAAATACTGTAACAATTGTATAGCTCATAGTTCATGTTAGTTAATACATTAACTAATGTTAATTAACCTTATTGTAAAGTGTTACCAAAGACGCTTGTTGACAAAATCTGTAAAAAGACACCATCACCAGCATCTGTCTGTATGTCTTTTGCCCTCTCCTTTAGTGCAAGCGTATGGTACGGGAAATCCTTGAACTGGTGCAGTGGATTAATGAGGCATGCTGGGTAATTAACGTAACGAGCCTCCAGTGTGTCTGGCTTGCCTCAGCACCACAAAAGGTGAATGTTGGAGTGGTCATATGCGAGTGTACCGGTATGAGCAAGTGTGTGTGTGCGTCAGTGAAATGTGTTCTAAGGGTGGGTCTGCATTTTATGTGATCGATTAGCTGCTGTTGTACTAAAGGGCAACCTGGGTGTGATTTCAAGCAGGAAATTGGAATTCACGGCAAACAAACAAATAGACTGTGTGTGCTGCCCATCACTTGCCACACGTGGTCACATGATCAGCAGCTGTGCTGGGGGACACTGGGGCTGAATGTGATGCATGGCAGCCCTACTATACTATTAACTGAGCTGTGAATCAGGCAACCTTGCTTGATATTTCTATTAAAATTCCATTATGGATGGAGGTGAGTTCTTAATTTAAGAGGGCATTCATACCAACGCACTATTGGCTTAAAGGCCCTTGTCTAAAAACTAGAATTCTTTTTGACATCTAAAGGTCATGTTAAAATTGTATTGGAAACTTTTTACCATTTTTTACATTTATTTGTGCCGCTTTCTTTACAATGCCTTATGCTTTGTGGTTTTACCCTTGTCCCTGACCTAGACTTTCAATCTTACAATATGAAAATCCATTGTAAAAATATGATTGTTTAAAACTACGATCATCTAAATAAATAGGGAATAAAGCATTTCAGTGTTTATTCTGTAAAACATTTGTTTGTGTGATTTAATATTATTTTTTATTTATAATTTAAAAAGTAAGTGTACTTGTTTACCAAGGAATCAATAGTGTCAGTGAAGAGCTTGAGATAAAAACATGTTAAACTGTTAGGCAGGGTCATTTACATATTTTCAGTTTTACTCCAGTCATAGAGATTCTAAAGAAACAAAACCTGATTTTACATTTTGCTCTGATTTGCTTTGGCTACTGTGGTCGAGTAAAATAGCTTTTTTCCTGGTACAACACAATTTAATTCAAACAAAACACTCCCTCGACCTCACTTATCACCCTGATGCTGATTTCCTATCAACCCCAAAGTTTTGGAAAACAAAGCAAAACAAAAGCTCTCAAACTCTATTAGAACCATCTGGCATTATATATTTCAGCAATAACCTTGTTTTTCAAGTAAATACTATTTTCACTCTCATCTGAAACTATTGACTGATGCAGGCAAAACAGAACACTGTACCAATTTGTAGTCTTCACAGACATGTGCAAATAAATTCCACATCAAGTGTGCCATTTGGGACAAGGCCCAGACACCTGTCCCAGCTATTCTTCTGAATCAGGACGGCTTGCTCTCCTCATTGAGGAACAGTAGAGCAATGAACGATTATACAGTGAAAAAAATTACTTTGCTTTAAACATTTTACCAATATAAAGGCCTTTAAGAGATTCGGAACCATTGGTGTGGTCACTTACAGAAAAACCACATAAATTTCACATTTTGACTACATTTACAGTACATGTGATTTTGCACATGTGACATTTAATGTGCAAAAACATGTTAAAATCACATGTGAAAAATGTGGAAGAAATGTGAAATTCATGTGGTGTTTTTTCTGTGAGCAACATAAAACATGATTGTCATGCCCATATTGATGGGTGGTGAAGAATGGGTATTTATTATTCAATCATTCTGTCATCCACCATCAACAATGAAAGAAGGAACTCAGTCCACCTACTCAAACGGACCGCCATTTATCATTTAAAAGCCATTATCAGAGGGGAGCAGCTGGGAGACACCACAGTTATTAAGCAAAGAAATGTAGTAGGTCACACATATTTAAATAAGGGATTTAGACCACAAAAGACAGATGTCAGTCTGCACCCTACTTTCACAGAAAGAAAAAAAAGTGTTCATTGCTGTTTACCTACCAACTTTCTGAATGTCCACTTCCTACATGGCATGCAAAATTGTGGAAGTTTGTTTCCACCACTGAATATAAAATAAAAAAGGTAACTGCGATATTTTTTTCTCAAAATTCTGACTTTTTTCTCGCAATTAAGAGTTTACATCTGGCAATTCTTTTTTCTCATAAGATTTTTTTTCTTAGAATTGCTTAGATATATATTTATAGTTCATATATTGCAATTTGGACTTTATAAGGCGCAATTGTGAGTTTACATCAAGCAATTCTGAGAAAAAGTCGGATTTGCAAGAAAAAAAAAAGATATAAACTTGCAATTCTGACTTTCTCGCAATTGCGAATTTATATCTCACCATTCTGAAATTAGAGTTACAATAAATTTGTAATAAACGGTATTTAAAATCAATTAAATATTTCACCAAAAAATATTATTAGTAATTTTTTAGCATATTGAAGTCCAGTTGTAATTGTAAATTGATTGCAATAAGTACTTTGGGAGTAAAACAGACAAGTGACATGTAGGAAATATTCTTACACAAAATAATGTCGTTTAGCACAAAATACAGATATGACCACTACACTCACATTGCATTAACTAAACAACCATCTATATCAAATGATTTGTGTATGATTTGTGTATGAATCTTAGTAAAAAAAAAATTTATTTGGCATTAACTAAATGTTCTACTGTATGTTAAGAGTCAACTATGGCTCTCAAGTTTTTATTTTATTTAATTTTTAAAAAAATATATATTTCCCTGTATGTACTTAAAGTAGTCTGATGTAGGTTTAATGAATGACTGTCAGTGTAAACATAGCCAGATGCTACTGTCCCTTATCTTTTCCGGTTCTACAACACTCAGCTGTACGTGCTGATTGTCAATAACTGTAATTCTATATTAATTCTCCTGCCTACAAACGGGAAGTAGGTAAGATTAAAATAGCATAGGCAGCACGGGTTAGTTAATCAGCTTTCATGCGATGAATCATAATCTTTTTTTGACAGGGAAAACATCTGTGTAATTTCAAAAGAACAGCGTGAAGGTCCTTGCACTCACTGTGCAGTCTGCCGTGGTGGCATTGTTTCACAGCTTGCAACCAATCCATACGTGTTATCTAAATTCTGCCGACAGAACAAGACAGTATCTATACAACGCACAGGCATGTGTTTACCGGATCACATCTACACAGGCACACATACAGTATACTGTATATATCCTAGTCTGAGGTTGAGTAGTGCAGAGAGAAGTCAGACACAGACCTGTTAAATAAATGTGGACACTAAACTCTCCCTCCAAGAGAAGTGCAGAGGTCCAGGCCCTAACTGTTACCAAAATCTTGTTAATGTCGCCTGCCGAGAGTTCGGCCTCGACAAATGAGACTATAAACGCAATAAATTCTCTGGCATGTTGTCCATATCTGTTAGAGGTTATTTATTGTTTGCTCCCAGGTGAGCGTTTGCAGCCTTTTGTGCAGGAGTATATTTCTCATCACATGACTCTGCAGTCATATATCCTGAGGGGTAGAGTGTGCATGACACACCACACACACACACACACACACACACACACACACACACACACACACACACACACACACACACACACACACACACACACACACACACACACACACACACACACACCACACACACTAGACAAGCCTTGACCTCTTACACACCCTCACTATATTTTCTTTCTTTCTAAGTAATTTTTATGCTCCTCGTGCTGTTCTGTTGGCCTGGACCTCACTGAACATTCAATGAGAAAACTAATGGGTTGATTCAAGTATGCAAAATCTGCCTTAACCCTTAAATGTATACCTCTGGGCTGAGTTTCCGGATAACGTTGTCTCTTAGCGCGCTACGAAGACTCTTAAGGTATAACTTAACTGAAGGTGTACCATTTCTAGGCGTGTTCCCCGAACTATACCTTAGAAAGCTGCTTAAGGTATACCTTCTTACGTGCGACGTTACCGGGTGCTGTCCGTGGCGATGGTGCTGAATCTGCTGATATCGATGACTCGAGAATCAATTATTCACTCGTGCAGGGGCTGTTTATGTGAGAAAGCGCTGTTCTTTATAAAATAAGCACTTAAGAAATAGTTGAAATTGCATTTACTAGGACTCATGGGATATTATAAAAAATAATCCGAACTATAACAGCCTATAATAGTCTTGGCTATATATTTTAATATTGTATCATATATTGCTGCCATAATAATTTAAATTTTTTTATGTGCTTTCTTCTCTTTCCCATTTTTGTTCGCTGAGGTGAGCTGCGATGAAATATTGTTCTTGTAAATACTTTAAAGCATTTCAGTAATAAAAGTGTACGTCACGTAGCTACGGTGCTCGGCAGTGATCAAAAAGGATTTAAACAGTGAATTTTGAATCTCTTCTTGTAAACTCAGAGATGTGTATTCAGACGGCAATTAAATTACCACACGACCTGTTTGTCAAAAATCAGTAGGTACTGATTTGGACAGAGATTTTTACGCGGGTTGGGTGAGAAAAAACACTGATATTATGGATTCGGACGGCACTAAAATATCCGACTTACCCCTGTAAATGTTTAAAATACCGTAAGAGCCCATGATAAACAATATTAGCGTCCGAATAGGACTTAACTGACAGTAGCCTATGCTTTCACTGGCCTTTAAAAGCGCTCTTTAATTAAAATAAATGTATAAAAATGTTATTATATAGCCTAGGCCTATAATAATATAATTAAAATTCTAACAACATCAGTGTAATGACAATTTTATTCTTTGCATGAAAACACTTGAATTAGCCTAATTGAACACTGTCTGTGTGTATTAAAACTTCAGAATTATATTAATATCGACCTTTAACAGTGATAAGGTAAAGCTAATAGTGTTCCAGACCAACCTTCCGAAAGTATGACTTACAGAAGGTATACTTAACTAAGAGCGTTTCGGGAAACACGTATTAACGATAAGGTACAGCATAAGGTGTAACTTAAGAACGACGTAGCGTTAAGAAGGTTTCGGGAAACTCAGCCCAGACTTAAATGTCTGATACGTCTGATTAATGAAGTGATGTTTCACTCATAGTTACCGCAGGCAGAAAACAAAAGAATAGGAAGTATCATCAGCAAAACCTGTAATGGCTCAGTGATTTACCGCAGAGCAAGTACTGAACGCAATCAAATATTAGTGTCTCTGTCACTTGATGGTCGATCTGGTGAAGAAGATGTCAGCGATCAAAGTAGGCTGATTATGAAGATGTTGAAAATGATAGTTATGAGAATATGTTTGAGATGGCGAATATGAGCCAGATGCTGAATGTAGCTCTGAAATGAGCTCTGACGAGGACAGTGATGATGGTATAAAACATCTGCTCAAACACTTACAAGCTCTAAAAGGTAACAAAATATGCTTTATTTTATTCTTCTCTAATTGTTATATTATCGAGTCAGGTAGATCCATCCGTGTTAGACATAGATCTTGGTTGCTAAGACCCAAATGTAATCATGATTGGCGAAACATTAATGCATTCAAGGGTTAAAAGTAAATATCCTTATTTGGCTGTAGTAATGTGGATTAGGAATTTGATGTCTTAGCTGCGTTTATTTAACACTTAGCATTCAACTAATGTGGTCTTCTCAATTACTGAGCCTAACCATTAAAGTAAAGTATATGAAAGTGATTTCAGACATGAGATTAAATACTTATTTAATTAGAATTAGCTCAAAGTTATTTAGAAAAATCATCTTAAATACTATACATTAACATTCATGCATTTAGTGGATCACTGGTTGTTCCACTATGTATGCCGCGAGCAACACTAAGGCCATGGGATTACTGCGGAATGCAGGAACTGATTAAATCTAGGCCTTGAAAGCAATGTTCACTGCTTTAGATAAAGATTTGCCAAATGTATAAATACAAATATATGGTTACACTTCATTTTGATGGTCCACTTTAGACATTCTAACTATAGCCTAAGTAACTGCAACTACATATTAACTAACTCTCATTAAAGTGTTAGTAGACTGTAGTGGACAGTTAGGTTAGGGTTTGGGTCAGAATAAGTTGACATGTTGTTGGAAAGTTAAAGTCAGTAGATTGTCTGTTGGGGGAGCATCACAATAAAGTCATAGCAGATATAATGCAGACAGTCTAATACTCTTATGACTTGTAGTTGTCATGTAGTTGCAACGTTACCTATAGATAGTAGAATGTCTAAAGTGCACCATTGAAATAAAGTATTACCAAATATATTATAGCATAAGGGAAATAATCAGTCTCAGCCATTGATGCAATCGATTCTCCTCAAAACTTTCCTTAAATATTTTTGCATGAAATTACATGAGTTCAAGGGTCTGAGTTTCTTCACAGAAAACACTAATGGTGACATCACACAAAACATATCATCCAACAAAAACAACAATAGCCAAAATATCACAAACCTATTCTTAAAAAGAACCAATGTATTGTTTTTATTATTGACAACTTTTAAGATTAAGAAGCTGTAGTAAGAATAGCAAAATAATGCTTAAGTCAACCAATTGAATTAGACACAATCTGAAGCACACTTTCATAGAGTTCAAGCATTGTTGGAAAGTTTGAGTAATTTTTGTAAATCGCTTTATTCAGATGATTTGTTCCATTGATAAAATGAACCATAAAAAAGATTATTTGTTAGACCCATAAATCTTGCAAAGAAAACTTTGTAATGATACATATTTAGCTGAATAGTCTTCAATTGTAGCTAAATTTACATTAAATATAAACTGAGTTGTAAGTTTGATTCTGATATCATAATTGTGTTAGTATCAGATACACAGCATTTCGCATTCTAAAAAATCACAAAGTTGGGCTTGAAGTCATTTCAGGAGATAACACAAAAAGAAACCACAGGGCATAGCATTTAACACAGCTGTGGTTAATGCTTATATCTATCAGACAGAGCCAGTATAAACACATCTACAATAAATTAGACATTAAATATGTGAATGGCCTGCACAAATAAGTGAGGCAGTCATTGTGCTGTGATTGACGGTGTAGAAGCAACATACAATGGGAAATTTTGTTAGACACATTCATTCATTCATGCGTTAATGTCTAACGTACCATGGACAAATTAAGTTTTCTTTTCCACTCATTAATGTGAAGCATTACCTAGTGCACTATCCACGAGTACATTCAGTTCGAGTTCATTGTTCTTTTATATTTTTTCCAAATATCTTTCATGCCGTGCGTACCTGTCAAATTGTTATAAGAACTCCTGTTCCAACAAGATGGTAGATTTATTTTCTAAAGATCATCTCCTTTAACTGATCTGAAATGAAAGTCATATATAATGCATAGAAATTGGTCTTTGAAGTAAAATGGAACATGTCGTCCAGCATGTAAAGTGATAGTTCACCCAAAAACGAAGATTATAATGTTTCAACTGTTTTGGCCCATACAATGAAAGTCAATGGAAACTAAAACAACAATGAATCTTCTTTTGTGTTCTACAGAAGAAAGACATGAGGGGAAGTAAATTATGTCATTTTTGGGAACTACGTAGCTTTAAAGGAAACCAAACCATATTTAACTCAAAAAAGTTGACTTACTGATATTAGCAGATACATATAACTATAGCCAGTTTTAACCCTATCCACTCCAAACTGAAGAGCTGAATAATGTCTTTTGTGTTGTGGAATTTCCATCAATCTGCAATCAATTATAAACAAATTATGCAGTCTTTAAATTGCTCTAATTCAAGTACTCTCAGTCGATTCAATCTGCTCACCACAGCTAATTTGAGATAAACCACACAGTTTAAGTAAGCACTTTGTTGGGATATTGTGAACGTACTCATAAAAGCGGACGAGATTTCTATCAGTTCAGTAAATCCTGGGAGATGAATAATGATGGATCAGAGAGCAGCTGAAGAACCGGAGGCTGCTAAATAAAACTCCCCTGAAACTCGCTCGTGTGTGGGCCTGTCAGACCTGATTATAATTATACACATTATGTACTCTGTTCTGTGACATCATGAAACATGACTGATGGTTATGGGTTCTCGTGAAGTGTCGCATGTTGCCGTTTTGTCTCGTTCTCTCCGCCTCTCTCTCTCTATCTCTGTCTGTCGCTCGCACTGTTTTAGCTGTCTTTCTCTTTGTCTTCTCCAGACACTCATTATGCACGGTTTGAACAATTTTTAATCAGTGCTTGAAGCTGCCGTGGTTTAAATGCAAAAGGCGGCTCTCTCCATCCTGCTTTTTTGCTCCAGTGATCGACTTGTTGGTTGCAGTGATAGAAACCATTTCAACTCTAACGTTTAAAAGTGAATCTAGGGGAATGGGAGACATTCAAAAATATGCTCTGTTTGAGTTCAGGTACATAATACTTTGTTAATCATGAGTTGTTATTTTCACAGTAGAAAATGAAATTAAAGAATGCCTGACAGAATGGAAGCCAACAAGATGAAAATAAAAGAGAGTGTCAGCTTTTTATTATTTTTAGCCATGCATCTTTACAAATCTGTCAAATTTGAGCAACTGTCTTTTTTTTTCTCTCTCAATGTGGTCATATGCATTACTAATTACTCAAGTGTTACCTAGTCACTCTTCAAGAACTTACTAATGATTTGGACCATTATTTTACAGTAAAAAAAAAAAATTCACTAAAAAATAGTCCAGATCACTAGCGGTTCCTGCAGAGTGACTGAGTTACACCTGAGTTATGATGCATTTTATGTTCTGAGTAAAAAAGACAATATTCAAGAACTACTAGTGATCTGGACCATTATTTTTAAGTGAAAATATGTTTTTTACTTCAAAATAATGGTCCAGATAACTAGTAGTTCCTGCACAGTGACTGCAACACTTAGTAATGCATTTTATGACTATTTTCAGAGTAAAAAAGATGACTGATTACGTCTCAGACACACAATAATGTTGTGATTAGTAATTAATTGGTAATTATTTATAATTTGTAATATTTGAAATTGAGGATATCTCATATCCTCATATTGATCTTATTCCTAAACTGATTAGGCCTAATGATCTATCTTAGTCCTAAATTTGATATTACTTACTGATTAGTTAAGCTTGTTTCTGTCAGTGGCGTAACTTTGTGTGCGTGCTGTGTGGTGTGTCGTGTGTGCTGTGGTGTGTGTGTGTGTGGTGTGTGTGTGTGTGTGTGTGTGTGTGTGTGTGTGTGTTTTTGTGCGTGCTTTGGCAGACTTCGAGCTCGAGTCTTTGATAATAAAGATCTCCGTACTTTCACGAAAGCGGCCGTTTACCAGGCAGTCTGCGTTTCCACCCTGCTGTTTGGTGCAGAAGCATGGACTCCCTACCGCAGGCATATTCGGTGTCTTGAGGGTTTTCATATCAGATGTTTACAGCGTATACTAGGTGTCACTTGGAAAGACAAAATGGCCCACACGGACATCCTCCAGCGCACCAACTCCAGCTGCATGGAGGCAATCCTTGCTAAGCGGCAACTGCGATGGATTGGACACGTTGTCCGCATGCCCTCCCACCGCCTTCCCCGGCAAGTCCTCTATGGACAGATATATGCAGCCAACAGGAGACCTGGGGGTCAGAAGCGTCGATACAAGGAGACCCTGAAAAGCTGTGGCATCAGCCCTGGAGTTCTGGAAACAAAAGCTGCCAACCGTCAGGTATGGAGTTCTGCATGTGATCTGGGGGCCCAACAGATCGAATTAAAGCGCGCTCAACATAGAACCGAGCTACATCAGCGCAGACTTCAACGCGCACAGCCACAACTATACCCACACCCAGACTCAGCATTCACTTGTCCTTACTGCAGCAGGACATGTGGCTCTCGGATTGGGCTTCACAGTCACCTTCAATGGCACCGCCGTCAGCAGCGGTTGCAGCAACACTCCAATAATGCATCCTAGAAGTGACGTCATCTTCGAAATCGATGGACAGCATAAGAAGAAGAAGTTGTGTGTGTGTGTGTAGGACCTGGGCAGTGGAGCATGAGCTGATCCATTTCATTAAACTGTGATATTGTGATAAAAATAAATCTGCTGTAGCTTATATAATTAATATTTTTAAAAAATTCGGAGTTTGATATTTTATTAGTTTTATTGATAAGTAAAATCACATGAGCAATAGTAAATATTACACTGAAATTAGAAGGCTGGAAATAATGGTTGTAAAATAAGCCCTGCATGGGGAAATTCAAATATACAGTACTTCTCGGAATGACCCAGAAGCGTCCTCAGATTGCTTTGAGAATCAGTAGTTCTTGAAGGCTCAAATAAAATATCAGACCAATGCATTATACAAATATGAATTCATTTGCTGGTGGTCAGGATTGCACTGGAGCACCCCTATATAGAAATGGATCATGTTAATGTAAGTCATTGGCACTGAACAGATCCCTTGGGGGTTTTCTTGGCATTCTGGGATACAGTATTACTGTATAGCAGATAGTTTTGGCTCATATTAGTTATTCAGCCATACTTTAATTGATGTTCATTAACGGTGTCACCACGCTCGCATGGCTTATTTTTCAATATGTTGATATATTGAGAAATATGTGCATTTTATTATCATATTGGGAATTCCTTAGGTATAGGCTATAAAATAAAGTGAGACTGTTGCTAGGCAATTCTTTAATGATCCATCATAAGGCCTCGGGATAGAATGCTATATTAAGTTTACTGAATATGTAGTATATACAGGTTATTATTATTATTATTTTAATAGAAAGATGAACAGATTATACAACAACAAACATTTCAAACAACTGTTTTATGCTACATTGTTGTCACATTATCTCATCACATTACATTACGATTTTAAAAGAGATTATTATATTATTTACATATTTTAATTCAATGCTGTTGAAAATGGGGTCTGTACAAAGTCTCTTATGCTCACCAAGGCTCCATTTATTTGATCAAAAATACTCTAAAAAACATAACAAACAAACAGTTTTCTATTTTAATATCAGACAGGCTTTAGATTAAGCCAGAATTAGTCCTTACTTCAATTAGGACATTTAAGTAGCTTTTATAAATGTGCCTTAGAAAAAAAACATTACTGGGGTGCATCTTTAGACAAAACAATGGCACTGACATATTTTAAGATATGTTAAGGCAGCTCAAATCGATTAGTTAAGGCAGCTCAAACATGCATTTTAGTCTAGGACTGGCTTAAAGGTGCAGTAAGCAATTTCTGAGAAACACTGTTGATATTGTAAATCAACCTAAACAAACAAACCCCTCCCTTTATTGCGCAGCCCCAAAATGCACAAACACCCATAGCAAGAGTGGATGTCTCTTTATCACAGCTGAAGTGAAGCAAAATAATGCTTTGCGAAAAAACAAAGCAAAAATGATGAACAAACAACAAGAACGAACAAAAATGAACATACACACTAGAGTATATATGAGCAAGAGTATGTTGTTAGTTGCCAGCAGCAAACTATCTGCAGTAGTTTGTTTTAATGTTACTATAGCTAACATTATAACAACAGCATGTCTTGGTTCTGTGAAATAGTAAAACTCACGAATGGAGCAGAAACATAACCTCGGCGTCTGTTTTTATAGGGCTTCCCGCTCAGGTCTCTTCTGTGCTGGAAAGCTTTTCTAATATTAATGCTGTTCCTAATGCTGATCATAACCCTTCTTTTTCCAGGGATATTTCTCTGACGTTTTCTCTTTTGTAATGTCTCTCTTTCTGCAGTTTTTATTTAAATCTCCCTCTTGCTCACTTTCTCTCTTCCCCCATCATGAGTGTTTAGACCCCCAACTTCTAATTGGCTTCTAAAGTCTGTTGTGGTGCTCGGTCTGATCCTCAACATTGTTTCTCACAAATTGCTTACTGCACCTTTAAAGGGTTAGTTCACCCAAAAATGTCGTTCCAAACCCGTAAGACTTTTGTTCATCTTCGGAACACAAATGAATTTCTTTCTGTCCCTTTGTTGACAGATATGCAAGCGAAACTTTAATGCTTCAAAAAGAGATCGTAAAACTAATCCATATGAATTGAGCGGTTTATTCCATATTTTTCTCAGTCACTTTATATGATGAACAGATTGAATTTAGTCTTTTATTCACATATAAATAATGATCAGCGAACATAAACAGAAGCTCAAATGAAAACAAACCTCTTGCGGACTCAAAACGTTCTGCGTAACACGAGAATGAAAGATTTTTTTTTGGAGTGAACTAACCCTTTAACATTTGGCAGTCTGATCAACTACTTATTAAATTAATATTGGTTTCAGGTTAATTTGTCATCCCATAGAAAATGGAAGGTCAATTCAAGCACAATGCATTGTGGGTTACAATAATAAATAATATTCTTTTATTTATTTTTTTATAATTGACATTATTTCTATTTTAGCAAATGCAGTAGGTCATCCGGATTTTCCATGCATACATTTGCATACTATACAATGTACTATACTACATAAAAAGTAGTGTGCTGTTATGCTGTTCCTTGCTTTCTGCACTAAGTCTCATTCCTCCTCAACCCAATCATAATTTATTCACTCAAGTGGCTCCTCCCCTTTATCTTAGCCACGCCCAGAGCTTCATGAGTGCTGCCCATGCTATTAACCCACTTTCATCCATGCTCTTTAAAACTGACCTTTTATAGTCCCGCTAATGCTAGATGAGCTCTATTGATTTTCGTATTCCCGTCCTGCCACACAGAATGCACGCTGTTCGCCTGACTACTTACATTCCATTTAATATGGATGCAGAGGAGATGCCAACGGGTATTAAATGAGCCTCATTTACTGGAGTCTGATGGCTCTGTCCAACCCCTGAGCACAAACATGTCATGTAATTGCACTAAAGAAACGACTTGTATGTTATAGTGAAATAAATATTTGTATTTGTGACTTCTCGTTAGTGTGCCTGTTCTAAATTAGCTCTTCAAATGCCTCTGATTTATACAGTGCTTTACAAGAGGATTCAGACCCTGAACCAAACTCATTTCACTGAAATATACATCCCACATTGATGTTTTGCTGAAATGAGTTCAAATGAATTTAGTGATATTTATCAGTGGCATATTGCATCACGCTAAAGGGTTGCTTTTCATCGGCGTCTTGTTAAAAGGGAATGAAATATGGATGGTGTAAAATAAAAGAAAATATTGAAAAGTAAAAAGGTTTCAGATTAACATGGCTCAAGAATTTATTCGTATATTATGAGAACAAAATTTGAACTAATGTTTTCAATTTAAAGCATGAGAATAAAAGGATCTAAACATTTCTACACAATGTATTTATTTTAAATGTATTCCCAGGCCTCAAAACAGGTGATGCATCTCCAGTTCCAACAACAAAATCATAAACATAAAAAAAATATATGATAAACCTGTTGCTATGCATCAGATTGTCCCTTAAATTGATTCCTGGACAGAAAAGGGGGCTTCTGAAATATTGCACATAGCATACTGAAATCTAATTGTATCCAAGTGTTTACTTGGAATACCAGTATGCATTAGTAATGATAGTCTATACATCTACAGTACATGCTCATATCCCATTTGGATTTTGGCACAGTGTTTACTTTAAGTTCACCAAACCTACATCTCTCCCCGTACATTTTATAGTACACTGTAAAATAGAGCAGCTGAATATTCATGCGATGTTTCATCTTGTAACAGAGGAATATATGCAAAGTTAGCCCTTCATTAATGGAGACAAGGACCAGTATTCTCATGAAAGTTTGCTTGGAGCTGTTGAGATCACGCAGCTTCAGATGAATGTATGTTATTTATCTCCCAAAAGACTCGCTCAAAGTGCTGGATTTGGGATGCATAACTAATTTTATAGTTTTGATGTGGAAATTGACCAATAAAGTCTTCTTTTAACCCATGTTTTTATATATATTTATATATATTAATAAATTACATAAATCTTCTTCATTAGGGTGATGCATATCCTGCAATACAAAATTGGTTTTAAGAAACATTTTAAATCTACAACTCTCCAGCCTTTTTTCTTGTCCGAAGACTTACTGCCCCTTTTATCGGAAAAAAAACACGATTTCTTGGTAATGGACTAATTCACTTCAGATTGTAGTTTTGAATTAGCAATTAAACTCATAGAAAGATTGTGTCCTTCTGAGGAATTGTGGTGTAATATGAGATTACCCTCAGACACAATGATGAAAACCACAGTAATGACTGACAAACTCCTCAGTGGGTTACATTTGCGAATAAATAAGTAATTATGGCTTCTAGGCCCATCATCCCTTGAGAAACTGCATGCAACAGTAGACACTTATTCTGCTGCAAATGTAAAAAGAAAAAAGGGGGAAAGTTACCATATAAAGGGACAGTTCAACCCAAAATGAAAATTCGGAAATCATTTACTCAGCCTCATGTCATTCCAAAGTTGTATAACTTTCACTATTCTGCCAAACAAAAGGAGATTTAGTGGGTAGCACTTTTCAAACAATTTACAATTAATGGTTCCTGAAGGTTTCACGCTTCAAAAAGAAAGCAAAAGCACCATGAAGGTATTGTAAACAACCCATACAACTTGTGCGCTTTATTTCAAATATTCTGTGGGTGAGAAATTTCTAATTTAAGTCATTATTCACTGATGATCTTCTCCTCTAGTGGGCTTGCAGCCATTGCTATCATTGAGTCAGTGAGTTGAACTTGAGAACTACAATCACTCAGACCAGTTTAATGAACTGGATCAAATGATTAATTGAGAAGATTCGACTCAAAAAGACAATTCATTCATGGAACAGGCATATTTCTCTCGGGAAAGTGTCCAGGAGAGTTATGGTCTGTTCAACAGTCTGATCTGTTCTTTACTCAAAGTTATCGCTTTAGAAGATATGAATATAGTGTGTGTAGTAAACAACAGCAGTTTTTTAATAGTTTTGTGTTTCACAGAAGGTAAATAAAGAAAAAAATACATAAAGCCAGAGTGTTCTAAAAATATGTGTATGTTTTGTGTACGCGAAAGCATAACAGTAATTTGTTAGGGATCTAGCTGTAATGAACCAGTCTGAAGTATCCTGGAGCACTGTGTACTAGTTAGCCTCTTTAATTACAGTATTTTGAGTTCATTTTTTAAGTGGGTTAAGACTACTTATCTGTGGCCTATTTCACAGCATGCATACACAAAACATACACGTGTTAACAGTAAAATATTCACATTCACACGATCAAGACAGTATAAGAAATGCAACTGCAGGCACACTAACAACTGGCAGGATTTACTGTAATTTCTTACAATAAAATACTAGGTTACTTTCTGTCATAACCAAATACTGTACAAAAAACAAAGATAACCAGTTTATGCTGCACTTTGGGATTAGTCTGCTGTGATTAGTTTTCCCTTTGGCTATTATTTAATATCGGCTATATGCAACCCATGCTCATTGTAAAAACGTGCCTCTACCTACATTTTTGCAAAACTATTCAATATTCAATTCAATTTACATTGAATTGAATGGCGCTTTTCACAATACATTTCGCTTCAAAGCAGCTTTACAGAAAAAAATGCACGTTTCACAATTTGTTATCAGAGGTCACTGTGTCAAAGTAGTGTCCACATATCAAAAATGTACAGTTCTAAGATAATACAAATCATGCAATCAACTGTAACTGCAGTTTCCAGCTGAAATGATTTGAACGGGCAGTAAAACACCAACAACATTTCACAGAAAATGTGACCACAGGGGCAGATTACACAATAGGCTACTATGTTTATTACCACAAAAACCTTTACCATAGTACATGATTTATAATATGTTATGATGTTTGCATCACTCTTGCTTTGTAAAGCTCACTTGGTATGGCATTGCACTTGTTCGGCTACGATCATGTGAAAAACAAGTCACAAATGTGTTTTTATTTCAGGTTTGCTTGTGTTAAGACTAGGATTTATTGTAGGTGGCATATTATTTTCAAACGCAATAGACCACTGACCTTTTACTGCTACTCACTGAACACTTCTGAACTACCACAATATGCACAACCAACTTAATAAATTGCCAGATTTCTCTGATCAACTGAATGCTTTTAGCACCACACTCTAGAAATATTTCACTTCAAAAGTGTTGTGAAATGCAAAAGTAAGCAAAGTAATTTAGCAGAAAAAGCTGACATTCAAAAAGAGAACTATTGCAGCTAAACATTCCATAGTTTGTCTGTTTCTGCTGTATTTGCCATATGAATTAGGGACCAATTTATTGAGTGCCGCAATCAAACGGGGAGCCGGTCAGCACTAGCTCTAATTGGACAAGTGCAACACACCAACGAATGCACTGAGGACTTATTTTATGTCTCATGACCCACTTGTAGACAACACAGCAATACAAAAGAAGCTTCAGAGGGAACCTTTTATGAATGGAAGAGCGGCAGCTGAGACGACGCATGCAAGTTTACTAGCCTTTGAAATCTTTTATTAGCGTGGCTTTTCCAGTCGCATGTTCGTTTTCATCTCAGTTGAAGCCAGGCTCCAATGTTTGGATCCTCTGGGAGCTCTGGGTGCTTTCTAAGCAGAGAATTATTCACATTATCTTCAATAAGGGAATTGATTACGGTCACACTTCCCCTGTTACTCATCAAGTCAGACTCACCCGTGCACCATCCCGCGCCTAATTGGAGTGTCAAAGTAGCTCGTTCATTTTCGTCACGGTACATATGCGGTAGATGCCCGTGTTTACTTCACGTACGCTTTCTGACTCACTCCACTCTGCTGCTCATGAATTAGAGGGATTGCGAGACTGTGTGTGCGTGCATACCATGTTTGCTGAGCCTGGCGGACTCCCACGGTGAGCTCTCGGTGAGGGTTTCTCGGCATGCGTGACTTGGCCGAGTCGGAGCAGCTTGATCGAGCAATGACTGCAGGCACTCTCTTTGCTTCAAGCTCAGGCCATTGCTTTTACTGGGATGAGATAGCAATTTGCATAATAATAAGATCATTTGTCCTTCTGTCACAGTTCCAAAGACGGAAAAACAAACATCAATTAGTCCACTATCCAGGGGGGCAGAACTGCAGGCTAAGAATGAAGGTGGGGCTTTTGCTTGGTAAAAGAGGAAACAACTTCCTACACCCGAGTCATTAAAACTATTCTCATAGTAGCAGCATGAAGCATCATCTAACACTCTAAACGAGCGCCGCCGAAGGCTCGGACATTGCCTTAGAGGGTAAATGCATATGGTCAGGGCTATAGTGGAGCCAAAGAGAATGCTAATATGGGGAAGAACAGATGTGTGAAGTATTAAAGCAGCAAGGGTAATGATGGGAGCCAGTGAGTCTGGTAATTATCAGCCTCCCACAGACTCCCAGGTAATGGAGTCTTCTCTACAGTCATTAGGACCTTCATGATGTATTCAGCACATGTCCCATCGCACTGTTCAGGGGCTGCCCGAGGCTAGGCAGGCTTTGGGTTTCGTGCCAGGCCACGTAAAAGAGACCTACAAAAGTCACCTTTGGGCTGACAGAGAAATGCTTAGATCTCGACAGCGCTGCCCAATGTCACTACTCTCTGATAGTCAGAGTCTTAGGGTCTTCTTTGTTAGAGTGTCCTTTTTGATCTTTTGGTTATTCTGGAGGCAATTTGGTAGTGTTTTAAATAGGGCTGCCAATTCAATGTTAATTTAGTGACAAATGTACTACTCATGCCCAAAGTAACCTATAAACGTTCAGAAGTTTTTTTCCAGGGTTGTGTAATATTCAAATTGAAGAACTGGTTCCCTTTCAATTCATGAGTTGAATGTAAATTGAACTGGCAATGAACCACAGCAAGTTGTATTGGAATTCAAATTAGAATGACATTTTGGAATGACACATTGGAATGAATTTATTGAAATGTGATTCAAATTAAAAAGGCTTTACAAAATGTTCAAATCTTTCAAACAAAGCTTTGTCAAGCCAACATTTAAAGTATGTGTTGATAAACTTTGCTTTTCTAGTTAAAAAAAGTTACACATATGAATTGATTTATTTTTAAAGTCACTTACTCACCCTCAAGTTGTTCCAAACAAATGTTTCTTTCTTCTTTTGAACACAAAGAACGATATTTTAAAGTATGTTGGTAGGCTAATCAAACAGTTTTGACGGTAGCCATTGACTTCCACAGTAGTAAAAATATACTATGGAAGTCAATGGCTACCGTCAACTGTCTGGCTAACAACATTTAAAAAAAAAATATATTAAATTTTCCTTTTGTGTTTAACAGATGAAAGAAACTCATACAGGTTTGGTTTCTATAGAAACTTCCTTTTAATTGCTATAACGTTAACTGTTGTGTGTTACAGTACTGTTTTTTGCAGTACTATCTTATACAGTATTAATGACCGTTAAAGGGTACATATAATGCTTTTAAATCGTTCCTTTTTACATATAAATCATACATTTGTGGTCTATAAGCAGAACTGCAATGCTTGGGTCTAAATTCCTCATTATTATAGGTCCACAGGCCCCTTTTCTGATCTGCGTCTGAGATCAACTCGTTTTGGTGCGGTCTCTTTAAAGGGTACCTATTATGGCATTTAAAATGTTCCTAATATTGTTCTGGGAGTCCCCAACAACAGTTTTACAAGCATGCAATGACAAAAAACACTTTTGTTGTCTTATAATATGCATTTATTTTTACCTGATTTGCTCACCGACTCCCATATGAATCGTTTAGCGAGTCATTTTTCCAAACCCCGCCTTTGCGTGACGCTAATCTGTGGTGATATGTTAGACACCCAGCCGACGGGGTGTCATTGGTTGTTGCGCTAGATCTTACCCAGATACAACAGTGCTATTTTCTGATTGGCTAACAACACCAGACGAACAACACCAGAGGAGACCAGGGTTGCCAGGTCTGCACAACAAAACCAGCCCAATTGCTCATCAAAACTAACCCAATCACGGCCAAAAATATTCAAATAGCGTTCCCGGGTGTTTCCTCAATAACAATCATGTTCCAGTGGATAAAACAATCGCGTCAACCAACGTGCACTACACAAACAACCCGCGGAAACAGTGCAGGCATACGGACCTGGCAACACTGGAGGAGACACGCTTTTCCACAGTGAGTGAGTTTTGGGCACTGCGGCATATTAAATATATTACAAATAGTTTTTTAGCGTGAGAAATACAATGTGTGGCCGGAGAGCGTGACAAAAGACCGAAATGAGTGACTGTCACGCTCAATGCGTGATGCGTGACACTCGAGAGCCCTGTGACAACTCCATTAACAACGACAAACACTTCACATATTTCAATACAATTGACATTGAAGACCTAAGTTAGCTGCTAGAAGCTGCGCTGTGCCTGTGCGTACACAACACACAAAATAATTATAGAACATGATACAAACATAAAAGCAACAGCCTACTTACAGATTGTGATTCGGAGAAGGAAGCTGATCCAAATAAACTCGGTACTGAACCTCCCTCCTTCAGTATCAGCCATCTCGCAAATTCATACTTTATAGCATTTAGGTTTGTGAAGCAATCATCTTCAAAATGACGCGAACACAGAACAAGTTCGGGCTATAATACTTCTGTGGTATAGTTATGAACTGTAGCCACTTAGTCTTCAAATGCTCCTCACTGGGCAGATGAAAAAAGTTTGCTTTTGCGTCGCGCTTCAAAACACAGCAGCGTCTCGTCGACATGATGTTTTCCCTGGTGTCTCCTAATGCAATGAGTGGGCGTATCTTATTCAAATAACTTGTACAAGTGACGTACGAAAGTGCATCGTTCGTCTATCGATTCATATCAACGACTCAGAGTCGACTCTTACTTTTGAGAGATAATAACTTTGTATACGGTGAACTTTCATATTTAAAACTTTGCAGGATGTTTTCGTTCACTTAGATCTATGTTACACACTACATGAAAGGTAATTTTCAAAATTCCATGATAGGTACCCTTTAAATACAAATGCGACACTTCATACCCCGCCCCCTCTCCAGCTCGCAGAGGTGACACTCGGTTCAACTCCACCCCGTTAGGCAATTTTTGTAGTTTGATAGCAGAGATACGATTATCTAGCGGAACAGAAACTTTTTATTCACACGTTATTAACAAAATTTCAACAACGGAAGACTTGTCCATCAAGCCTTACATGTTCGAGCCAGAGTCGGAGCGAGATGAAAATAAAGACGACGAACATGCAGAACAACGTCTTCATATGTGTGTTAGGCTACTGTATTTACAGTAAGTTCTCCATCCATGCCCACTACTACAATACTGCATGATTTACAATGACTATTGATTTATAGTTGACTATTGACGACTATTGACAAAACAAAATATAAGTTATATTATAAACAATTAAAGAAAAGTCGATTATTTCTCTTGTTAAAACAAGCACATTAACAAGACAACTTCTAAACCATGACCACCGTGTGTTTTAAGAAAGTAGTACTTTATTTTTATTAACGTTATTTACAGCTTACCGAAGTGCTTTGTTCGTCGTCTCCAAATATAGAAGGAACTGACCCCTCAATCAGACGAAATCTATCGGCAAATCCTTCTTTATACTGGCGGAGGTTGCTGAAGTAACGTTAGTTATCCTTGAAGTGCTTCGCGCACACAAACATGACTTTACCCGCAGATGTGGGTACATTTCCGTGAAAAATAAAACTCAAACAGGCACTTCAAAGAGGTTCTGATGCTGGGAGACGGTGTAATGTGTGGGTTACTACATCCAACAACCGAACATTTTGACGTACCCTCTCGTAACTTCTTCATCCTTGAACTTGGACTACAAAATTGCAGCGAGAAATAAAAATGGCGGATTGCTCAAAGTGTTTGGCCGGAAGTCGATGTCCTTATTTGGCAGTTCCGCTGCAAATACTGTGACGTAATAGTTAACAAAACGTCATAGATTACACAAAAATCTAAACCGGTTGAAAAATGTGACCAAAACAGAATATAAAGATATCAACGAAGTTCCTGAAGAGACTAATTTCAACTTCTCTGTACTTCACTCCAAATATACAACAAAAGGCATTTAAGGGCTAAAAAAGTAGATTTAGCATGATATGTCCCCTTTAAAGCAAGACCATGTAAACAAAAAAACACAGCCACTGTCCAAAAGTGGCAATTATAGACCTTATTCGCAAACACCGGAAGTAGCTAACCGCGGCCATATTGTTGACATAACAACTGTCCTGCCCATAGCCGCACGCAGATTTGAGTAGAGGTGAGCAGTAGCCTAAAGTAGCCTTCATCTCGTCGGTATCAAGAGAAGATAAGCTTGATTTGTGTGGACCCATATCAAATAGACCCAATAGCCTTAAGTATAGATCCGTCCTTATTGCCAGCCGTAACTTTTAACCGGATATTTATAACGTTAACGTTCATACAGTATCCGCATAACGTTAGCTACACTTCGCAGGGCTCCTTTACGATCGTTGTAACAAAATAACACAGTATCACACAAGCACTAATTCCCTACCTAGTATCAATGAGGCATATAACGTTATCAATAGTCAAGTCACCTTTATTTATATAACAGTTAGCGCTTTTTACAATACAAATTGTTTCAAAGCAGCTTCACAGAGATAACAGGAACATGTTATAATAGTATTGTAAAATTCTAAATTAAATGTCCCCAATAACGTTACCTGTGGTAAAATGATAGGAGCAGACATTGCTGTAGGGAGTTGGCAGATTAGTCTGTTTATCCTAGCTAGCCACAAGTCTCTCCTGCGCTGGCTCAACTCCTCTGTCTCACTCTCTTCACGTTTTCTGACAGTCGGTATCGCATAAAAATTGACTCCGGGGTTCTTATTGCTGTTGTTAGAACAGCAGTGTATTACACAGCACACCATCCCGCTGTTTTAAAAAAATACAGCGATAATACCATGGATAATACCGACGCTGCCTCGCTTGTCAATTGACCCTTCGCGTGGAGCTTGATTGACAGGTGTTCTGACCAATCATACTTCACCATCCGCCATTTTGTCGGATCAACCAGTCAGGAGAGATAGTAGATTAACATGGGAGGATTTGAACTTGAAAAACTGAATATACTGGCGCCTTTCCGCGGTTAAAACAACATTTCTTCTTATGTTAATTCATGTTTATTTGATGCTATAAATGAACTAGAAGGAAGAGATGATCGGATCACGAGCAGCTTTAACTGATGCTCTAGCAACCTGTCACGGCACATTAAAGAGCCACAAAACGGTATTTATTGTTTAAATTTCTTTCAAAAAATGACCATATTTGAAAGGTGAGACTTTGTTTAACATGCTTAATATCAAAAGTAACCGAAAAGTAACCTGGTCTGTCCTGTCTGTCCGCGTGTTGTCAGTCTCCTCTCTGCTCCGCGATGTATTTTTCACTGTGTGAGAACATGAGAGCGGCGTAGCTTGTCGGAACATAGCGACAGTAACTAAGGAGGGCGGGTCTTTGCGAAGGGTCAATTGACTGACTGACAGTTGCCGTGGTTTCTATGTCAACAAAATGGCCGCCGCGAACATTGATGACGCAGATCGAATAAGGTCTATAGGTTAACGAACACAGCAATGCATCATGTTCTATAAGATCATCATGTTTGTAGCATGATCCAGGGGATTAAAACAAACAAAATATATTTCAGGCCTAGTGGAGTTGGTAACTAATAATAGTAGTAAATGTGTAAAGTTGCATAAAATGGAAATACTCAATAATGCAAGAAAAAACTACCTCAAAAACCTGCTATCTGTGCTGTTGTCCAGTAACTCCAGTTTGAATCTTCACCTCAAAATGGCGGCCGCGCTACCGAAGCGCCACCTAGTGGCTGTTACCAAAAAAGCATCAGAGTTTCGCCTCTTGTTCTTCTATACCAGGGGTTCTCAAAGTCTATATTCAAAGGTCCAAATCAGAATTTTCTGGGGGGGGGTGTTGACGGGGGGGGGGGGGGGGGGGGGGTCTAGTGACATGCCCCCACGGAGGAAAATTTTGAAAAATAACCCCTGAAATTCATACGTTTTATAGCACATTATAAATGCAACTTATTAGGCAAAGTTGCATTATATATTTTTTTATATTTTTATAAGTTGCACAAAAATTTGTATAGCAAAGTAGGCTCAATCTGTATACAAGACTTAACCACTCAGATATATAAAGGCTATCATGATCATTTTGCCAAAAATGAACCATGTATTTGTTTAGTTCATAATACGTTTTATTTTTAACTGAAACAAATACGTATTATACGGAACGGTTGGCAACCCATGAGGCACATTTGCGCACACACGTAAGGTCGCTCTCTCCCTCTCTGCCGGTTTGGAGCTCGCGAGCTTTAGATTGCGGGAGATTTGAACTAATTTGCGGGCATCAGGGAGCCGCTATCAATATGCGGGAGACTCCTGGAACTTCCGGGAGACTTGGGATATCTGTGAACGCATACCTCTCTGTCCAATCATCTTTGAAAACTCTATTTTCTTCATCAACTTTTCTTTTCCTGGACAATGACATCCTCCACACCCATTCAAACACTTACTGCGGTGAAGTGTCGCGTACTCGCGTTGCGCCCCTTTTTTCAGTCTGTGGTTGCGCCTGATTACGTCAAAAGTCATACGCTTACTGGATGTCATGGCAACTAAATCACGGAGGAAAACATTAAATATCTCGCCTTCGTTTTAATTTCGGACCATCTCAAAAAATAAACAAATGATTTTAACATGCGTTTATCAAAGTAGGAAATCCACACTTTTAATCCCTTACACACAATTAGTGCTCTTGAAATACGAAATGGAGGCGGGTCCGGATTGAATTCCCTCCGGGTCCGGATCCGGACCGGAGTCCGGACTTTGAGAAGTACTGTTCTATACTCTTTGACAACGCACCTATAAACAATACACATGCGCATGACATCACAGTTTTTCAAATTCACATTTTTAATGGTAAAATTTTCAACAACTTGCAATTTAAAAAAAAGTTTCCAAAAGTTTGAGTTTTCAGGCCCCTAAACGCAGTTGTCATGTAAATGAATGACCAAAACGCATAAAAGAGACGTCTGCTAAATTGCACCTGGCAGCTTTCCAATTGACCCTTCGCGTGGAGCTTGATTGACAGGTGTTCTAACCAATCATACTTCGCCATCCGCCATTTTGTCCGAAAAAGCAGCCAGTAGAGTTAGGAGGATTTGAACTTGGTAAAATGAATATACTGACGCCTTTCCGCGGTTAAAACAACATTACTTCTTATGTTCGTTCATGTTTATTTGATGCTATAAATGAACTAGAAGGAAGAGATGATCGGATCACGAGCAGCTTTGACGGATGCTCTACAGCGATCTGTCACGGCACATTAAAGAGCCCCAAAACGGTATTTATTGTTTAAATTTCTTTCAAAAAATGACCACATTTGAAAGCTGAGACTTTGTTTAATATGTTTAATATCAAAAGTAACCGAAAAGTAACCTGGTCTGTCCTGTCTGTCCGCGTGTTGTCAGTCTCCTCTCTGCTCTGCGATGTATTTTTCACTGCGTGAGACATGGTGAGAGCATGGGAGCGGCGTAGCTTGTCGGGCATAGCGACAGTAACTAAGGAGGGCGGGTCTTTGCGAAGGGTCAATTAGCCAAACTTGTGTCGTTCATACGTCTAGAAACGCTTTATGATGTGTGGCCATCAATTCTGTAACCAGGTTGTTAAATCCAGAATGGGAAATTTTTTCACACAAGGCTCAAAGTTCCTCAGTTCAATTGCGGTCGTGGAGGTGAAATTACATTGACATTGCTTTGGTGAATCATTCCATTGGTTTAGTAATGTGTAGTGCCGCAGCTGAATCACATTAAAACAGAGAGGAGAAGAGAGAATCATTTGTTTTTAATCCCCTTCACCATCACCCTGGATCTTTCCGTCACACTCGCGGCGATTTCACCTACGCTGTGACAGAGCTGGGATCACCAGGGACCCGTCAGTCAGAAAGCCCTATTTTTTTACATGCACTTCACACCTGAACTCCGAAAGCTCTCGCAACATGACTCTGCATCTTAAGTGTGTGCTTAACATTTCGGTAACCCCCAACCACCACACATCCACTGGCCAGCAAACCTCATGATACAGATTTAAAAATTATATGAAGTGGAAGGGGGGATCACAATCCTTGAGGTTAATTTATAATAAACCCCTGTTTGTTGCTCACTTTTTTAGACCTTTGACGTCAATGTCAACATGAAACCAGAATTTATCCTATTTACTTTCCCAAAGCACGTTCCTGGTCTTACTGTGAATGATTCATTGGTGCATGCTATTCCGAAAAGAAGAAGAAAAAAAATGGGAAAAAAAGATAAAAGTACAAAATAGGCCATTTGGGCTGTTTGGAAATGTTAACCAATAGCAGAATAGCTAGTTTAGGAATAAAATTACTTAATTATGCCACACCCACTTTCATGATCCAATCAAATCCAATTTAATAGATGAATTGTATTCCTTCATTTTTTCTTGTTGAAAATTCCTGTGCGAAAAATACATCACATGATGGAAATATAATGGATTGCAAACACAAATAATATTCGACTGGTCCCAAAAGGGCGACCAATGATGCGACCTGCTCCATGTAAAAGAAAGCAGCCGTTCGCACACTGGGGCTGCTTCCAAAAACTGAAAAATGCTGCCATCGGAGGACACCTTCCCAGGAAGGAAGGCATCAAGGCAGGTCCGAATCCAAAGTTAGCTTGACTTCCTTTCTCCTATACGGTCATCTGATCCGATTTTTGAAGGCAGCATAGATGTATCCTTCACTGCCTTTGATATCCCACAATCCTGTGCATTCCATTCTGTGACAGCTAAAAAATAAAGATTGTTGAAAGTTGCGGTTGGTGGTCAGTTTGTGTGGAAATGTACATTTTTGACCAATGTTTTCCACTTTTGATGACATTTCTTGCAAAAATTACTATATTCAATTTTCTATTCTAATCTATTTTGCTGTACATCATTAAACCGTTAAATTGCCTCAGAAGTCTCTCCGAAATCAGAAAAGGTGATCTACATAATTATAGCTCTCTATGTAAAGCATATTCAAGCCACAGGAAGTTTTGCACATTACACAATCTTTCAGCCTAGGGTGAATTCATTATGTAATATGTACATTATATTTGTCCCTAAACATTGTTAATGGAAGTTAATGGAAAACTATTTGAGTGGCGCTCTGTGGCGTAGGAGGATTTTGAACAGCCTCCAGAGATGTAGTTGGTGTAGTTGGGAGTCGGGAGTCACGGACAGATGCTGATTGGTGCCGCTGGTGTGCGTTCACTCATAGAAAACAATGAGTTGAATTTTAAAGACGTGGTGTGAAATGGTGCTTCTAATATGGTGTGTGATGCCCCTTTAGGCTACTGATATGGCTGGATTCTTAGTGTGAGTGCACCTTAAAACTTTTCATATCTAGAATAGGCTACACATTTTTTTCAGCAGATGCTGGGGCTAAACACAGGATGTTCTGAGAAAAATCCAGTCAGCGTTTGCCAAGGTTTTTTTTTTTTTTTTTTTAGTTTTGAAGAGAAACTTGTTTCTGTTCAAAATCAGGCTTCTTACAGCAATTTCTGGGTATTTAGTTATGCTAATTACACACATCTTGCATGCATGAAGTTTCAATTTGCATTCCTCATTTCAATCAGGCACCGCAACTGGTGTCATTTTTCATGGGTAAGGTGTTATGTGTTCTTTAGAGCTTCCTGCAGTGAAATCAATTGAATCGAGCTCTTTGATTCCACAATGCTTCATTAACTGACATTGTCTGTCACTTCGCATATGTTAATAAGTGACGGAATGCGCAAAAACAAACAAACATAAAAAACACTGGAAGCACAGAGCTATATTATTTCCCTTGTGATTTTCTGCTGAAATCATGTGCTAAACAAAAAAAACAATGCTATCCGTTTCATTTAGCACGTTTTGAGCCAAGATTTGCCTGGTGATGCTTTTGGTTGAACTAACCTGGCATAGCAAACAAAAGCCTTGCTTACTTTTTTAGTAAACTATATTTCCACAGCATTATAGTTGTATGGGGTGATTTGCACTCCTGGTTGTAGTATTTGACCAAAATTTTTAGGTTCCTCTTATTCTCAATGACTTGGTTGAAGGATAGAAATGAATGGTCCAAATAGGCTGTTTGTGAGCTCATTTAATAAACCCTTTAATGCATGAATTATGAGGCTTTTTCCCCCTATATGATTTTATTGCTCTTAGGGCATGACATACAAGATTTGAAAAAGATTTTTGTAAAATATATTTTTAGATGTCCTCTTGAGTGGACAGTATGGATTTTTGTTTTTAACTGCATGAGGAGATACATAATTAAACATAATACAGTAATAAAACAGTAATACTGCATGTACTTAACAAACCAATGTATGAAATGATATAAGATCATGTGAAAACTATCAAATATATACAAAAATATAATACAGCTTTAATTATTGTAAACACAATTGAGTTTGTTCCCTTTCGACTAGCAGACGGAAAATAACATCATACTGTACAAGTTGCACTTTGCATCTTTGATATCAGGACATGAGGACATTTATTCTTTTATGTAACGATTAAAGTAATGCATTACAAGTAAAGAATGCATTATGTAATCAGATTATTTTTTGTGTCACGAGTAAAGTAACACATTACAAGTAACATACAGTATGTAATTAGATAACTTTTTGATGTAAATTATGTAATTAGAAAACTTTTTGACGTAACTGCAAATTACATTCTAATAACACAAATACATTTATTTTCATCCAAAAAGTTACTGCAGCTGAAGAGCAAAATTCACAGTAATAGTATGAATTTTAGCCGAGCTAGTGATGCATAACGCCCAATTTAGCAGACAGATTATTAATCAGCATATTCCGGATCAACTAGGAAGAAAATAAAATTCCACACACAATGGCTTGCCATGGTGGCAGTGCATAGGATGATGCAGAGTCCACTGTAGAGGTTGATGTGCAACTATGCCACCAAAACCCAAGTACAGTATAAGCAAGAAAATGGCTTTTTGATTAGCTGTCCACTAGTGACCTCTATGCATGAAATCCCAAGAGCTGAGCCCTCTCTCTTCTAGCGTTATAGGAATACAATAGATAAGGCCATCTACCATTCGACAGCCGTGATTAGTGTGCAACCACCATATCACACTGGACTTTTTCAGGAGGAAAATATCATGTCACTGAGCACTCATCATAACAAGTATTTATAATAATAAAAAAGCAAGTGAAAAGAGCCGGAACCTCCACTCTGTTAAAGAGGAAGCGGGAAAATGCTGAATATCAGCAGAGTTCCCAATGAGTTGCATGGCAGATTCCTGCTCTGATAAATATGCAGGACGTCAGCACTTATGAAAGAGTTAGGCTGATGGGAGGGAAGTGTGGATAGCCTATTAAACTGTAAATATTTACCCCATTTCTGAATAAAAATACTCTTCTTTCCCCCAGGGTCTCAACATGTCCTCTTTTTGGCAGATTGGCAGGCCCTGGAGTTGTATTTGTTTTTGGAGCAAATACATGGTGGAGGGCAAATTCAGATCTTTTCCCTAGAAAAAAAAAGGGGTAGATGCTGATACATTTAGGAGGAATAAGAAATGTTTTAGCTATACCAAAATAATATTTGCTTTTGATTTGTATATAAAAATGAATAATTTATATTCATGACAGAATTGTTATCTAGCCACTCAAAAGAAGAAACATTACAGGCCCAAATCATATTTCTGCAGAATTGTTTGTCATTCACAAAGTTCTACATAATTTCAAAGTTATGTTGTTTCATTGTTTTTTTCCGTGTGACCCAGTTTCCCAGTGTGTCTGATCAGTCATTTAGTTCACCTGTTAGTTCATTAGTTAACTCATTATTAGTCCATATTTATATCATTTGTTCTCCCTCATTCGCCGTCCTTTCTTATTGATATTTTGTTGTATATGTTGGATTTACACCTCTGATTGCATGAGATTGTCATTAAATACATTTATATTGATGTTCTTTTTTGAGTTATTACACAACCTACATGTTACACATAATACTTTGTATGTTTTTTTATATATTTTACTACCATTACTACATTTTACCATTCCATTACTGTCAGGGTTTGTGCAGGTGCTGAAGATGAGGACACGGAATTTCCATATAATAGATTAATTACAAAATGAAAACTTTCCAAACTTAAACAGGAACAAAACTCCAGGAAATCAGGAAACACACAACCATACGTAGACGACGATCGACAAACACTGGGAGAAAACACAGGGCTTAAATACACTTGAAATGATTGGATAATTAACTGAACACAGGTGATGAGACTGAACACAAACGAGGAGCGGGAAAACTTAACAGGGCTAAACCAAAAACCACAAAGACAGGGGAAACCAAGATCACAAAACAGAACTTAAACATACAGAAACGTGACACTACCTCCCCCTTCCCGAAGGCACGACCTCGCGCCGTATAACATCCAAAGGGGTGGGAGGGTGGGCGCCCTGGAGGCTGACGAGGGCATGGTGCAGGTCCAGGAAGCCTCCAGGGCGGAGCAGGCTGCGGGCGTGGCAAAGGCGGAGCAGGCTGCGGGCGTGACCAAGGCGGAGCAGGCTGTGGGCGTGACCAAGGCGGAGCAGGCTGTGGTCGTGACCAAGGCGGAGCTGTGGGACCCTCGGGCGTCCAGGGCGGTGCTGGCTCTTCAGGTGGCCACGGCGGTGAAGACCCTTCAGGTGGCCGTGGTGGTGAAGACCCTTCAGGTGGCCATGGCGGTGCAGACCCTTCAGGTGGCCGTGGTGGTGAAGACCCTTCAGGTGGCCATGGCGGTGCAGACCCTTCAGGTGGCCATGGCGGTGCAGACCCTTCAGGTGGCCATGGCGGTGAAGACCCTTCAGGTGGCCATGGCGGTGCAGACCCTTCAGGTGGCCATGGCGGTGAAGACCCTTCAGGTGGCCATGGCGGCGCAGACCCTTCAGGTGGCCATGGCGGTGCAGACCCTTCAGGTGGCCATGGCGGTGTTATCTTTTCGGGCCTCCGTGGATCTTTGGCCGGCCACGGCGAAGGCGTATGGCGCCCCCCCAAAATTTTCTTGAGGAGGACAGGCTCATGATCGGGAACTGACTTGACATCAACGGGCGCTGGGTCAACGGGTTCTGGGTCAACGGGCTCTGGGTCAACGGGCTCTGGGTCAACGGGCTCTGGGTCAACGGGCTCTGGGTCAACGGGCTCTGGGTCAACGGGCTCTGGCTCTGGCGCTGGGTCAACGGGCTCTGGCTCTGGCGCTGGGTCAACGGGCTCTGGGTCAACGGGCTCTGGGTCTGGCTCTGGATCAACGGGCTCTGGCTCTGGCGCTGGGTCAACGGGCTCTGGCTCTGGCGCTGGGTCAACGGGCTCTGGCTCTGGCGCTGGGTCAACGGGCTCTGGCTCTGGGTCAACGGGCTCTGGATCAACGGGCTCTGGCTCAGGGTCAACGGGCTCTGGCTCTGGGTCAACATGGGACTCGGAACTGGACGGGGCCAGTACATCATGGGACTCGGAACTGGACGGGGCCAGCAAATCAAGGGACTCGGCACTGGACGGAACCAGCATTTCAAGGGACTCGGAACTGGACGGGGCCAGCAAATCAGGGAGCTTGGGGCTGGGCTCAGGCTCTGGCGGGCAGGCGACGGGCTCAGGCTCTGGCGGGCAGGCGACGGGCTCAGGCTCTGGCGGGCAGGCGACGGGCTCAGGCTCTGGCGGGCAGGCGACGGGCTCAGGATCTGGCTGGATGTGGCTGACGTGAACCCCAGCCTTGGGAGCCTTCTTTTTGGCCAATCGCACCGATATCAGTGGGGGATCAGTCATACCGGATATCATCCGGGGAAGTCCAGGGACCGATCTGGCGGCAGGGCTGATGCGGTGTGCAGGCTCTGGTGGGCAGACGATGGGCTCTGGTGTGAGCGTGCAGGTGATGGGCTCAGGCGTTGGCGTGCAGGTGATGGGCTCAGGCGTTGGCGGGCTTGGAGCTGGTTGGAGTGGTAGATCCTCTACCAGGTAGCTGGATCCACACGCCCACAACGTGTGATCCACGAACTCCAGGAAGGATAGATGGAGATCCTTGACTAGAATTATCTGGGCCAATGGGTCCCTCAGACCACCCCAGAAACTCTTTGTGAGTTCCTCCTCCTCCAATGACTCATTATTGTAGAGACCCAGGTAACGCCCGCATACTCCTCAAGTGAGCTCTCCTCTTGGAAGAGGATAGGCATTTCAAAGGGGCTCACCACCTTGCTTTTCCTCCTTCGGCCCATATTGTTAACGGTCGATCGTTCTGTCAGGGTTTGTGCAGGTGCTGAAGACGAGGACACGGAATTTCCATATAATAGATTTTAATTACAAAATGAAAACTTTCCAAACTTAAACAGGAACAAAACTCCAGGAAATCAGGAAACACACAACCATACGTAGACGACGATTGACAAACACTGGGAGAAAACACAGGGCTTAAATACACTTGAAATGATTGGATAATTAACTGAACACAGGTGATGAGACTGAACACAAACGAGGAGCGGGAAAACTTAACAGGGCTAAACCAAAAACCACAAAGACAGGGGAAACCAAGATCACAAAACAGAACTTAAACATACAGAAACGTGACAATTACACAGAATTCCCCAGATTTCGCCAAACTTCAAGACAGATTCAGTCAGACTTAAAGAGAAGAAATTATCCTTTCAAAGTTTAATCATGTAATAAGTCATGACAACCTTTACATTAAATGTAGATGTCAATCAACTTTAAAACGCAATCATATTTATTACATTATTACTTATTCATATGATTAATGTAATTAACAAGCAGATTAATTAAATTGAACGAATTGCAGAGGAAACAAAAATCACATGTCAAGACTGGAACAAGCTTGAATTTCTCCGAAGGTAGAAACATTCAGGGGCCATGATTAAATGCATTAATTTTTTACATTTTCTTTTTTAATTAACATGTTAATTTAACAGCCTTAATTAGAAGTGACAGAATTTGCACTTGCATTGAAGTGTGATGACAGAAGCAGGTGGTAATGGGTTGTGGAAACACACTCTGCTACACTCGTCCATTAATTCCTTTTTACAGTTTTTGAGATATAATTGTCTCTTTTTTTTCTTGTGCCCTTTTTCTTCTTCTAAAATGTCTGCAGAAGGCAAAACTGTATTCTGTATTTGAAACAATTACACAAGATCAATTACAACATGATCATAGTCATGGTTCTTCTGGACCCGGCACTGCTTCTTAGGGATTTGGGTTGAAGTGTTTGCCTTTCATGTGTCTATAAGCATGTGGAAGTCTGGATCAACCTCTCAAAAAACACAGAGGAGTGAGGCAGAGATGTTATCAGAACATGTGGTCTCTCAGGTGTGGCTTCCAAGACCTTCATGACCTGCTCCATTGAGATTTCCACTCTGCTAAAGAAGCTCAGGGCTGAGATCATGTCAGCCAGGAATTCTTGTCTTGTCTTTGCTGTAATATGTGAAAAGATTTAATTCATCTAGAAATGTGAGGTAAGGCGTTTCGGATGCTCCTCTCGAGAATTGTTTTTGGAGCATTGTTTTCCTACTGTTTTTTTAGGGGGGGTTTAAACACACACTTTTTTTGTGTGTGTGTTTGTTTTGCATTTTTCAGTTCAGTTCCTTAAGTATATTGTTAATGCATTTATGCAAAATCTGCTGGAATATGCCGTAGTTGAGGCTGTAATACTGTTTTACTGGAACACTACTCTCTAAGCACAAAACATCAGCTGAGAGTTGATTTGGATCATATCCCAGTCCTGCGTAATGAACAGGGACGTGTGCATGTCAAATCATCTGGAATTAACAAAGTATGCTGGCTTTCACATTTGACTCTGTTCCAAAAAACCCTTGTGTGATGCCTACATACAGTAGATCACATTTTAAAGCAACACTATGTAACATTGTTAACCTTAAAATAATGTTTTCAAAATCTTATCAGTGGTTCATCAAGTCGTAACAGGGTGAAAGGCACTTCTGCCATAGCCTGACGGGGTCTGTATCACTTTTACTGGCACTATGTAACTTCGGGGTTCGGGTAGGAACCCGACCACAAAAAGAACTACAAAATTCGACTGCTTTACGTCAAGCGCTACAATAGTCATTATTTCGTTTTTCTTCGTTTCTGATGTCGCAATACATCATCCTTTCATGAAATCATGTAACATACTCTACCTTGTCTGTGGACATCGTTCATTCTAAAGCCGGTGCTGGATAAACAGCGAGCGTGCGTGTGACGGTAGGCTAAATTATTTACGACAGCGGCAATGGACAATTTCGTTTCCAACCAGTAGGGCGACCGAAGAGGAAAAGTTACTTGGTGTTACTTTAAGGCATTATAGGTGAAAGCATTGGTAGTTTGCCACTATCTAAGTTGCATTTCCCGTACAACTCGCTGCTTAACTACTAAAGTATGATACACCGTTGGAGAAATTAAATAGCTATGACTGTTTCTTGAAACTGTAGTAACTTTGCCAGTCAGTTCTTTGAAGTCTGTAATTTCAACAGAGGTTTGAGTATATTTAAATGAGTTATTAAAACTATTAAAACGATCCCTGTTCACAAGGATCAGGAGAAGCAAGGGAAATTAGATTTCACAAAATAAGCTCTAAAAATAGTTTAACCTGATTAAAAATAGACCTTTTCCACACAATATTTGTGTGCTATGCTTATTAGAGTAAGTTGTTTTTAGCTTTACTACACATTAACACCAAACTCGACTGGAATTAACTGTTTCAAGCACAGACTAGAAAGAGGTTCTTGTTCTGTAGTGTACCTTTAAAAAAATTGGTAACACTTTATTTTAATGGTCCATTCTAGATGATAGACATTCCAATTATATACATTCTGTTGATTATAATTAGATTTGCATGCCAACTTATTCTACTAATCATAACCACTTTTTCTGTTAACCTTAACCCTATCTCTAACAGTCTAATACTTAACTAATACTAACTAATAGTTAGTTGACATGGAAGAGTCAACAGAATGTCAATAACAGAAAATCTGAGCAGAAGAAAAGAAAAAGTCATAGTTCAGCCTAATAATTGAAAAAAAGCTTTTAGTTCTACAATAAAACGTTGCATTTGTCCAAATGGTTTTATGCTCATCCTAGACAAGAGCATTAATAGGACATATTAAGAGCCTATAAGCTGTGTGTAAGCTGATGGGGGATGAGGAGCTAAGGTGATATAGGAGCAAATAAAGCGAAAGTGAATGAAAGGAGGCTCTCTCTTCGTCTCACACACATATACGACGTCATACAGGACTGATGAGTCTTTATTGACCCCACTGGTATTTATGACGACTTGGGGTGGGTGTTTGCTGAAGAGATAGAGGAAGTTCAGCAGATGACAGACGGCCATTGGGTTTGGGAGAGCAAGTCAAATGCTATTTATTGCAGTGTAAATCAGAGAACAGGCTGTCAGCTCGGCTGAAGGGAACGTGTCAAAGGGCTGCAGCCGGAAATTATTATGAGAAGCCAAAACAAGCCAAGGAAAGCTAACATAATACAGCGTACATATCACACACGAAAGAGCTAGAAGGCACAAACATGCCTGTGTTGTACCATGACTGGCAATTTAACATGCCTGCTGATGTTGAAAACAACAATCTATCCTGGAGTTTTGCTTGGGGAAAACATCCCTAAGCAAAACTCGCACCAAGCTGTTCACTTGCACGCTTTTGGCCGTGTTGATGCTCACTTTGGCGGAAACAGCCGGATCTTTCCCGCTTGTCCGCATGCACCACAGAGATTGTCTCTATAATCACATTCCTCCCTTGGGCACTTCTCTCCAGATACAAACAAAGTCCAAATGGATTTTTATTTCTCATATATACTGTATAGATTGAGTCTTGAGCCATAAATCTTTCCGGTGTCATCCCTGACTAGTCAGCTGAAGTATAGATTGCACTACTTTTGTCATTAAGGCCTGAGGAGTATTTTTTATAAAAAAGGCATTTTGTAAAGCTTCATTTATTGTTTTTTATTTAACCAAAAGAATGAACCGTAAGTAATATTAGCTCTGTTTTTCTTTTATTAATTCATTATTTCATGGAACTTGAGACTTTTTTCACACAAAACAAAAGTTAAAATATTACATTTTGACATACATTCATCTTGATGAATTATACATGAAGGTCAAGGAGACATTTTACAATTCATAGTTTTTAGTCACGTGACTGGTGCGGAGATCTGAAGGGCAAAGCATCCACCGCAGCACAGACCTGTCAATTTCGCATCTGTTTCAAGCCACGAATATTTAGATCTCATCTCAAAAGAAGAAAAACACAAAAATGTGTGAACAAAATGCAAGATTTGGGCACTTGTGATCCATATACAGCACCTGCTGCTGTATTTAAATCACTAAAAACAGCGGGACAATCTAAAACTCTTGATGCGAAAAACACTTAAAGTGCCTTAATGTACTAAAACAGAGATATTAAAAAATCTAATTCATTTTCCACATTATTGATGATACATACTATATACAGGCAAGCAGATGAGCCCAGAATATGAACTCCACATGCTAAATGGTTAAGCGTAATGGTTTTCTATGGGAAAACTGTGTGTTGCGTTTTTATTCTTGGTTCATCTGCTTACCTGTACATAGTATGCATCATCAATAATGTGTATATTAAATTTGGTCTTTTAATAACACTATCTCACTACATTAGTACTTTAGGTGGGCATTCCTATAAGGGTGTGACGTCATGTGAAAACTTTAAGATTCAAATAGTTAACATTAGTTATATTACGCTTTAGGTATCATGGACAATTTTTAGTTAAGTTAAAGGGATAGTTCACCCAACATTTTTAATTATCCCATAATTTACTCACCCTCAAGCCATAGGTGTATATGAGGTCACCCTTCCGCTGGAACTACTTGCGTATGGCCATTACCAGAAGCAAGTGATTATGGTTTATATAAGTAATAAATATGGCTATTTTTTTTACAAAAATGCATCACTTCGCTTCAGAAGGCCTTTATTAACCCAATGGAGCCGTATGGATTACTTTTATGATAAATGGATGTGCTTTTTTGGGCTTCAAAGTCTGAGGTACCATTCACTACCATTATAAAGCTTGGAAGAGCCAGGATATTTTTTAATATAACTCCGATTGTGTTTGGCAGAAAGAAGAAAGTCATAGAATGGCTTGAGGATGAGTAAACTATGGGATAAGTAAAATTTGTTGGTGAACTAACCCTTTAAGGTAATGTTAATGTATGTCTTATTGTAAAATGTTGCAGCATGCATTCTAAGGGCTGGTTCAAACAGTATACATTTTTGTGAAACGCAGGTCAGTGGAACGAAAAAAAATTCAAGGTTTTTTAAAAGTTTAACTTCTTTTAACTTGAGTTCTGCATTTTTAGAACGCCATGTCATGCACAAGACACTGCAAAAGACATGAATGCATTGGTCAAACACTTCCATATAGCATGTTTATATAGAAAATCAGCACAGTGAAATAGAAAAAACGTATTCTGTGTGAATGGCTCATAAGGAGTAGCACTTAAATTGAAATATTTATCATTGCCCAATGTTGTTTCATGCCCTTTTTTGTATTTTGTCATTTCTTTGTGTTTCACATACTATTTAAAATACTGTAGTTTAGGTATTATAGTGTACACTGCATAGGATTTTTTTTGTCTCTGCACATCTATGCGCAGTTGCTGGAGCAACCTTAAATAAGAAGCTAATTTTATGAGAATTTATGAAAATATTAATGGTTATTTGACATGTTATTAAACCTCTATTAAAGCAGACAAGAGCTGTACTGGCATGACTAGCAAATAGCTGCCAGGGGTCTTACAAAGATGGCTGCCGGGCATACTGACTGGCTTAAGGGCTTTACTCAAGCCAGCTTTTGATCCGTTCTGTTGATCTTCAAGTCTGCTGCTCTGGTCTGTATCTTAGATCCCTCCAGGCCACGTTCTGGGCTCGACATGATCAGTCTTTCACGCTCAGCTGCTTTGGTCTGAGGATTGCTGAGGAGTTACGGAGGGATCAATGGGCGGTTGTAAATCCTCCAGCCATTGTGATGGCTATTGATTTAGTGCTCAGAGGCTGTGCTATCTGCTCCATGGCACTATCACAGATATACTCTCTCATATGTGCCACTGATGTGCCCTGGGGTGACATCTCACCACTTTAGCACTCTCTTACAGACACAACATAACATTAGTCTGTTCTATATAAACTGCTTTGTTACTGAACCCCACTAGAGCTGATGGACTAAAGAGTCTCTTGGATAATTACTCGAAAAATTATGTGGTGGATTTCTTTCCCTGCCGTGTCTTGCCTTTTACCTTTTAAAGCCTACAATGGGCAGGCTCCATATTGTATGACAACATGCCCCAATGGTGATAACACGGGTCCAATTGTATTTTTAGTATCAAAGATTTTAAGGTCTATATAAACACCTACTCTGTTGCTGTACTTAAAAATTGTGAATATAAAGTAAAAATTGACATAACTAACCTGGTCTGCCCAACTGACATTTAAGTAGCATAATACAAATAGAACAATGAGAAGAATACTTGGCCAAGTTGAAACCTACAGTTTCCAAGTCATTTTTAAAGTTTGTTGTGCAGAAACATATTAATGGGGATAATACTGACCTTAAAGAGGCTTCTGTGAGGAAACTATCCCACCAGGATCAATAAAGAATACTTACATCTCCGTAAATCTACTGCACCAATAAAGACATACAGTAAGTAGACCTGATTTTTTTTTTGTAGCTGGGTCATTGCTTTAATAATGCACTTTATGCCGTCTGGTACTGGGGTTGTAAGTCTTCAATACAGCCCCATTTGTGAGGTTATATGGGACATACAGGGTTTTTCAAACTTTATAATGGCAAGGACCTCCAAATATGATGACCTCTGTTTGAGTAAAATATAAAGGCAGTTGTTTTCATGAACAGTATACAAATCCAATACATGCTGTTTGAGACAAATATAAACTTTTATTACAAAGACATTGTATAGTAGTAGTATATCCTTTTATTCAGACTCATAGTCCATCCATACAAATAAGAAAATTCAATAAAATACAACAATACAAATACAAATACATAACACAAGTTATAAATGACTCAGTTTTAAAATACACTTATACCAGTGTTCCCAAAACTGAGAAATGCAGCGTGTGTCACTGTACCTAACATTCACTAGCTCCACAACAACTTGATTTACAGAATCATTCAATAGACAACAAAATGAAATAAGTGTTTAATAAATTAAATAATTAGGTTTTACATTATTTTACATTTAAAATATAAAATAAAATAAACACCATCAATATCAATGAAAATGTCATGCCTTGGTAAACACTGTGATTTAGGGCCAATCAACAGGATTTCAGTTTTGACAACATTAAGAAAGAAGTAAGAAGTTATCAGACATCCATGTTTTATGTTCCTGAAGGCAAGAGAAAGCAGAAGCAGGTGGTAAAGCTGAGTTAGTTTACTTTTAACGGTTAAATAAATTTGAATATCATCAGCGCAACTATGAAAGTTGAGACCATGCCATCTGATGATCTGTCTTAGTGGCAGCACATAAATGAGAAATAAAAGAGGACCAAGTACAGAACCTTGAGGTACACCATGAGAAATAGTGACTGTACGGGATCGATTCTCTAGCCTGGCTCCGCCCTCCTACGTACTTCAGCTCAATTTTCATTTTCCTTCAGTACTACGTCTGGGATTCTGCTGTAGACTTTGGTTTTCTCCGATCAATTTTTTACCAGGCCAATCATCGAACAGAGGGAGTGGCTGAGAACGATGACGTTGATGTCGACTTGTGTGTTATTTTGAGTTGTAGTTCAGTAATGCAGCGGTGAAAGATACGAGCTAAGCCATTCGGTCCATTGTGGCGATGCTTCCTATATTAAGAAGTTAAAGCCGGAGCAAGCACAATCTTTGCTTAGTTTTGTTGGTGGCCATCCTCCCCACGGGGTTCGAGAAAAACGTTAGCTATTGGTTATGGCAGATAGAGTGACTCTGGGCAGATCCAGAGTACCCGCCTACAAGGCAGTTAACGCTTGTCAATGGAGCGGTGCCAGACTCTATGTACAAATGAAATGTACAAGAGTCTGGTTCGACCAGGCTATCGATTCTCACCTATCCTAACAAATTGCTGTCTATCCGATAGATATGAAGTTAACCACTGAAGAGCAGGACCAGTGATATCTATTGCAGACCGTCAAGAAAGGAGTGTAGCACTCAGTTTCAAATGCTGCACTGAGATCAAGAAGATAGATACTATGGGCACCATAGATAAAGCTTTACAATGAACTTTGTTAGAGAGCTACATATAGTAATTGATCTGTTCAATAAAATACCTTTCTCACCTGTTGAGTAATAAAAACGCTGTCTCCTCATCGCTTTTACAAATTTCAAACTCCTCAGTTCTCGCCATCTCCGAAAGCAGAGCCGATGTTGATTATCATTATGAGCTGTTACATTATTTTTTTTGCCACCAGACTCTCCAGATTAGGCCTTCAAAAACTGTGCGGAATCTGTGAGTTTTGTTCAACTCCTTGTTACATTTGGCTCACACATTGGTCAGATTGTTAAATCATGCTTCTTCCACTTGTAGAATATTATTCGTATACACCCCACTCTTAACTTCAGAGATGCTGAAACTGTTATCCACGTGTTTATAATCTCCAGATTGGACTACTGGAACTCCTTATAGCGGCTTACCCACCAAAGCTATACACTACCTTCAAATGGTGTAAAACTCTGCTGCTCGAGCCCTTACATATAATAAAAAATCTGCACATAATCACTCCCATCCTTTACCAACGTCACTGGATTTCTGTGGTCAATCGTATACAGTTTAAAATTTTAGTCTTAGTTTATAAAGCCTGTCATGTCCCCGCACCCCAATACCTTGCTGAGAAAGAGCAACAATATGTTCCTACCCAAACCCTTAGATCTAGCTATGACAATTTGCTTGTCTAACCCAAGTATAAACTCTCTACTGTGGGTGGTAGGGCTTTTAGTGTTATAGGCCCTAAGCTATGGAATAAGCTGCCCCCTAACCTTCGTGCCACCCCTAACCTCCAGACCTTTAAATCTCAACTTAAAACTCATCTATTCACCATGCTCAGTAAATAATCATTTTCCTCTATACTTCTCTGCCTTCCACTTTTTCAGTATTTGTTACCTTTACTTTATCGAAATTGATGTTTTCACTGATTCAATGACATGTTCATTATTTGTATTTATTTGTTGTCTTCATCTGCTTTTCTGCTTGTTTGACTGTTATAAGCAGATTGCTTGTCTCTTTGTCAACTGTTTGTATTATTTTGTGGTGCAACCTTGATTCTTGAAAAGCGCTATAAAAATAAACATATTATTATTATTATTATTGTGAGGGCCATTTCATTATAGTTGTAGCGCTGTGCTGGAATTTATTTTCAAAGCTACAGTTAAGCTACAGTAACGTCTACAGCAAGTCAGCTAAAGATCCTTTCCATCTGTTATTTCTCTTATTAGATCTTATCTCTTATTATTCTCTTATTCTCTTAATATTTTATGAGTATTTTCATCCAAAATACAACCAAAAAAAGTTTTGTTTTTTACCCGCTAGAGGACCAAAAAAGTGTACCTTTAATTAATATTTTAAGCTTTAAAAGTTGTAAAAAATAAATAAAATCATGAACCCGTAGCACTCTCTTGCAGCCCCCTAGTGGTCCCTGGACCCCAGTTTGAAAACCTCTAGCACTACAATATCAGCAGAGGAACATGTTCATAAAAGATTTTCAGTCAAATACCAAGCCAGCAAGCATCTCCCAATAAATCAGGCTTTCTGTGTCTGTATTTGATGAACTCGTAAACATTTTTCACCCTGAAGTACTTTCTTATCTGCATTATGTCCCTGAGCTGCAGAGGCTGCTGTATTCCATATTTTATGAGGGGTTCAAACCCTCCGCCTGCGGTAAACTCTTAATTTTTTTTTGCTGTCACTATATCTGGCACTGACAGTTAGATGGCTTTTGTGCTCTTACACCTTTGAAAGAAGATGAAAGCGAGGCGTCATCCCTGTGTACCAAACACCTCGGCTTCATTAATTAGTCTGATGCATCTCCCCGCTTGCACACACGTTCAGATCTCCAAGAAAACTCGGAGTCGTGCCCCCTCGACCCTCTGCCCCCCTGTCTGCAAGAGAAAAGACACAATTTATCCAATTAAAAAGATACATACCAAGGCGATTCTTGCAAAACGCTCTGTAGTTCTGCACTGTGGGTACTTAGCAAGGCCCCATTGTACATCAGGGTCCTCAAGGGTAAAGCGGTCTGCTCCATCTCTGTGAAGGATGGCTCAAGTCTGTTTCCAGCCGAGTACCTATCGGGGCCATCACGACAACGCCTTCTCTAATGGCCTCCTGTCTAAATGAGCAGCGGTGGAGTGTGCAGCGGTGCCACACTGACCCTGTCGCCATCCATTAGGCACAGTGCCTTTGGAAACACTGTCTGTCTGCGCCACGCTCTCATTTGTGGCACCGCAGTACCATGTTCATCCCCAGATGGAAGCTGCCGTTTTGTAATAAGTAAAGAGTGCTGGGACTGGCTTGGATGTGTACTGGAAGAATGACTTTGGACCTCCAGGGACAGGTCTAATCAGGCTTCTGACTGAGAGGACTAGCAGACAGCAGCACAGTGATTTTGGGCCTGCATCTGCAGCACATTAGCGTAACGCCAACATGAGGCATGTGCTGAGCTTCCACACAGACAGCCAACTGTGATTTCTGGGTTGCCACGTTGAGTAGTTCCTTTGATAACGGACATAAATTATAAAACAGTTATTGGAGACATTATTAGACAGCACTTGATCATCATAAAATTCATTTACATCAGACAAGGGACCATATTTATATCCAAATGGTAAATGATTTACAAATCCCAATAGCCTTTTCTCATTAGGCATGTTTACACATGCAGGAGTGTTTACACATACTGAAACAGACAATATAGATGTATTGGATGTAAAAAGTTAACACGGTTTATGATTCAGTAATGATTAAATTAGGAATCTATCACTTTTAACATTTTAGTTTTGGATAAAGTGATGGAATCTTTTAAAACGGGTTGAATCCGGCACCTGATAATCACATAGAAGAATAAAACCTAAAGTGTGTTAAATAAATGGGATGAAGCTGAACATATTTAATTACATTAAAATCCACTATTTACTCCATTAATTCAATATTCTATTAACCAAGAAGGATTTGTAAACATTTGTGGATCGTGTAAAAATGCGGTAACACTTAACTTAAAGCCTTTATGCATAATGCATTATAAAGGTATTCATAATATAGCCTACATTATAATGCATTACACCTTTTCATAAACAATTGTAACCAAAGTTAAATGCATTATATTTGCAGATTCCTTGTTACATCTGTATAACTGGTTGTTTGGTGTATTTTAATGCATTATACTTTCTTATTATTCATGCGATCATACAACGCAGTATAAGGTGCATTACAAGGCATAATTAATGCACTAAAATTAAAGTGAAAACAGAAAATATAAAAATAAAATCTAATTTAAAATATTAACAATATAGTCACTATAGGTAATTAATAGTAAATAATAACAATTACTATATATTATAACAATAGCTATATAGTATATCAAGAATATTCAAGAGCTTCAAACAAAAATCTCTCAAAGATTTGATGTCACTAACCTGGAAAACGTTGGAAGATTCAGAGATTTCCACTGTTTCCAAGCAGACTGATAAAAAAACCTGTGTGCACTTAATCAGGGAAGTACATATCAGCTGCTCAGATTAGAGCTTGCCAGATGAGAAAGTACTTTCCAGCTTTGTCTGCAATATGCATTAAACAGTCAGTGAATGCACTGTGTGGTCGGCAAGATTGCCATCTGAAGCTGAGACCACTGTGTAATTGTAAAGTAATTGCGACCCCAACAGACTTTTGTTTTTGTCAAACAACAGGGAAGCCTATATATTGTACAACACAGAGCTGATAAATAGATTATACTGCAATTTCATTGCTTTGAAAACTCTACTTTCAGATGCAGTGCAGAACCACGTTACAGATAAGTGTGAAAATAAGCAACCTATTAATATTGATAAAAAAAGAAAATGCGTCACTTAGACCTGTTTCACACCTCTGCAGCATCTAATTATTGAACCCACCCACACCAGCTCTTGGCTTGACATTGGTTGACCCTCTTGACAATAGCATAATTATAACCTGGAATTTCAGCAACACAAAGCTTAGTTCATTTAGAGCACACATCAGGGAAACGGACTCAGCGAGTCTGTGTTTGCGTTCCTTCAGTTGTAAACAGCCATTCTGGCCTAGATAAGGAGGCCGAAGGTAATGGAGAGAAAATCCTTTTAAAACTCGTCATGCTCTGTACAGCGTCTAGATTAGGATTTCTGCTTATAATCCTAATGAAAATCAGTGTTGGAAATGACTTTCTTAATCAGCTAATACTGTGGCCTGTGCCAGCTTCTTTGGTTTGCCCGACAGCTCATGTTATCTTGCACACCTAGTTTGTTTACAGCTTTCCAAATGTAATTGAGACCACACCAACTGACTGGTAGTGGCCTTGAAAGGAGAAATCCTCTCATGTTATGAAGCGCTCAGTAAAACTGGATTTGAATATCAGCAGGGAGCTGCTAATCATTCTGGTGTTTGATTTTTCCCAAACTTCGATCCTAACTTTTACAGGTTCAGAAAGCAACAGAAAGAATGACCTACTTTGGAAACTGTGGGCCGTTCTGCACTCTAAAAGTAGCAGACATTAAAAAAATTATTTCAAATGTCTTCCATTTTCTCTAGCACACCGCAAAGTACACAGAAGTAATAAGGGGTCGAGGCATTTGCTCGAGTGTGAGTCAGAGTTGTTTTTCCGAGTGTGGCTTGATGCGTTTCAGTAGTCAAAATAATATTTTTCATTACAAGGATTAAAGTATAGACGAAATTCCCTTGAAAAAAGTTGCTTTATTGTCCAAAGAAGACAGACAGACATTCACATTGCAGCAGGCATTTTTAAATACATAAATACAAATGACTGTAATACATTCTCTCTATAATGCAAAACTCCACAGAAAAATCAGGAAACCAAAACTCTAATATGTTCACCTTATTTAGGGACTTGAAATGCTGTTTGTCCAGTTTTATGTCATGATCCCAGTGCATATGACACAAATAGTGTGTTTATCTCTTAATTGGTGGGATGAGGACCACCCCCTCTATTGTGCTGGCCTGTCTCTGCAAGTCCACTCTCATATTTTGCCTCAACCTGTCCAGTTGCCATTGCAGTACAGCCTCCCTCTCCCTCAGCTCGCCCAGAGCCGTCGATGCCTGGAGCTTCCCAGCTGTCACTGCCAGCCCAGACTCTCCGTTGTGGAATCTGTGAGGTGGCTTTGAGGGCTGTGGATCTTGGAGACATGGCAAAAAGCCACTTGATGTGATTGCGGAGGTGTTAGGAAGATGTAGGCCCTCTAAATAACCTGCAACCTTCTTCTCCACCTCCATTCTCTGCCTATCAGAGAGCCGAGAAGCCCCTGACGTCCCCCCTAATGAGAACGAGAGCTGGCTAAGACTGATGATCTCAACAGACTGGAATACTGATCAAACATCAAAAAGATACTAATATCAAAAAGAAAGGTATTGCAATAGCCCAGATGATCAAGTACGTGGGAGTATAAATGTCAGTGTATATCTCTTGCATCACAAGGAATGTGTTTAGAATTGATGTGAAGAAAATTCTGTCTCAGACATTCAGAATAAGACCGCAGCCATAGCAGACGGTCATTTATCATTACAGGTTAGATCTGTGGTTGGAACCACATCACAAAGACCACCTAATTATCCATCGGACACACCATATCGAATTTTCATACAATGAAGTGTAATTTATTCAGGCAATAAAAGAATGCAATGATGAGATGACCTAGTTTTTATAATTCCTTTAGCTCTATCCTCCCTCATTATCGGGATATTAACACCTCTGAAGTCTGCTGGTAGAACCTTTGAACAGGTAATAAAACATGATGTTCCACATGCACAGAGCAAATCATTTCCCTTGGGGAATTGGAAGCTAGGTCATTAATCAATGACATAAATAGCACAACAATAATAATTGATTATTATTACTACACTATTTTTATTACAATACAATTTATTACTATATTTTTGTGTATTGTTGGGATGCATAGAGAAATAAAGGATGATGTGATAAACACATCAATGTGTGACTGAGTTTTTATAAATCTTAAAACTGAGGCTGTCAACATCGCAGGCACCAAAACTGACAAGAGCTTGAATTTTAAAACCTCATGAACTTCATGCAGTGAAAAACTGGCCTTATTATAAGTTGAAGCCTTGCCGACGGCACTTATGCAGGTCTGGCGGGTCATTACCTGTGAGGTGAGTGTGAGAGTGGACTGCTCTATTCTTCTGGCTCTAAGGTCGGTCTGCAGCCTTAGCAGCATCTTGTCAAGTCGTCTGACTGCTCTCCTGGTCTTGTTGCTGTGAGGACACCTCACCGTGACAGCGCGCTCCCCAGGTGGCCAGTCGGCAGGCTCCACCTCGGACACATCGGCGAGGGAGCTGTCGATCACGCTGTCCTGCACAGATACAATGGCATGAGTATACAGTATAACAGGTCTGTCAGGAAACACTTCTGCATCAATTGAGATGCACTGTGCTCAAAAGCCATGCCAGATCAGTTAGTTCTGTTAAAGGGTACCTATCATGGAATTTTGAAAATTACCTTTCATGTAGTGTGTAACATAGATCTAAGTGAACGAAAAAACCCTGCAAAGTTTTAAATATGAAAGTTCACCGTATACAAAGTTATTACCTCTCAAAAGTAAGAGTCGACTCTGAGTCGTTGATATGAATCGATAGACGAACGATGCATTTTCTTTAACTTTCGTACGTCACTTGTACAAGTTATTTGAATAAGATACGCCCACTCATTGCATTAGGAGACACCAGGGAAAACATCATGTCGACGAGACGCTGCTGTGTTTTGAAGTGCGACGCAAAAGCAAACTTTTTTCATCTGCCCAGTGAGGAGCATTTGAAGACAGTGGCTACAGTTCATAACTATACCACAGAAGTATTATAGCCCGAACTTGTTCTGTGTTCGCGTCATTTTGAAGATGATTGCTTCACAAACCTAAATGCTATAAAGTATGAATTTGCGAGCCGGCTGATACTGAAGGAGGAGGTTCAGTACCGAGTTTATTTGGATCAGCTTCCTTCTCCGAATCACAATCTGTAAGTAGGCTGTTGCTTTTATGTTTGTATCATGTTCTATAATTATTTTGTGTGTTGTGTACGCACAGGCACAGCGCAGCTTCTAGCAGCTAACTTAGGTCTTCAATGTCAACTGTATTGAAATATGTGAAGTGTTTGTCGTTGTTAATGGAGTTGTCACAGGGCTCTCGAGTGTCACGCATCACGCATTGAGCGTGACAGTCACTCATTTCGGTCTTTTGTCACGCTCTCCGGCCACACATTGTATTTCTCACGCTGAAAAACTATTTGTAATATATTTAATATGCCGCAGTGCCCAAAACTTACTCACTGTGGAACCGGCAGGATTCAAGCGCGTCTCCTCCAGTGTTGCCAGGTCCGTATGCCTGCACTGTTTCCGCGGGTTGTTTGTGCAGTGCACGCTGGTTGACGCGATTGTTTTATCCACTGGAACATGATTGTTATTGAGGAAACACCCGGGAACGCTATTTGAATATTTTTGGCCGTGATTGGGTTAGCTTGATGAGCAATTGGGCTGGTTTTGTTGTGCAGACCTGGCAACCCTGGTCTCCTCTGGTGTTGTTCGTCTGGTGTTGTTAGCCAATCAGAAAATAGCACTGTTGTATCTGGGTAAGATCTAGCGCAACAACCAATGACACCCCATCGGCTGGGTGTCTAACATATCACCACAGATTAGCGTCACGCAAAGGCGGGGTTTGGAAAAATGACTCGCTAAACGATTCATATGGGAGTCGGTGAGCAAATCAGGTAAAAATAAATGCATATTATAAGACAACAAAAGTGTTTTTTGTCATTGCATGCTTGTAAAACTGTTGTTGGGGACTCCCAGAACAATATTAGGAACATTTTAAATGCCATAATAGGTACCCTTTAAAAGAAATATATCTCTTTGGATTCATTAACTAAAAAGCTATCAGAGGGCTTTGTTTATTGCAGGTTCTCATTTACAACCAAAACATGCATACTGTGTAGTTTTTTTTTTCATCAGGTTTCTCTTTAATGTGCAATCAACCACAATTCAACTTGGTTTTTACATTTTTTGAAGAAAAATGAGGGGTGCTACTGCAAATGGCAAAAAGGGTGTCTTCAGATCTGTACTGTAGTTTCTGTATTTTGACTAGGGTGTCATAATATTGGAAAAAGAGCCCTTAAAGCTTATAATGAAACTAAATCTGTAATAACTGGAATCTGGCAAATGGTCTACGCATTTTAAAGGAAAATGGTGAAGGATTTCGATATAAGAGAAGAGGACCTATGTTGGGTCAGAGGTTTCCCTTCCACCAGAACCGGACTCTCTTGTGAATGGGCATACGGCCATTGCTGGAAGCCAGTGATTATAGTTTATAGAGTTTTAAAAATGGATATTTTTCTGGACCCACTGGAGGGATGTTCACGAAAACCCAATTTATGATGGATGGATGTGCTTTTTGGAGCTTCAAAAACTCTTCAATGCCATTACTAAGCTGGGAAGAGCAAAGATATTACTTAATATAACTCAGATTGTGTTAGACTGAAAGAAGAAAGTCATATACACCTATGATGGCTTGAGGGTGAGTAAATTGTGGGATGGTTTTCATTTTTGGATGAACTACTACTTTTAAAGGAGCTGTATGTAAGAAATGTATTTCAATTTATCATAAAATGGCCCTGATATGTCACTAGACATTAAGAAATCATGTTAATTTCAAATACTTATATCACTGACAACAGTAATCCGGCCAGGATATTGTCATTTAAAAAGTGAAGTTGCAGCCCTCAACTGATGTTGATGTTGTCATGTTGTGTTTTGGTCTGATGCTCCACCCTCCACCTATCTACCAATCACAAAGTCAGTATTGTTGCGGCATCCAGGTTGCCAGCTCTGCTCTAGTTCCCACAGCTGCAGCTACACGCGTTCCTGCTGGATCCTTCAGCCTATCTGGCAACCTCGGGTCAGGGAGGAGGGGATGCAGTAATTTGAAAGTGATTGCAGTACCAGTTTTGGCCACAATCTTACATACAGCTCCTTTAAAGTTTCTACTTTGTTGTCAACAGGTTTAAACACTTTTCATTACAAATAATAAAAAAAACAATGTATTTATTTACATGTTTTCAATTTAATTCGGACATATCATCCAGCCCTAAAGACTAAAAATGCCATTTCAAAATTGACCAAAATGTATTAAATAATACAAGAAACGGGTGAGCAAACTGTCCACTCACTGATCATAACCGGTAATGTTGGGGTTTATCAGTGACGCCGATGCACAGGTTTTGTCTCCGAAAATCCATCTTGTTTGCACATAGTTATGATAAGGATCCTAGGGTAAGAGATGTTCAATCGTGTTCCTGGAGGGCTGGCTTCTTAGTTCCTAGTTATAACTACTCCAACACACTTGCCTGGAAGTTTCTACTAATTATGAAAACCTTAATTAAGTGTTTGATTAGGGTTAGAGCTAATTCCCTGGCATATGAATATTAGTTAGGTTAAAGGGATAGTTCACCCCAAAATGAAAATTCTGAAAATAATTACTCACCCTCATTTTGTTCCAACCCCGAAAGACGTTCGTTCATCTTCGGAACACAAATTAAGATATTTTTGATTAAATCTGAGAGCTGGATCACTCCTCCATAGGCTTCTAAGGGATTGAAACTTGCCAGCCCAGAAACATTATTAAAGAAATCTCTAAAATAGTTCAAGTGACTACAGTGGCTCAATCTTAAGTTTATCAAGCGACGAGAATACTTTTTGTGCGCAAAAAAACAAACAAAAATAACGACTTCATTAAAGTATTAATTTCCTTTTCTCTTGGCCTCGAGATAGTTCACGTAGTATAATTGCGTAGAGCTTCTGTGTCGTACGTCACACGTAGCCTCACTATTGGCCGACGCTGGTCATGTGTGTGATGCGTGTGACGCTCAACCAGAAGCTCTACGCAATTATACTAAGTGAACTATCTCGAGGCCAAGAAAGAAGGAAATGAATACTTGAATAAAGTCGTTATTTTTGTTTGTTTTTACATGTTAATTGTGACATCACTATCATATGTTGAACCATCGTAGTTTGAATGATGAATGTGTGGTAAAGATACAACAGTTTTGAGAAACAGTAATGACTTGCTAGTTAATTTCTCCAACGATGCATCGTAGTAACGCAACGAGTTACATAATTGAACAGGAAACGCAACTCAGATTGTCACTTATGTGTTCATATAAGTAAGATCAAACTAATAGTAAAACATACCAGACAGACACTCTTGTGATAGGCTGTGATGTTTGATTGATTTTGTCTTGTATGGACAGACAAATTGCATTACATCTGGTTAGGCCATGGTGTTATTGCGAATGGGCCTTAAGGAGTTTAGAATACACAAAAAACGCTACGTATGGTATGAGCAAAAATAACAGCAAGCACGACTGGTTGTTTTCTTGTTAAAACAGTTCTGCTACAACATGTCCCAACACTTCAGAATAACCGTCAAAGTGTTTTGGGTAGATGATCCCGTTTTCTCAAAGTCAGACTTTGTGCGAGAACCTCCAAAAAAAAATCGATTCTTTAAGAACCTGTGCTATTCAACAGCGGCTCAACCAATAGCTGAGGCTTAAGACTTGCTTCCATCACTCTTGTGTGAACAGTGACAAAACAATCCTGCCCAAATACCACTCCATCCCCAAAATGTTTGGCTTTCATCAAGGACTATAGATTTCCCATTGACGCAGTGGGCATGCTATTTGATTTCCATTCCTTTTCTTCCTGTTCTTTGGACCGGGAACTTTTGTCTGCGTTTTAAAAGTCTAGATTGAATTTCTTACAAAAGGAACCAAAAATTGGATTAACAGGGTTTAATGTATTTCTACAACTCAATTAGATAGTGGTTATTGTAATTCAGTGAAACCTCTCAATGTGCTTTATTCTGATTGTGTGACTTTTATCGACTTCTATTGAGGTTCAACATAACAGAATTGTAAGAGAAAAGTAATAATTTCAATACTCTAATGTGCTGGAAGAGGGAAAACAAAAGCCCTGCACCATTTGTCCAACTCAAAGACACCCATGAGCTCACCACTCTCACTGAATAGCAGTTAAAACATCCCTTTTTACTTCAAAATGCATACGGAGAGTGAAAAATGAAACCCCTGCCAAGTGCTCAGGACCCACTCCTGCTAGCCAGGGACTTCTTTACAACTTCATTTCAAATGGGAGCGGAGCCAGCGTGAGTGAGGGCTCTTGTCTGCCAGATTCAGAGTCCTGGAGCACCAGTGCATCACTGTGAGTGACAACTCAAAGCTGGGCAAGGTTACTGCGGGAAGACCGCCAGTCTGGCTCTCGAACAACACTGGGGTAATATACATATTAGATTTTGCGTCATTGGTAACTTTTCAGAATTAGCTAATTTGATTGTGTTGAAAATCTCCCACGTCTTTCTCAATGAACTGGCCATGCATAAACACCTGGGGCTGAACAGTGATGTGACAGCGTGAACAAACAGAATATCAGATAAAGGAGTGCGAGTTTGAAACTCAAATTCATTCCTGCATGGAACAAAGCAGACGTACCATCCAGCACCAGAATAAAGGCTCATGGAGTTTCCAATCCAGATACGCCTCCAGAATTCCATTCAGAGCTTGTATCCGCTCCAGCTCCTGAAATAAAATGTAACAAGAAATCCTGATTACACGCTGGGTAGCACTGCTGTTTATAAAACAATAAAACCGCAGTGGTTCTACAGTGCAAGTACAGTTTTGTGCACACTTGGCAGCGCTTTGATCTGTACTCAGGGGCAATTTTTTCCCTGTAGGAGCTCGGCTAATACCTCACATCTCTGCGGTTAGACAGAAGCGCTCAGGGGACTTTAGGCTGATAACTCCTCTCAGCACCCCACACAGGCTGAAGGGCAATGGGGAAGGAGAGATCCCTGAGCTGCCCACCATGACTTACACGGCTTGAGAAGAGAGATCTATTAGCCTGTGTCTGAACACATCCCACATTGTATAGTTCACACACTTAGACGAAGGTCTAGAATAACTATAATTATGAAGCAAGACCCCCTGGACATGCAATTTAAAATGTGCAATATTTGCTCATGGGCACTTGGCTCTGCTGCTGCTAGGTTGTTTTGAGCCAATTATCGGAGCCATTCTATACATGCCACATGACTAATTACTGTAAAGTCTGATTGGCTGATATCACCAAAAGAATGTGCAGTCCCAAACCCTTCACTAACATGGGCAGTGAGCCCTACAAAACGAATTGGACACTGGTAATACATTTAATATAATAGTGATGCCATTAAGTTGACCAATGATGTGTCAGTATGCAAATTTCATGCCTGCTACACGTGTTACTATTTGTAAGGCAGTACATAACACTTCTAACCAGGTGCAACATGCCACTTTTTCAGGGAAGAGACTTGTTTCTTAACACTGAACCTGGGTTTGCTGTGCAATTACACAAAAACAATACAATCAGAGCATTCCATTCCCATTAGTCGTTTCATTTGATTAATAACTTTTTACTTAAATTGGTTTTATTAAAATTAGTTTGATCAAAAAGACACTTTTACCATTTAAAACCAATTACAATTGATTTTTTAAATATAATTTCATGTCAAAGCTGAATTTGCAGCAGTGTAATTATTACTCATGCTGATTTGGTGCTCAAAAACTGACTTATTATCAATGTTGAAAAAAGTTTGTGCTGCTTATTTTTGTGGGAAATGGATACATGGATAACTATTGCTGTGTGTATTATTACATTTGAATGGGTTCTCGTGAATAAAAACACACTTCATCCTGTTCATGTAGCAAATAACTGAAGAAAAAAATGCAATGATTGGGTTTACTGTATAATACTTCTTGCACTAAACATTTTTGCCTCTTGTTGCTATGATGGCTGTTCGAAATAAACCTTCCTCTGATTAGGAAAAAAAGAATTGCAAGACCTAGGTAGCAGCATTAAAAAAAAAAACTCACAATGTCTCTTTTTCTCATTTCACTCACTTTCTCTATATCCCACTCATCCTTTTTTAAGGCACTCTAAACAACCTGCCTGACAAAAACAGCCCCTTCGTTAGATGTCAGGAGGGAGACTTTTTCTCGGAGATAAAATACTCTTACAAAGCCTCTAAAGAGTGATGAAAAAAAAAAGGGAACAGGAGAGCGTAGGCCTTTTGACTTTAAAGATCAAGATCCACACTCTTCAAACAAGCAGGATTTCCCACCTTGTCAATCTGTCACACCAAAGAACAGGGTGGCACATAGAGGTGGATGCTTCATTACAGCCTTCTCCAGGATAAGCCAGGGGATGAAAAACACATTGACAGCTGCGTGCAATCATTCGCCGATTGAAATGAGCTTGTTACCTAGCTTACGGCAGTTATTATCGAGCGCTGATCACCATATGCTCTGATGATGGATAGAAGCACTTAACATACACCAAAGGAATACAAATGCGATGAGAAATCTCTGGAGAGAATCTAATTTAGTAAAAGTGTCACTTGTCATGTAATAACAATGATCAGGGGCTGAACTCAAAACACTTGCCTAGTGTTTAATGCAGAAATCCTAAGACCTACGTGATCTCATGCCAATATTTCATTAAAATGTTCCAGTGTTTTAATGTCACCTTGTCAAGTGCACTTGATGTCGTGTTGCTGTGATAAGAACCAGTGGCATGAGGCTGACAAGCAGCAGAGGGGCTGATATTGGAGATAACCTAGAGAAAGCAATAACAAGATATTATTTCATTTCTGCATTTACATCCAAATATTTTTTAGGCTATGTCGAGTGACTTGCCCTATGATTGAATTTAGACCTCTCTTCCTGGGCTGAAAGTAAGCTCTTCCACTGGAGCCTCAGTTTCCCATATTGCCACTGCAGTGCCTGTAGTACCTGATCCGTCTTTACTGTGGCATTCTCTCCTGGTCCACATGTCACGACGTCATCCTGTCCATGTGTTAGACCTTGGGGGATCTTACATGTCCACAAACATATTAGGAAAAATCATTACAATAGCTTTCAAGCATCCTTTTATTAGTGCTGAAACAACACCTAGAGGCAAAAAGAACAAATCCTACAACACAAAAATAAAGATAAAGAAAATCTTCAGTAGATTAAAGGTTTTATGATATAACCTCAGGGGAGACATGAACCCCAAGCTGGTTTCAGGGGAGATTTTGCTTTTGCTTTGTTAAACCCATAGAATAGAAATCACAACTTAGGGCTGTTGAAAGAAGATATATATATATTGTTTTGATATTTTTTTCTTTCTTTTTATGTTGTTGTAATTAACAGCTTAAAACATTCTTAAATTCTTTTAAAGTGTCGCTTTCAGCAATTGCTTGGATGATGATAAATAAAACTTTATAAAAGTTTAAAATTAAACTGTAAAAATGCAGTAAAACATTAATATTGTGAAATGATTACAATTCAAAATAACCTTCCTATTTTAACATGTTTTAAAATGCAATGTATTCCTGTGATGGCAAAGGTGAATTTTCTGCAATATTACTGCAGCCTTCAGTGTCACATGATCATTCAGAAATTATAATATTCTGATTTTGTGCTCAATATGCTGATTTATGTGCACATATATAAAGACACCATACAGATGTAGATGAATGCAGCACTTGTTTTCTGAACAATGCAACACTCCTTTTTCCCCTTAAAAATGTCTAAATGCTTGTATCAAATAACAGATCTTGATTTTTTTTAACCAGTTTGCTTTTTTTTTAATAATGGACATTTTATTAAACTGATGATACTAATATATGCTAATAAAAACTATATAAAAATTGAGTTAGAAAGAGCACATTTCTGGTTTACTGTAATGACTATTAATAATAATAAACAAATAACAAATGAGTGGAAAAACCTCAGGAACAGATCAGTGTCTGTTGACCTGAGTGGTTGCTAGCTAACTAGCTTACTAGACAAAAGAGCAAACCTTTGAGTCTAAGATATTCTGGTTCGTAAATATGACTTGGCAATACTTTTTAAAAGTTACTTTTTTTTTTTTTAAATCATCAACCAGGTGACAATCAAATCAGAAACGCTTCGAATCATAACAGCACACCATTTGGGGTATCACTCATGACTGTAGCACAAACCGTGTGGGTTGAGTTATAGACTGATGTATACTTAAGGTTAATATAATTAAAGGTGCTCTAAGCGATGTCACGCGTTTTTATGGCCAAAACATTTTTTGTCACATACAGCAAACATCTACTTACGATCCGCTAGCTGCCTGTCCCCTGAACACACTGTAAAAAAACGCGGTCTCTGCAGTCACCCCAGGCTCCACAAACGGCTACAAAAACAAACTCTAGCGACCCGCTCTAAGAAACATAACAAACTGTTCCAGCCAATAACCGACAAGAATGGTTTGGGGGTGGGTTTGAGGGGTTAGTGCGCGGATGAGGAGGAGGGAGGGTCTAGCTAGCCTCCGTTTTGTTTGACAATAGTTCGAACGTCAACAAGAAGTGACGTCACCCAGGATCGCTTAGAGAACCTTTAAGCCTAGGTATGAGCAATAGTGATGCTTGACTTAGCAAGCACATTGAAACAGATGAAACTGACACTTAGAAAGTCTCCATTAGATTAAAGTTTTAGGACTTAACCAATTAGACTTTCAAAAAGAGTGAAACAGCTTTAAAATTGATCCTAAAAGCAAACAGGATTTTATGCATTGTGTTCCATTCATGATTACTTTTTATTAGAAAGTCAATTAGATTAGTCTTACCAAGAGCAAACGGAACCACAAGTTAATTGTTTAGTGTCTCAGTCTTGTGTAATGTTCTTAGTAGGCCGCTGATTTGATTTCAATAACAACACTGTAGGTTTTATTAAAAATAACAGGTTAAAATTCAATGTCCTGTCTGTGTGCATCACTGTGCATAAACTGCAGTGTTAATCTGCTCTCTGCTGGCCTTATACAGAATAACACTTGATATACTAACTTGACAACTATTTATTTACAAAATCCTATTGTTTAGCATCAATAGATCAGATCAACAAAACTCAAGGTCTCACTGTTGGTGCGATGAGAGCATGTCTAATTGATGAACCTTCTCTGCCAGCAGGAAGTCCAGCAGATTCCCAGACGACAGCACCCAGCCGAACGCCAGGAGCAGATCTCGGCTCCCAACCTCATCTATGTGACTGGGGGGCCGGGGCCCCAACACCCATGGGGCCCCATACCCACAGTGCCACAGAGCACTCCTCACAAAGAGCAGCTGCATGTCTGCAAGCACAACACTGTTGGTTGCACAAACAATAATGAATAACACATGGACTGCATTTATGGGCAATGATAAATTTTACCAAAGTCTTTAGAATCCTGGCAGTGGCACGCACAATCCAGAGCAAAGGCTCTCTGCAGAAGCCTACTTAACAGAACTCCACATGTCCAGTGCCTGAAAGCAAAGCATATTTATGAGAACACTAAGCAAGGTTTATCTAGTTAACGATGACTTATCTATCAAATTATCCTAAATCAAATTAAAGAGAGGTAGAGGAAGGGAGAAAGAAATGTACCACCATAATATTTAATATATATATATATATATAAAACATATTTACATGACATGATGTTACCATCTGTATCTGGTATCTACACACACACACACACACACACACACACACACACACACACCCACAACACCAAACCACACACACACACACCACACCACAACACAACGCAAGCATGGTATTACTATAGTGAATACTTTAATTTAGCTGCCTATGTTATACAAGTCAAGCACGTTGGCAGAAAATAAAAGAAACAGCCACCCGAGTAGATCTTACCGAATCTTCTCTATTGAATTTGGCTCTCCTGAAAGCCTCGGCTGTCGGGATCGACTCGATGCTTAACCCAGACAGTAGTTTGCAGAGAGAAGTGATTACTTCTTTCACTTTAACACTCTTTTCTCGCTGCATTTTTCTTCGTGCAACGTTAGTATGTTGACTGCCTTGACAGTCGTTAGGCAACAGTCACTTCCTAGTTGGGTGATTTTTACGCCGTTTTGATTAGTTGCTGTTTTGGCGCTCTTCATGATTGACGTGAATCCTGGCCAATAGGAATTGTAGGCAGCCCACCACGATACGTATGCATCTTTTTTTACAGTCTACGGTCTGCATTCAAAATGCAGAAATATTGCAAAACTCTTGATTTTATTTTGTATATTTCATATATGATGCCATTGCTATATATTTAAAATGTAGAAATTACTTCACAAAGGATCTGAAGAAAAGGGAATAGCATTTACTCATATTTTGTGATTATGTAAAGTTTATGATAACTGAGTATTGAACTGAAAACACAATAATACGTCACACAATAATACAATAAGCTGCACTATAATAATCATAATGATAGGTCATTTTTTATTTTATTTATTTATTTAGCTATGGGTAAAGTCAGAAGTGTACTTTACTGCCCCCTTCTGTTAAAGGCTTGTTGTTCACCCCGAAATAAAAACAAATAGAATGCTAGGGCCTATATAATATTAATGATAATGTAATAGCCTATATAATAATATTAAATGAAAAGATAACAATATAACTTTTGTACAGAGGACACAATTGTTTATTTTTTTTCTTGTGAAACAGTAAACAAAAACAGTTAACATGTAGAGGGGTCAAAAACGTTAAAACATGCTTAAATTTGTAAATATAAAATTTAAATCACATTCATAAAATTGTTAACAGGAAACAAAGTCAGATAACTTTTTAATTACAAAATGAATTATGGTGCCTTTATTTGGCCACAAGACATGCTATAAAGTGTTTAATAGCTCTCATTGTGCAACTTGCTTTAAGTACCACACATACACTGTAATGTGTTAACAATACACTTAGTAATGAAACTCAATAACTGCCTATTAATTAGAAGTTTTGCTTACTGTAAATTATTAAAAAAATAATAAATTTATTGTCATTAATGAATATAAATTAATAGATACATTGAATTTTTAAAGTAGTCTCCTAAAAGAGACTACAGTATAGCACCACTAAAGAGGTTATAGTCTCTGTCATACTTGATGGTATCCAACCAGTTTTGTACTTGCTTTAATATAACTGGCTTGTATTTTACTGTTACAATTTAGCATTGGTCACCCTGAAAAGCACAACGTAAAAAAGTTTAGTCATTAACTTTCTTAACATTTAATATGTCCTTATATTAAATGAATAAAGTGATTCTTATGGGTTAGATCAAGTAGAAATAATTATTTGAGGTAACAATGACATGCATCAATTCTTATTAGAGTGCAAGTAATTAGTACAGTACAGTCCTATATGTCCTTCTGCACAATCCATAACTTATGATTGTGTATCTCTGCTTGTGCTGAGGCTAACAAAACACGGTTCAAGTGTGTGCTTTTCAAATAGTGTTAAAGCTCAAGAAAATGTATTTAGCTTTTTATCTTTATTTTCAATAAATACACCTAAAAATGCAAATATTGCACAGACTTTTAAAAGTAAAAATGCTGGTGTTTGAAAAATAAAAATGTGTAAGAAATTGCATTAACTCTCTCCTTCAGCTTCCTCCTCTTCTTGTTTGATGACAGGGTTCCCTAAAAATGAAAATAATGAGGAATCCATTTTTTGCAACCATGGCCTTATTAACATGATTTTTTTTTATGTCATCACAAATATGACACTTACCATCTAGCTTTTTAAGTTTGGGAAGCCTCCTAGTAGCCTCCTCTATCCAGTTGCCTTCAGCGGCATACTTTTCTTCTAATGGGTTCCCCACAAAGACGAGGTCCACCAATGATGGAAGATCGGCCATCTTTATAAACTCCCCTAAGGAACAAACAGCCTTATGAACTCCTCATCCTGGATAGTTTACCCAAAAATAAAAAATTCTGTCATCGTTTACTCACCCTCAAGTTGTTCCAAACCTGTATGAATTTCTTTCTTCTGCTGAACACAAAAGCAGATATTTTGAAAAATGTAGGTAACCTAACAGTTGATGGACCCCATTAACTTCCATAGTATTTTTCCCCCTCACTATGGAAGGCAATGGGGTCCATCAACTGTTTGGTTAACCGTATTCAAAATATCTTATTTTCTGTTCAGCAGAAAAAAGAAACTCATACAGGTTTGGAACAACTTGAGGGTGAGTAAATGACGACAGAATTTTTTTTTGGGTGAACTATCGCTTTAAGTACCATGACTAAGCTGCTATCAGACTCTCAGGTGACTCTATTTTCCATGCTCACCCCACTCCTTGACCAAGTTGTTGGACATGTATAACACCTTGAGTTTTTTCATGACGTGAATTCCCTTCAGCTTTTCTATGAGGTTATAAGAGATCCACAGCTCCTCCAGGGTATCACCGACTGCCTCCTGTGGGGGACAGAAGAGCTGTGTGAATTATCTCTGAATTCTTCAAGCTGTCGTTAATGTTCTGTTCCTTTACTTACAAGTCCATTAAGGTTTTTGATGTAATTCCGCCCCAAGGACAATATCTTAAGGTTCTCTGGGAAAGAAATGCAAATAAACTATTATCCAAACATGACGAATGCAATTGACAGTTTAGCATCTGAAGGGAGCACTTACTTAGACCATTCAAGTTGGCAATTTTTTCAATACAGTTTGTAGACAGGGATAATCTCCTAGGCAGGACAGAATTTGCTTATTATATAATTATTATTATATATATATTATATATGACACACATGGAAGCTGGTTTAAGAGAAAATACACACAAAATTGGAGTTGTATATTTAGACTCACTCGCAGTTGCTAAGATTAGAGAGAGATGCGTCCATTTTTTCAACGGGAGGGATCTGACCATAAAGCTTTACTGCCGTGGCCTCGCTCGCTTTTTCGCCTGATTTCTCCTCCTTGTAACAACCAAGTGAAAGCAATAAACATAATTAGTAGTACACAGAAAAGAACCTACCATTTATACTAGGGATGTCTAATGGGTTAAAGAGATAGTTCACCCTAAAATGAAAATTATGTCATTATTACTCACCCTCATGTCGTTCCAAACCCGTAAGATCTTCGGAATACAAATGAAGATCTTTTTGATGAAATCTGAGAGGTTTCTGACCCTCCATAGACAGCTACGCAACTACCACTTTGACAAGTTCATTTAGAGACCATAAAACCAACTAATCCATATGAATTGAGATCGCTTTAAAGGATGAACAGATTGAATTTAGGCTTTTATTCACACATTGATCAGTGAACATAAACAGAAAATCATCCGAACCTGCTTGACGTGTGAAAACAAAGCTCATGCAGAAGCTCGACTGTGCTAGCCTGGATGCCAGCCCGAACCCCGCCCACAACATTTTATGGTCGGGAAGTTCGGTCTGGACTCGATACATTGAGGAGTAATTATGACCGGTTCAGAAATCGTCGGGCCAATCGAATTGCCAGGGCGGGCTTTATACGATGATGGACAGATGATCTGCAGTTACATAATCATCACGTCATCAAACGTATTTCTTTCAAAAATGCTTTTCGTGTTTGCAAGTACTCGCGAATGCTTAAATTCTTTTTGCAACACCGGAAAAGATCGTTAACACTCATTATTTTTTAAATACTTTTTTTCCAGAGTGCGTGCAGTTGAGTTATGTTGGCAACTATGCGTCGCTCAACATACATAACTTACTGCGTTGCTCTGATTGGTTATAGGTCTATCCAATTGAGTGCAGAGTTATTTTTTTTCCTGGTTCGGTTAAGACACGCCTCATAATCAAAGCCCTATGGAGCAGTCTCAGACTCATGTTCTGACCAGAATATGAGCATGACGAAGTCAGGCTACAACTGTGAGCTACAACGCTTAATGCGAGAATGAACCTCATTGGTTCTCGCATGTCAAGCGAACATGCTTGAGCTTCTGTTGATGAATGTTTATATGTGAATAAAATACTAAAATCAATCTGTTAATAGTATAAAGCAATCATGTCTCTTCAGATAATTTGACTAAAACGCTTAATTCATGGATTAGTTTTATGATCTCTTTATGAACTTTTGAAGTGTCAAAGTGTCAGTTGTGTAGCTGTCAACTGAGGAATAGAAAGCTCATAGATTTCATCAAAAAGATCTTCATTTGTGTTCTGAAAATAAATGAAAGTCTTACAGGTTTGGAATGAAATGAGGGTGAGTAATTAATGACAGAATATTCATTTTTGGGTGAACTATCCCTTTAAAACTTGAAAAAAGTTAACCTACAAACTAAAATAAATGTTTTACCCATTTCACCAGGGCCTCTTTAATAGTTGTTGCTTTTGCCTAAAAACATAAATAACAACTGATTAGTCACTCACAGCAAGGTAAGGGGAAGTTTATCATCTTTGTCATGGTAAAAACATAGTTAATAGCTGGAAAAAAAAATGTAGGGAAAAAAATTCTGGATCTCTACAAGTATACAACTGCATGTTATTAAATTCACTAATGAATACAGATGCTAACTTAGTTACAACAAGCTCCCTATACTAGACAGTACATTGACATAATCTGTAGTCTGTCACAATTTGTGCACCTTAACCTAATATTAATACTAAGTTTAATAACTAATAAGCAAATAACTCTGAACATTTAAAACCTAACTAACGTTAGCTAATATCCAACAGCTAGCAAGGCGGCTAAATGTTTATCTGCTGCAACTGCCTGACTCAAGTGATGACCATTGAAGCAGCTTGTATTTGCAGCCTGAGTGATGTCCTCTTTTCATTATAAACAACAAGCGCTAGTTTTCATTATTTAGAACAATGTATTATGCGCCCATTAACATCGCATAGCAAAGCTTTTAAAGGCACAAACAGGATGGGAACTCACCATGTTGTTGTTCTTTACGGTTGCTATGGAACTACCCTGACGCAAAGCGCTTGCGCAAAGTGATGCGAATCCGCCTGACAACACAAAACATTGCGCTGCCTGGTCTCGTTGCCATAAATAACTGACTTAATAGTTATATTGCCGCTGCAATTAAAATAGAAAAAAAAATCATAAAATAAAATAAAAGTATAAATTATAAATCTTAAAACATCACAATAATTAGACCTTCATTTGATGTTCTTTATGTTTTATTCTCAGTATGTTTCGTTTTTATATTAACATTTTAGCAGGCATAGGCTACTATTCATATTGGTCTTTGTTTTTATTTGCTATTAGACATATTGCTTTTTTACCACGTAAAAACCTTTACATTAAATAGGCTACTAAAGTACGATTCTTAATACTGTCCAGTGTCCACTCACTCCACTCAAAATACTGTAATAGTTCAAGTAGATAAAACCCAATGAGAGGGTCATGGTGTGATTCCACAGTCAGACCACTGGGTGGGAGTGATGTAACAATGATTACATCTCTCTCTCTCTCTCTCTCTCCTCTCTCCTCTCTCTCTCTCTCTCTCTCTCTCCTCCTCTCTTCTCTCCTCTCTCTCTCTCTCTCTCTCTCTCCTCTCTCTCTCTCTCTCCTCTCTCTCTCTCCCTCTCTCTCTCTCTCTCTCTGTGTGTGTGTGTGAGAGAGAGAGAGAGAGAGAGAGAGAGAGAGAGAGAGAGAGAGAGAGAGAGGTTTAACCCATACTTTTATTAAATCAGTATCAATAACAAGAAAACCATAAATAAAATTATTAATATCTGATAGCATTGGTCAGTCCCATTAATATAAATGATAAAAAAAGCTATTTAAAACACAACTGTAATACAAAGGTTTCCAAATATCTTTGTATAATACTTAAATTTAACTTAAATCTTAGACCTATAAATGCCTTAAACAGCAGTATACAATTGGCAATGTCCTTTTCCTTTTTCATGAAATTTATTTTTGCTTGACCGACAATAAAATTGATCAACTTCCATTTAAATATTTGATTATGGCTACATCCCCAGATAAAAAGCCATAGGTGTGAAACCTTCCTCAAAAACCTAAGATAAACTTTTTTAAGAGAGAGAGAGAGAGAGAGAGAGAGAGAGAAGAGAGAGAGAGAGAGAGAGAGAGAGAGAGAGAGAGCAAAATGACACATGACAAGAATCCTCACCAGCATCACCGAACTTCTATAGGCTGTCATTAATGACACATCTGACCAAATGTCACCCATTTCCGACACATAAAAATATCATGGTTTGGTAAATCATAGCAAATAACCTACATAACATAACCAACACATTATATAATTATGACATAAAAAGTTTAAATTATGAAATAAAAAGTAATTATGACAAAAAAGGAAATTATGAGATACAAAGTCATAATGTCATAGATGTCAATTATCACTTAGTATTTCATAAATGCTACTTTTTATCTTATAATTGTAACTTTTTATTTCATAGGCCTACATTTTACTTTTTGGATGAAATGGGCTTTAAACAAAGTTTTTTTCAAACGTTAAAATACTTTAATCCTTGTTTTCTATTAAAACATATCAATAATTGTACAATTGTTATGATGATCACAAATCGATTAGAGAAAAATTAAATATATAATACTGAGAGCAAAACATGAAGTATCTAAATGTAAATGGGCCATGCAAGTGTATAAAAATATAAAGATTCTATAAACAGTGACAAACAGGAATGCAATGTCCAATACAATGTTCAGAATAGAAACACTGAACAATGTTAGACTGGACGTTTATTAGAAATTTAATATGTATTATTAATATATAGCCTACTACCCCGAGAGTGTGTTATATTTGCATAATAGTGGGCTTTCCTACTTTTTTAATAGGCTTCAATCCCACACGATCGGTCGCATTAAATTGCTTTGTCTGCGGTGTTATTAGTGAAATGACTATTTGTCACATTTGCACGGAGAAAATCAGTATCATTACGCTGGCAAAACCATGAATAATGAGTTTCAAGAAATTGTATTCATTGCTGAGGAGCACTTGTATCGTGGCGATCTGACACACGCATGCGCAGTGCAGCCCAGTGACAGCGAGCAGCCTCCTCAAGAGCCCAGCAGAATTCAGACAGCAGCAGTCAGTCTCCCCAGTTCCTGTTTCCGCCACGACTCGCTAAGCATCCCTTTCATTAAAACATACGCGCTGTGGAGATACAAGTAACCGGTGCCAAATCAAGGTAAGTGTGTCTCCGTTATATACGACCGCATTACGTTTAGGAAAACGGTGTTTTTCTCGCCGGCGAGTTCGCTCCATCCCGGCCTGTTGCTAGCTGCCTCGACTGCTGAACGGGAAACATAACGGTCAGGTTTGCAGCTCGAGCGCATTGTGTTTTCGCGCGGTGATACCGAAGTATGCTCTGGTCAGACTGTCATTTTGTTGCCATTATGAGCACGGACACAATGAATAATGTGTTTATGTACTAGGAAGAGGAGAAGACGATTGCGAATGATTGTTGTGCCAAATATAGGAATCCTACTTTCAGCGAATCCACACTATGTAGCGGAAACGAATCTACCACACTAATATACCTGACTAAATTATGAACTGAATAAATGGTTTGTATCAGGGCTGTTGAAGTGGTTCAGCGTAGATGTCCGGTACGTTAGCCAGACATTTAGCAGAAGACACCACAGCAGGAGCGTGTCCATGTTTATGTGGGTAGAAAGGAGAAAGGCAAGTTAACGTGAAGCCACTGCAGAAATCGTAGTGTTTACTTTTAGACCCCTAGGAAGAAGGCAGCGTGATACTGGCGACTGCAGATGGTGTTTTTAAGGAAATCGTTAACAACACAAAATAAAATTTAATTTACTTCACTTCATTCTGTTCCTTCTATGACCCCCCTTCCAAAAAAAAAAGGAAAAACAAAAGCAGAAATTTTGACGAATGCAGTTTCCGTCATAAGACTGAATGGGGACTGAATATGTCAAGCCTCAAATGGAATAAATGTGTCATAAAAGTAGTCTACACATGACTCAATATTTTGTGTTGAGGAGCTGAATTTCATTATTTCTCATAAATCTTAACATCCGTCTTGGTTCTTAATGGAGTGTTCATGAGAGTACATGAAGAAAGATTTATAAAAGAATGATTCGTTTGATTGGTTTATCTTAACTGAGCAAAAAAAAAAAAAAGATGATCAGTACAAAAATTTGTTTCCCAAACAAAGCTCTGATTTATGACTTATTTTGAATATAGTGCATGAATCATGTGGATTACTTTTGTGAATGTGAGTATATGATGATGGCATTTACATGTCTCTGCCTGTTATTACAACAATACAAACCACTTATTATGATGATGATTGTTTTTTCCTAACAAGTTCCCACAAGTCCTTTTACTATTCTTTATAGCTTTAAGGTAATGTTTCTAAACTGCATTGGGATCTGAATTTGAGAAAGTGAGCTGTCTACCTAGACAGCATATTTCAACATCATAGGTATCTCCTCCAGTGCTCTTCCTTACTTAATCTACTATCACACCCATTAGACACACTACAGGATGGGCACCATTAATTATCATCATATAACAATTTGGCTTCACTCTTTTAAGGCTACTCTGTGGTTTTTTATCTCCCGTCATGTCGTCTGCTGTTTTAATCGATGCTCAGAAAACATTTGCCTCACTTAAGAGCCTTGTAAAATCAATGTGTTCTACAGATGTTCTGCCCAGTCCCTGCTTTTCCAAGCATACACCGATAACAAGCTTTCATAGTCAAGTGCGTTATTACATCTACAGTACTTGGACTCATGTGCAATCCCTCAACATTCATACATCTTTAATAGTGTTTTTGCATTGAGGCAGCTTATTTCGCTTGACTTAGAATTAATGATATAATTAAATCTGTAATAATTAATACCTTCACAAGCTTAGGTTTCTGTTTAGAGATGATGAGATGTTTCTCTTCCAAAGTCAGATGGTCCTCATCAAAAAATTAAACTGCTTTTTGAATCTGTCTTGTATCAGTTGATTTGCATTTCATTTGGCCTTAGATCAGATGTACAGCAGCAGAACACGAAAATATGAGCATTTCATTTCATTCATTATGTAAATATCAGAGCTTATAGCTATACTATAAATACCAGGTTTCAGTCTAGCACTTTTCCATTGTTTAAATAAATAAACGGGAAAATATGATTAGTTAAGTAACCATAAAAGTGGTTATCTGGTTTTAAATAAAAAATATTGACTGAATAGCCTACAGCCTGACTATTAGATTACACCAAACAAAGCGATTTTTATGGGTCAGGTAGCAGTCACTCCTTCACATTTAGCATTGAGAGAATGAATTCAACACTAGTCTGCTATGTTGACTTGCCAGGGTCCTTAGAGCTGCCTTGGCCAATGGCAGTCCCTGTAACTTCCCTAAGGGGAGCTTCGTTTGGCCAGGGTACTTTTCCTGGGAATTACTTTTTAAAAATACACAAACAGAGCACTCGCTACTACTTACTTGTTTCAAATGATAAGCCATATTTGATGTTGATGGATGATAGAGAAACTTTCTATAATAACCACAAGGACCCGCCGTTAACGATGTCCCTCACGGACATGAAGTTGACACTTCCTGTGGTGTTTATTTTTTTCTGCGACAAACGACTAATACACTTTTGGTCGATTAAGTCTCTTCTTGTCGACTAACATTTAGTCGACTATTTGGGGGCAGGCCTACCTGAGTGTTCATATTTAGATTAAAGGATTAGTTCACTTTTTAAAAAACTTTTGCTGATAATTTAATAGCAATGGTATGAGTGTGGTGTGCCGGGGACCGCGGATTTGGAACGACGACCTGGATGAAAACTTAAAAAATTCAAGTTCTTTTCTTTATTTTAAACAGAAATTCAAGAAACAATTATTGAGTCTGTATTCATTTTCTTGAAGTATGTATTATCTCTCACGTTGTATACTATGTCAGTATTAATTCTATAATCTCATGGTACACTGTAAAGAAAAACTGTACTTGTGAAATGGGATCCCCTATCATTTGTTGTATGAATGTTGTATGAAATGTTTCTATGTATGGTCACACATCTGCGGTCGTTTTTTGTTTTTTTTGTTTGTTTTTTCTCTTTTTACTGTGATTGTTATGGCCCCCGAGTATAAGCTTTAGAGCTTCTTTGGGGACCAGTTCACATACTTGATCATCTTCTTTGTTCTTGGCCTTAGTATGTATGTGAATGTATGTGAATAAAAAATTTCTGAAAAAAAAAAAAAAAAAATTTACTCACCCCCATGTCATCCAAGATGTCCACGTCTTTCTTTCTTCAGTCGAAAAGAAATTAATGATTTTGATGAAAACATTCCAGGATTTTTCTCCATATAATGGACTTTACTGGTAGGCAAAACGGTTCAAGGTCCAAATGAGTTTCAGTGCAGCTTCAAATGACTTTAAACGACACCAGACGATGAATAAGGGTCTTATCTAGCGAAACGATGCGCCATTTCAAAAATAAATAAAACAGTTGAAGTATTATTAGCACAAATGCTCGCCTTGTTCTGTCCTGAGATGCACGTTCGTGATTCGCCTGTTCGAACTCGTTCATCAAAATGAACAAATCTTTTTTCGAGTCATTTCGTTCGTTGAATGAACAAAATGACTCGGAAAAAAGACTCGTTCAAAATGAACAAATCTTTTTTCGAGTCATTTCGTTCGTTGAATGAATAAAATGACTCGAAAAAAGATTTGTTCATTTTGATGAACGAGTTCGAACAGGCGAATCACGAACGTGCATCTCAGGACAGAACAAGGCGAGCATTTGTTCATTATCATTAATTTCTTTTCGACTGAAGAAAGAAAGACATGGACATCTTGGATGACATGGGGGTGAGTAAATTATCAGCAAAAGTTTTTTAAAAAGTGAACTAATCCTTTAAATCATTTGGCTGTTATAAAGTTCATATGTCAGTGTGTGATGTGGCCTTATCTTGTTGAAGTGAAGTTTAACTCTACTATCTCTAGTATTTTATAAACCTTTACATTCAAGTTTCTAGTAGCGTGTGATCATGTCTCTTGTTGAAAGTTTGCTTCTAATCTCAGTTCTCTTCGATCAATCACAACTTTTAAATGAACCATAACTATGTATTTGGGTAGTTGACAAATGGCCAAGAAAAAGTACTTTTTTTGGAAAACATAACTTTTTAAGAAAAAATACATATATTTATGGAGTATGAAAACTGCAGTTTCAGAAAATAGTAGTGGTCACTCATTTTGTCAATGACTTCACATATTTTTTTCACGTTTTCACTCAACAGTACTGTAAATGTGTCCTATGGTGTGACATTTAAAAAGTACAAAGAAATTATATTAAATAACATTAAAAAAAATACTTGAGAGAATTGTTCACATTATTAAAACATTTTTTTATGAAAGTGATATTTATTTTACATGAAAGTTCAAATTAAAATCATTTTCACCATGAATAGATGGACTTGATAAACTTTTCCCTACGAATGTCAGTGAAACTTTTTCGCCAACCTTACAAAACTGTTTGAAATTGTACCCATCTAAGAGGAGATATTATTGAAACGCCCCTAATGCCAAACTTGACTCTTTTTAAAAAAGATATTTTAAAATAAGTATATTTTTCTGTTGTTTTATGTTTGTCACACCATAGGACAAAACGTCACACCAAAGGACAAAGATAGTCATTGAATAAAAAGAGTCAAAATATATAGTGTTTATTGTAACAATTATAAAGGAGGACATTTGTTTTTATTTTTCAGCAATATAAACTGCAAAACATATCACACCAAAAGTAACTTTGATACTTATAGATCCATCAATAAGGAAACACAAGCTATGTTTCCATCCACACGTTTTTATCCGCATTAAGTGATATCGAATGAAAAATGCCTTATGGAAACAGTCAAATTCGATTGATGTTCATGAATATCGATTCAAATGAAATGCGTTCGGTCTCATGGGATTTTATCTTGATGGATATACGGCTTATGCGATAAACGCTGATGGAAACGTTATTATGGCGCGATCCATTTTGTCCAGCAAAACTTTATTCTCAAATGTTTGCTTGAATGTTGTGAGAAAATTAATGGAAACACCTTAAAATGTCTCAAATCAACTCGATATACCAATTTGGTCGCAAAACAGCATGTGACGTCATTACACACAGGTTTTTATTCGCTTTAAAGCCGTTTGATGGAAACACACTTTCACCAGCTTTATTCACATGAGGTTTTTTACCGAACTTCAGATAATTCGATTGTAAAGTGGATGGAAACTTGGCTTTTGGCATGAAAATAAAATCCCTAAAAACATTGCATAAGTTTAGTTTGTCTCTTCCTTCCTAGTGCTTTAATGTCCAATGTATCCAATTCCCAGAGAGCCTTCTTTTCATGATGTCTGTTTGAAATAATGATAGAATATAGATGAATAGATCAACAGAGAAATTAATGTAATGTATACTCAATTATGAACTCATGACCTACTGTGTTTTCCCTTAAAATGTTGTCAATTTCTTATAAAACACAATATAGATTATTATTCTGTAATAACAAGCTTATTATCTATTGTTGAACCTGAACCTCACACAGGTCTATTCTGATACTGAACAATATGTAGTCGTTTAGTCACTCATCAAGATCCCTGAATTATTTTAAGATGTGATGTATATGGCAACATTTCAGTTTGATTTACTATCTCCGTCGTTCTCTTAGGATCGCCTCCTTTCTCTGTGGATGCTTTTTAATTCGCTCCCTATACTGTCTGGGCCTCTCTCTTGCACTCATCTCTCCCTCAGTTCTTTCCGTTCTAAAAAAAGTTAAGTAGCATTATAAAGTAGTAGCACTGTATTTATGTACTTTATATTTGTTTATAGTTGTTACATTATACATTATAGTTGTTTTAGTAACACTTCAGTACATTTTTTGTAATGTCCAAAAATGGCAATAAACATTAAAATGTAAGTCATTATTGAATTTAAAATCATCAAAACTGGTAAAATAAGAATGAAAAGTATGTTAACAAACTTTATCTATTTGTTTTAATAGCTTCTTAAGGAGGTCTTGTCCTATTGTGTGACATCTGTGTCCTATGGTGTGACAGGCCAAAGCGTCACACCAAAGGACATTTCCTGTCACACCATAGGACATTTGAGCTTTTGTGGCATGTTAATAACCATGCTAATGCTAGCTTAACTGTCATTAGCAATTGGCATGATACATTTGCATAATATTACATAGTCCTGCTGTTAAAAATACAAATTTGAATTAAAAAATTTAATTTAGGGGTGTCACACCAAAGGACAAAAAAACTTAACAACTTCAGTGGTCTGAAAACATAGTTAAATATTTGAACAATTCTGAGAGAAATACTAACTATGTGCATTGCTCATGGGCTTCATACGGGTCTTCAGTCACATGACCTTGAATGGGGTCTTTCAACTAAATTTAGTTGGCCATGATATTGCCCAACATAATATCAAGTTATTGTATAACACCAAAGGACATTTTTTTCTGAGACAAACTTTATGAAATTCCCATACTTTTAGAAATGTATGTATAGGAAAAGTGATGGCCACTTAGTGAAATAGACACTTGCACAAATATGCCAGGAGTGTCCATTAAGATTTTTAAACATTATTTTCTTTATTTATAAAAGTTAATATTTATGAAATAATGTTGTCCCCCGTCACACCATAGGACAATTTTGAGATTTGGCTCAAAGTTGTAAAAAAATAAAAAATAACTCTGGTATTAAAATAACAAATTCATGTAAAACAGGAAAATGTTTAACCATTTACAGTATTCTAAATGATGAAAATGTGAAATAAATTATTTTTTATCTTCTGTGACGGTGAAAAAGCCACGTCACGTCAACTACCCATTTATTTGTCATAGGCCCCTGGAGTCTTATTGCAGTTTGCCAGTTTCTGCTCTATAAATGTTTTGCACTGACTCACTCTGCTCACGCAATTATGGTCGTGAAACATTAACTTGAAAACCTAATATGTGGTTATGAGATTTCCATAATGTGTAGTTTCACCTTCCAACCTGATCCCAAGCTATATTTGCACATAATAGGCCTAGGTTTTGTTTTGTGTTACTTAAATTAATGACACAGTAGTCACATGATCATGTAACAGGACAATTTGCCTAGTGGAAATCATCTGCATACATGTCTGTCTTGTCACATTTGTCATATTTGAGTAATGAACTGAGAAATCTAATAATGCCCTAAATAGATAATTGTCTCCTGGGATGAATTATGAAGAAGAATTATTAACCCAGGCAAAGACGGTTCTGGTTTATGCTTGTTTTATTGAGATTGAATGGAGGAGTAATAGAGTGCAGGGCTTTGCTACTTTTTTTTAACATACAGTACATTCGCCCCATGCTGCGAAGTGAAGGTCAGGATGGGGGCTGTAATAAAGCTCAAAATCACGGATCAAACTAGAGTGAAGGGAATCTCATTCCCCTCCCCCGCTCCCCTTGCTCATCTCTTCTTTTCTGCCAATATCAGGTGACTACTCTTGGCTGAGTTTCCATAGCAATGTGGGCAGTGGGCAGGGATAAAGAGGTTCTGATCAGTTTTAATGATAGTGTAGTTTGCCTCTCTGAGCAGGAGATGGAAAATCTCCCCCAATAGGTTTTGATTGGAACGGCAGAGAGGTGTGGGATTGGGCGGCAGGGACTAGCATGTACAAGTGCAGGTGTGTGTTTGTTTGCATGAGATGGATGATGAAGCAAGTAGCTGCGGTGGGGTGGGATAATCACATGGATGAAATCTTTGGCAGGGATCCTAATGGCAGACCATGTAGCTTTCCACATGATGAACATTTGAACTCAACTCTTTTCTAATTCTAGTTCTGCGGCAGTGGGCTGCAAGGAAGAGCGTTCCAGTCATTGTCTTTACTTACTCTCTCTTTCCCAGGACAAGGGAGACTGTGAGTCATTCTTCAGAGCCCTTTGGAGATTGTAAAAGTCAGTGCGTGTGCATGCTTGTGCATTTGTGTGTGTTTTGCTGGTAGGTTCTTAGCTGACTGCTTTTGCGCCCATCAGACATGACAGTGGCCAACGACAAGAGCTGTTTCATCGGCTATAAATACCACACTGTAATGTGGAGCATCGCTCTGGCAGCTGCAGGGGAACTGCTCTGCCTTTGCCCACACACAAGGAGAGGAAGGGTCAGGATTACACCGACCACACACCTCATTTGACCCCTGCAGAAAAATGATGTTTTTGCATTAACGTATGGTCTGAATGATTAAATGGGGTATATTTGCCCGAAGCTGTGCATTTGCAGCAGCATAGTCAATGATTACCCACTGCAGGGCTTCATTTAAACCTAGGGAAATTTGTTGCAAGACACAGCTTTTCTCCCAATGCCCTTGCCATTGCAGATAGATGAACATGAGCGATTGTGCCAAATGCATTTCTGCAAAGGCAGTTGGTAGACTCTCTCTGAATAGTCCTCAATAAACTAAACTCAGACCCTTATTTAGAGTTAAGAACCCAGAGGAACGCACTTTGCACAATAATTGTGTCCTCTGCTTAAGCTACATGCAGACAATGAGGCCACAGTTACTTTAATTAAGAAAAAGGGGGAAAACTAGCAACAGAAATAGACTTTAACCGTCTCAGAAGCCAGGTTCTCTTCAGCAGGTCCTTCATCTGTGACTGTCTGAATTACAAGAGTATATAATGTATTTAGTTTTTGCTATCATTATTCACCCTACTTCTGCATCTGTGCCAGCAAACACACCTTGTCCCACCAGAGTTATGTCCTACCCAACTTTGACACACCCTCTGGCACACACTCCATAATAGAGGTCAGGTAAATGTGTGTTTCGCAGATGTACTTTTAAAAAGTTCACACTTACATTTTATTAAATAGAGTAAAGGTTATGCGTATTTGGGGAGGGCTCTGAGCTCGGAACCCAGAGTACTTCCCCATAGTGTTGCTTTCGTCAACAAAAATTATGACTAAATATCGCCATCAACGAACCTTTATCACGTGACGCAAAACGAGACGAGACGCAACGTAAATGCTGGTCATGTGACGATGAGTATGATTAAATGTATAATGCAACATTGTTGACGAATAAAAACGAGACTAAATGTGTTTTACAAAATAAAAAACTATGCTAAAATATCTCTTCATTTTCGTTGACCAAAACTAGACGAGACAAAACGTTATAACGCGTTATTATTATTATTATTTTGCAGTATTTCTGTTTCCTCTGTCAGACTTAACAAATAAAGTTAAGTCTGAGAGAAAGGGACCGATACATTTTTATTTCAATTTATGTGTGTGTACTTCTAACATAAAATAAGACTAAAATGCTTTTAGTAGACTGAAACTTGACTAAATAAAGTATGAATGTGACTAAAACTAAAATGACAGCTTGACACAAAGACTAGACTAAAACTAAAATTACAACAGGCCGCCAAAAACAACACTACTTGGGATGGGCGATATGGCCTAAAATCCATATTGCGATATACATTGCAGCCTCTTGCGATAACGATATATATTGCGATATATAAATTATAATAGAACAATTTCAGAACAGGTTAGATAGAGAAAGTCAAACTGCTATGTAGGCTATTTGTTTTAAAAGAAACGTATGTAGTTTTGAGAACATTTATTATGCAAAACTGTAATTATACAACATAATGTTGCAGATGAATAAAATCCAAGTACACTAGCTGCAGAGACTTTAACAAAGAAAAAGCTTAAAGTATTGGGTTTCTTTCATTTAGTGCATGCCTGTTTCACACATAGGCCTACTCCGTGTGCAGTGCATATGGAGTGCATGTTGCGGTGGTATGCGGTGCAGGAGCAGCACGCATTATTGTGCTTTCACATATGGTGCGTTTGCAGTGCGCAACTGATCTACGACAAAGACAATATTTATCCTCTATTTTTTTTTTATTTCAAATCACTATTTTTATTATTAGTGTCTTTTATAAAATAATATAAAAGAGTTTCAGCATTGCGATTCCATTTGTACAGACAGTAGGCTAGTAATACGCACTATTCACTTTTAAACTTAATACACTTAAAAACGTAGCCTATTACTAATAGATGTAGTATATATTAAGTTGCTCAAGCAACTACATTTACTACATTTATGTTAAAATTGCAAACATTTTAAATTAAAGCATACACAATTGACAAAAACAGCTTACCATACCTTTTCTTTTGCATTTAAATCTTTTTTACAAGAAATATTGCGGTCACAAAGAACTTGTTTTTCCACCTCCACAAGAGACAAACATCCATTATTGTTGCGTTGTTGAGGTAACTTAACTGTGTAGTTTTCCTTGCTTTTATTACCCCGAGCTTAAAGTTAAAAAGAAAATGATTGAAAAATAGTAGTATAAATGCATTTAAGGAGAGATTACTATATTTTCATATCAATTCGTGTTCATTTTGACCACAAGCCATGCGCTGTCACTTTAATTCAGCACGTGCAGCACAGACTCTGTGCTGAAACGATCTCAACGCATTGCCGCACCGCATCCGCGTGCAGGCCTGTTAACATGGGTACGGAAAAAATACACACCGCATATGCCATGATATGAACTGCAAACGGAGTTTGTGTGAAAGAGGTGTTAGCCAGAACTGTTGCCCCTACAGAGTATAGTTTGCTGCTGTTCGTCGGACGGCTTAAAATCCGAACCTTATCCAAATAATGGATGTTGCACCGGTCTTTTTCACCAGCTCCTCCGTTTCGCTTTCAGACGCATGTTTACTCAAGATGACGAATATGATGATGCGTTGCTGCCGGTTGCAGCTCGTGGTTCTAAATGTTTGCGGAAAATTGCGTCAACATGCATTATCGCGATAGTGCAATAGAATAAAAATCTCTATCGTAGACCAATTTTATATCGTTTATATCGCATATCGTTTATATCGCCCATTACTAACCCCTACTACTTCCCCATTCCAGGTTGGGGTAGGAATATTTAGAAGTGTCATAGAATGGAGGTATGTCTGCTGTTTATATGGTAATTGAGTTTATCTGAACGTGCTCCTCCCGAACTTTATTAATACAACATAATTTCTGTTATCTCATCCAAATCAGACATGTCTGTTTTTTTCTCACAGCCTCAGTAAAACTTGCGGTCTTCTGAGGACCACAATCTTTGTGGAATCTTTCCCACCTGGATAGAAATGTGATTGTGGAATACTATTTTTTTTTTCCACAACGATTCTTCTCATTTACTTCGAAGTAAAACGAAATACCTCACTCCACTACATACTGCACCTTCAAGTACCTTTTCAAAAACTTTTTTTTTTTCCAATAATGCTTGCACCTTCTCTAAAGCCCACGTTCAGACTCCCAGCTGAGTAGAGATGTCATTCCCATTCAAATCAGTCATCTGCTACTTATTGTAACTCAAATGTTGTTTGGAAAACAAATCCTGTCAAAAAATAGTGATTTACTGTACCCCTCTGTTTTTTTATACATATAATAGGCTATCTAAATAGGCTTTAGGCTAAAAAACCCAGGGGACTTATGTCTGAGGTAAGGATGATGGAAGCATTTTTGAGGCATCCAGTCCTGTAGTCTGCATTGCTCAGCACTGACCTAAGTGAAACTGCAGTCTCAGCTCAACTGGAGCATGCTCAATGGCATCCCTAATGCCTCGTGGAATGCTAACGGCTTCTCTGGGACAATTAAGCATCTCTGCGGTACTCACAGCGATGGATGGAGATCCGCATAAAAAGCAACAGAGGTAGGATCAGAGGGTAGATAGAATGTCTATTAAACGTTATTAAACAAACCCAATTTGCAGAGTGAGGGCATCTCTTCCACTAAATGCTACCAGCCGAGAGTCATCAGGTTGAGATGGGTCAAGCTCAAGCATGGTTATGGCTGATGATTGTCAGAGCTGGACTGTATGTCAGTGTTAACCCTTTTATACACAAATCAGGGGTGGGGGATTGTCACAAGAGGATTGAAGGGGTTTGGCATGGTTGGATTTCACCTTCAACAGTTTCAAACATACAGTCTATCAGTTGTAGGTGACATGGTGGGTAATGCACAGAACCTTCACATTAGCTTAAATCAGCACTTGCTTCCTTACGGTCACTTGGTTTATATGCCATCCTGGCTCAGAATATCTGCTTGTCCCATTCTGTCTCCTGCCATTGGGGTGTGAAGAAAAGAAGATGGTCCAAACCTCACAGGACACAAATGTATTGAGTGTGCTTTTGTAAGTCCCAGTCTACCCCCTCTCTCTCTTGCTATCTCTTTGTCTCTTTCCTCTTTCTGTAATTTCTGGCCTCTTAAAATTGCTTCCCCACTCAACCAAAATGTACTATGGAATATTATAGGGAATGTCTGATAAGGCCTTTCCAGACCCATCTGTTTGAACCTTAGCACTTGGAGCACTAGTAAAATATTTGCTTCTCTCATTGCTATTTACAGAGGGTGAATTCAACACTAAGTTGTTACTCGTTGTTGGTTTTGTGTGCGAATCTCTACTATACCTTTTGGCTAGAAGCCCAGCTGCCCCTCACCCACTAAGTAGAGTTGTTAGCCCGGGGGTCCGGCTCAGGTGGGCTCTGCCGCCTACACGTAACTAAAACTGCAGAAAACCGCAACTGGGTTTGAGCCAGAGACCTAACTCAGATTGTCATCAAAAGCTTCAATTTGAAAGTATTCATAGTGCTATACTTAGCATGCATCAGCTTGCATGTCAACATGCTACTTGCAGTTTTGTCCCTATGCATCAGTTATTCCTTACAAACTATTGCAAGGCCATGTAACCGCTGGCCAAGTGCTATGATCACAGTGTTTATCAGCTGCCGTTGGATTTTAGTAGCGTAGCACAGGGCAGAGGATGAGTCGAATGCTAATTTGGTACAGAGCCAGAGGAGTAAACCTTATGTGACACTGATGACAGAGACAGTGGAGATATGTCACATTCTGGGTTCTGTCCTTTTCTTCACTTCCATCATTTTTGAGCAGAGCAGAGAAAAAGTACAGCCTGGCAGACTTTTTTTCTTTTCCCTTAACGTGCAGGTGACAAATTGTTTGGTAACAGTGCCCTTTCTTTAACCTCCCATTTACTCTGTTCATCTCTCTGTTGCTATGTCTATTTCCTTCTTCCGTCCTTCTTTCATTCACTTTGAAATCGACTGTTTGCGGCATCTTTGAGCCAGGTTATCGACTTTAGTTTAGACACCATGGAGTAGCATTATCCTGTGCCAGCGAGAGGCGCGTAAGGCAGAGAAGATCCTGTTCGGAGAGATAATCTGATCAGTGGATTTGTCGACTTAATTTTTCGCTAATCCTCATAGTGTTGTGGCAAGCCCTTTTGTGTTGAAAAGGCACAGGTTGTCTTAATTGGGATCAAGAGTGGGATTGCCGCTCATGCCAATTACAACATACTTTGGTTTCACACGCAAAATACGTTATAAGATTTAGTGGACATTTATTTTACTGTATTTGTTCAGCAAGACTCTTTATTTTATTAAGTAAGTATACATGATGATGCAAAATTGTATAGCTGGGTATATATATATAAATATATATATATATAATATATATATATATATATATATATATATTATATATATATATATATATATATATATATATATATAATATATATAAGATTTAAACTGTTTCATTTGAGACTTTTCTCCAGACAGTTACATCACCTAGACATGTTTTAATTTAAGCCCCAGATTGAATTTTCCCTTATACATATGCTCAATGTATTTTATAATGTCTGTTCCTTTACCAAACAAATTAAGTTTTTAATTTGCAACAGTACATTCAAATTACGCAGTAAGCTATAATTTAACTCCATGACAGCTATAAATTCATAAACATGTTTGCTGGAAAACAATGGCATACTGTGATGGGTTGATAATTATAGTTATCAATCCATTCTAACTGATTCTTACAAGATGAACAGAAATAATAGAAAACCAAACATTTACATTTGCAAGGCACAAAAACACATATGATAAATGGCACCTGCCAGATTTGCCTCCTGGCCAACCTTATCGCTCAACCTTGAACACATTGTTGAAATATGTTGTAAAGAAGTGGATGAGGACTTTGGTCACTGTTCAGTCTCATAACAATGAGATCATAAAAAAAGGATTGAAAAGAACATAGGAAGATTGGGATCATGCATTAAAATCTTGATTAGGTGATTTGGGATGGGCGATCACAATATTTTTTTCCATATCAGACAGGCATACAATATCAATATTTATCACAATGTTCATTTACCTACCATTATTGGGGAAGGAAATATTTTCCACATATTTGTTAGATCTTGAAGAATGTAATCAAATGAAAATATAACAATTAACTTATTTAATTTAGATATTTAATTTCTTAAGTAAGATGCTGAACAACAGAACTGTAAAACAAGGATGAAGAAATATCTTGGTTGTCTGATATTCCATCGAAATAATAATAATGTTATTATTATTACTTTAAGAACATTATAGAATAGGCAACAGTAGTAATATCTCTGTCATAATTTCTTGAAGTTAAACTTGACTTTTATTTTGATGGTTTGTCGTAAAAATCTTTCAGTTTTAGTTTCAGTGTGTATTTGACGGTAGTTTATCTCAAATGAAATGGTGAAAAGCTTGTGATGTGACTCTCAAAGTAGCTCTGGAGGGGAAGTTCATGTTCTCATATATTGAGATGGCAGGCACTGAAAACACTGTGAGCTAGGGGTGTGCGATATCACGATTTTTGATCGTGGACGATTAAAATGTCTCCACCATCTGTTTTTGAAGAAATAGCCTATCGCACCAGTTCTGGTGCCTCTGTCTCAAAATACTGTACAACGTTTTTAGTTCTACAAAAAAATGTAAATTCTGTCATTATTTACTCACTCTAATGTTGTTCCAAACCTGTATTCATTTCTTTCTTGTGCTGAACACAAAAGAAGATATTTTCAACTGTTTGGTTACCCACATTCTTCAAAATAACTTTTATTTTCAACAGAAGATAGAAACTTATTTGGGTTTAAAACAACTTGAGAGAGTAAATTGTGACTTTTCATTTTTGGGGGAACTATCCCTTTGTTATGGTAAAGGGACTCGGAGACAGAAGGGCAGGTGAAAGTGTTTATTAGCAGCAGTGAGCAGACAAATAGTTAAGTGGTAAAGGTTAAGGAGAGCACAGGACACAGACGCTGGAGAGGATCGCTGGAGAAACGGAATTTAAAAGGTCTTGGAGGTTTCACACACATAGGTAAAAACAAGTTGAGGATGTGGTGACTATTGGTGCGTTCAAGTCCTCCTGGGGAAGTTCGTACTTACGAGGTGGGAAGTCGTGTTAACGACGGCAGTGCGTTCAAGTCACTTTCGTCGGAGGAAGATGGCGGAGTACTTTCTCTTAATTAATTACACAAAAATCCAGTTAGGTTCTTAAACTCTTGTTCTAGGAAATGAAGAACAAATAAATGTGCATCGTATGTACTTTGTTTTTTTAAGTTTTTAATTAATTTATGAAGCCACTGCCAACTTTATTGTTACATGTTGCATTGTTATAAATAATGCCATCATATTCTGTGCAGGCAATTCACGTAACTGCGCTATAAATAAGAAAACCTTGACAATATCACTGCATAATATTAAAGTACTGTGGTATTCCGCCATGTTTCTCAGTGACACGCCCACAACTCGGATAGATCGGGGCTTAGAGAAAATCCCGAGCTCCCCACTGGTATTTACGACATTGTGGTGGCGTTCAAGTGCGTTCAACTCGTAAATACGATCTATACGAGATGACTTGAACGCACCATATATGGTGCTGGTGATTAGTTGTGCTGAGGCAGGCAGGTGGTGGTGATTAGTATTCGGTGATGGCTGATGGTGTGCAGGTGGGGGTCAAGGAGGATGCTGGGAAATGTAGTGAGGAGGAGTAGATGGTGACCGTGACACCCTTTAATATTAATAAAACAACAAAACACAAAGAGAAAATCACTCACTGACTGAGAACTTTTAATTGTAGCTTTAATAAGAATCAATGTAATTTATACAGTGAAGTCTATGTAGTGTTTTAATTTCAGATATTTGTTAATTTAATTACTTCCTTCAATGCAACTGCTAAATACACCTACTATATCTGAAAAAATAAAGCACTGTTTATTTAATTTGTATATTAAGTTGTGTAATGTGTATCTTTTGTTCTTTTTTTTATTATTAACAAAGAAAATAATGATAAAGAATTTTAGGCCACTTAAGAACTCCATTCTTTTTATTTTATATTTTGTTACCTAAGGCTTTGTTTTTAAAATGGGGACATTAATTTGGCTGTTGTGCTCAGTCACTTGCAAAATAGTAAAACCAACTTGAAAAGGAATCGTGATAAAAAATCGTGATATGACATTTTTGCCATATCGCACCTCTACTGTGAGCGTCACATGTGTGAGTTTGTGTATCAGACGAAGCCGCTGTTCATTCACACAGAGACACGCAGAAATCACTTAACAAGCACTGACTGGATGTTGTCGCATTTATTTCTGCTATGTGATAGGCTACTATATTAATCCATATCGAGTAAAAATATCCAGAGCTTATCATCGTTATCAATGGAATTTTTATTGTGATCTTGACATGACCAGTGTTGCCAACTTAGCGCCTTTGTCGCTATTTTTACTCGTTCTATTGTCTGACAACAACAAAAAAGAACATGAGAACAGCTGTAATTGACATTCGCCTATATTATATTAAATAGAGCATTAATTTAGAGAGAAAAAACACTAGGCAGACAGAACTCAAGTACGATGCGATGACGTCATTAATATGCTAATTGGCGTCATCTAGCGACTTTTAGGGAAGGCGGTTAGCTACTTTCCTTTGAAAAAAGTTGGCAACACTGGACATGACAGCGTTTATCACCCAGCCCTAATTTTGATCATTTGTGAATGTGACTGAATGAATGCCCATAGATGATGCAGACAGCAGTACTGTATTGGGTCTGTTTTGCTGAGGACCTGGCACTGGATGAGCTGCCCTTTTTAGTGCTCCACTGACATCCATGCTAATCAGCGTGCCTAGTGACACACTCTGCGTCACTGCATGCTCGAGTTTGGTGCGAATGGATGTTTCGGTGCTTCAGTGATTTGCACGGTTTATTGGTGTGATCAGAGTGTCTTTTGTGAGCATTAACAGTCGCGCATAAACAGGCTTTTCGGCATTGGGAAATAGAATTTCAGGGCAGTTGAAATGCCCTTGGGACGCAATCACAGAGGCGCTCCGCAAAAGCTTCTTAACGCCTGTGGCCCACCGCACGGCACTACAACATTTATTTGAAATCACTCAACATTATTCATTAGCAGCCTCCTCTGTGGTTTGCATGTTGCATTTATTGGCTTACATTTTACCTTGCATGCTAGCTGGAAACCTGGCGTGACATATACAGTGTTCTAGCAGGAGGCAGCTTGTGAGAGAGGTATCATTTGTCTGAATGAATCACCTCATCTCCTCCTCTCATGCCGCACACCCTGCCATTTTTACAGCGCGGTGTAATTGGCCACTCTGTTTCCCATCTGTTGCTTGCTTGCATTCCTTGTCATATTCCCTCTGCTGTCCTGCCCACCCTCGGCACCAGCGGCACAAGGGAGTTTTGTGTTTTTGCCAACAAGTGACGACAGAAGCAAGATCAAATAGAATTCATAAAAGTCGATAAACAAACATCCGCCTGCCGTTTCATTATCTCTCTGTCTCCTCTCCGTGAGCTGGAGGTGTGGGTTCCATTTATTTCCTCAGAAGAAGGCCTCTCCACTCCTGATGAGAACTTTTCCATTTCACATTCTTGCCCTCGGCAATGGATCAGAGTGTCAGAGTTACTTGCGTCTCCGAACTCCTCAACGATTCATCACTCTGTTTTTTGTTTGTCTTTTTTCCTCCAGACAAAGAGTTGTGGCCCAGTACATATGTGCCTTGGAGAATTTTTTTCTTTAGTTCCAATACAGACCCAAAGGGTTTTTTGGGGTTTATTTTCAATTAGAGGTTAGACTTTAGAATAGAGGGTAAACTATGCAATGATGTCACTTTCCCGCCGGACTGATGGCAAAAAATCCTGCTGCATGACTGGATTTAATAGATGAAACTGCGAAAGCACAAGTAAAACAAATGATTATCAGTTTAAACTAGGTTGGACTTGATATAAGTGTTCCTTACAACTTACCAAAAATCCAGTGTCCAATGGATATTGGCATTTATATGTACCTGATATCGGCAATTTGTGCAGAATTTGCCTGTGAACGCTTTATATAAATACAATATAGGTAGGTCTAAAGCCGGGTGATCACTTATATCAATGAGATATATACACATATACTGTATATCTCGTCCAGCCCTAAAACTTAAACCTAAAAAATGTGTCAGTTTATTTAAAAACATCCAATTATGCAGAATATAAGATGGTAAATATTTAATTGATAAGTGGTCGATGAAATTGATGAATGGTACAATATATTAGATCAATTAAAAATGTCTGGAATTATGAGTGGCTTGTTACCTTGCACAGTAGTGAATTTTTTTATGTTGTTTCAAATGTTCTTTGCAGTGCCAATTTGAGCATGGCTCAAAACAAAAGCATATTGTCTTTGGTCTCTGATTAATTGTCTTGCAGGCGTTTATGTGTGTCCTAGGGAGAACTCCTACACATGCAATAGAGCACAGAGGACTCTTTCACTGATTCTCAGTGTACAGTCATGTCAAATTCCTGAGTCTTAGTTTGATCTTTAAGCTCTTCATTTTAAATTTAGTTTTCAATCTATGGTCTTGGAAAATGTAAATATGTCAATGTGCCATATTTTCTCTGAAAGTCTCAGTGGAGTGATGTTGACTAGTGAATGCATGATAAAATTGCAGATGACAGGTTTGTTTATTCTATGCAAGTCCGGAAAACCATGTGAATGATGCCTTGATCTGAAGGGCTGGAACATTTTGACACCTTTTAAAATTGCATGTTTCTTTGTTGTTTCTGGAATGGATTTAACCTCTTCATTTGAGAAAAACTATCATCATGTCATAAACACACAGAAACCCAAAGGTCTTCACGGCAACACGTCAAAATAAAAGTTCTGTTTAACTTGACAGAAATACATTACTGTTTGTAACAATGTTTAAGATTCAGGGAAGAAGGAGGCCGGAACCGGCAAACATTCAACAACTTTAATAAAAGAAATAAATAAACAAATACAAAATGAAAATAAAACACACCATAAAACACAAACAAAACAAAACACAGGTTCAGGTCTGTTCCTCTCTCGATCTCTACTGTCGTCGCTCCTCCTTTTATGCTTCCGCTCCTTCGTGAGAGATACGAGGTGTCGCTCATCAGTAATCTCGCCACCGGCCTCGTGCCGCTCTCTCACGGCTCTCGACCTCGTCCTGCTTGCCGCACTGTTATACAGTAGAATTTAGATATGTCCCAATGTAATAATACTACGACTAATACAAATAAATTATCAGCAAAACTTAATTTTTTAAGGAATAAGCAATTTTTCTTGTCTTCTCTTTTCTGACAGTAAAGCTCATTGTGCAGCATTTTATTTGACAAAAAGTTTGTTTCATTTCATATGATTAAAATAAATTGAATTAGTGATTTATGTCTTCATTTGATTACCAGAAAAAACACAACACAGAATTAGTGTGGGGGAAAAAAAGTGTAGATTTTTTTTAAAATGTTGTATTGGTTTAATGATTAATTATACATGATTTCATTTTTGATTTAATTATGCTTTTTGATTACTAAAAATTTTCCACCACGTATCTGTAACACACCCACTCCTCGACACTAGCAGTTTCTACCACCCCCCCCCCCCCCCCCCCTGAAAAAAATCCTAGGGGAAACACTGATATACACACACACACACACACACACACACAAACACACACACACACACACACACACACACACACACACACACACACACACACACCACACACACCTCAATGGGCTCTATGCACGGCGGTATTTCCGTGAAGGTCTAAGGATGCTCGATAACTTCCGCCGATCGTAGAGTCCAATGCAATACCAAAAATTAATATTGAATTTTATACTCCATGGTTATACTAAAGAAACATTAGTCACAAAAACAGACAAAACGCACACCCCTCGTTGTTTTTATGGTTCTTTTTAAAATTATATGAAATAAACATAACTATATATAAAATTACATCTAAACATATGAAAGTTTCGTTGCAAAGACGGGAGGACAGTACATTTTGAAGACTCTGCCATAATCCCGTTTTCCTCGGTTTTCCTCCGCTTTAATCTCCCCAACCGGAAACGGAAGAGCATCCTTGCGTCAAATGCGGAACTTATGCGTGCATATAGCCTATTAAATACTTTTTGAAATAAAATAATAGTAATAATCGAGGCTCAATCATCCATTTTGTAACAGACATGCGCTCTGGCGAGGGCAAATTTTGTCACTCTTGACGGCGGCGGTGTGAACGCACAATTATATTAAAGTTGACTTTGGTCTTTTAAGTAAATTTTAAAAAGAAATTAAGTTTAAAAATAAATCGAGTTGTTAATTATTACTTCTGAATGATATTAAAGATTGAGATTGGATATTGTGACAGAGACTTGTTAACATGTCAAAATGGTGTTTTATCTAAAGAATGTGCTACTTTTATGACTCAGACATGTGATTGATTATTTAACTACATTTTTAAAAAAGTAGTCGAGCGTTGCCTCATTTTACTAAAGATATCCTGAGAGACGACTGCTTTACGCATGATTGAACCTCAAGACCAGTAATGATCCTTCAAGGCCTTCTGTCTGTTAGCTCATTCTGCTGTTCTGTCTGACCAGTCTTGTCCAACTGCCTTCAGATCAATATGACCATCTCAAAGTCCCTGCCCAGAACCTAGTGACAACCATCTGTCAGACAGATTCTCCCAAACACACAGGAACACACCCTCAAATCTGTCTCAATGGCATTGCAATTGTTGGTTTGCTTGAGTCTTTCTTGAACACTGAATATGCCTAGTTCTCCGCCAGATAAATTACATTTCAACACACTCCGTAATTTGGTGCAGAATGGTGAGGGCTTAATGATGCTGAAACTCATCACCCTTGTGAAGAAAAGTCGGGAGTATAGAGGGGAGTGCAAGCCTGACACTGCGAACTTCTGCAGGTTCATGTCTGCCATGTTTAGCCTCTGCTTGCTGATGTCTGCTGTTGTAAAACATGAATTTCAGACCATTCGAGAAATCTGTGCTAACTATCCCTATCTGTGAGGAGGGCTTCGAACACCATACGTTTTCCCTCAAGAATATCTGTAAGGATTTTACTGGCTGGTTTCATGAGGTTTATATTTAAAGAGGCAGCATTCTCAAGGTTTATCCAGGCATGTTTTTTTTCTGCATTTTGCTTCTGTTATCAAATGGAATATAGATTTGCTTGTTATGCTAATTATTATGTCTGTGTGGTTGAAAGCCTTTTGGGTTCATGCCAGTGATGTCATTTATTGAACAGACCGTTGATCTCTGTATTCAAAAATTGGATTATCTGGTCCTTATTATAGATGTTTCTTCTATCAGAAAACTGGTGTGTGTATTTTGTCGTTGTGGGGCCTTATGCTTACAGAAGTTAACTAAGCAGTCTTTTGTTAATGTGTCCTTAATTATATAATTAGAAATGTGTGGTGTTGTGTACTTCAAGCACTAAGAGCCATTATCAGACATCAGCCGATTGTTTAAAAACAGCTGATTGTGTGCTAATCAAAAGAGGGCAGAAAAACATGTCTGACTGCAACTCAAACTGTGTGTGTAGAAAATGTTTCTTGTGTAGAATTTAGGGCTGTCAGAGTTAATTCGATAACGCATTAATCCCTTTAAAAAAACCCGCGCTGTTAACACAGGTTCTGTTTGACCCTATGAATCGTACGTAGTTCAAGTTATTCTTATAGCGTGCCTACTGCCTACCATCAAGTAATTTCAAAAAGCGTTGTGCTTTGTTACTTGAAAGTCATGGCTTTCAAATTCTCTCCATTTATCACAAAATTCACACAGTCTTATGTGCTGTCTTAAATGTGGCGTGACAGATCGCTGTAGCCCCCTGAGTTCAAGCAAAACATCTTATTATATGGCGAGATGTATATAATTTTTTTTTTTTTTTTATGATTATGGCAAAGCAAGACCAAAAACAATGCTTTGTCTTTCTAGTGGCTTTCGTATTTGCTTTGCCTTCTTGTGTGTATTGCATGCTGAGAAACGACCTAATATTGCTAAGTAGATCTTGTCATTCTATGGTTTAACCCAAGGTTAATCACTTTAGTTTTCAGCACACATCTCATATTACACTATACCGCCACCACCAAGATATAGGTTTAATGCTCTCCGAGATCCAGAATTAAACACTCAATCTTGAGTGTGAGTTTTTTGTTTGTTTGTTTTTTACAGTAATTTTGTAATTCTATAAATTAGCTATTGACAGTAAATTTCACAAAAACATTCCCAGCAGTTTGTGTATAATGTAAGATGATTAAAATTAGGCATGCCATGCACCCAATTTTCGGGTGCCGAAAATTTTCAGCCAAAAATTGTATTTTCGTTTTTTGTCCGTTGAACTGAGTAACGTTAGGCTTGTACGTCAGTCATCATTCACTGTTTATCCGCGAGTGTTGTGAGGAAAAAGAATAGCATCCACTGTTGAAGGCTCATTGTTTGTTAATCAAATCAAAACTCTTCCAAAATGCAGCATTCCCTGAAGCATTGGGAACTTTTAGTAACTCCCCCACGCTCCAACTTCTCCCTGATGCTCTGCATGGTCAACTGTCATCTGTAAGCTAAAGCATTGCACATGTGTCGCGTTACTCGCATAAACGAGTATCGCGTAGATGTATTGTGTAGGCGATGGAAAATATTTTGAATATTATCCATGTAACAATATTTCATACAGTAGTACATACAGCTCTGCGTGTATATTATGGGCACAATGAACGGAGTGAAGCTAAATGAGCCCGATCTGTAAAAAAAACCCGGCCCGAATAAACTCATCGGGACCGACATGCTTGTAGACCTCTAGTGTGCTCAGTGTGCTCTGCTCTGTCGCTCATGGCCCGAGCGGTCCAAAAATGTACCATTCACTCTCACCGGAAAAGCAGCGTGTGGTGTGTATAGTCGCGCTGGGCAATGCTGGTAAAATGACGCTTCCCTCTTGTTCACTGATCCACTCTCTGCTATCTGCTCACATTCTCTGATAATAATAGCTTTGTAGGACTACTTTATTTTGATAATTGGTCAAACAATAAATCTGATTATGTTGCGAATAATATATTGATATTTATTATTATAAAATAGGCCTATTTTTTAAGACATTTTCGGTTTCGGTTTTCGGCCTAGTGCATCCAGATGTTTTGGTTTCGGCACAGAAAATTCATTTCGGTGCATCCCTAAAATAAATACATTTATGTATAATTATGAAGTATTCCAAGCAGTTGCTCTTGTATAACAACCAAAAACAAACTACAATTAGTGTGAACGTCAACCTTAAAGGTACTTGAGAGGGATTTTATTTTTATTTTTTTATTTTTAATGTACACATGTTAACATTGACCCTGCATTATCTGTATCAAACTGCATTTTTAAAGTTTTTTTGACAACATGTGTGTCGAATCCCCCAACAAAAGCGGTTTAACAGCCAGCCTTAACACAAGATGAAAATGGAACAAATGTGTGGACATGGCCTGAGGAGAAACCAGATTTAGCTGAGTTTATTCTTTAACACCCTTGCCCACAGCTTCCTCTCTTCGTGCCACCCTGCTCTTCAGCCCTTGGGGCAACAACTAGTGCTGTTTCTTCGACGAAACGCTCATCAGCATATCGTTAAAACCGTCTGCAGAGCTCTAATTCAAATACGAACATCACTTAACATAATGTTCACATGCCCTACTAGCTACAGTATGCATCCAGGAACTGGAGAATAAGCATGTGAGCATGTGAGTGTATGTCCATGCGTGTGTCCATGCATACATGTTCTGGTGTTCTAAATTTACTCTATCAGCAGCTTTATTAGCAGTGAAGTGAAGTGTAGCCTATATGTGTGTCCATGCATGTTGTATACATGTAGCTGTGTGCGCTTAGTTTAGGGTGTTATGCTGTTCGTCTTCCCATAATTCTTGCATTCGAAACCGTCATTCACACTGGCTTTTTGCATATCCAGATTATCATGTTATTATTATGCAAAAGACCCCCACCTCCATGTTTTAACTCTTGATCTGCACTGCCTGTGGTGCTCTAGGGGCCGGCACAGCACCTCTCACACATTGCCTGTTTGAGAGGAAATTTATGCCCTGTTTAAAATGTTGCACACTTGCTCTATTCAGCATTTGCTTCACAGCCATTAAACATTCATTTGCAAGTCTTAAGATTTTTCTCTTTTAAAACCCCATTAAATCACATTTTATTCTCTTTGTTGATAATACATACAGAACGTTCTATTTATTTTTTAGCTAGCAAGCTAAAATGCTATGTCAAAATGCTTATGTCAAAAATGACCTATGATTTAGGTGGGTGGGTCATTTAAAATCTATAGAGCATTTTATTCGACAAAAAATATAGTGCAGGATGAGTCGTTAGTATTTTTCCCAGAAGAGAAAGATGTGTATCTGCTAAAGGTTGTTTTGCCAACTTGTAGGAGTACACTAGCATATAGATAGCTTCAAAGCTAATGGACACCTACCAAAAGCCACAAAACTCAAGCGAACTGACAGAAATTAATATTTGCGACCACTTGTGATTGTGTCATTGGAATGAAGAGAGGGAGAAAGAGAGTAGCATTTGGAGAAATGAGACCAAACAAAGTTTTGTTTCTGACTATTTCAGTCTACCCTGCACTTTTCTTTCTCTCTCCACTTCCTTTTTCTTTGGAATCGCAGTCTGTGTGTAGGACCTCAGACACACACGCGGAAATAGACTCCGGAACTTGGTTCATCTTAAGGGTGGGTGCACGCTAGGAATATTGCCTAAGACGTCACTATCTTAGATAACATCCGCAGATCATAAGAGATTTCTGTGTTTGCTTAGTTTGACTTCCTCACAGATTAATTGCCTTTGTGGTGAATTTAGACTTCAATGGAGTTCTGGCAGTGTTAGAAATGTTGGGCCTTATGCATTGTTGTAGGGAATGCTCATGACCTCAGTGATCCGAAGTCCATGGTGTAGGCTGGTTAGTGTGTGCTATATTAAGCTAATTTCACTTTATTTTCATATTCATGTATATGTTTGGCCTTTCAAATATAATGCAAATCTAATGACAAGCAACAATGCAGATGAATAGATACGAGCGTTTCTCCATATCTAAAAAATGAGAAGCATTTAAAAATGTCAAAAAAGGGGTTATATAGACCGTAAAATACTGTGTGAAATTAGGACAGACATGTGTTACTATTAGTTTTTTTTTAATAGTAGACATTTTAAATAACATTAATAATAAATAAAAAGAATCATGACAATAATAATTCATTTTATGTTACTCATAAAATAAAATATTCAGGTGGTTCCACAGTGTGAAAATAAACTTCTGACTGTGAAAAAAAATCTGAATTTTAATATTTATTTGTATGTATTTTAATATTTAAAACCAGTTAATCATTATCCTTTGGAATAGGGATGCTCTGATCGGGATTTTTGTAGCCGATTTTTTTTTTTTTTCACATTCAGAAGTTCATTTTGCAGCCGACACCGAGCACCTATTACTTGTCATGGGGATCGGCCAATACCGGTCCCGATTCCGATGCTTAATATACTTAATATAAGACAAAGATAAATACAAACACACTGGAGAAAATGGAGCAGTCTGATGCAGCCCACAAGGTTTATTTAAACATTGTCCAATAGTTTAATCTCCTAAAATGGAGAAGTCTGATGTAACTTAAACATTATCCAATACAAGTCTGAGCAGGACTGTTAAATAATTAAAAATGTATTTTAAAAAAATCAACAACATTTAAACTCATAATAAAATAACAAACTGGAATAGTTTGATGCAACTCATTAGTAGGGATGGGCATTTCAAGCAAAAAATAATATTCGAAAACACTGCATTTAGCTGTTGTTGCTAGTTTGAGTTGAGAAATACATATTTCAGCATTATCATCAATCTGTGTATACATTTTCCTTGAGAACCAAGCAAGTTGACTCATGAAACCATTTGTTAATTATATCGCAATTGCAACATTGACCTCAATAATCGCAATATGACATTTTCCCCAAATTGTCTCCACGTGAGATTTCTTTGTAACATACACGGCGAATTGTAACATACACGTTATTATAAGACGACAACCCATATGTGCAACTTTTGAGCTGTTCATGGACTCTTGCATTTCTGTGGCAACACTATTAACACCAAAACGAATAGGTGTAATTTGAAAAATAAATACACAAATCCACAATGCAACAATTGTTATGCAAATGCCTTTATAATATACTTAGGCTATTTCTCAATTCCAAAAACACAAAGAACGGACTTGTGTTCTCGTGGAGACCAGTCTTGACAGGCGACCTAGAAAGAACGAACTCAGAAGGACGTGAGGACACAGAATGCATCCCTGCATGCAACTGCTTAACTACATTTGAGTATTTCCACATGATGTTGCAGCGGTCAGATGATACAAATCGTAATTACGAGTTCTACAAGCATGTGAATGTATTTTACAGGTCGTAATCACATGTTATGTATCAACCAGTATTAATGTGTATTGAAAAGTTGTTGTTGCGCAATCTGTCGGGGGTCTCTCAGGGGTCACATCATAACATCAAACAATCTAACAAGCAGCTGTTGTTAAGGACAGCAAGAATCACACAGCATACAGCCTTGACTAGCTAGTTGTCTAAGATTGCACATCTCTTGTCATTTTCACATACACTTTTCAGTGACAGCATATGTTTGAGATAGTGTGAGTGTTTTGTGAGGTGCTGGTGTAGTAGCATTATAGGCCTGCCAACACATCCCACTGCTTTTGACCCCTCCAGGAGACGCAGCCATCCAGAAATGCCCATCTGTGCTTCTACCTCCTCCAGCGAGGTGTGTGTGTGTGTGTGTGTGTGGGCGGGCGCTTATACCTGGCACAGGTCCACACACATTTATACTGCAGGACTGTTTGCGGTTTGCTGCCGTCCCATCCCTGCGTGCTTGTAGAGACAGTGCTAGTCTGCAGCTGCTGCCCAGCATGAATAGAAACGTATTACAGTGGCGCCCATCACGCTGCAACTGACACGTCACCTTTCATTTCACCTTTAATCTCGAAGACTGCTGACTTGCAGTTAAAACCTCTACTCAGTCAGTGTTTGTAATGAGTCTGATGACAAGCACTTTGTTTTGTGCACATGCACCATGATTCTAAATATAACTTGAATCAAAATATTACCGAGATTTCCAGCCTATCATTAACAAGTCAGAATTTTTGGCATGCATTTCAGATTTGAAAGTGAAAAATCACAAAAATCATTCTGTATTGATCCAGCAATAATTTGCTCAGAAGGTTCACTGACCAGTAGTTCTTTTTTTCCCCCAAAGTCATTTGAAACATCAACAAATAAATAGACATTTTTTTAAATTATATTTTATTTAATGAATGTATGAAATACACATATTAGTTTGTCAAGTGATGTATTTTTTTAAATCATATATTGATAACTGATTTCTTCTGTTTTTTTTTAAAGTTATACTCGTACACCTAGTTCTCCATCAGCAACAATGCCTGTACAGTCCATGAGGCCATCGGTGTGCCATTTGTCATGTTAGGTTTTAAAATGGTGCTTTGTCATGCACTGATGCGCTGTAGCAGACTTCCACCAGACAATCCCTGCAGCGTTACGTCTCCAAAGTTGAGACTTGGAAGAGGGCGCAAGGCCTTCACTTTTTAAACAGGTGCAAACACATTATTTAAGAAAATCCCTGAAAGAAAGAGGATAGAGTAAAACCCAGCATTGCATGGTGTGAATCATGCACAACAAAAAAAGTGTTATTTTGTTGGTCACATAATTGTGAATTAGGCTCTGACAAATATTTCCACTTTTCCTGTTCAAAGAATTTGTCGCCAACCCGAAATATAAGAACAGACACTGCGGCGGATGCCCTCTGTGCAGCTGACTGGGATGCCAATGACCAAACCGCTCATAAATCATTCCGATTGGACTTTGCGGAGACAGGATCCACACATCTCCCCTTCCTCAGTCAGAATTCCAATGTCTGGCGCTGCAAAATTAAGCACCGGCATCTCATAGGTGCAGTAGCTCTGGAAGAGAGCATTTAATAAAACATTACTAGCATTGCATTTTCTGTGCTCTAATACTCCAAGCGCAGGATTTGTGATCGACTCTCCCCTCTTCTATTCTGAGAGTGCTGTGCCATGAAATATGAATCCCTTTACTTCCCTTCTGCGGGAAATGGTTTATCCTCACACGAGATCAGGATTGTTATTTTGATCCAAAATTGTATCTAAATTATGCATATTCCTATCTTGACTGTTGCGCACGTAGAAGTCTCTTGTGCAGTTGTCAATTCATAAAGAAAATAAGTGTTATTTATTCCCATCATACACTTTTTAGAAACACGGAGCTCTACGGTAAAACTAAAAAATGCTGCCAGGTCACGTTGACTGATGGAAGCCTCAGAGTGCGATAAAAATAAATTAATTAATGAAAGATTTCAATTTAACTGACTATTTTACACGTGATTGCGACGGTATAGCCATCTTTATATTGCATTCTTATTTCTCTTAATTCCAACTTTATATCTCACAACAGATATGTTTACAAGCACAATCCGAGATCTTATTATGAAAGGTCTCTGGTAGATATGCATATCATGGCACTGCCCATGTGTGCAAGGGATTTTGGAAAACGATTGAGAAGATAGGAAAAAGAGACTATTTATCGCATTATTTCAGATTTACACCACCCCTTTGAATCCCATCGACATTTCATTTGGATCGAGCTCAATCTGATGGTTTACATGGTTTACATGAAGGCATTATTTGAAAGTATGCATATAAACATAGCTAATGTGACTTAATATCTCACATTTGCAGCTTTAAATTTGAATTCCTGTTCATTCTTATTATGACCCTTACAATTGCAACTTTATTTTTTGAAATAGCGAAATGTCATTTTTAAAATGTTCTATTTTTACCAGTGATTCATTTTATTTTGTAGTCTGAGGAAACACTTTCATAGCATTTATAAGTGCATGTATGTGTGTGTGTGTTTACGTCATTCTTGGACTTAAGCCTTACTTAATGTTTTTCAATTACAATGTAGTTGAAGCCGGTATTTAGGGCTGCACGATATATCGTATTAGCATCTATATTGCAATGTGCGAATCCGCGATAGTCACATGGACCGAGGCGTCCACATCAGCACCAGTCAGGAACAATGGATGGTTCTGGTTCTAAAAACAGTATCTCTCTCACATCACATACAATACTTCAACTTAAAAGTTTTGCTGTTGACACTTGCATGTGCCTTCCAGTCCTTTTCATGAATACCCTAGAGGAGAAGACAAATTACCCCTGTCTGAGAACTCTTTCCTTCTGACTCTTAAAAAAAAATAAAAGAGGAGAATATTTACTTTGTGACAGTGGTGTGATTTTGTTTTTTCTTGTGTTACAGGGGGAGGGATCCATCTTTGCATGACCCAGCTAAGCTTTTTATAGGACACACAGTCTGGTAAGCTGTCTCTGTTGCATGTGTTGGTCTACATATGTGCTGTGGTAAACAACTGTCTGCTTTATGGCTAGATGTTGCAGGGAATCTGCAATACACATTTCACAATTCAGTATATCGCATTGAATCTCAATAAAATAACTGGATTGAGATTGAAACTGGGCCGAACAGAAGAGAGACTCTCAGCATGTCTGAGTGAATCTGTTGGATAAGTTTCAATCTCTCTCATGCAGCTCACTTCACTGATGTCCGCTAAAGTGCCTCGAAGAAGTAAAATATCGATTCAAGGTTCTAAAGCCAAGTTTTTTAAGCCCTAGGGCTGCATGAAGATCCTGCTGGAGGTCTGTGAAGAGATATATAAAATATTTTATTTCAAAACTTACTAATATTATATGTCCAATTTATAAATTTGCTATTCTAGGAGAGAATATTTTTCGCTAATTGGCTAAAAGGTTGGCTGACAGTCTGGATAAGGGTTGAAAATATTTGTATTGATATGATATCATGAAAGAAATTATCAGGTGTTTCTTCAAGTTCAGGCAGTTTTATATTCATAGGGGTTGATTTTTATTCAAAAATAACTGCTTGTTTTTTTAATTGTTTATTTTGGCTACATAAATGCTAATAGTATCAAGTGTGCCGCACATATCCCAGTCCCTCCAGAAAAATGGATTATGCAATTGGATGATTCAATGCGTATTTATGTGGGGGCCGCATTTTTTCATAATCCCCGCATTTTCGTTGCAAAAAAGTCACATATATCTTAGCAGAAAGTTGAAAAATGTTACGTTTACTCCACACAAGAGCAGCCATTTCCCCCTGTTGCCATTGGAACGTTATGAAGTGATGTAATTACGTGAACATCATCGAAAAGCTGTAAAACAGGAAACTTTTTTATATTTTATTTATTAATTTTTACAGAAGTTGTAGCATATTCCTTTTGTAAAGCTACAGAACTTGTTTGAATCATCATGTTTTGTAAGTTTGAGCCATGTGTTTATTAAGGTCTAAAATAAAACAAGATGAAAACTTAAATATTCCCAGAACTTTCTGTGATGTAGCTTGCTTAAGAAATAAGAAATGACTCTTTACATTAAGATAGTAGCCTACTGAGAACAGGGTGGTGGGGGAATTTCTAATTTTCTTTTTTTCTCTCTTTTTCATCAAACCGCATTTTTTGCAAGTTCCCGCAATTTCATTGCATAAAATTGCATAAATATCCCGCATATTCCATCGCATTTTTAAAAGTAACACCAAGTAACTTTTCCTCTTCGGTCGCCCTACTGCTTGGAAACGAAATTGTTTCATTGCCGCTGTCGTAAATAATTTAGCCTACCGTCGCACGCACGCTCGCTGTTTATCCAGCACCGGCTTTAGAAATGAACGATGTCCACAGACAAGTAGAGTATGCTACATGATTTCATGAAAGGATGATGTATTGTGACATCAGAAACGAAGAAAAACTAAATAATGTCTATTGTAGCGCTTGACGTAAAGCAGTCGAATTTTGTAGTTCTTTTTGTGCACGGGTTCCTACCATACCTGTCAACACTCCCGTTTTTCCCGGGTTTCTCCCGTTTTTTAGCCCTATCTCCCGGACCCCTCCCGGTTTGTTATTTTTCCCAGGAAACTCCCGTAATTTGCATGGCCCAAACTCCTTTATGAATAACCGGTCCCGTTTGTCTAATGTTGACCAGTTGCCAGATTGTATTTAATGCATTATATTCACACAATCCACAGACCATTTACAATTTTAACCCGTTTGTCACCTACCTGGCAACCTATAACCCAGTTGCGCGCGCGGAAAGTTTAACCCGAAAGCGAGCCGATAGACATGATGGCAGGTGAAGGTGGTGTCCCCGCAATGAAACTGAACTAGGCTACAGTTTGTAACGCGTTGCTTCAGGAAGGTTAGGGATAGCTCACAACTGAAGTTATTGCATGCAGAGGCCAGACAGACTCACGGAGGCGATTGGCATCTTCTCACAACTCGCACTTTATTCCCAAATCGAACTCGTGTAGCCTAACTGTCAGTCACACTACCGTCCACATCGTTACTTAATAAACAAAATAAGATAAAAATTAGCATCAAACAGAAACTACCCGCATACATGGGGTGTTCGCATAGACAGTAAAATGGGTGTTCGAGGCCCAAGGCACATACAATACAATACTGCCGACAGTTCAACAGGGAGCGCACAGCTCTTAAAGGGGCCACACCTTATTTCCATTCGTTACAAGTTTACAAGTTGTACATTTGACTTGGCGACGTGACTTGGCATAGACACTAACGGAGAGAAGGAGCTCCGGCTACAATGTTCCTCTGCAAGACACGTGCAGTTTATTTATTGACGAACGTAGACATAAAGCGCATTGCACACTGATGGTGAAACACGCCAATTACGAATTCAGGAATTAAGGCATATAAAAATGAAAAGGTCTCACGAAACACCGTGCCCCTTCCTACGTCTTTTCAGCGGTTAGATGAGAGTAATCGCCCCACAGAGGAAAAGGAAATGATTATAAAATGCAGAAGGTAAGGAGTGTGAGATTTCTGATTTTTGCTACAACTATAAACTTTGATAACGAAAAATCTGTATAATACTCTATCTTTTAAAATGTAATGCATACATTTTAATGTTTAATGTTTTTTAAAAGATAGAAAGATGATGCTGATAGAAAGATGATAATAGACAGACAGACAGACAGATGGATAGATAGATAGATAGAATATAATATAATTCAAATGTAAATAGATTGTATATAATTCAAATGTAAAATGGTTAAAATTACAGATTAAAATTACTGTCCAAAATCCATGAAAATCCTGAAATTTGGCAATGATAATGACCAAATATTACATGTGTTTTTATATAATATATTACAGGTATTTATCCTGCAACCCCGAAAGCACTTGCTAGCCTTGGTCCATTAAAACCACTATTCATCAGCATGCATTGATTTATCCCATGGCATGTAGCAAAAAAAAAAAAAAAGGTGCGACCAAATCATATGCTGGTGGGACCAACTGAGAAAGTTGGTAGCACCAGTGCAACCAGTGGAAAAGTTAGTCTGGAGCCCTGCTACCCGAAACCCGAAGTTACATAGTGCCAGTAAAAGCGATACAGACCACGTCAGGCTATGGCAGACGAGTCATTTAACTTATTTTAAGTCGATGTAGCATCACAAGGGTCTTGGAAATATATTATGAAGGTTGAAAAATTACTTAGTGTTACTTTAAGTAACTGAAAATAACTTTTAAACGTTTTTTAAATAACTGCTTGTTTTTTAAATTGTTTATTTTGGCTACATAAATGCTAATAGTTATAAGTGTGCCGCACATATCCTGACAAGTGAAGGCAAAACATTTTGATTGCCCCCTGGTGGCTGGCTGCAGTATAGGTTATAAATCCCACCCTCATCTAATCAAATCTATCATCAACTTAATGATTGACAGATGTACTTGTGATTTAATTCTACGGGAGTGTGTGTAAACGGTCCTACTTGACCCGCTCTGAGCGGGACTCAAACCAGGGTCTCTGGCGTGGGAGGTGGGCACACTAACAAGGATGCTAAAGACCACAGCTGCTGGTATCAGACGCTAGCGCGCCTCTGGAGGCCATGACAGTGAGCCTTACACGCACAGCTCTTTCTGGCCTACGTCCGTTACATATAGGTGAGACTTTTGGATTTCTACTGCGCAGACTTTGTCTCCAAATGACGTAATTGAAAACGCCTGTTCAGTTTTCTACAGTGGATGTTAGTGGAGGCACATCATCCAAATTTTTTACAGTCTATGAATAGTATGAAATTAGCCTTAAAAAGACAAAGGCCATTTTTAAAAAGCTAAAATTTCAATTCTACGCCAGAAGAGGAGGTGTGTTGGAAATGTTCATTACTTTCAAAGTATTAGAAATGTACATTACTATTCAAAAGTCTCTTGTGCTCAAAAATACAGTAAAAACTGTAATATTGTCAAATATGATTACAGTCGAAATAAGTGTTTTTTATTTTACTATAATAATGTCATTTATTCCTGTGATGGCAAAGCTTATTCAGCATCATTACTCCAGTTTTCAGTGTCACATGACCCTTCAGAAATCATTCTAAAATGCTGATTTGGTGCTCAAGAAACATTTCTTATTAATATTATCAAAGTTGAAAACAGTTGTTCCAATTAATATTTTTGTGAAAACAAAATATTTTTTTCAAGATTCTTGATGAATAGAAAGGTAACATTAAACTTTTTTTTCTTGTTGAATAAAAGTATTCATTCCTTTTGTATGGAATTATATCCATTCATTAAAAAAAAAAACTTTTGAATAGTATATGCAGTACTTTTTAATGCTGTTAAATTTAGGCCAAATTTGCCTGTGAACTTTTGTGATGTACAATTGTATTGCCGTAGTCTACATTCAGATTCAGCGATCCAGTAGGATGGATGCATGTGTGCTTCCCATAGTGTGCATATCTGAATATGAATCTGATTAATTATTTCCACAATATGTTCTTTCTGCATGCTTCTGAGCGCTCGCAACAGGTCTGGCAGTTTTGAGTGGAGGCTGTTATACCGTTAATATTCCTCTCTGGGTGAAAGAGCGTTCTTCTGCGTGTGGGCAGAGTGAGTCAGCCCTGTTACCACTTCTGTGTCTGTCCAGACTTAAAGCTGCTGCTCAGTGAAGGAGAATCCCTGCATAAACCCCCTCCTTCACCCTCTTAAACGTGTCTCAACCATCTTTCAACTGGCCAACTAGAGCATGACAGCAGCCTCTCAGCCTCACTCCCCTTAAACCCCCTCAGAACACTCTTCTCTCCCCTCCCTCGCTCTTTCTCTCTTTCTCTTTCTTCCCTCCTTCAGACGACACAGTCGGGGGCCAAATGTGTCACATCTCATAGCTCAAGAGTTTCATTATTAGGCTCTTCCTAAAGATAGACACTCAAAATGTGGCTCAGTGTTTGAAATGATGACAGACGGCATGAAGCCCAGGGTTTAGCTCTAGAATCACCTGGGTTTCTCTCTAACGTTCTTATAGGCTCTTCATTAAGACCAAAGCAAAGTTCCTAGAAAAGGCCAAACCTGCTAAATGCATTAGACTCCTGCCATGTGAGCTAATGAGAAGACATTTGAGGCGAGGTATTGACAAGCCCGCCTTATGTCTAAGGGTCTATCCTGCTGGGCTTAATATAGCTTTCATAGCAGAATTCTGTTTAATAAAATATCTATGAAACACTTCATCCTTACACATGGTAACACGGTGACTTCCTCTTCAAGGATCTCAATTACAGTCTAAATTTGTTATATCCTTATTTGAATCCTCTTTCATGCTATAAGTGATAAATGGCAATACCATACAGGATACAAAAAAAATTCATTTACAGTTTTTTTTTTCATTTACTATTTGATAATGGCAAATAATTAACTATATTTAATTAAAGAAAATGTGCAAAATCGCAATTTGTGATGATTTATTTCCATTACTATTTGAGATTTATTACAGTATTACACAACTGTTCAAAAGTTTGGAGTCTGTAAGAATTTTTTTTCCCAAGTTGCCAGACATGTTGTTTTTTTACAATAATCATGGTTCGAAATAAAAATTTAGTAGCCAAATTGGCCGGTGAGTGAAAAAGTTAAAGTTACCGGCCATTCAGAACTTCTACTAGCCAAAAAAAATAAATAATTCAATAAATCAGATTACCTACATCTCACCTCAAAGTAGTTATTTGTTGTGTAGTGACGTGTATGTTCAAGTAAGCCAGATATGCGCAAATTCTGCACAATATGCTGTATTTAATATATCATGATGACTCACGAGTTGAGTATTTGGGCTAAATTGCAGATTTGGTTTACACAGTGAGTAAACGTAATAAGTAACCCGCCAAATTGACTTGATTTTTCATTGTGCCTTTTTACATGCTTTTTTTTTCTAAATTGAAAATTCCACACATACACCACATATACTTTTTTTGATCATACCATTTCAAAACCAAATCTTTCAGTGAAGATACATTTCAATTGGATTGCTAATCATTCACATGGGCCATTGAAGCTAGAGTAGGACACTGATGAGTGTCCCTTGCGGCTATATTTCGAAATAATGTAATTTTTTTTTCTATGATGGCTTTTGATCAATTTAATGCATTCTTGCTGCATAAAAATATTAATTTCCGAGAATGGATTTCATTCACGGACTATGCAGGCACTGACTTCACAGGACATTTCAGAGTGGTTTGTTTTGTTTTTGTAATTTTCTTAGACACTTTAGATACGATGTTATACACCATTTAATTGTGATATTTGCAATGTGGTTTTCCTTGGTAATTCAACTATGGTAGTTCCTCGGAAAGTTAATTCTGTTAAATAAAATATCTCCCTTTGAAGTGGACTTTGAGCTTTTTAACCTTTTTTAAAGGGTTAGTTCACCCAAAAATGAAAATTCTATCATAGTTTACTTACCCTCAAGTTGTTCCAAACCTCTATGTGTTTATTTGTTCTGCTGAACACAAAGGAAGATATTTGGAAGAAAACAGATCTCATTCCCCATTGACTACCATAGTAGGAAAAAATACATACTATGGTAGTCAATGGGGAATGAAATCTGTTTTCTTCCAGATATCTTCCTTTGTGTTCAGCAGAACAAATAAACACATAGAGGTTTGGAACAACTTGAGGGTAAGTAAACTATGATAGAATTTTCATTTTTGGGTGAACTAACCCTTTAAGCTTTTTTATGCTCAAACAGCAACATTACAGACTAACTAAAGTTGAAAAAGTGAAAAAACATAATAATGAAATATTTCCTTTTAATATGAAATTTCATTTATGAATAATCAGATCACAGAGAGTTGCAGGACAATCTTTTTTAGAATGTTGGGTAAGATCAGATACCCCTGAAAGAAACCGATTTGAAACTAGCATTTAAGATCCTGCAGGTCATCTCTTTGAGAATTACTTTTTTATATCATCAGAACATTTTCTCCTGATAAAAAAAGATACGTGAGCATTTCTTTTCAAAGCTTTGATGACAGACAGGAGATGTATGTGCATGTGATAAGGCTGTCATTTACTATTCTGTTGACATCTGACAACCTTTCACATTTGTTTCTTTTATATTTGTCTCCATTGTGTTTACTTATTTTTAAATTTTCTGGTAGGTATAAAGAGCACGTTGAGATGGCAGTCAGACTTTCTTCATGTTTCACTTCTCTACTTTATAAAAAGAAAGAACACTCTGGCATATATCCAGACATGCTCACATACACATGTTGGTTTCATTCCACTTGTGAGAACATAGATGCAGTGGCTTTTACGTGATAATATTGATTAAATCCCAACTATAACCCTTACACAAAACTTTAGATGTCCTCACAATTCAGTTCCTGATGTTTTCAATGGAAGACTTTTTCAACAATTTTGCCCTCACCTGTACACACAATAATCTCAGCATCAGTTACAGTGATGCATAAAACTCCATCATCTTAGAATACATTGAGACTCCAGAATACATTGACTTTTTCACTCACCACACACCTCAAGCAAATCACTTGGGTGTTCCTTTAACCTCAGCTCATTCGGTTATCAAAACAAACACACACACACACACACACACACACACACACACACACACACACACACACACACCACACACACACACACACACACACACACACACACACACACACACACACACACACACACACACACACACACACACATATATATATGCGGAGGAGAATTTATCAGTAATTTATCTTTAAATGTTTGTGACGATGACAGTGACATCAGATGCTGCTTTGTGACCACCTGACGAGCTTCTACTGGCACCAGAACCTTCGCTGTTATTGCCTTGATTGAAAAACGTTTTGATATTTGTACTTAATGTACGTAATGCTTGTATAGAGTATCTCTAGCAATACAAGTATTCTACAAATACTGATTGTAATCAATAAATTGACTTCTATTTTTATAACAAAGTCCGCCTCCCGGGGCATTGATTTATTACGTTGAGCCAGAACAGACCACAGAGAAGTCTTCTGTCAGATTGTAAGTATTTTAAAGTGCTTATAATATAGGTCAGATTCGACTTGCCTAACCTGAGAATAACAAAAATGTGCAAGTATTGGTACCCCTTAATTTTTTCACATCAATCTACATTTCATACACCATAATGACAAAGCAAAAAATCTGATTTGTGACAACTTTGCAAATGTATAGGAAAAGGAAAATACACACATTTTCACAAGCAGTCACTCTTCCTCTATCGTACTGTTACAGAGTTTTAGACTGCAGGTTTATTTAAAACCAATTCAACATTGGCACTTTTTTTGCATTGACAAATTTATCAATTTATCAGTCTTTGCAGTGCACGACTAATACATGTCCTGATTTACAAAATAGATGTTATGAAATGTTCTTTTTTTATTTATTTATCAGTCAAACTGATTCACGAATCAGTCACAAATTATCAGTCTGAATCAGTAACAGCAAACTCAATTAATGCCATTGCGCTTTTAGCTAGATATTTAGCATCAACATCCACAAAAAGTTGTAGTGATGCTGAATTTATTTTTCTGATGTCTGTTATTTACTGAACCATTGAAGTTACACTTATTTGAATGCCTGTGTATTATACCAGGATTGGCCCTGCTGCAGATGCTCAAGTTGCTTAGCAACAGCTTTTAGTGGTCTTCAGGAAATGTTGGCTGAAGGGCTTGTTTGCTAGACAGTGCTTATAGGATCTTTCTTCACTAAATAAATACCAATAAAGCACCGCACTCGAGAGCACTCACATGATCTTATTCATATGGCAAGGGTGATGGGGCTTTTCATGGAATCTGACATAACTGTGTACTGTGAGCTTACTCAAAATACTGAAGTCATTGCATGCACTATTTCCTGTCTTATCTCAATAGAGCACTGTGAAACAAAAAAAAAACATATTACATAATGGGTTGATGAGATTAACCAAGTCAGATTTACTTGATTCTACAAACTGTCTGTGGACCCACACTTAAATATTTTTTTTTTGCCCAACACTTAAAGTTGTGATATAACGTAAGTAGTGACATATTTGTTTCATCTGTATTGTACAGTAAATCTGAGAGAACTGGATTATCACAAAAGAAAAAAATGTAGGGCGGAGACATGGTTCTATCCATTGGTTGTTGATTGGATGGAGGCCTAGATCTTGCGTTTGATTCTAAGAAAGGGGTTGGGTTTATGCGGGCTAAACGATTGGATAAATCTGGCATACATCACCAGAGAGAAGCCTGTTGTTTCACCAGACGATTGAGTTTATAAAAAAAGACACATTCATGGATGAATCGTTCCCAATAAAATCAATAAGATTCATTTAGAAAATAAATACAGTTAAGGTCACAGTTATTAGCCCTCTTGGGGAACTGTGTTTTAAGGGTTGAAGGACTCTCCTTTCTTTCGCCAAATAAAAGCTAATTAAATGTTCACACAGCTTCCAAAACTCATAGCCTTGTTTTAAATGACAAACTTCAGTCTGTCTTGAATGCAACATACAGCTGTTCTAGAGACTGTGAAGTGCTTGGAAATGGGATTATAGTCGCCCTCTAAAGATAGGCATCCGCTATCTCCTTTCAGAGGTCCAGACTTCTTTGCTCTTTGGCATGGCCAAACTAAAAGAGCACATATCACTCTTTTTACTATTTGAGAGAGATATGCATGCAGTGTTTAAAACTTGAAGAAGTCCCAGAAAAAGGCTTAGTTGCATTGAAATCCCTTTTCTGTCTTTCCTGCGCCTCATATTTGCTTTGAAGCTGCTGCCACAGCAAACATTTTCCACAGGAGCCCGCATGAGCTGACTGCTGTCCCAGTGGTGCAGGGGAGAAACAGGATGTGTGTTGACCCGCATCAAATAGAAGAATGCTGTGAGGTTGACATTCTTGCACGCTGTCTGTCACACAGTCCATATCATAGCAATGTTCAACATAGTTCGTAACGTCTTAGAATGCGCATATTTAGCAGCTATGATCTTTCTGGCAATTGCGCGTGTGTTCGTAGTTGGTTGCTAGCCAGGCTGTTAATTGAATGATGAAGGCTGAGATTGGAGTAGGTCCAGTCTCTGCAGTCCTTCTTCAGGGCCACCCCTATCTTCATCTATCCACAGCTAGCACTGTCAGCTTCCGAGAAACCAAGCAATGGACAAAACATTGCCTCCTTTTTTTTGTGGCTCTAAGATTAGATGCTTGGACGGAGGTCACCCATCTTCTTTGTTTCCTTTTAATCAGACGATGGCCCGTTGGGCCACTGTCAGAGATCACTGCCCTCCATTGTTTAGGGATGTCAGAGGAGGCAGATCTGCTTAGAAAAGAGTCTTTGGATGCAGTGAGAGGCTCCATTGTGGTTGTAAAGAAGGAGGATGAGGTGCCAGGATCAGCCAGAGCTCCATGGCTCTGTCTCTATTGTGACTTAAAGATGTTTGGCTCAGAAAGTCTGAAAGTGGCAGCCATGAGTTACAGGGGGATGGACCCAGCTGCGACAAACCCACTAAATTAAGAGATCTCTCTAGTTACAATTGTAAGGATACTAAGAAATTAGTTGTTTATACACTGCAAATTAATACTTTGGTTTAGCAAGGATGCATTAAAAGATTTCAAGTAAATGCTGTTCTTTTGAACTTTCTACTCATCAAAGAATCCTGAATTTTTTTATTAAGATTAACAACTGTTTTCAACATAAGACATGTTTCTTGAGCGTCAAATTTGCATATTAGAATGATTTCTGAAGGATCATGTGGCACTGAAGACTGGAGTAATGATGCTGAAAATTCAGCTTTGCTATCGTCTATCGATATGAAGGGATAAATAACATTTAAAAATATATTAAAATAGAAGACCATTTACAATGATGTCTTACTCTTATCTGTATGACCATAAATGACCAAAAAGAGTATTTTAAGTTCCGCTGTTGTAATGAGACAAAATCATTTGGCATTTTTTCAATTTGTGTCATTGAAGTCCAGTGATGAAATATGTGTGTCTTGGAAATGAGAGGCGTCGGGTGCTACTCGCTGTCTCTTGAAAAGGTGAAGTAGGATCTTTTTCTCCTTCCTGCTCATATTTCTTGAAAAAGCGTAAGATTTAACTTTGTGCATCTGCCATTGTCACCGCATGTTAATGAACTCACACATATTCCCCCATTGCATAATCAAAATTATATATAGTAGTTTAATGTACTAAAACACTGTAAACTTTTTCTCACACAGTAATTTAAAAATTTCCGGTGAATGATACACACAATACAGATTGTCACTTTTTGTTGCATTTTTGTATTCTGATATATTGTGACACAATATATTGTTATACCCTAATATATAATGAAGGGGAGAGGCCCCAAGCGTCTCCACAACATCGAATCTAGTCCCCTTTTTAAAAAGGTTTGGACAGCCATGTTCTAGATAAACATGACGGCAGTGCCTTCTTCCATTGAAGCAGAGAATCAGCACCACAAGAGAAAACTCAGGTGAGACATATGTTCCGCCAATGAAATGGTTTATCCTCTACTCATGAAACAACAGGGTGAGACATTAGCATGATTGCTTTCACGTCAGTGCACTCAATACAGCCAGAGGTGGTGAGTTGAGGACGGGCAGAGTTCTGACATGCCCGCTCACACACTCATGTTCTTTTATCCCTTGGAGGCAGTTGCAAACCGATTAGCCTTTTCTAGCGAGACCAACTCGTGGAATCATCAGTGCTGCTCATTACCAAGCGATACTCACATCAATACTCCACGCAAGCCTAAGAAGAGACACTGAGCCTTGATTTTTAACAACTCACTGCGTCTTCTACTGCTCATAGACTACAGTAAAGCAATGCAATGGGATCTCTCATTGCGCTGAAATAGCCGTACTCCAATACGTTATGGCGATAAACACTAACGTGTAACAACCACCTTGGGTAATTGCTTTTAGTTTAAAGAGAACATACATACTTGAAGTGGAGGCAAATGATTCATGATTAGGGCTATCTGTGTTCTTTCATTCTCTCTCTCTGATTTATTTATGTTATGGTCATATTCATAATTAATTATTATTTATTTGTACACATCTGTTCAAAAGTTTGGGATAGTAAGATTTTTTTTTTATAAAAACATTAAAATTGTGTCCTTGTCCTTTGATCTGTGTAATGCATCCTTGCTGAATAAAAGTATCAATTTCTTTAAAAAAAAACTTGCTGACCTGAACATTTATAGATATATTATTTTATGTTTAATATAATTTATATAATTATTTTTTAGTAAATATTTAGTATTCAAATAGAAAAAAGTAACGATTCTTTGTAAAGAAATTAAATATTATATTTAGTTTGACTTCTTGAGGTTGACAGTGAATATTCTCTAAAAGTTATGCATCCCCAATTCACTTTCTCAACGCATTCAGTTTTTTCCCTGTTTGTGGAAAGTGCCCATTATCTTACCCAGGGAATAGCTACAGAAGCTGACATGGCGTTAAAAACAAACAAGCAAACTAACAATTTTTTTTTATTTCCATTGCACCAAATACTGTCCTTTTGATAGTTTTCTTTTGCTTTCTTTTCTTTCTTTTGAGAGTCCTGTGTGTGATTTGCTTCACAGTACAGGATTGCAATCACCGTGTCAAAAACGCCTACTCTTCTCTCACTCAAAACTCAAATGGAGAGTTTGATGCTAGAGGTTTCATGTTCATATTCTGAGCAGCCACGAGTCTCTTGACACTTCCCACATTGTCCTGCCTCTCACACCTGTGACCCCAGTAACATTTCATGGCTTGCACTGCATTGATTTCACAGCTTGCACGGTATTTATGCAATGCATGATTGCAAGAGTGCAACAGATCTTCATGGGAAAGGTGAAAATAACTCCTTTTAAAAATGTTCTTTTAATCTTTTTACTTTTGAGATATATAGACCAGCACATATTGCCATTTTTTCACTCATAGCTCAAAGCCAGAATGACAAGCCAATTTTTCCTTTGAGCCTCTCTTTCTGTCATATTCTTGCATGCATTTCTAGCACACGTGCCGGAGCAAAGGTCATCTATTGTATTGGGTCATAAAAAGAGCAGATCAGGGCTGAATCGAGGCCTAATTTATGATACACTCTCAAACAGCTAACCTGACACTAAATACATCTGACAACCTTCCAGACACTGCCGCATTGCTGCTCGACATCGAGTGCCTTTTCCATTAAGACAAAATATAGCTCTGTACTTACCTCATGACCTAAGCTGTAATATGTTCTCACTAAACATCCATCCACTGTTCATCTACTGCTATCATGATGCATACCGATTTATCTTAGCTCGCTCTTGATAGCCACTATACCTATACCATCAAATATACACCCACATGTACACTCAACCTCTTCATTCTTATAAGAAGCTAAATCAAATTTATACCCAACCTCAGGCGCACATCCCCAATCGCACTTGCAGCTCACCAAGAGTCTATTATAGCTCTTGACTCAGCACTCTAAAGTGCTGAGAGGATTCAGCTCCGCTCTTTCTGGCTGCTCTCTTGCTGGAGTTCTGTTGACTCCTACAGATGCAGATTTTACAATTAAATAGCAAGGACTGAGCAGTCATACTGTACAAGATCAGAAGTGGTTATGGTCCATTACCGAGACAAGTATTATTGTTGCTCATATTTGGGGTTAGGGGTTTGTTCTAAAGCCCTAAGCCTGAAGTGTGAGATCATGGTCAACAGAAAGTCTAGTTTAGCTGAACACGGTGGATAAAAACAGAAGGATATCCCAGGCTTGAGTTTTAAACTTTGCCACGTACCTCGTTTCGCACTGTTTGTTCTACATATATGAATGATAGCCTACCCCACTTTGGGCCAGTAAGCAACCACCTAGAAACTAACTAGAACACCCTAGCTACCACACAGCAATACTCTTCAGTGGCTGTGCGACCACTCATCATGGTGGCAAGTTTTGCAGAGGCAAGCGCCACTTGCATTTTTTTAAGCAAATGTAAATATTTCATTTTATTTATTCTATACATCATCTCTGTCTGAGATCTGTCTTGATAATCTGATCTGATGAAACTTGAGTGGGTTGTTATGGCTTGATTTCAGTTTCAATTTGGGGGTTTCATGTTGCTCATGCAGAGACGCGCGCGTGGGTGTTGTGGTGTGTGTGTGTGTGTGTGTGTGTGTGTGTGTGTGGTGTGTGTGTGTGGTGTGTGTGTGTGTGTGTGTGTGTGTGTGTGTGTGTGTGTGTGTTTTGAATTAATATATTTTACACAGTCATACACACACACACACACAGTTTTTGTTTATATCTAAAATTAATATCTAAAATGCAATAATTGCAAACATGGGTTAGGTGTGCAATTAGGGCTGTCAAAATTAACACTTTTTTACCACGTTAAAATATTAAACAGTTAACAATGTAATGACTTGTTTTAAGTTAAATTGAAAGTTGTTATATTTTTAAAAGCCTTTTTTAATGTTAAGAATGATGGCTTTCAATTATACTGTAATGTTGAATGCTATAATTACTAATTTCATCCCTAGAAATTGAGAAAAATCCATTTAATAGAGACATCAGTGGCATTATTGGCATCTGATACTGGCCTTCATTTATAGTACTTAGTATAAAAACAAGAAGAAAAAAAGATGCCATTTATACAAATATTTAAAATGAACAGTCTTTGTTTGTACATTTTCTACAAAATATAATATACAGTTTAATGTAAAGGTGCGATTAATTACAGAGAAGTGTGATTGAAAACACTAATAAATGGCATTTAAAGTTTTAGATCAGTAATTTTAAATAAAACAATATTTTTAAAATATGTTTCTTCTGCTCACCAAGGATTCATTTATTTGATCCAAAATGCAGCAATATTGTGAAATATTTTTACAATTAAAAATAACTGTTTTCTATTTTAATATATATTTTTAATTTTTATTATTTAATTATTTATGTGATGGCAAAGCTGCTTTTTCAGCATCATTACTCCAGTCTACAGTGTCTAAATGATCCTTCAGAAATCATTCTAATATGCTAAATTTACTGTTCGAGAAACATTTATTATTATTATCAATGTTGAAAACAAAAGTCTTTATATTAGTATACAGAGGCTCAAGTATTCAGTGTGGTTTAAATCGCTACAAATACACACAAGCTAATACACCGGAGAGAAGACCAGATTGCCTTAACAGGTGTTGCTTGCCTAATGTGACACTTATTGAATATAAAAGTGATGAAAGAGACAAACCAAAGCTTTTCCCTCCTAATTGCCCTCCCACCCCCTGTTCAAACAGACCCCGTCTTTTGCATAATTATTTTTTTATATACACACATTCACAGGTCTCTGAGAATGTTTCTGTTCTTTCCGAGCAGGTGTGACCTTTTCTCTGATCTGTGATATCCGCAAGCCACTCATTTTACATAGTGTCTCAGCATGATAAAGCACACACACACAAACAATGAGTGCAACTTTGTTGCAAACATGCAAGGTTCTTGCACAACTTTCACACTTCGGCCACAGTTTAACACTATAGGCATTTATAAACTTCACAAATTGTTCACAACCTACTTTTTAAGGTGTAGGATGACACAATGTTCTAAAACCATTTGATCACATTATGAAATGCCTCAGATATATATATTATATATATATATATATATATATATATATATATCTGAATGGCATATATATATAATATTAAAAATTGCAAAAGTCTCAGGCACGTTAGTATTTTCACCCCAAAGAAAATGGTTTTAAGCCAATAGGAACTAGGGCTGTGCAAAAATATCGATACAGCTAACTATCGCGATATTTTTTTTCACGATAGTGTATCGATATTTCAACCTCTAGTATCGATATTTTTAAAATAAAATATCCGAGTGCATCTAAAAGAACGCACGCATACTAATGCTCGGACACACTTGGTCTCACTCGCGTGCAGACACCGGTCTCACGCACGCGCAGACACCGGTCATCAGTGCTGTGTGTGTGTGTGTGTGTGTGTGTGTGTGTGTGTGTGTGTGTGTGTGTGTGTGTGTGTGTGTGTGTTGTGTGTGTGTGTGTGTGTGTGTGTGTGTGTGTGTGTGTGTGTGTGTGTGTGTGTGATCTCAATAGATCTCTCTTGCGCGCAGACACCAAATTTAAAAACGGCTGCAGCTTTCAGAGCCGACGAGTGGAAGCACTTTGGTTTTAAGTAAGTTGGGCAGTAATGATGTAATTGGTGCATTTTTTATATATAATTTTTGTGGCATCTACATTTTTAGTTTTTAGTGATCTGCACTTCATACATTTCAGCGTGTTCACTGTTCAGTGACTGTACAATGCATATACCTTTGCGAATAAATTAGAATATACGTTTTTTTTTGTCTGCTGTCACATACCTGAATACCCAGGTGGAACATAGCAAGTTGTATATTCATTTAGATTTTGGATTTTTTTTTATTATTGCAATATATCGCAATATGTATCGTATTGTATCGTATCGTGATGTATCGTATTGTGACCAATGTATCGTGATACGTATCTTATCGTGAGGCCCTTGCCAATACCCAGCCCTAATAGGAACTGATAGGAAATATCAGTTCACAGTTTCAAACATTCATTTTGCCATTAATTGTAATAATCCAGTGAGATTTTTGAATGCACAAGGAGCCTGACAACAGCCTGTATGCTCCCCAGAGATCCGATCTCACCATCATTGAGTCTTCATCTATGATTACCTGAAGAAACAGAAAAAACGGAGACAGACTAAATCCAGAAGAACTGGCAACGTCTCCAAGACACCTGAAGAAACCTACCTGCAAAGCTACAGTACTAGAGATGCACCGATTGATCGCCTTTTGACCAGAATTGGCCGATTTTCATGTGATCGGCCATAATCGGTGACCGGCCGGTCAGTCTGACGTGCCGATTTTATGCCTATCAAATGCACTCTGGCTCCGCATGATTAACATGGCGCAACATCAGCATCACTTGTGCAAACAGAACGCACATGTAGGAAACCTTGTGAATTACGGCCATTTTACACTGCAAGCGTGAGCACCGCGTATTATTTTCGGCGTGCATGTTAATCAATGAGTGCATTCACACCGGGAGCAGGAGCAGCGCGTGAGCGGTGAAGCGTGGGTTTCTGCCAGAGTCTATTTTTGCTGCACTGCTCGTGCTCAATTAAAGTGAAAGCACCCTTTTGATGGACAAAATAAATATGATTTCACACAAAAAGTGCCCAAAATGCACAGGATTTGCATGTCTGGTGTGTTTTAACCAGAACTGGAGTAGGCTATGTCAGAAAAGAAAATAGATTTTCTTTTTGAAAAGAACAAATTTTTTTAGTTGGATATTGGATGTGAAAAGGAAATGGTTCTTCCATAACACTGCACTTTAGATTTGTGTGAATTTCCCAGGAGTAATTTATATAGTTCTATTTTATAGCGATTACTGTTCTATGTGAATGTTCTATGCAAAATGTTCTACTAAAGAAAAGAGAGAAAATAAATATTTGTGTGTGCTGTAAAGTGGTGAAAAAAAATGAAATCGGAATCGGCTAAAATCTGTATTGACAGGTCAAACTCAATGAAAAATCGGAAATCGGAATGGGCATAGAAAATTGTGCATCTCTATACAGTACTGTAAAAAGTTTTAGGCACTTGTGTAAAAATGCTGTAAAGCATTATCAATTAACTACGGTTAACTTAATCAAATCAATATTTGCGTTTAAAAACGCTTTTTTCCACGTACACTTGCACATAGTTTTTCGGGTAGCTTTGAGGTAGGTTTTTAGTTGGCTGTCAATGTTTTTACCGTTCATCGACTTGAATAAAATCGTTCTGATAGTGATTCCAATGATATATCTGTGCTGTTATCGTTATAGTTGTGGTTGGACTGCTATTCTTTTGTGTACAAAGATATTTAGAACTATATCTTTTTTGGTATGTATCGTCCTTAGTGTGAACATGCCTTAAGTCAGGTACATGGGGTGGAGTAGTTCAGGTGGCAGAATGGAGTGCTCAAAAAAGCATATTAAACCATGTTTAAAAAAATTATGACATTTTTATTTTCCCATTATGTCTAGCAGTCTGCAAAATAATTTAGCAAGACAGAAAAATATTGCATGGCTACTATGTTCTTCCTTAATTCCACCCCACCCCCATTTCCCTTATGCTGCTGTGAAATCTTAGGATGCAGTCGTTATCTTATAATTAATATTAGTTTTATGTGCACAAGTTTTGTCATACCTCCATACTTAACCATATTGAAAATCACTATCCATTCTAAATTGATCCCAGTTTAAATGTTATTTTTTCTTTTAACTCTAATTCCAAAAAACTTTCTAATTCCAAAAATAGCTTTTTTAGATTTCCAAACTTTTTTGAGTCTGACTAGTGTGCATACTATTGTCTGCATGGGAACAGCATCAGAAGAGCACGGCCTTGCAGCTTAGAGAGAACGCTGATCAGAATTGAAGAGTTTAAGATGTGAGTTTACTCATGTGTAAATTTAAGCCTACATTTGCATATCATTTATTAGGATTTCACTATGAAAACAAGATAAACGCAGCCTCCTGCAATGCGGTAAGAGTTTATCAAGGGGCAGGCATGCCTTTTGACCTGGCCAAGTTTATTCAATCCCTCCGTGAGACTTCCACGGAAACTAATGTGGAAGAGCAAAGAGTAACAGCTAGGGCTTGTGTTTTACTAGCAGTCGAGGTGTTGGAACATCTGGTAGTGATGATTGCTGAGATAAGCTGTATCTGAAAGCTTAAAAATGCTTTTATATAAATGTTATAAAATATTTAAAAAATAAATAAATGTTATTTAAAGTACATTATGGGAGATACTTTGATTGTTACATATACCTTCAGCATTTCAGCCGTAAATTAAGTATGAATTTTAGCTAGATTATGTTCAGTACCTGTCTAGTGGTGTATATTATGCATCTAATCATTTAAATAATTAAATAACAGTTTGTTTTTTCAAAATATCACATGTTATGTGTAATGGCTCACGTGATTTATGTTTTGCACTTCAGAACTTACATTAAGGGATAGTGAGCTTCGATGCTCCCTGGTTTTCACAGTGCATTGTGTGACTTTTTAGGGAGCGAACGTTTTCCATTTTAACATTAGTTAACATGAATTAACTAAGAATTAACAATACTTCTAAAGCCTTTATTAATCTTAGTTAATTTGAAAAAATAAATAAATTATTTGTTAACAGTTAATGCACTGACTAGCATGAACTGAACTAACATGTAACAGTATTTTTTATTAACTAACATTAACAAAGAATAATAAATGCCGTACAGAATATATTGCTCACTGTTAGTTAATGAGACGTTATTTTAAAGTGTTACCATATAAATATTAAGTAATTAATTTAATTTATGAATTGTTATATTTAATGGGCTAAACTGTGTGATAAATCTCTATTTCGATATTTAATATTGAAAATAAAATAATAGTATTTTATACTCCAGGTCTAGAATTGGGAACCACTGATATAATTAAAATTGTAAATTGTATAAATGTACATTTTGTCTCTAAGTAGTTCATGGTAGAAAACCAGTAGTCCACTTTCTTGTTGGTTGTTCTAAGCAAAAACACAGCTGTCCTCTGAGATCTTTTTGGGATTTGGGAAAAATGGTCCATCTTGCGTCATCCTTCTCGGTGTGCAAATTTCTAGAGCTGAAATCTCAGGATCTAATATGAAAGATCAAGTCCACTTACATTTCACTTGTAACCCTAGTAGTCCAATGTGAACACAAAAAGAACCGGAGCAGTGTGTCACATTTTGTGTGTTTGTGTTCGTATGTGATGGCCCAGTGAACCTGCTCACATTTAAGCCCCATGGGTTGTACTGCTCTAGATACTGTACAAAATGTGAGCCATGTGCATCAGACCACACCTGAATATGACATGCTTGTTTTCCATGTTTCTGAATGATTAAACCATTCACCTTCTACCTGAATGGAGAGCTTACAGGTTATCAGTGATTCCCACAGGACACTGGATCTGTACTGGAGTCAGGCTGCATAATGCTATGTGAAGTCAGTGGGAGTGGTCCATAGAAATATAGAGCTCCCACAATGTACCTCTACTGGAATGAAAAGAGCTGACATTTTACACATCAGTATGGGAAAGGAAATTATGGAGTCTATTATCCTTACTGTGTGTGGTGTGTGAGTGAGAGAGAGATAAAAAAAAAGATAAATCTTTAACAGCAGAACATGATCGCCATTTACAGCTGCAATGACAATAATGACAATAAAACATAATTTAACAAAAAAAATCGACTGAAGATTTAGGAAGGAACAACCGAAAAAAGAGGAAAGATCAATACGCTACTGTATTGTGATAGTCTATCATCACAACATTGAATCGATAAGCATAATAGTCATTGTTAGTTTGCATTTTAAAGGTGTATTTCATCTACATATGAAAACACTGCCATCATTTGTTAACTCTCATGCTGTTCCTACCCTGTATGACTTGCTTCTGAGGAATACAAAAGGAGAAATGTTGAAAAATGTACCATTCACAACGGAAGAGACAAAAGTCATACATGTATAGAATGGCATAAAGGTTAATAAATGATCACAGAATATTAATGTTTGGGTGAACTATCTATTAAGAGTCTGTCATTTCCATCACCATCAAGAAAAAGAATTGCATTTAAAGTTTGTAGAGAGTGCAAAGAACTCTTTCGTGTCACACTGAAGAGTTTCTGAGATATGAAAAACCTAATGGTGAAAGTCATCATAGCATGACTGCATACATGGCTGCTCAGCTATATCAAGTGCATGACTGACTTTTGCATGAACTGACTTTGTTTTTTTGCACCGTCATCAAAAACAAGCTGATATTAGGACTGGGTTTTGGCAACAACTTCACAGTATGGTACATATTGATGCAGGTCATTGCAATGCAATTTGATTGTGATTTGAAACTGCCAAATTCACGAGTGAGTGCAAGTAATTAGCAAGGTTTTAAAATGTATGAAATGTTTTATAGGAAGTCAATGCAATGTTAACAAAACCAGGCTGATATGGTCATAATTTCTGGTTCTAGTAAGAAATTTAGTGGCTGAATTTTGTACCTGAGTTTGTTTATTAAGCATGCAGGGCAACCACCCAGTAAAGCATTACAATAATCTAGCCTTGAGGTCATGAACGCATGAGCTAACTTATCTGAATTTGTCATTGAGAGCATATGTCATAATTTAGATATATTTTTTCAATGCGGTTTTACAGATATTAGAAATGTGACTTTCAAATGATACTTCTGGAAGCATCTCTTTCAGTAGCATAGTCGGTATAGGGTCTAACATACATGTTGTTGATTTTGATGATTTAACAAGTTTAGAAAATACTTCTTCTCCTATTGAAAAAAATAAATGGAATTGTTCCTCAGGGGGTCTATAACATCACATCTGTCTGATGCGATAATAGTAGACAGTTGCATGGTTATAATTTTATCTCTAATAGTATCAATCTTGCAAGTAAAGAAATTCATAAAGTCATTACTGCTCTGTTGTTTGTAAATGTCTGAATTTGAAGCTTTATTTCTTATTAATTTAGCCACTGTATCAAATAAATACCTAGGGGTTGTGTTCTCTTCTATGAGAGTTAAAACGTAAGCCGATCTAGACGTTTTTAAGGTTTTTCTCTATGCAGTAACACTTTCCTTCCACGAAATGCGAAATACCTCTAGTTTTGTTCTAACATATTTGTAACAAGGAGTTTGTTTTGCTGCCCTGGCCTCGGTTTGGAACAGGAAAGGGAAGAAAGATACATGAAACCCTGCAGAAATCCACCCTAACCTGAAACAGGCTGTTGTTCAGCCCTGCACGCTTTTATAAATGCAGGCATTAATTATGGATTTATTGCTGTCCTTGTCTGTGCGCTGCTGTGTCACTATGCAGATCTCAATTATTCATGAGATGTAGAAGGGGGGTAAAGGGTGGTGCACTCATGCGGGACGGTGCAGTTTACAGATTATTTCTCTTTCAGCACCAAATCGTCTGGTTCGCTGTATTGCAGTATTTTAATCATTTGCTCCCCAATTCTCATTTAAAACTAAGACTCTCACACTCTGTGATATAAGTTTGTATATTAAACTGGCAATCTCAGCTTCAGCGACGAGTGTACTGAGTTAATTAGTTTAAATAAGTAGAATGTCATGCTGAAGAGGCACTTAATACAGTGTAGTAAAGAGATATGTCGTCCTGCATTGCACTCTTCTGCCCTGGAGAAATGATGTGTCATTCATTCGCAACACAATCACAACCATTTAGAAAATATTGGAGTTTTAAGGAGAAGGATTTTGAACCAACTGTATTTTATAGAGGAACTATTAGCTTATACATTTTATCTGTCTTTAAAACTTTAAAACTAAAAGATTTATGACATAATATACTTGTATAAATAAATAGATGTATAATATCTATGTAATTGTATAAAATACACATGCCATGTGGTTTGCTTTTATTCAGCATTAAATTAATCAAAAGCAATATTAAACACTTTTACAATGTTGCAAAATAATTTTTCCTGATTGGATCACGATTTCTACAAAGTACACCTGGTTTCAACATTGATAATGATAAGAAATATTTCTTGAGCAGCATATCAGCATATTAGAATGATTTCTGAAGGATCATGTGACACTTTATTTTTTTTTTATCTTGTTTTATTATTGTTCTTGTGGAATTTATTTAAGCTAGGGAGTTTGGGGAAGGACATTTTCGATTTGAATACGTCTACACAGTTTACTGGTAATATAAAAGAGCAAGGAAAAGCTTTAATGAGTAGGATAGCAGTTCATGCATTAGATTTTAAGATCATTTCAGTGTATGCCAGCAGGAGTGTGGGTAAATCCCAGTGTTTAGTGTGTAGTAGTGCTCCATGTGCGCACACCGTTGACTGCAGTAGTGATGTGCATAAATAGCTGCCGGTCTGCTGTACTGAGACACTAGCAGAAGGTCACTCTATTGATTCATTCCCGCACTGCGGCCTTTGATTACTGGGTCTGACACACCACCGCAATCTATAATGCATTGTATATGCTCTGTGCAGAAATCCATAATGACTCTCTATATTCCACCCTCATTCATAATGAAGGATAAGCAGTGCCTACGTTCCCCAATCTGTCAGATAGTCCCCATCCGTCAGCCACTTTTACATGCAGAGTGAGTGGCACATTATTTCAGCTCTGTAAATGGTTCACTTTTAAGATACGACCTAGGCTGCTCGTGGGTGTGCCGCGTGTATTAACTTGAGATTGTGATACAAGTGTAATTTGACTGTGATTGCTCATTTAAGTCAATAAATGAATGACAAGCATTCACAAGTTGAACTAAAGTCACTGTGTGTGTGAGTGAAAAAAATAAATTATATTTGACCAGAGTTTGCAGTCTGAATTGAATGCGATGAGATAAAAAAAAAGACTTCACTGGACTGGAGTGTGTTCAGTGTGCATGGAATACAAGACTACTGCTTACAGAACAGAGTACAATTAATATTGCCTGCTATTTTTTTTAATGATGTGAAACAGAATGCATTATGCAAACATTTCAAACAGTAACATGCAGCATTGTTGTCACATGACCTCATTACGTACATTTCATTTGCATTTTTAATCTTATGTGAAAAAGAATAAGCCTTCTATCTTGGCAGTCAAGAAAAATTGTGGTTGATTTTTAGATCTTCTATATTTTAGATATTTGTCTGGTCATTTGGGACATCATCAAACTCGGACAATACTTCATGCAGTTTTGGAATATTCATATACAATTTATATAATTCTTAATTTTAGAAATAGTTTTAATGTTAGGTTTCATACCCCAAACTCCTATAGTGTAAATTAATTAATTCATTTAAAAAAAAAATCCATCCATCCTTTATATAAGAGATTTATTAATGTGGTGTGCAATGACTACTGGGTAAATTTTCCTCTCTACTTCCTGTGAAGTGATATATCGATCGATGTGTACTTTTTTTATGGTTTTATATGCTCTGTACGATTTTAAACCTCACTTAATAAATAGAAAACATAACTTAAATGGAAACATTAAAATGTGTTACAAAACAAAATTCTTTAAATCTAGGGTCTCTCTTTTTCTCCATATCACTCTTATTTCTTTTGTCGTTTCTTCTCTGCGCTTTTCCGTAACTGATTAATTTTGAGGAATTCATTATGCGCGCTTTCATTTGTGCTGACTTGACATCTAACTTTCACAGCTCACTCCTTGAGCTCACTCTAATCCTCAGTAACAGCTGTATGACTGTTGCATTGTCAGCTCAATCCAGTCTCATATCCTTGAGAAGGAAAGGGTGGAGGAGCAGATAGATAATCTCAGAGTTCACTTATGCCTTTATCTCTCGCAGTCAGCGGCAGCGTGTCCTATCATCCCACTGATCATATATGCTGCTGTGTTTTTACAGGACCAGAAACCATTGCAGAGGCCCTAGAGGAAGAGGAACTCATCAGAGCCGTCGATTCTCTGAAGTGAAGTCTCATCAGAGAAGTCTCGAGGGATCTCAAACCTCTCCTCCCCTTCTCTGCAAGGGGCCGCTGACATGATATAACCTCCAAGCCTCTAAGCGCACACGCAAACGAGACCAGTGACCCCTGAATCCCCCCTTCTGCTCTGGAAGAGCCCCGAGGTGGCGCTACCGCTGAGCTGAGCATGCCTCAAACCTCTGTGTTGTGAAAGGAGAGTGTGTGGCGGACAGCACTAGGCGCCATGCGTCCGTGGACGGGCTCTTGGCGCTGGATTATGCTGGTGCTGCTGGCCTGGGGCACGCTGCTTTTCTACATTGGGGGTCACCTCGTGAAGGACAGCGAGCATCCGGAACGGTCCAGCAGAGAGCTCTCCAAGATTCTGGCCAAGCTGGAAAGGCTGAAACAGCAGAATGAAGATCTGAGACGCATGGCTGAGACACTCAGGTTGGTGAAATGTTTCAAGTCTGATATTTCTTTCAAATTATTCCATTTTCTTTGTTTATCTTCAAACCTGAGATGCTTGGTCTTTCAGGTACTCTAAGCCAACAGGTTTGAGAAGTCTAATATGTGATATTTGAGCTGGATTGTAATCTTCCACCATTTCCACAAGTTATCCCAAATGTATCTAGCTAACCACAAGCAGTAAATATATAGTATACTATATATATTAATAATATTTTTACTAGTAGATTTTTGTGCTTTTGTCATTTTAATTAGTTATTTAGCTTTAATTTATTAGTTTGAATTTTTTAAGTACTTAAACTTTTTCTTTACGTTGCCAGTCTTAAGTTTAAGTTTCAATATGTGTATTATTTATAATTAAATGTTTAATAATACTAACATTACAGTTTAATATCTAATATTTTTTTTATTTTATGTCAGCATTATTTCAATAAATGAAACATTTGGATTGGGCAAGATTGTTGACTAGTAGTCCTCGAACAACCAAGTATTTAATTGGTCAACAAGTTTATCTTGTCAATAGCGCTTTTGCAGTGCACATTTGTTTTAAAACAACTTTACAGAAAATCCTTGTGTTAATGTTCATAATTTTCTAATATCTCAATGCTTTATAGTTGCTTTTAGCAGATTAGAGCTGAGTGATAATATAGTTTAAATAGTTTGCAATGACATAAACAGTAAGGAGTTGAAATTTGCAAAGCTTTAAAAAGGATGAATTATGAGGGTTGTAACATACTGTTCTTTAGGTTGCTAATAGCTTACCAGTCCTTTCAGCATGGTAAAACCCTCCCAGAGTAGTTGCGTTTAATAATTCATATATTTGAACTGCTACTGACAATTCATCGTGTACAATACATTTCAAGACAATTTAGCCTACTTTCAGACAGATGTTCGGTGTTAGCAATGTTTCTGTTATGCCTTATGATAGTGTAGCTCTATTGGTCTGTTTTCACATGCTAGGTTATGATTGGTCCTCGTCGGCCAGTAGCTGATCTTGTATGGTCAGGTTTGCACTAGTCACTCACTTCCTATCATGTACTGACATTTGACAGATGGCCATTGGGCTAAATTTGAACTGCTTTGCTAGTTAAATGATCATTACCCTTAGGGAAACCTTCTATAATCAACGGATGCAAACGCACTTCCTCACAGTTCACCTGCCTGCTTTCTTCTAAACGCCTGTGTGTTGTGCTTTAAAGCCGTGTTTGCAGTATGCACACTTGTGTGTAATGTGTATTTCAATAAGCTGTGTATTTCAATAATCTGCTTATGCATTATGTAAACTCAGTTATCAGTGTTATTGTAAATTATTAAAATGACCCCGGTGACTTCTTCCACAAATGTGCCCTTTTTCAATTGATATTTGACAGTGATTACATATACATGCTCACATAATCCCAAATTAAAGTTTTTTTTTATTGCTCAACCTATATCTTATAAAAACAGTTCCATGCAACAATTTTATATTCAAGGTTTCTTGCAATGACTGGCCACTCTTTTATAGGACAAGTGGTTTGGAAAAGTAATGCAAGGATGGCCATTTTCCAGCCTCTTTCCCTGACTCTTACAATTTAACTGAACAAACCAAATATGAGCCTAATATTGATTTTTTTTTATGACTGATACTGATTATTTTTTTATGTTTAGATGATCTGATGATCTGATAATCAATATGCAGAAACAATTTTTAATCAGTTTTTATTTCTGCTGTTTAAAACACCAATTATTTCTCATTCAAAGCTAAATAATATTTTAATGTTTTGCTTGCAGAAAAGTGTTTACTATTGAACACACTGTGTAATAGTGTTTTGTCAGGTTTTGTTTTAAAAGACCTATAATAACAAAATGTGACTATTCCGAAATCATGGAAAGTGTTTGGAAGCACCAGCACCGTAAAAAGTATGAAAATTATCCTCCCATGAACAAAAAGAGGAAACCGCACATCCTACTTCCTGACTGGATGTAAACAAGTCAAGAACAACAGATTTTTTTGAGGGGGATGTTTTTTTTTCAGAACAAAGACAAAGGCTTATGATTATACTGTAGTAAAATTGCTCAAAATGGTATATTAAAAATGCTCAAAATATATTAACACTCCAATGTGGCACATATCAGTCTATTCTTATGTTATATTTATTCATTTGGCAGACGCATTTACAGTGTTTCAAACGTCAGTTATAACCGGTTAACGTATAACTATAGGTAAAGTACCTTGGACGCTAACTTATCTGAGGCGATTTAATGCTAACTGTTGCAGTGCCACTGCCTACAAACATTGATGCTAAATAGTGCTAACTAACGTTACGTGAAATAGTAGTGGAATGTCACTTACCGGAAAAAATGGAGCGAAGTAACTTACTCCTACAGTGTCGTTTAGTGCAGTTTATAGCAGAGCAACCCATTTTATGTACGATATTTCAATACAAATGTTCAGAAAGGATACAGAGGTGGTATGATGTGTTGTCAGATCATGGCCGAGACGTCAAATTTCAGAAATTCCACTCGGCGCAGCCCGTTATCAGCTGTCAATCAAAGTTAACCACGCCCTTATTTGTCATACATTTTATACATTTTGTCATACATTACCATAAAAAGTATGAAAATGATCCTCCCATAAAAAAAAAGAGGAAACCGCACATCCTACTTCCTGACTTGATGTAAACAAGTCAAGAACAACAGATTTTTTTGAGGGGATTTTTTTTTTTTTTTTCAGAACAAAGAAGACAAAGGCTTATGATTATACTGTAGTAAATTTTCAAAAGCGTTTTCAAAAAGAAACTGCTTTGAAGGAATGCTTGTTTCAACTGCAGTCAGTTTGAGTGAAGTATTTCTCAGCTACAGATCATTGCATGCTATAGACAATTATACATGATTGAAAACAACTTCTGTATGGGCAATGAAAACCATGAAAAGAATCTGTTGAGTTTAGCAACCTGCCTTTACCGGCGTCACACACGGCAGACTGACAGAAAGAAATATTCATAAAAAAGGAATAGGATCAGTATAAATTAAAGCTCAATTGGCAGCATTTGCGACATAATGTTGATTACCACACCCCCTAAAAAATCTGGATTACTGTGGCACATAACTTATGCTGGGTGTCACAATGCAATGATGACAATCTTTCATTCACATATACTAACCCTGTGTTCAAAGATGCCGCCTCGCCTCCTCTACTATAGAGAAAAAAACAATACCTGAAATTTATAGTATGTCTGAATTCATAGTATTTATAAAGCAGCTGCCGAAAAGTACCTGGATGATCTAGTACTTCCAGCAGGATTCTGAAGTGTGAATCCAAAGGACACTTTATTATCCGATTAGGCAACAGGAGAAGAGTTGTGAATGGCAGTGAAGTGATGCAACTGTAAGTCGCATAATAAAGCCAATATGGCTGATATAGTAGTAAATTCACAATTCATTCATACTACACAAATCCATACTATAAAATACTTTTTTTCGTGAAGTAGTACCTACAAAGACAGTATTCGATTTTGGATGATTGAATCATTTTCTCCGATTCGTTCAAAAACTGATTTACTCAGGAATAAAATGCCAATACTGTGTTATGCTGGGAGCAGTGCAACTATAGATTCTTGCCATGGCTTTGTTTGTAACTATTTTTATTGGACAATAAAAACTGGCAATACTGTGTCTAAAAGTTACTAAATATTAAATTCTTGTTAGTTGAACTAGGTTTGTGTGATATCAAATTTTTGCAATCCTGCTGCAAAACATGAGTGCAGTTGCGTTATAGACCAAACATATAATGGTGACTGAGTGCGACCTGAACGCATGCGTGAATGGTGAGATGTTTTACTACATAAAATTAATGAGAAATATATTATGTCTGTTCCGTTTCCGTCTGTATCATCTCAGTCAGCTTATATAAGACTATGCATGCGCAGTAAGGGGAATTTTCCAACATTTCAGTTTGGATGAGAAACTTTTGGAAAATGCTTACAAATGCTAGTGTGGACAGAGATTATTTTGAAACAAAAACCCAGTTCTCAGATGTATCGGATTGATCACAATTGTCCATTCACACACTAACCCTGTGTCCTTAGTAACCACCTAGAACTCCTTAACAACCTGTTTAGAGCAGTCAGTGTTGTTTGCTGCATGTTTTCAGTAGCTCTGATTTCTCTGATGTAGTAAACTCCTTGAATTTGACTTCTGATGAAGTGTTTGCATAGAGATATTTGACTCCTAAGAGTGTATATGGGTGTGTGCCCTACTCGAAGTAGGACAGAATGAAGAAAGTGAAACGGTTAGCTCTCCTCCTATCTCACCTCAACAGAACAGTGCTGTCAGTCTTTCATCAAGCACTTCCTGTGGGAATTATCACACACGCACTACGATCCCCTATTAGAGTCTGCTGATGCTTCATCTCGCTTTTATATTGACTCCTGTGTAAATGAAAAGGCTGATAATTCACACACAGAGGGTAGGAGATATGTGAATGAGTGACGGGGCAGGGCAAAGATGGTGTTGTGGTTGATCCAAAGAGAGGAGCCTGATGGAAGAGAACGTGTGTGACTCCAGCACTGACACTCACACTCTCACAACAGTGCTGATTAAAACGCACTGATAAACAGTGAGTAGAAGTGAGCTCCACTGCGATGATCACAATTGTCCATTCACATATACTAACCCTGTGTTCAAATATGCCTACTTCCCTACTATATACTATTTGAAAAACAATACTTACAATTAGTAGTATGTCTAAAATTCGTAGTATTTATAAAACAACTGGCAAAAAGTACCTGGTTGATCTACTACTTCCTTAGAGATTCTGAAGTGCTCTGAATCTTTACTATACCATGAGGCCACATGAGACGAGTTGTAAATTGATGCCGTAAGTCTCATGACAATGACAACATTGTGGATATAGTGCGCCCGGATTTCATTCATACTATACAGAACATACATTTATAAAGTGTATTCCTTAAATTTCGCAATGGGTTCATCCAAGTTGGTCATGCAAATTCACTGTATTGTCCAACAGAAAGCTGTGTGAGCTGTGCTTCATACATCGCTACACTATTGACAACAATTTAGAAATTTCCTTAATGTGACTGCAACTTAAAGCAAGTCAGTTCACTCGGCAGCCATCTTGGTAACGCCCGCAGTCAGTGGTTTTTCATGTACTAAGCATACAAATACATCTCCTACCTACTTAAAAGTTATGTTTTTTTATAACATAACTACAATCTGCAATAATATTTGGTATGATACATTTATTTTGTTCAAATTACACTATACTATGTATAAAGAAGACAACGAGTAAATAAAGATCCGATACCTCTATCTAAATGAATGAACGGTAGGGCTTCAGTTCCTACAGCACAACTGTAATGTCTTTGTCCTTTTGTGTTGAGGACTTTTAGTTTGTAGATTTGCTTTGTTCTGTTGTCTGTTTTTCACTGAATTGTTTTTGGGTGTTTCTTGTTAGTCCATTTCCCTTTGTGTGTATATAGCCCTTGTATTTCACTTTTTCTTTGTCAGGTCTCGTTCCTTTGTGGACGTTCCTTTGGTGTTCTGTTTCTTCTGTTCGTCCTAGTTTCTGAATTAATTTAAAAACTTTATTTAATACTACTTTTCTCTGTCTTCATCATGTTTGATAGCCATATTTTGCGTAATGATTTCTCTATTTATTTTTCTCAGAGTGGTTCGTCTCCTTCCTCTTATACTGTCTCTATATATATATTTGCGTTTGTGTAGGAAAACTGAAAAGTAAGAAAGGATAAGGGTGGAGATGGACTTTGGCTGATGAAGCTGATGTTTACCATGATAAGAGCTGATATTTACATTTTTTATGATGACACACAGATATCCCCAAGACATGTGCCAGCATGTGCAAGGCTCTGTGTTTGCCTGGATCTACATTTAAGACAATTTTATATATTATGAAATGTTTCTGATGGATTCATAGCATGAAATGGATTTTTTTTTATCAGCAGCAAATTGCTCTTTCATAGCTCGGGAGATTTAATGAAATAGTCAGTTACACATTCAGGTCTTAGATATTTCTCATAAAATTCCTTGGGAGAAATAAAAATAGAAACAAATGTGATGATATATTTGGATGGCATATCTAATATATATATATATATTAGATAATATATATATATACATTAGTTTACATTAGTTTAAATAGTTTAAATATATCTATACATTAGTTTACGATGTTTATTGGGTTTATTGATGCGTTCAAGGAGTAAATCAGACGCTTTTTACTAAACTTATGCTTAGGGGTGTGCCGGGATGCATCATACGTATACTGGCTTACTGGCATGCAAGACAAAGCATGCAGGTTAACCCTCTGGGGACCAAGGGGTTTTTGGGGCCCTTGGGATGTTTTGACGCACTGATATTTGTGCTTTTTTCAGTTATTTATAAATATGTTAATGGTAAAGCTGTAAATTCACTCTATATAGCACAAACGGGGCTACCATAATATGTGAGCAACATGTATGTACATGTTTGTATTTTTGAGAGAATATTATTTATGCATGGTTATTGAAAAAAATAAAAATAAAAGTTTCTGAAATAAGGCCACAAAACACATATTGATTATTTCTTCACAAGACTTTTGAAAATTGTATCACATAGTCTAGAATATTTGCTCCAAAACTATGTGAGAATCATCCTGACTACTCATTCAGATAAGTCAATAAAGTCTTTTAGAATGTGTATGACGTGTTTTGTTTGAGAAAGCTTTATGCGAGGAGGCGTGATCTCTCATTAATATGTGTGGCATTTCACACCTGAGAAAGACAAAGACCCTCCCATAATGGCCCTATTGGGGATATGTAAGACGGGATGTGTAATAATGGACACTCTGTTAAACCACCTGATGTACGCAGATGATTTAGTTTTATACTAAAGGGCTGTTGAATGCTTGATTCTGATTGGTTTTCTGATTACCCCCAGTACTGTTGGGTTCCAGCAGTTGTTGGATATATGCTCCAAGTATGGGGGTGAGTTTGATGTACAATGCAAGGAAGAGTGTTGTGTTGGTTTGTAGGACTAGGGAAGATCAGAAGCTGCACTTTCCTATGTTTTACCTGTCAGGGCAATGTATCTGTGCATCTAACTGTATAAAATATCTTGGGCATATCATTACTGACAAGATGGAAGATGATGCTGACATGTATAGGCAAAGACGAATGTTGTATGTACAAGCGAACATGTTAGTCAGGAAATTTCATTACTGCTCTGATGATATGAAAGTGCACTTGTTTCGTGCTTACTGTACCCCTATGTATGCAGTCCCATTATGAGTCAACTACAGAAAGGAGACCATGCGAAAACTGCAGGTAGCATATAATGATTGTCTGAGGATACCGCTGAAGAAGCCCAGGAGCAGCAGCGCAAGTAAGCTTTTTTGTGACTTGAGGCTAAGCTGTTTACAGGTTCTCTTGAGGAACCTAATGTTTAAGTTTATGGGTCGACTTGATGAGTCACGAAACTATATTATAGTAAGGCTCACAAGTCCCAGGTGTAGCTCGGTCCGATATCAATCACACCTATGGAAGCATTGGTATGAGTGCCATTTAAAGGATTATTCCGGTATTTAACACTTTGAGTCTATTTTCTAGTTTGTTTTGGATGAACTAGAGTGGTGGACTTAGAAATGTTGACGATGGGTCCTGTCTCGACTTTTTGACTATTTTAGAATCGCCTCTGAGCGCTTCAGAGTGGTTGTCTACGAGCATACTGAAACATGTCCTTAAAACAACCCTTAACGCTCGTTTTTCAAAACTGTGCAACTCACCGAGTGATTAGTGGTGTTCGTTGATGATTAAAAACAAATATATGTATGCTTTCAATCCGTGTTATTTACTATAGTGGAACTATTTTTTCAGATACCTCACAACCGCGTATAAACTTCCGCTCGATATTTGAGTCTGAAGCGTTTGCACACTCCCGGCCACTTGATGGCAACAACCACTTTGCCGGAGTTGCTCTGCTCACGCTAGCCTACTGAGAGACGGAGAACCGACCAAAAAGACTACAACCAAATGTAAACAGACCCCTTTCGGTATCCGGTAGCGCAGTAATATCAACGAGCACTGAGGCTCCAACAGACATCAATGGAATTTAAAAAAATGGCAAATAAAACACGACAGAAACTGTATTTCGCTACACTACTTGTTTTGGAACATCAACGAACACCACTAATCACTCGGTGAGTTGCACAGTTTTGAAAAACGAGCGTTAAGGGTTGTTTTAAGGACATGTTTCAGTATGCTCGTAGACAGCCACTCTCAGAGGCGATTCTAAAATAGTCAAAAAGTCGAGACAGGACCCATCGTCAACATTTCTAAGTCCACCACTCTAGTTCATCCAAAACAGACTAGAAAATAGACTCAAAGTGCTAAATACCGGAATTATCCTTTAAGATTTTAATGAAAAAGGGTGTATTGTACATGTTTATGTAAAAATGTTTTTTTTTCTCTTCTTTTTGTGTGGTGTATGTCCTATTGTTGGGCCTAGAGCCTGTAATAAAGATTATATATTTAGTTATTTGAGTTCATATCGAGATCTCTGACTTGATTGCAGAATTATTTTGTAAGCTTTGCTCAATTCGCTCTCCATTTAATCTTATTACTATCTTGGAGAAACAATGGAGAGATTTAATTTAAGATTTTGCTTTGATTTCAATAAATGGCTGTCCAGCCAATAGATGCTGCCGAGAGGCCACGCCCACGTGAGCTAAGAGCCAGTCACAGCATGAGGTCCTTGCCTGGCATTGCATCGCCATAGCGACTGTGATTCTGGATTCACTGACAGTCCATTAGTACCTACTAAATGTGACTAATTACACTTGGGTTTAGACTTGGCCTTTTATTTGGCCTCTCTATTTGGTGCAGCTGTAATAAAAAACATCAAACTGTAATTAGCTTTGATTTAGGTCTCCCACACACAACTCACATTGACAAATTTCCAAAACAAACTATTCCACACCACCACCAGTCATCTGTAAAAGTAAAAACACACACTTATTTCAGATCCTACTCACATTTGTATAACAAATGTGCACTTTAGGAGCCTCATCATTTGCAAACAGGCACAGGCAGTCATTGACTTCACGCACACACATAGCACATGCTGCGGCAGAGCTGGGATTTAACAGTTCATTTTACCTAAAATAATATTTGTATTGTACCAATAACTGCAGTTACCAATAATCTTACCTATTTTATTCCATAGAAATGGACATTTGCACCGATTTTAAATGTACTTACCATTTATTAACAGCAATTTCTTCAATAATTAAACATTAATTAACACCTATTTTATATAGGGCTTAGTTCAAATATTCTGACCGTGAGTTGGGGCTCCTTAACAGATATTGTTTTCCTTTCATCTGGCTTTTAATTATTGATGTACCTTTTGAAATTTCTGAAGGCACACAAAGAAAGTGATTTTTTTTTTCTGCAATCAAAGATCATTAGAACAGAACAGATTTTACTCAAAAGGAAAACTGACAGCTTCCTCTATAATTCATTGAGGTCCAGCCTTTAAAGCTCTTTATTTAACTTTTGTACTTGTCCTTATGAAAAATTAACACAGTTCTTGTGTAGTATCCATAGTCTAACTGGGCTATTTGTAATTCGACTAGGTCAAATCGTCCGTTAGGTTTCTATAATTTAAAATGTGTTATTTGTTACGAAAATAATGCTAAACACATTTAGTTCTACTGCTATCAAATTTCTGACAAAATGTCATATTTGCTACGGTTTGTGTTAATATAGTTGATAGTTAAACCATTTTTTTTAATTGCTCATGTAATTCTCAACCTGTATGCCTTTGTGTATAAACACAAAGGAAGGTATGTGTTGCAGTGTTTGGTTTGTTTGTTTTTAAAAAAAAAAATTCCACACAATGAAAATCAATAGTGTCCATTGTATAGAGAAAAACATTATTCAGAATATTTTCTTTTATGTTCGACAGAATATTCAAGAGGGGGGTAAAAGATGACAGAATTTTCATTTTTGGTGAACTATCCCTGTAAGCATTGAGTCAAAGGGTTTTCACACAGGCATTTCTTTGTTGAATTTAAATGTGTAAGTGTATTATATTATTATTATTATTATTATTATTAGGGGCCAAGCACCGAAGGTGCGGAGGCACCTATTGTATCTGTTCCCGTTCTTATTATTATTATTCTTCCGACTTGGTGTCTATGGCAGCCCATAGATCCGATTGCGGGAAAGTTGTTTTGGTTTGACATTCTGATAAAGGACAGTCCCAACATTAAATACACCAATTTTGGTGTTTCTAAGTCATTCCCTCTAGCGCCACCACCTGTCCAAAGTTTCACTTTTATTTTGCTAATAACTTTTGAACCGTAAGGCCTATCATCAAAATTCTGTTTTCCTCTTGTTCCTGAGCTCATGACGATTCGATTATTTTCCGTCATAAATATATGGCCGCCATCTTGAATTTTCCAAAAAAGCTACTTTTTCGAACTCGTCCTAGACGGTTTGTCCGATTTGTACAAAAATTTAATCAGATAATCTACAGACCATGATGACAAAAAGTTATAAAATTCAAGTTGATTCGCTCAACCGTTTTTAATAAACCTACGAACAAATTTTACGTAGCGCTTGCGAAAACAAACTTAAGGCTGTATCTCCGCAACGCTTAATCGTATTCAGACCAAACTTGGTACATGTCATCACAAGCATGACCTGAGGCAACATGCTGCGTTTTGGCGCAGCGCCACCTACTGGTCCGGAGATACGAAAAAAGGCTATTTTTGCTTATAACTTCTGAACGGTTTGTCCAAAAATCATAAAACTGGTCTCGTTAGATTCAGGGCGTCATGCCGAGTCGACTGATATCCAATTTTCCCAGATCGGCCATTTTGTCTGTCGGCCATTTTGAATTATGTGCTAAAATGCTGTATTTTCTGAACGCATGAACGAATTGTTACGAAACTCGGTATGGGTCATCAGTACATTGCCCTGAAGGAGCCTGAGAAGTTTCGAAACAGCGCCACCTAGTGGTGAATTTTTTTTCAAATGCTTATAACTCTGGCTGTGGTTGACTTATTTTCACGAGAGTAATCTTTTTGAGTTCCTGAATCCTTGCCGAGTCCACAGATACCAAATATGCTTAGGTTTTCTTTACGGTTTGTGTAGCGTTGCGATTTAGCGCGAAAAAAACATTTGGCTATATCTTCGAAACCACTTGTCCGATCGAGACGAAACCACCGTCAGAAGTTTGGAAACATAGGTCGATAGCTATACACCAATGCCCAAATGCGAAAATATTGATAGTAAGGGGTAGAAAAATCCAAACAAAGTCATTGTGTCAGTCATTTTTTAAGTGTTTTTTCATATAAATGTCTATAACTCTGAAGCGAATTGAGATCTTTTCACCAAAATTGACACACATATGTATGGGCTCACTCCATAGGCGTCATTTACGGGGGGGACGGGGGGGACATGTCCCCACCACTATTTGCCAGGGTCGATTTTGTCCCCACCACTTTCGAAACATCTCGCGGTACGGATGTAGCCTACCAATACAACTAACACATCTCCAGTTAACTAGCAGAGCATTCGTTTCGTTCGTTTGTTAAATAAGAGGTGATCTAGCGCTAACATGTTGTTTTTTTAATCAAGTGATCATGTGCTCGTTGCCTCTGCGATCAGTGGCGCGGATACCGTGTTCTGTTGTGGCTCGCGCACGCGCCGCAATGTCTTCACTCGGACGCACGCTTCAATCTGTTGCGGAGATTCTCTATTCGTTCGGGTGAAATCGCAAAACAAACGCATCCCTGCTTTATACAACCACTGATAAACAGTATTGGTTTTGATAAGGGGGAAAAAAACTATTCGAGTGCTGATTAGAACCCAGAACCTCTGACACGCTTGGCAAAAATTCTGATTTAAATTTAAAAAGCTGGTTATGTCTATTTTGATGTTTCTGCGCAAGTTCAGCATGTGTTCGGGTTTGATCAGAGCATGTGAGCGGAGAGCGAATTTCTGAATATTCCGCTCTGCTCGCTCATTCCGCAGGGTCGCTCGCTCAACCCTGGTCTGCTGGTTCTAACTTCGAAGATATGTGGAATAAGGCCTATTTCCCCCCCTAGTCGACTAGTTGTTCATTTAAGGCATTAGTGGACAAATCGCCCCTTTATATTAATTTAATTAAATAGGGCAGTCTAGGCTATAGCCTAGTATGGAAGCTTGTTTCCGCCATAGAATAAAACATTTTAAAAGATAATTGGGACTTTTTATCTCACAATTGCGAGTTTACGTCTCACAATTCTGACTTTATTTCTTAGAATTGCAAGATATAAAATCAGAATTTCATGAAATAAAGTCAGAATTGCGTGAAATAGTCGCAATTGCTTTTTATTTATTTATTTATTTTTTACCCCAGACTAGTTTATATCTCACAATTCAATTCTGACTTTGTAACACGCAATTGCGACTTTATATCATGCAATTCTGCCTTTATATCTCCCAATTGCGTATTATAAACTCAGAATTGCGAGATATAAACATGCAATTCTGTGAAAAAAGTCAGAATTTCAAGCTATATTTCTCACACTTTATATCACGCAATTTTGACTTAATAACATAGCCTACAATTGCGACTTTAGGCCTATATCACGCAATTCTGACTTTATAGCTAACCTGGAATTGCCACTTTATATCACGTAATTCTGAGATAAAAAGTCAGAATTGTGAGATTAAAAAATACATTACATTTTTTATTTTTCACTCTGTGGCGGAAACATGCTCCAGTTGTCGTGCAATGCATGTGATTGTGCCGGCGCCTTATTACATTGTCTGCTATTTATTTACTTCTTATTTAGGCAATTATACAGGCAATTGGTTGATAAAACATTGATCAAAATTAAGATACAATTTATACAAAACGAAAATCTTTTTAAAAAAGTATTTCTATAAAACAAAACTCAAGTGGTCAAAATAATGTTTACCCACTGTCTCCAGAAATATTGCAGCTTCAGTGCTTATCATTAGCTTGTGAAAGTGTGAAAATAATTTCCAGTAAAGGACAATGTTGCAACAGTCGTTGTTTAGGTACCTTAAATGCGCACGTACAGTCTCTGAGTCATCGCTGCAACCAGAAGATGAAGGAGAGCTGAGATCCACATCACCTAGCACATCTTCTTCGCGTCTCTGCCACCCGCTATAGTGCGACTATATGGCAGCTAGCGCAACCAGCGCCGTTGCTAGGAGGGCGCCAGCGCCTCTGCCTATCCCATGAGTCCTAATAAATGCAATTCCAACTATTTCTGAAGTGCTTTATAAAGAACACCGCTTTTTCCTTTATCTGTAAACGCAGCCCAGGTATGATGCGTAATGGAGATTCCTAAAGCGCTCTTCTTCTCTGGTCAGAACAACGGAGAGAGATTGCGGATAGGTCCGTCCTGACTCCTATGCACCGAAACTTTTTAACAATGCAACAAAAATATTTAAAGAGCATCAAGCTATTGAAATCTATATTATGTACAGATATATTAGTCAGTAATTTTTATTAGGTTAAACAGTGATTGGATAACGTTTTTAATTTAAGGCCCACCCACAATTGGTCTGGCCCATCCAAACCTGGAATCCTGGCGCCGTAAAAACAAAGTAGGCTACTATTTAACCCCCCCCCCCACCCATCACATTCTTGGACGGACATCATCACATCTTTGTATACATTTTTTATTTATGTACATCAGTAGGCCTAAGCTACATCGTCTTTCAAAACATGACCTGCGCGAAAGAGAAAAAAAATTGTTTATGTACCCAGCACTTTTGAAAATGCACTTCCGAATGCGTCTCTGTCCCCAGCACATTTCAAACCAAACTGACGCCCATGGCTCACTCTGAGGACACATAAAAAAATTGTGGGACTGAGCCTCTTGGTGGCGCTATAATAGAACAAAACATGAATTTCCCATTGACTTCAATACAGTTTTGTGAAATAAAATGCTATACTAAACAAATGCATTGATGTAGTATTAAGAAACTCAGAATGTGCCAACAACACCATCCCCTGAAGGTACTAAAAATATTTCGAAACAGTGCCACATAGTGGTCAAAAGATATAACAAAATTTCCAAAAAGGCTAATAACTTTTGAATAAATCTGCCTGTTGAAATGCCACTGGTCTTAATAGATTCCTTGGGTCAAGCCGAGAACATAGATACCAGGTTTTCCTTATTTGGACGAACTTCCTGTCCGCCATCTTGATTTTCAGTCAAAACCTACTTTTTCGAACTCCTCCTAGACCGTTTGTCCGATTTTTACAAAAAACGAATCATATCATCTCCAGCCCGTGCCGACTAAAAGTTATATATTTCGTGTCGATAGATGAAACCGTTTTCGTATAGCGCAGTAGCAAAGTTGAGGCATGATGCTAAAAGCACTATTCGGGCTTTATCTCTGCAATGCCTTGACATATTGACACCAAACTTTATATGTGTCATTGTCACTTCACTCTGACCACATCACATCAGTTTTGTAACTGTGCCACCTATTGGTCGAAAGTAATAAACCATTAAATTATCTTAAAAGTTGCTGTATATATGATTTTTTAGCCATTTATCCAAAGTTCTCTTAAAATGTCTTTAATTGCTCATTGCTGCAGTTGGTCTGCCACTCCCACCCATGATGGCATCTGTTGCCGCTTCTTGCGCTTGGCCCCGGTAATGGCTGCTTGCAGCTATATTTATTATTATTATTATTATTATTAAAGGTGCTTAAATATCATTAAGGAATATTCAGTCCCTTTTAACCCCTGCCTGTATGCTAAGAATAAGGGGTACACTTAAGCCTGAAATACACTACACAACTAAAATATGAAACAGATTTTTAAAACACTAGGCATCATACACTTGCCGACTTTTTACAAAGAAAAACTAGGCACCTAATACATTAAATGACTGAGGATCACACATAAAAAAAAGATCTATAATTGCTCAAAATATAAAACATATTTGTTATCCTCCAAATGGATGGAATGAAATCATTATTTGATGGAATCATAGTCTAATGAATATAAAGCCTGTGCCTCTACATAAAAGTATATCATCTACCCAAAATCTGCAGAATTGACTTTCAGCAATTAGTGTTGACTCGTCCAGACTACAAATTGGAGCATTAATCTTGGCAAAAGTACATTCCAGCCTGTAGTAATATTCACAATGATATTTGAGACTAAGCCAATCAGTTTAATACTTATGATATTGTTTGTAATCTATCACCACACAAGTAAGACCACACAAATTTGTTTCAGCAGCTTTAACACAATGGCACTGTGGAACAGCACCATGAACTTATTAGAGGGACAATCCCTCTGCAGTCACCTGGGGTTAAGTGCTTTGCTAGTGGCACAATAGTGATGGCTCTCGGCTCACTTCTTGCGGGGTTTAAACCAGCAACCTTCCGGATACAAATCCTGAGCTTGCATTACGCTTGACACGGTCAGTCATAGTGTAACTGTAGTCATGTTGTGGCATCATCGAGTTCTTGTTCAGCACATCTATATTTCTGTCACACGTGCACCTACACACCAGGTGTCAAACAAAATGTCCTCCAATTCGTCAGTAATGTCTGTTTGCTACCTCACTGGCAGCTCTTGTCACTCTGAAATGTTCTCATAGAGGGTCAAAACCATAGCCCACAGCAAGCCGTTGGTACTGAGTGTGACAGTTTTCTGCATCTTTCACTTACGGTTCTCACACTTATTTTCATCCTGTCTGCTTTTTGTGTAAGTGTATGTGTCCTACTTTGGTACAAGTGTCTCTGTGGGCTGCAACAACATCTCGCAAGAGTTCAGCATCAGCAGAAAACACGAAGCCTCGTGGGATTTCCATCACACCTCTCTGACAGCCGTTCCCAAACTCTGGTGTGTTTCTAAATGTTTCTCTCTGCCCCTGCTGTGAGTGATGTGGCCTCATTAGCTGGTGATTGCTGGTTATGTAATGCCACATGATGAAGCTCGGGTTTCTGACGAGAGGTGATGTATAAGGAGAACAGAAAGAGAAAGAGAGAGGAGGGAGGTCAAGTGAATTGTGTAGCCTCTATTGTTACTGGCTTAGAGAGAAAACCATCTACTGTTTCTCACACATACACTAATGTCTTCTTGTGGGGACAGTTTAGGAGGTTTATGTTTTTAAAGTGTGTGTCAGGACTGTGTTAGCTGTGCCAGTCTAAAAGACAAGATTGTCTTGCACTGTCAGAGACATTTAGGCTTTTACTCAATTACACTATATTATTTAAAAGTATGGAGTCAGTAAGATTTTTTTAAAGAAATGAATGCTTGATTTAATTAATAAAATGCATTTGTAATTTACAAAAGATTTCTATTTTAAGTGCTTTTCTTTTGAACTTTCTATTCATCAAAGAATGATTTCTGAAGGATCATGTTACACTGAAGACTGGAGAAATGGTGCTGAAAATTCAGCTTTATCACAGAAATAAATTGCATTTTAGCCTTGGAGATCATAAGAGACTAATTTTTATAAATATTTTTACCAACCCCAAACATTGAATCATAGTGTACGTGAACACCAATACTTCTAGCTGGTTGATTTCAAACATCGATATGTTCCGAAAAATTTCAGAATGTTTCATAATGTAATGCAAGTACATGTTGCAATTCATAGTGTTGCCACAAGAGGTGCTGCAGTGAGCATTAGCATAAATTTCCTTCTTCTATGGTCAGTTTTCTCTGTTTGGTCATGGCAGATCAGGGTTGTGTTCCACTTTGCTTTAGACATACACTCGCAAACTTCTCTAAAGTACTTCCCCTCATGAGAATCCCCACAGCCGATTTGGAAGTGCGTTCCACTTTGGACACGGTTCCCGCCAGAAATGGGCAACTCAAGCCATGTACTGTAAGCAATGATGCGCATCTGAATCCATGAGAGAGGGTGAAGTTAACATAGCGAGGGAAGAGCATACAACTGTGAAGTGGAGTGCAGCACAGGGGTTTAATAAAAATGCTGCAGCGCACATTTCAGTATTTGTGCCTTTTTTCAGGTAAAATACCTAAACATCCTTATAACCCTACCCATCACAAAAAAACTTTCAGCAAATTTAATATGATTTAAAAGCCGTTTTCCTCTTGGGGTCCAAAAATGTTTTCTGATAATGCCATCCTTGTGGGGACATGTTTTGGGAAGACTTTAAAAGTGTTTTTTAGTCGGTTGTGATAATATTTCACTATATAAGTGAGAACATTTGGCCCTCACAAGTACAACCAAACCTACACACACATCACACATAAACCCCATTTCGCTCATTTCCTTTCTCTCTTTTTGTTTTCGTCCTTGACCAGCCAAGAATGACATAAATGTTTGACATGGCAATTTTTCTCCAATTCCAGATTCTCCTTCTCATTCTCAGTTTCAACCATCTTTCTTTCTCTTTTCCTCTGTCATTCCTTCTGTTGACAGACATCCATATGACCAATTGCATCCAGGAGAAATGGCAATGTGTTGTTTACCATTTCAAAACCCTATGCACGCCTTCCCACGGATGCATTTCCATCCCTCTCTCCTCTTCCGCAGCCCAATCCTTATTTTTCCTCCCCCTCTTTCTCTCTATTGCTGTCTCTCTTTCTTTCAGGTGAGGCAGTTTTTCACAATGCTTTCCATTCACTCCAAACACTTTTCAAATACAGCTCAGATTTCCACTACAACCCCACTGCAAGGGCACCGAGCTGTGCATGAGAAAAAGGCGGACCGAGTTCTGCGATGTGTGTGTTTGCATGTACTTTAGCCACAAAATCTGACGAAACCGTTCATAGGGGTGTTTGAAAACATCCTTGTGTGGAATAATATTTGTGAAATTAGTTTGTTATTATTTTTATAAAAATGCAAAAAAAGTTTTCTTTTAGGGTTTACCGGTATATAATTTTTTTTTTATTTTTGTACATAGCTTATATAGGCCTAAAACACAAAGATGTATTTTATTATTATTATTATTATTATAAATAATTAATAAATGAGAGATTATTATAAATTAGGGGTAAGGTTACTTTTTTTATTTGACTTTTTTTTATATTTTATTTTTAATTAATTTTTATTTCTAATATTCATGATCTTTTTGTATAGTCCGTCAATTTGTAGCTGAAATAAAATTAGTTTATGTACAATCCAGGGTTTCTGTATATTCATGCAATGCAATAAAATATATCCAATTCATTTCTATACATTTTTTTGCAATCTTACAATCTTGACTAGCCCTAAAAATTACATAATATTAGAGGTTAAAATTAACAGAGCTATTGTTTTCAACTGCTATTTATTTTCAGAAATAATAATTAAACTCAAATAAAATCTTTGTGTGCCACTCTGCTAATAAGATACATATATATGTGTTTATTTATTGCTAACTAATAACTTTTCTGAGGTAAATGCAATGTTTAGTGACATTTTTCACAAGCTGTTTTTTTTTACGTCTTTCTGTGATTGAAACACAGATTAAGCGATTACATGAGACATTATTCATTTCAGTAAGTTGTACTGTATCTTCCATACCTTTTGATGTTCTTGCATGTTTTTTCGAGCTATAACTTTAAGGTGGAAGAATAAACTTAAACTTGAACTGAGGTGATAAAATGGACAGAATTTGAAAGCTGAGACTTAGTTGCTTATCACAAGTAACATAGCACAAAATTCTTTGCGATTATTGGAAGGGAGCAAATAATGTTTGGTGTAAGGAAAGACCGCAGACAACACTGGCTTGAACTATGATATACTGGCTTATAACTGGCTTTAAATTTTATATTTGAACTGTTAATGCATTATTGTCACGTTAACTTGCCCTGAATTCAACAAAAAAAGATTTTCTTTACACAGTATGAGTTATAGTCTGAACACTTTTTTTCCACCCCCTTTTGATTGACAGGATATAATCGGTCATGATCATCGGCTGTTTTTAAAGCTACACTGTGTGATTTTTACCCCCATCTAGCGGTGAAAAGGTATGACCATCCAGTGAATATTAGTTTCTGTTCTTATCAATTCCGATTTCGTTTTAACTCCTACGGTGGCCAATGTAGTCCAAGATTAACATGGCTTCCAGTTCGACCTCGTCCACATTCGACACGGTGCCATCGAGTGTTAAAGCGCGAAAGGCGAAGCTTGAATTAACGGCCTATGTGCCTCTTTGGCTAATGTACTTTCAAGATGGAGGGGCAACATGGTGACCGCCATTAGAACCCCTTACCCGTATGTATTTTCAATGGCATATTATACACTCACGGGAATACTTTATTACTTGAACGAAGTAAATATACATTAATGAGCACATATATTTTTGAAAGAACTAAGTGTTTTTAGCTAAGAATAAACTAAAAAAGTTACACAGTGTAGCTTTAAACAATCGACCGATAGCCGATGAGTAGTGAATATTAGAGATGCAACAATGGGTTCCGGCCGATAAAAGCAGAATGAAGTGGCCCTTAGGTAATATGAGTCTGAGACTCCTGGTGTATGGAAATTATAATTGGCTTTATAGAAAAGCAATAAAAATGGTATGTCCCAATTAGATAGCTAAGGATGGAGAGAGGAGGGAGGAGAGAGAGAGAGAGAGAGAGAGGAGAGAGAGAGAGAGAGAGGAGAAGAGGAGAGAGAGAGAGAGAGAGAGAGAGAGAGAGAGAGAGAGAGAGAGAGAGAGAGAGAGAGAGAAAATGAGAATGCATGATCTTTAGTCTAGTAAAGGTAGTCATCTCATAAATGCACTACATTTGGCTGAAGGAGTGTCAGGGAATGATGGAGGTTCAGGTCTTGGGATGTTCGTCGGTAATGAAATTTATAAGATGGAAATGTGTGTGTGTTAGACTTGAGGAGCCCATGCTCGGCAGGCTTCGGTCAACTGTTTGTGAGTCTGTGTGTGATGAATAGCCCCTGCCACCAAATGAATTGCCCGCAGTGGCTGCCGCAACTGATCATTGCATTAAATTGGAACTGGAAGCAAGGAGCAAAGGCCCCTGGGAAATTAGCCAACCACAATTCACCTTGACCCAGTAGGCCACACGTTCACTCTTGCTCACACCGGTTCAAATGATCATAAGCGTTAACGCACAGCGCACGAACATGCCAGTTCCCCGGCAAGGGCCATGCTAACATGTCATTCTCTCTCTCTCTGTCTTCCAGGTTACCTGACGGACAGGCCGATGGTGGTCCTGGAGCCGTGGGGAAATTACGTAAACTTGAAGAGCAACTGATCAGAGCGAAGGAGAAGATCAACTCTTACCGTAGTCTCCCTGCTGATGGTGTGTAAATACACACATGTTTATTCAAATAAATGCACACCACAGAATTCTATAGTTTTTATGTAAAGCTAACAGAACAATAGGATCTTTTTCTGCTGATCAGGCCAATAGTGTACATGTATACTTGCCTACCTGCATTTTACTGGCTGAACCAGCTATATTATATATAATTTAATATAAATATAAAGTACAGTAACTAATCCAAACCAAACCATAATGTTTTGCAGTTTTGGCTTTTTACCCTTTAAGGATGTCTCGAGACATTCCCAAAGGGAGGTTTTGTAAGTGTTGAGTAAACAGCCGCGTGTGGGTATGTGTGTGTGTGTATGTGTGCGCGCGTGTGTGTGTGACGGCTCTTTTTCAGATGTGCAGTAATAGCTTCATGTTAATACTGAGTGAAGGAAAGATGAAACGTGTCAAATTAATAGGAATCCTTTTAATATGGATGAAAAGTGTGTGTATGAGAGTGAGTATTTGCAGTGAAGGACGGTCATATCACTACAGGCGTCTGTGTAAATCGTCCTCTATCCACCCTTTGCCTTCAGTCTACAGACACATGCATATATACTGTGGCCCCAAAAAGTCTTTAGACTCTCCAGACACATTTAAAAATAAATGTAATTCTAAATATTTTATATAGTGTATATATTTATTAACTTATATTTAAGACTTTATGTGGACCAGCAGAGATCCAGGGATGCTGGTTTTCTTATGCTAGTAGAAGTAATGCGAGTTTTGAAGTACATCAGAAATCGAATGGGGCATCAGTTTACAATCGGGACTTTGTTGTGTCGCGCCACATTCAGTGTAGACAGCATCATTGATTATAATGGGTTCTATTTCCTTTTGTCACGTTGGTCCTGCTCGCGTCTGATGTAGACACGGTGTTAAGCTTTGAACCTGTCCTCAGTCCTGTATAATAACCCAACACACACACACACAACCTCTGTGGCTGGTTTCTGGGTCATCAGCTCTTATAGTATTGCAGTGAATGATCTTTTGAGAGGAAGCACTAGAGAAACACTATACACAGAGGATCACAGCCGTGTCCCGGATTGTTTTACGGTCCACTGATACTCTTAATGAATGACACCGCTTTTTAATCCCACACACAACTTTGCGCTGCCTATAGCATCCACACATGTACACAGGACACACAGACTGTACACACATTCATTTGTATAGCCAACAGCACGAAACAAACGCTCTACACCTCCATCCACATATGAACACAAATGCTATTTGCTGCAACTTTAATGAGTTTTTTTTAATGGATGACGTCAGTCAATATAGATATCTAAAGAGCATAGTATATAATGCATAATGTTATTATTTTTGGTTTAAAAACAATGAGCAGATTACATATATATATATATTAACTATTTTAATATATTTTACAATGTCATTTATTCATGTGATTACTCCAGTATTCAGTGTCACCTGGTCACTTCAGAAATCATTATAATATGCTGATTTGGTGCTCAAGAAACATTACTTATTATTGTTATTGTTGTATGTTAAAAGCAATTTTGACAGGATTCTTCGAAGAACAGTTTAAAAGAACAGCATTTATTTTGAAAAGAACATTATAAACAAATGCTTGTTTTTGCATGTGTGCAGGGCCAGGAAAGGACCAGGAGGAGCTAAGGAGGAAGGTGGAGAACGGTGTTAGGGAACTGTGGTATTTCGTACGCAGTGAGGTGAAGAAACTGGCACTGATGGAGACTGGAGCACTACAGAAACATGTTGACACACTCCTGCAGGACCTGGGACAACAACAAAGGTTATACACACAAATATGTATACATCATGAATACACTCACATACATTTTGACCAGTAAGGCAGATATGCCTGTATTATAAATCTAACTACCTTCAAATATTCGGGGTGGTAAGTTTTTTTATTTTTTTATGTATTTCATCCCAATGATCAAAGCTGAATTTTTAGCATCATTATTCCAGTCTTCAGTGTAACATGATCCTTCAGAAATCATTTTAATATGCTGATTTGCTGCTCAAGAAACATTTCTTATTATCAATGTTGAAAACAGATGTGCTGATTAAAGGGGTGGCTCGGAATTTTGGACATCGGGCCTCATTTCCAAGTGAGCCTTAGTGTTATCTATCAGTAGAGACATTTTTTAAAAATCATCCAGTCGTCCCAGTTGCGTAGTTGGCCGGTGCTAGGCTAGCGCGAATCAATGGATCCAGCTTCCAAAATGGTCACTGCAAATCCTTTTTTAGAGTCCAAATTTAGAGTCTCTGGGGTGTCTCCTTGTCCAAGCCCGAAGAAATAATCCAAATTTGAATCCTTTCTGGATCTTCAAAATTAAATGTGTGAAAACTTCGCGATGAACATTTATTAGGTTTGATTTTGCAATTGCGAAATGCATACCGAATCACCATGTTGCCTTTGTTTACCTCAACAATTATTACTAAGCTAGCTGACCTCCCGACTGTCATGTGCTTCTGTTCTGTTTACTTTTTGACGCAGTAACGTTACTACTAACCGGAGCGAAGTATAATTCCGCCGCTGCTGAGAAACTAGTTCCTGTAAATGTAATGCAATCATTAAGATGAACAGGATAGTTTGATTTCTGACATTATTCTCTCAACGGACACTTACATCGATAGTCTGGTGTTATAATTGATTTGCTTTTAGTGTACTGTGGAGTGGGTAAAACTGTTTTATGGCATGCTAAAGCTGGATCCATTGATTCGCGCTAGCCTAGCACCGGCCAACTACGCAACTGGGACGACTGGATCAATTTTAAAAAAAAAATGTCTCTACTGATAGATAACACTAAGGCTCACTTGGAAATGAGGCCCGATGTCCAAAATTCCGAACCACCCCTTTAATATTTTTGTGGAAACCGTGACGGATGTTTTGATGAATATAACATTCAAAAGAACAGTATTTGTTTGAAATAGAAATATTTTGTAACATTATAAAGGTCTTTACTGTCACTTTTGATCATTTTGCAGCATCTTTCTAAATAAAAGTATTTTTTTAAAAGTCTTACGTGCCACTTCATTTTGAACATTAGTAAACTAAATATGAGATATTAAACAAAATATCTATATATTCGCCCCCTGAAATCATTTTTCCTTGTTTGAGGTCATATTCTAAACATATAAAAACACAACATTCTGTACAATTACGATAAAAACTGAATAAATGAATTTAAATAATAGTCTGAACTCTGAACAATTATTGCTCTTATTTAGGAAACCAAATCAACTTCAAATACAACAATAGCTTTAAAAATATATAAAGATAGCATAACATAAACACTCTGCAAGGATACATTTGAAACGATTGGCCAGTCCCTATACACTCATTAAATCTGCATTACACAAATAACTTGATAAGCCTACAATACAATATAATGACATACAAAAAGAAAAAAATCACTACATAAGCTTTTTCCACTACATTTTAAATATTTGATGTACAGGCATCAAAACCATTTATTTTACAATAGAAAACTTTATCAAATTTTTTTTTTGGCACAAGCTCCACTTTGACTTGTCCTAATCATGTACTACATTTTATTTAAAGGGGAAAAAACTCTCTCCGTCTCTAATCTCTTTCTAAACAGCTGTAATCTCATGTGGCAGTAATACCATTACTGAGGTTTAATGGGTGTGTATGTTTAGATCAGTGCGTTTTCTCACACTTGAGAAGGCGACCATGTAATGCCGAACAGACGCATACAAATTTTAATCATTACTAGAACAGTCTTAATTGTATTGTGGATGATTAGCAAGGCATAGGCCAGGCTGACTTTAGTTTGTGGATGTAAAACTAATTTAATATTATTTCTTTCCAAAATGCTCTGTAATTAGCTATAATCAATGGGTTTAACTAGCAGAAACGCTGTGATGTGGTTGATTGTAGTTTTGTGCTGTGTTTTACAGTGGTGTTAATGTGATCTTTAGGTCCATCATGACAGACCTGTATCATCTGAGCCAGGCAGACGGTGCTGGAGATTGGAGAGAGAAGGAAGCTAAAGAAGTGTCCGACCTAGTACAGAACAGAATCATGTATCTACAGGTACATCACATACTCGCCTTAATGGTTTTCCTTTTTCTTTTTTAGAAGGGCCTTATCATATTTATGATTACATTTTCAGTCATTTGTCCCTTGAGTTCGAGTAGATGGCATTTGTGGCTAAGATTTTGATTCAGTTCTGTAAAAAATCTTTTGAATCTTGTTCATCAAAAAGATTTGCAAACCAATTTGCTTAGTGTGGCTTTTGTCAGTAGGTGGCTACAAGTGAGTCTTTTGATATTATTATTAATGGATCACTGAATCATTTACTTACGATTCATTACAAAAACTAAAATCATCATTTATTAAAAATTGCTTGTTAAAAATCTAATAAGAGGCTATTGAAAGAGTTTTTAAATTTAATATAAGAAGAATAAGAATTGTATTGTATTGTATAGTCAAGTCACCTTTATTTATATAGCGCTTCTTACAATACAGATTGTTTCAAAGAGCTTTACAGAGATAACAGCAAAATAATGCAACAAAGTTTGCTTCTAGAAGAAAATAGCATCACAGTCCAGCTTAGGTAAGTTCAATGATGGTTAATTTTTGTTGTAAAAATATTAATTAATTTATATATATATATAGTATTTGCTTACGACTTGGAAGGCAGAAAAGCAGTCAAATGCTTTAAAAGGAAGACACTTCAGTGAACCAAAAAAGTGAGTTCATATAAGTGGTGGCTGAAGTGCACAAACAAGTTCTTGAGTAAGTGCAGGTTGTAAGGAAGTTAAAATAACAATAAAATATAACATTTAGGCCTGGTTTCACAGACATGGCTTAGATTATGCTAGGATTAGGCTTGCTTTTATAAACGTGCCCAAGAAAAAAAACCATTACTGATCTGCATCTTAAGACAAAGCAATGGCACTAACATATTTTAAGATATGTCAGTGCAAGACAAGTTGCATTCAGTTAAAACAGCTCAAATTTGCATTTTAGTCTGGGACTAGGCTTAAGCCTTGTCTGTGAAACCAGGGGATAGTATATAAAAATGAGGAAAAACAAAATGTCTGTTGAGTTGACAAATGTAAACATGCAATATAAAAAAAGAGGTCACATAGGGCAAAATGTGTTAACATTTTAAGGGCAAAATGTGTTAAAACTAGTATGTTTGTATAGCGCTCTTCCTAAAATGTTATATCATTTGAAACCACTACGGCAGCAGGGAAGATGCATGGACATTCATTTGCGTTATTTTAACTTTGTTTAGTTTTTACCTAAAACCTACTCTGTTCAGATGGTCATACACAAATAAAAACATGTCCACAATCAAGCATTTCATACAGTGGGCTTAAACAGCTCACCCTTTTAAAGCAGATTTACTTTACAAACAACTGATAGTCGTGTCCTAAATGTGATTTTCATTTACAATAATAAATTCGGCATTAGTAACTTACTTTCCGTGTACGCACTCAAGTTTAAAGGATCTCCCATTCTCGGCTCATTTTGAGTCAGACTTGTGAATTCAGTAAATTGTTAACTGGAGACTTAGCCTAGAAATCTAGACGCACCCTAGCGGCAGTGAAAATCATTTCGCTGCCAGTGTGGTCTAGCAACTCTCAATAGGCTTTTGAGCTGGAAAAACCAAAAACTGGTCAGGCCAATCACATCATGTATAGAGTCGGCGGGCGGGCTTAACACAATGACGGCACAGTTCATGACGTTCGCGTGATTTCCATAGGTGATTTCCCTGCTACTTGAAAACAATGAAGATGCAGCGGTCTTTCGAATTGGATTTGGCCGCGACTCTGGAGGACTTGGATTAAGAGAACGTCACTTAAGTCATTCTTAAAAAAGGAAGATGTGTTCGGAGTTTAGACGACCGGATACGGCAAAAGTTTAATATATCAACTAGCTCCGCTAGTGGGAAAACGCACGGGACTCACTCATCCACAGCCGTTCGTTGCTCTGGTTGGTTGTAGCGCTATCCTATTGCGTCCCGAGGGATTTTGAAAGACAACCGTTTATCCCGCCCCTTGGATTGAGGTATGTCAATGGAGAGTTCCCAGACCTAACATCTTGATGTAGGTGTGGCATAGCAAGCTACTGGAGACTCGCTCTGATTCAAAAACAGATGGAGTCGGATTGGTCCTATTCACAAATGAATTTGTGAACCGTTTCATTCAATAAATTCTCATTGAATCAATTGATCAGCACCCATGAACAGTACGATGTACTCAATGGACTTTACATCTGTTCAAAATATAACCAAACTTTCAAGATCGGGGGGGGAAATTCGAATACTTTTCATTGACCAACCCATATTACTTGGCTCATATGAATATTGGGCTCCCCCTTCATGTCTATAGTAATTGGCACTGCTTCCATCCCTCACAGCCTCTGTTTTGTCTGTATGTTTGGTTTGTTTGTTTTTTCAAATTAAACATAGCGTCTGTTTCGAATAAAGTCTATTAGCTGAACGCGATCACATACACTCACTCGCTCTCCTCCTTCCCTCTCCCCTTTTATCAGTGAGAGGGGTGATTATATTTCATTCGTCCCTCTCTCTGAGATGAAATGGGGCGGTTGTTTTGCATTGACTCCACACTGGAGACTAAACTGACATTCAGCTGCAACACAATGCAGTGCCACGCACAAGCACATAGGCTGTAATCAGCAGAGCTCAGCTTGATTCGGATTCTTGGTTGATTCTCTTGCAGAAAGACTTTAAATCCGCTGTCACACGGTGAAGTTAAAGATGGAATGCCAAGAGCACATTGTGGCTTTTACCTGATATTTGCATATTTGTAACGGCATATTTGTGATAGATTTATACAAGTTTTATACAGTAAGCAGTGATATAAACTAAAAAGGGGTCTTAGGTCTGCAATGCTAAGTGCATATAGAGGCTAAAAATAAATAGGCTTAGTTATTTTTAGGCTTTCATTCGCTTTAATGCGTCCAATCAACCTCTGTCATACCATAGAGTGTGGTATTCAAGTTATTTGGTAAAAGAAAGCAAACTCTGCATTGCAAGTTGACTGTTTTTTTAACTTTCTATTTATCAATGAATACCACAAAGATATTAAATAGGGCAACGACTTTAAACTTTAGACTTTAAAAAGTTTCTTGAGCACCAAATCAGCCTATCAGATTGATTTCTGTTACTATGAAGCCTGTAGTAATGCCTGCTGAAAATTCAGCTTTGCCAGTATAGAAAAAATAGCAAACTTTTGAATAATAATTGTCACAATACATTATATATAATAATTGCTTTATACAATCCCATCAATTAAATATTTTGTATCCATTTATAATTTGTAATATTAGAATATTGCGGCTGAATACAGCAAAACATTACTCACATTTACTCACATGTCATTAAATGTGAAGCATTGTTATAATATCTATTTAATGATAATGCTAAATAAAATTCAGTATTAATATGAGTTAAAAGTAACACATTCCTGGATTGACAATGATGATGGCTTTGGGTCTTTCTGGTGGGTCAGGCAAAGAAACACTGCTTTCTATTAGAACCTACTCGTTGGGCCCAGGGGAAAACTTTTGTGCTGCTTGTACTACATTAACTTTGGCTAATAACTTTGTTTCAATGCTCTCCATCAGAGAGATGGGCTGAAACGGTAATGAGAGCTGGAGTGTGATTAAAGTGATGGAGTGTATTTTACTTTGTGTGTGAGAGACAGACAGGTTGATAACAAAGAAGCCGTGTCTCTTATGAAGAATGACGGTCCTCTGTCTGTCTCACTACACTGCTGTCATCCATCTCTTATCTCACTCTTGCTCCTTCCTTTCTCTTTACTCCAGTCATTCTCCTCTCTATTGACCCAGTATGAGAGAAACAGCAATAGATGGAGGGACCATTTTTCGCCCTGTTTGTTTCGTTTTCTTTCTTCCAGCCAAGATCATTCAGACATTATTTTCTTCAGGCATCAGGGCCAAATTGATCATTTCCTCCAGCACATACTAAAAATATTTTCATGCCAGAGATGATTGGAGAACTTGACAAATCTAGTTGTCTCTGTATTCTATCATGTTTCTTTCTTACTGTTGGTCTTGAAAGATGTATAATACAAATGTCTTGAACTGCTCAGTGAACAGCACGGTACAGAAAACACACTTGAGCTGTCTGTCTTGCCAAATGCAAATTCATGTGGTGTTTTTGACATCTAGCAGATCAAGGAACCTGTTGGACTGTAAAAATGCCGTATACAGCAGCCTCAAACTGTCTTTCTACTGTAATGCAATGCAATTCAGACATTTTAAGGAACATTTTCAGTATCAAAAACTGTCCTGTATGTGTAGAAACCTCTCTCTCTTTACTGATCTGTAGAACCCTCCGGACTGCAGCAAGGCACGCAAGCTGGTGTGTAACATCAATAAGGGTTGTGGGTACGGCTGCCAGCTGCATCATGTGGTCTACTGCTTCATGATCGCCTATGGCACGCAGCGCACACTCATACTGGAGTCACAGAACTGGCGCTACGCCACCGGAGGCTGGGAGACCGTCTTTAAACCCGTCAGCGACTCTTGCACTGACCGCACGGGGGCCTCCACTGGACACTGGTCAGGTCAGTAAATACACGCACACTCAAACAAGACAGGACACATTTTATTCATTATAAATGTACTGTTTTTTTTTATTTTATTAAAGGCTTGGAACCTATTTCAAGGTTTAGCGTTCTCGAGCCACCAGGCACTGTCTTTGTGCAAATGAACGGCCGGAGCGCATTAAGGGTTTTCTGTTAGAACGGTGTCTTGTTAGCGGCCCCTAAGTTAATAACTAATGATCTTTGCGACGGAAGTGAATCAATCAAAAACTTACTTTAGCTGGATAATAACTTTATCCAGAGCTGCTGTAAAGCCAAAACTGTTCTCTGTTACTTTAATTTCCTATTATCACTGTAAAGCTGCTTTGAAAAGTCCATATTGTTAAAAGCGCTATATAAATGAAGGTGACTTGGCTTGACTTGACTTGATGGTAAAGCTGAATTTTCAGCATCATTACTCCAGTCTTCAGTGTCACATGATCCTTCAGAAATCATTCTAATATGCTGCTCAAGAACCATTTCTTATTATTTTCAATGTTGAAAGCAGTTTTGCTGCTTTGTGGAAATCATGATGCTTGTTTCTCTTTCGGATTGATAGAAATTTCAAAAGAATGGCATTTATTGAAAAAGGAATTTTTAGACTGTGTTTGTTATAAATGTCTCCGTAAAAACAATGTAATCGTAAAAACAACCGTACTGAACCCAAACTTTTCAAGTTATCTCATTGGCTGATCTCTTCGAATGTTAAATGAGTAATACTTATTCATTAGAAGTTTATGCAGACTGTATAACAGACTGTAGTACAAAGGGGATGCACAGTATTTCGGTTATCGGCAGATAATATAGTTTTGTTTTAATTCATCTGTTTACATTGGATATATCAGTCAATACTGAATATTGTTCATGCTTATTTCTGATATTTGCACATTCTGATTACCTTTATCTTTAATATATACATAATATTGTGATGCCTAATTTTTTTTAGCATTTGAAATGATTAATTTTAGTTTTTTATTTATTCAAGCAAAACAGTACATAATTGTAATATCTGCCATTTATCATTTATCTGCCATAACACAAAACAAATTATAAGCTTATTAGTATTAGCAGAATTTTGATATTAGCGCATCCCTAATTAAATTCAGTCCATGCTAAAAATGTGCCAGATGGTTAGGTGAAATTTAGAAGTGATCAGGGACCTTGAAAATACATGTCATCTGCTTGTTTCTTCTGTTGATATTGGGATGGGCATTTTGTTTATTTTATATACTGTATTTTTATTTATTTTTTAATTTCAGTACACGTTTTTTTGGCATCTCGCTGTTTTAAATTGTCAATTGGAGTGCTGGTTAGTTGATTGTTTTTCATAAATGCGAGAACATTTATTCAATAATGGATGTTTTTGAAGTGTTCAGTTGGGAAACACACTAACGGTCATTTTTATATACACTGGTCCTGCGTAAGAGTCTGTCTAATAGGCTGAATCCAGTGTTCGGGGAAATCTCTCTACAGCTGGAGTGAACCTGCTGTGCTCTTAAAAGGAAAGCGGAGAGGAAGTAGAGACTGCCTTTAAAACATGAAAGAAATGACCTCAAAACAAAGCAGCGCTTTCCCATCACTCTTTCCTCCCAGAGGACACAGTCTCTCTTAGTTTGCCCTAAAGTCTGAGTTTCTGCACTCCATGGACCAGTGAGATTGACAGAGATAGAGAGAGTGAAATTAAACATGCCATTCCAACTCATCACGTTACATACATTTATGCATTTGGTAGGCATTTTTATCCAATGTATTCAAGATGGAGCTCGAAGTGGTCCGGTACTCACTGTTTTTTACATTCCCTGGGAATTGAACCCATGACCTTTGGTGTTGCTAGTGCCATGCCATCAGTTTTCACACATTAACATTAACATTTCTGCTTCTCATAATAAACGCCTATACTGACGATACCCAAATGAATTCAGCCTAATTCTAGTGGAGCTTTCGAGAGATGGTTCTCAATAATGTCCATAACATAACCCTGTTAATGCCTTTAGTTATAACACGCACGGGGTCGAAGGGCAGACAAAATCCTTCAGGATAATCCTGCTGGCGTTTAGAGAAAATACCCCCAGCAACATGCACACCCAAACACATGCGGCATTAAAACGAATCAGTGTCGCTTCAGCGGTACATACGCATAGACAGCATGAATTAAAAATAATAAAGAAGCCTCCTCCCCTGAAGCCCCCTCCCCCCCCCTTCAATTTATTCATCGGGATGCAAGGACAAGATGTAATTTAGATTCTCTTGCTGCTCTAATGAGGATGAGAGAGAGAGAGAGTTATTTTGTTTATCAGTGCAATGAGGGGTGCTGGGCTGGAAAAACCTCATCCTCATGCAAAGAGCCTAACAGCAAGGTTATATAAGAACGACTGGGGAGTTTCTCCAACACTTCTTTGTGTGAAAAATACTTTTTAACATTTAATGCTGGATAAGGCATATTTTAAACCTGGCACACAGTCTCTTTGAAGACTTTTTTCCCAGATAAAGTGTTTTTTTCCCATTACTACATGCTAGTGGTTGAGCAATATGGATTTTTCAATAGTTATTGCCGTTTGTTCCAGATATCTTTAGAGTGTTACAGCCACCATGTAATTCACATATATATATATATATATATATATATATATATATATATATATATATATATATATATATATATATATATATATATATATATATATATATATACAGTGGTGCTCAGAATTAATGGTACCCTGGTAAAAATGATAAAAAATGGCTATAAAAAATAAATCTGCATCGTTTATCCTTTTGATCTTTCATTCAAAAAATTGGCAAAATCCTAACCTTTCATTGAAGTAAAAGATTTAAAAGTGGGGGGGAAATCACAATTTAAATAAATGTTTTTCCCCAAAACACGTTGGCCACAATTATTCATACCCTTTTATTAAATACCTTTTTGCAATCTCCTTTTGCCAAGATAACAGCTCTGAGTTTTCTCATATAATGCCTGATGAGTTTGGAGAACCCCTGACAAGAGGTCAGAGACCATTCCTCCATACAGAATCTCTCCAGATCCTGCAGATTCCCAGATCCATATTGGTGCTTCTTCTCTTCACTTCAGCCACACATTTTCTATATGGTTCAGCTCAGGGAACTGGGACGGTCATGGCAGAAGCTTCATTTTGTGCTCCCTAACACATTTTTGTGTTGATTTTGATGTTTGTTTTGGATCGCTGTCCTGATGGAAGATTCAACCACGGCCCATTATAAGATTTCTAGCAGAAGGCGTCAGGTTTTGATTTTTTATCTGTTTGTATTTGATAGAATCCACAATGCCATGTATCTGAATAAGATGCCCAGGACCTCCAGCAGAAAAATAGGCCCACAACATTAAAGATCCAACGGTATATTAAATTGTACACATGGGGTACTTTTTATCCTTGTGTGCACCAAACCCATCTAGCGTGTTTGCTGCCAAAAAGCTATTTTTTTAGTTTAATCTGACCACAGAACCCTGTGCCTTTTGAAGATCCAGTCGTGTCTGACACCTGAATATGCTGGAGTTTGTATTTGGATGAGCGAGGAGCATTTTTCTTAAAACCCTCCCAAACAACATGTGGTGATGTAGGGGTTGTGTGATTTTTTTTTAATAGGCTTTCTGACCCCCAAAACTCAACTGATCTCAGAAATTCTCCATCTGTGATCCTTGAAGAGTCTTTGGCCACTCAAACTTTCATCCTCACCGTCCATTAAGAAAATATAGACACACGTCCTCTTCCTGGCAGAATCGTAACATCTTTAGTTGATTATAACTTCTTAATTATTGCCCTGATGGTCAAAATGGGATTTTTCAATTCTTTAGCTATTTTCTTACATCCACTTTCTATTTTGTGATGCTCAACAATCTTTAGATGCACATCAGAACCATGTTCTGTGGTTTTATTCATTGTGATGTATGATTAAGGGAATTTGGCCTTTGTGCTTCCTCATATTTAAACTCCTGTAACACAAGAAGTCATAGCTGGACAATTTCATGTTCCTAGTCACCCTGGTGTGCTAAAAAAGGTAAATATTAATGGGAATATACTTCATAGATATTTTATTCATAAAAAATTCTAGGGGTATGAATAATTGTGGCCAACGTGTTTTGGAGAAAAATATTTATTTTATAATTTGATTTCCCCCCCACTTTCAATTCTTTTACTTCAATGAAAGGTTAGAATTTTACCAATTTTTTGAATGAAAGATCAAAAGGATAAACGATGCAGATTTATTTTTTATAGCCATTTTTTATCATTTTTACCAGGGGTGCCATTAATTCTGAGCACCACTGTATATATATACAGTGCAAAAGTCTTAGGCACGTTAGTATTTTCACCAGAAAAAAAGCCAGTTATTTATATATTTTGCTTCAGGGTGTCAGTAGGAAATATCAGTTTACATTTCGAAACATTCTTTTTGCCATTGTAATTGTAATAATCCAGCAAGATTTTTGTATGGACAAGGATGTGCAGATAGGTTTCTTCAAGCGTCTTAGAGATGTTGCCAGAGTTCTCATTTTTTTCTGTTTCTTCATGTAATCACAGACAGACTCAATGATGGTGAGATCAGATCTCCGCTTGGAGCATACGGCTGTTGTCAGACTCCTTGTGCATACAAAAATCTCACTGGATTATTACAATTAATGCCAAAAGGAATGTTTGGAAATGTAAACTGATATGTCCTACTGACACACTACAGCAAAAGATAAATAACTGGCTTAAAACCATTTTTTTTTTTGTGTGAAAATACTAACATGCCAAAGACATTTGCACAGTACTGTATATATGCGCATTATATATATATATACAGATATGGCTTCCAATATATTCTACATCCCCATGGTCTGAAACATACTCTTGACATGTGTGTAAGCCCATAATAACACATCCAGTGTAATGGCACAGACATTCGAAGGGAACTCCATCACCTCACGCCTTGAGGTTTGTTACAGCTACACTAATGCAAGAAGGCATGTGATGTATGTGGCATATACACACTGACAAATTGTGCACCTTGAATGCACTGTAAGTCACTTTGGATAAAACCGCCTGCCAAAGGCTTTAATGTAATGTAATGTAAAGTATGTACAGCAGGCATTTGAATCTGTTTTTACCTACGTGTATTATGTTTGTGGCCTAAGGGTGTCTTTTTTCCTCTCCTGCTCCTGTGTTCTCAGCCCACACACTTTATTCCTTGTGAGCAGCTTCTCCGTCAAGCTTTATTGACTTGCTAATTGTAAATTAATCTCATATTGGAAAAGCATGTTTGGCCAATTTACAGTCCATTCTGCAATATTTCTCCAGTGCATTTCTTTAAATTTTCCGCTCATTGTCATGTGGCTTTGTCTGTAGGTGAAGCAAACGATCGGGATGTTCAGGTCATAGAGTTGCCCATCGTGGACAGCCTGCACCCTCGCCCCCCATACCTGCCCCTGGCCATCCCTGAAGACCTTGCGGACCGACTTCAGAGGCTTCACGGAGACCCAGCCGTGTGGTGGGTGTCTCAGTTTGTCAAGTACCTGATCCGCCCTCAGGCCTGGCTGATGAAGGAGATGGAAGTGGTCACCAACAAGCTGGGCTTCAAGCACCCCATTATAGGGTGAGACATTACACATTATTCCATCAAATCCACTCAGACGCTCCAAATTTCACTGGCCAGAACGTACTATGCTTACTATAATTATTCAAGTAATTGTGACTCATTGTTTCTTGGGAAATTAAGCAATCAGCTAAAACATAAGCTTTTTCAAAACAATTTTTAGTCCAAAATAATAGATAAAAATATATAATTTATTTAATTTTTTTTATATATAATATAATTATTATTATCAATAGTAGTCCCGTTGTTTAAAGCTATGTGTTTAAAGCTTCTCAAGCTTAGGAAACACAGACACTGTAAGGTTTTGAATGTATTTATGTGTGAGGGAGGGAAGGAGGGGGAGAAAAGGAGGAGAGAGACCCTTTCACACAAACCTCCACTGCTCCAACAATCAATCTCCACTTACACCCACTTTGCTCTCTACTGGGAGCGCAACCACTCACAGCCATCTTTCTGTCTCTATCTCTCTCGCACACACTATTCGTACTTTCTCTGTCATCTTTTTATTCAGGCGCCCATCCTTACACTCACACATAGACGCATAATGGTTGGCATTTTCAGAAAACCGGCACCCCAAAGCGTAAAACCTTTAAACATCTGTTTAAAAAAAAACACAATTTTATTCTGCTGGTCTGTATTTTTTCTTGTTCTTTGGCGACCTTGAATCCCTTTCTCAAACGGACACACACAATCAGCCTGACCCAGGAATTGCTCCTCTCTCCAGGGTACATGTGCGCCGGACAGATAAGGTAGGGACGGAGGCGGCATTCCACCCCATAGAAGAGTACATGGCACATGTGGAAGACCACTACCAGAGTCTGGCCCAGCGCATGCATGTGGACAAGAAACGGGTTTACCTTGCCACCGACGACCCCTCTCTACTGCAAGAGGCCAAGTCTAAGTGAGTACAATTTATACAGTCTTACAGTAGTAGCCCATGCAGTGTTTCTTCTCAATTAAATAGGTCTTGTCTTAAAGATCTTTTAACTGGAAATAAAGAAGACAAAAAGAATCATTAAGAGAACAGCTTAGAATCATTAGAATACACTAAGTTGCAACCATTCTAACCAACATAGAACATCATCATTAAGTGACTGAAATAAAACACTGTAAGGGTATAGCCTGGGTTCTCCCAAGGTTTTTTTCTCCATTCTGAATTGAAAAAATTAAAATATTGGTAAACAGTTGGGTCGAAACGTTGCCTTTTTTATTAAATATGGGAGTAAATAGCAGTGTTGCGGACATTTAATTTTTTCAATTCAGTAGTTCTTTTTGTCCTGCACCTGCCAGAAGGTGGGATGTGCACACAACAACTTGATCAACACAATTTTTTCTTCATTCTGCCACCTGATGGAGTTTTGGTTCCTTGCCACTGTCACCTTTTTCCACCTTTGTTGCCATTGGCTTGCTTAGTTGGGGACATTAAATTTAACATTTTAATTTAATATTCAACAATTATGTTGATCTGCCTGCATTGACACTATTATACAAGAACTGAACTGAGCTGGACGATGACATCACGGTTTACTCCAGAGTGTCTATATACTGTATATATATGAACTAAATTAATATTTTTTTTAAAAAAAATGAAACATCACTCAACTTACTTAAGCTGGACTGTTACACAATTTTCTAATTTTTTTGCATTATTCTCCTGTTATCTCTGTAAAGCTGCTTTGAAACAATCTGTATTGTAAAAAGCGATATATAAATAAATGTGACTTTACTTGACTATCAACTTGACTAAGGCTGTGTCCACAAAGTGTTTTTTCCCAAGGCCAGACAATTTTTTCAGTTGTTTTCAATGGGAGTGCCACAAATTTAAAAACGGCAGCAACGTGACGAGGTGCTAAACGTCTATTTTTCCAGACACCGAGAGTTGAAAAATGTTCAGCTTTGGGTAAAACGCTGTGCTTATCACCATCACTTTTTACCCAGCCATGCAGTCACAGTGGAGGAGGGACGAAACAAATAACACAGTGACCAACCGTCACATACTGCTTGTACAACGACAGCAGATCAGAACAACAAGCACAATAGTGAAACAAAATCATTTAAAACAATGTCTCTGAAAAAAGTGCTGTGCTACCGAAACGCTGTCAAGCGCCCGCATCTAGGCATTTTCAGAAGACCGCCTGGCATTTTCAGCTGGCTAAAAATGCTTTGGTGGACACACGGCCTAAAGGCTAATAATGTAATTATTAATAATCATTAATAATGTGAAAAGGGAAGTCCTTTTGTGCACAGAGTGCATTCTGGGATTCAGTGCTGCATTAGAATTTGGCCAAATCTAGGTGTTTCATAATACTCGCTGTTCTCTGTTTGGAACAGCCTTGACGTCACAAGCATGCTTGAAATGATGCCTAAAATTGCTGTACACTGTAGGTACAGAGTTTGGAACATAGCAAGAGTTGGGCCTTTTAATCAACATTTGTTTTGTGTTTGTGTGCAGGTACCCTGATTATGAATTTATTAGTGATAATTCTATTTCATGGTCTGCTGGGCTACACAACCGCTACACTGAAAACTCTCTGAGAGGAGTCATCTTGGATATCCACTTCCTTTCCAGGACAAACTTCTTAGTGTGCACCTTCTCCTCACAGGTACAGTCTGACCCACTTCTTATAGAAGTTTTTGTTCTGTTTGTCTCCTACATGGTCATGTCCCTTTCTGCTCGCCAAACACCTGTAGCTGTGTGATATCTGAATTGTGCATGTGTTTTCTTGCCCGTACTGCCCAAACCTCCCACAGCATTTCTATGGGGTTAAGACTTGACCATTCTATAACTCTCCATTTCTTCTTGTTCCTCTTTCCAAAACCTTGTTTAGGGGATGTGCTTGGGGAATGGGGGGGGGGTTATAGCTTTTTTGAGTTTTTTTATTTTATTTTATGGATGGACTCAAGTCCTCTCTGCAGACTTTGTGGTTAACTCTGAAATACCATGCTGACTTTGTTTGGTTTGTGATTTTAGTTTTCATGCCAGAAATGGTGTCTGGCAATAAATAGTCTTGCAAATCCAAACTTTTACTATCGACAAAAAATCTGGTCTATTTATTCTGGCCAGGAATCGCCCACTTAAGACAAGTTCACACTGTACAATTTTTGGCTGCCGATTTTGGCCGCCAAAATCAATGATATTAACTAATATTTGTATATTACAAATTGCTAGTGTGACATATTTATTGCCAGTTGATTAATTCCTATTATGAAATTATGACTTCTGATGAAGTCACAGTCATGCAGTGTGATTGCTCCAACCAGCTATCAATGAGTGGGAGCAGTTTTTGCTACATTTGTGCACTCTCACATAAAAAAGACCATGGATGTCACAGATACCAAGACCTTTAGCCAATATCTCACTGGAGTCATAGGGGTAGCCAACCCTGCTTCTGGAGGGACTTGCTTTCTGTAGACTTCAGTTCCAACACACCTGTCTGTTATTTTCAAGCAACCCAGAACACCTTAACTTCGATAAGTGTTCGATATAATGTTTATGCACTGCAAAAAAATCTGCACATGTGTGTTGCAGACCGTCGCAGCTTGTGGCAATAACTGATAAGGCCTACCATTTCTGTTGTGTATGAGAAACATAAATGGTGAATGTGCTAAAAGCGGAACGACACAGAGCTGCTTGTTTGAACCACGCACCACACAGAACATTTATCAGTTCGGCTCAAAACACACTGAGCTTAGAGCGAATGCATTTACTTGCTGACTGTCTCAATCACGCCACCACTAAACAGCGCTGTGAGATCCGGTGAAAAGCGTTCGAGTTCGGTGCAGTTCTCACATACCTACCACAAATCAAATGCCTTGTGATTTCAACTACTTTAAAGCCAGATGAAACAGCGCTGACATTCTCAACAACACTTGTGCAGAAAACAGAAGAAACACTGAGCCACAACAATACAGTTAGAAGGCTTTTCGATCCACAAGTTGTCAACATTTACCATGATTTACTGTAGAAACACTAACTGAAACCATGGGATTGTGTCAGAAATGTGGAATATTGTAGAGTATTTTTTGTTACTAAGCTATAGCAGTTTGCATTTGTATTATACTACTGTAAATGTATTTAGGCTACTGTTTTTCATAACAAATACCTTAGAAGCAATATAGTTAATATGTTTACCCTGGTACTGATGATTTTACCTGTGGTACTCCAAACACTAGATCCAAATACTATGGAAGGCCACATTTTACCCTTTTAAAATGAGGTTGTTTTTTGGTAATAAACATACATTTACATCTGCATCCCAACTCAAGCTACAGTAAAATGTTCACTTGTTTGACAAGTTTTTGTCAAGTTATCTGACGATAAAACCACAAGGAGCAAAGATATGCCTTTAAACTTGAAAGAAATAAAGATTTGACATTTATAGTGATAATTATCGTTATTGACTGATATGAAAAATTGTAACATGATAATTTTTTTTGGCCATATCGGCCTACTCTACAGTATGGTAGCCTTTCAAGAGCAAGACTTTACCAATCAACAATCATAAAGATCCATAAAAATGACCACAGCATGTCGAGAAAACTTTTGATCCAGTGACTTTTCTTAATCCAACATTATAGCGGTCTGATGCATTTTAAACAAGACTTTGTTTCCCGACAAACTGATTAAAAACCCCTGCAAAGGCCAGCTAGTCAGATCCAAGTTTTTGATTTTGAAATCCGAAATCTTGACATTTTTGTGTGCAGTAAGCTCCAGACTGTGCCTGGGTACTTTATTCTAATATTCCTTAAGCTTCACTTCATCTCTTCATGAGGAGCACTTAACCATTGTAAAGTCCATTCATCTTTGTCAGGTGCAACTACATATCCCTTTCAACTCCACTCAGAGGATTCTGCTTGAAAGGAGCTTGTGAACATATGTCTTTGTTTTCCTTTCCACTGTGCACAGGTGTGTCGAGTGGCCTATGAGATCATGCAGACTCTCCACCCAGACGCTTCCTCCTTCTTCTACTCCCTCGACGACATCTACTACTTCGGAGGGCAGAACGCCCACAACCAGATCGCCATCTACCCGCACCAACCACGCAACAGCGAAGACATCCCGCTAGAGCCTGGAGACTTGATCGGCGTCGCGGGCAATCATTGGGACGGATACTCTAAAGGAATCAACCGCAAAATGGGCCGTACTGGCCTCTACCCCTCCTATAAAGTCAAAGAGAAGATCGAGACAGTGAAGTATCCCACGTACCAGAGGCGGACAAACTTCTCAAGAAGCCGTAGAGAAAGACAGTACAAATACTCTTGTTTATGAAATGAGGAAACCCTGGACCACCCAAATGGGAATGCACTTTGTGTGTGAGTGTGTATGAATGTGTTCGTGTACATGTGTGTGTGTGTTGTCTAGGGGTTCTTCAAAGGGTTTTGGGACATCTTCCTAACTCTGGTGCTTGGACCTTGAGTCCCCCTGAAATGGCAATCAGGGTCGTGGAAGACAAAAAACAAAGAGCATGAACTGAAGACAACAGAAACGGAAGGCACTGTACTGTAGGTACTTTCTAATTAATCTCCGGGTAATGAAGGGGACTAAATAAGTTTATTTAAGAACACAACTGGAAGAAGAAACATTGCGACTCCAAACCGATCATGACAAAGGAATCCTAAACCCGGGTTACTCTCGTCCTCCTATGCTCTTATACCTCCTTGTGCACAAAGATGGCATCCTTTACTCTAGCCTCACTCTACTTGTTTCTCTCATGCCATCGCTTTGCCAACTGACACTCCTCTTCACACCCATGAGCTATTAATTTCCACTGCCATACTGTGCTTTTAAATGTGACTTATGCTGTTTTTATTTTCACTGTAAGGTTTATCATGTGTTTGTGTGAGTGTGTATGTGCGTTTGTGTGTGAAGTGTGCGGAAACGGTGCCTATGAGGGCGATTGACTTTTACGGAAAGAGTTTTGACTCTGGAGCCTTACGGACCAGCCTTTCCACGCAGAATTACACTCCTCCCCTCCTTTCCATGTAGTGTCTTATCCACAGCCGTGTGTCCATCATGTTTTTTAAGAGATCATTTCATTTTATTACATTTTAAAATACAAAACAGAAAATGACACTTAATATGAAGATAAGGATACTAATATTATTAATGATATGATAATGATGATGAGATGAGAAGAGAAGAGAAGAGAAAGAATAATTATGAAAAGAATGACACCTGCTGTCATTATAAATTTTAGTTAATCATGAAGGAGTTGTTCATTGTTTTATGTTTGCGGGCATTGTCTCTTTGGTAAGCAGATCAAATAAATTGATCAGCCAAATTTGGTCTATGTCTGCATTTTACTATTGTGTGTGTGTGTGTGTGTGTGTGTGTGTGTGTGTGTGTGTGTGTGTGTGTGTGTGTGTGTGTGTGTGTGTGTGTGTGTGTGTGTGTGTGTGTGTGTGTGTGTGTGTGTGTGTGTGTGTGTGTGTGTGTGTGTGTGTGGCTATTCTTTAGGGACAATTGACATAAAAAAAATTGTTTAATTATTGTGCTGGCACAACACGACAAGTTTTTTGTCCCAGTTTTAAATTTTATATTTAGCCTAAATTCACACGCATAATTTTTTCAGTGCTATTTTACTGCACTAAATTTCACTGTAGTCACACACAGTTTGGTTATAAACGAGAGTATTTTAATCGAACTAGCTTCCTGACACTTTCAGGACTCAAAATCGCTATGTCAATAAATCTGTGTTAACCGAACCTTATTGAACTGCTTGTGTCATATGATCTGTGATTATAATGATATAAAGTTTCTATTGTTTTAGACATTGGCATTTTTATATTACAATGTCAGGCGATATAGTGAGAACTGTTTGAAAGCTGTTGTAGGAGCGGGACCGTTTGAGAGTGTGTGAAAAATATGGTTGTCAATCACAGACACTGACTGTGTGAATGTACCTACAACAGGTGTTTTCAAACTTTTTGCTTTGACAAACCCAATTTGGAAGAATTCCTTTTCTAAAATATGAAGACCTATAGTTGTGCTGTAAAAATCAGAAATATTATAAATATGTGATAAATGTGTATTATTTTTATTGCTTACCTGTCCATATCGATATATACCATATATCAGAATAAAAGTTTTGTCATGGTCACGACATAGTAATATTAATAATAATAATATAAAAATATGAACTAAAAAAGAAATGATCTGTGAATGGATATAAAAGACTGTGGGATGGGATGGACAAAACCTGTTTTCTTGTATGCCTATTTTATTTTATGTTCTTATATATTAACATATATATATCATTTTATTATTAACATACATTTATTAATTTATTAACATCAATTTCTGATAATCCCAGGTTGCTATGGTCACACATGTTAGTTTACACATTAAACTCGTGGCCATGAGAAAAAGATGTTGTTCCCTTAATATAGGATCTCAAGGCCACAAATTCACATCATGTCACGAAAAAAAAAAACTCTTGAGACAAAACAATGGGACTGACATATTTTTTCAGTGCAAGTTGCTTTCTGTTAAAACAACTCAAACATGCATCTATCGTCTGTCTATCTGATTTTCTATCCATCCATATAATTGGTGTCTCTCTTTCTATGTCTGACTGACTATCGAATTTTCCATCCATCCAGAAAGGAAGTCGATGTTAACCAAAATTTGAACATTCTTCAAAATATCTTCTTTTGTGTTCAATAGAACAAAGAAAGGCATACAGGTTTCAATTTCGAATGATGACAGACTTTTCATTTTGGGGTGAACAGTCCCTTTAAGGGATATTAGCGCCAAATAAATACAGTAAAAGTCTCAAATCAAACGTGTGTGTACATGTGCCACCTGCTTATTCAATTTTAGTACCATAGAGAGGTGAGATATTCAGTCCTGTCAACAATTAATTACTAATCAGGTGCATGCATGTGAGTGTGTCATAGCCCAAATTAGCCCAATTTGCCATAGCCCAAATTACAGCTCTGAAACCAAGTTCAGTTCCCAGCGGTGGGCTAAACAGAATGAACGTTTCTCCAAGGTGTCCTGAACACGCAGGTCACACACTGCTCTCATTAATTAAACCACAGCACACTCTGAGCAGGTATTTCAATGAAATTGCTATTTACAATCATTTATTGAACTGACCGATGAACCTCATATGCTTATGAAAATATAACAAACAGGAAAATAAGCTCTCTCTCCCTGCAGGATGTCATGTTGTTCTTAGAGGCTCTCAGAAGGAGACTGAATCTGTTTTTCTTGTGCCTCTCTCGGGTTCATCAGTGTTATGACCTGATTCCAAGTTCAGAAAAATTTGGGCCTTGCTATAAACACTGTAGACGACATGTCTTAAAGGTACACCAATCACCAAAGGTTACCCAATAACTACAATTCTGTTTTCTTACCTTCATTCGTTCTTTCTTCTGTGGAAGCCATTATTAACAATGTTTATGATGTTTTTTTATGTAATGAAACAAACTTTAAAAAAAGTGGCCCATATTGCTAAACCATTTGATAACTTTGATTGAGGAGCAGACAGAATTTCAATTTATTTACCGAAAGTCTTCCCTCATAACTCTCAAAAGTCACAATGTAACGGAAGTTTTTTCTGTATTGAAATGAGTGAAACAGATTATCAAAAAGAAAAAATAATGTAGAGCAGTGACTTGGTTCTATCCATTGGTTGTTGAATGGACGGAGGCACATCTGAATGTGAAATGCTGTAGATTGTAGTTGCGGATCATTTTTTTGGATAAGTCAGACATCTCTCACCAGAGAGGAGTCTGTTAGTTCATCAAAAGAGAGATTCACATACACTGATTAATCATTCACAATAAGATTTAATATAAAATAGATTAGACTTTAAGAGCTAAAATGCTAAGTAACCCCCTTTGTGCCTTAGAAAGAACGGCAGGTTTGGAACGATTCATTCAAATGGCAGAATTTCAATTTGTGAACTATCCCTTTAACTGAACTGGATATTTACAAAACAGCAGCTGTAATTCTTTGGAGGCAGGAGATGAAGTGCTCTAATCAAGGGCAACAATTTGTAGAAACAGGAATTGAAGCATTGCCTCTAGAATAGGTTTTCTAGAATGATTAGCGTCCTGTCTGCTTGCAGCCTCAATTAACTGCCAAAGACGACCCCCACATCACCCTCTATCTCTCTCTCGTTGGCATTAGTTTGCATGTTGGCTGAAACAGCGTGTTTCTGGTCTTCTAGCATCTGGGCTTTTAGCGCTGTTAGCAGCTGGGTTGATCTGATAGCTTGGGTGATTAAGAGGTTGCGTCTCTGCCTCGACACGCCGAGAAATTGCAGCACGGCTCTTATCTCTTCACACGTTAAACGTCTTTACTTTTACAGCCGCTCCTCGCCTCTCCCTCTCCATCTGTCTTTTTCCGCTCTAGATGCAGGACTATAGAATAGAGATTTGAAGGTATGAGGGTACAGTATAATTCCTTTCTAAATCAATCACGACTCAGTTACTGAATGTCAATGCGTGCTTAAGGTAAGCCTTTATAGGCCCGAAGGCTTAAGACTAAAAAGTGGACTTGACTTTTATCGTTGTAATTTGTCAGTGTTATTTATGTAATCATTTCCTGTCTAAAACTTTAGTTTTCCTGAATCTTTTGCATAGTTGGACCCTTTCCAGCAGTGACTGTGTTAATTTGAGATCCATCTTTTCACACTGAGGACAATTGGGGGGTGAAAACTTTTTGAATTTGAAGATCAAGGTAAATTGTACTTTGTCTTCCAGGAAACATGTAAGTATCTTCTGTTGCTTCCGAAGGGCAGTACTAAATAAAATTTAAAAAATTATATTTAGGTGTATATGACATTCTTCAGACAAATACAATCGGAGTTATATTAACAAAGCTTACGCCACTCCAAAGTCACACATAGTCAAGGGTTACTCTTTTGGCATTAAGTCGACTTGCGTAGGCCTACTGCCGGAAGCCAGTTGTTTAGTCGGTACAGTTTTAAATATGGATATTTTTATTACACAAACGCATTTCTTTGCTTCAGAAGGCCTATTAACCCCTGGAGACACGTGGAGCACTTTTATGATGGATGGATGCGCTGTGATGGACTTCCAAAGACATACACCAATTCACTCCCATTATAAAGCTTGGATGAGCCAGGACATTTTTTAATATAACTCCGATTGTATTCGTCTGAAAGAAGAATGTCATATACACCCAGAATGACTTCAGGGTGAGTAAATCATGGGCTAATATTCATTTTTGGCTGAAATATCCCTTTATGCATTGGGTTTCCTTCTAGAGCATCAGTGAATGTACCTTTTTTAATGGTTGTGTTGGAGTCCCTCAATTGTCCTCAGTGTGAAAAAATGGATCGAAAAAATGTAGTCACTGCTGGAAAGGGTTCATACGCAAAATATACTGGAAAACTGAAGAATCTGCCGGACCTAAAGGATTTTTCTTAAGAACATTGGGCAGTTTAACTGCTCAGGACAAACAAGGGACAAAAAAACAGTCGTGGATCCTCCAGGTAACAACACACAGTATTAAGAATCAAGGGTATGTAAACTTTTGAACGCGGTAATTTTTATAAATTCAGTTTTTTTTATAAATTCAGTTATTGTCGACACGTAAACCTAATGTAAACTTTCTTATTTAGGACAGTCCTAAATAAAAAATAACATGCATTTTGCAGATTCTTCGAGGTGTTTGTAAACTTATGAGCACGACTGTAAATGTGTGAGTTTGTGTGAGAAATGAATTTCAGGATCGTAACATAGTCGGGAAACAAGAAACTGTGAGTTTGTTACATTTGCTGGACGACAACCTTTGGTCTTATAGTGAGGGCTTGATCTAATAAGATTAAAGGAACGCCCGGGGTTAAATACAAGGTAAGCTCTGTCATTCATCTGTAACATGCTGTCGGTTACCGCTGACATTCATTTTGATTTGTCGCAGAATTCACTATTTCACTCGTCGCTCTTTACTCACTGTCTTCTTGCTAAACAAGTACACACTAACTAAACACAACAATCTTGGTTTGGTGTAGATAGATACATAGATAAGGTATATAATTATTGACTACAGGGAGACTTTAAGTTGAACCCACACTACATTTGCGATAATTGCATGTATTGAGTAATTGCAATTCAGTAAGTCTTTAAAACAATGGCTTCTTGCTTCATAGGCCCACAGATAAGAGGTTTTCATGCATTTTTCAGACACAAACCCTTCTAAACCAGTCCTAAACTGACCTTCATTACAAATATCAAGCAGTTTAGAGATTCTCTGACGTTTCTCGAAATGATGTCAGTGACCCCAGCAGCTTTTCAATGGTGAAACTTCCCCTTAAGCTTTCTTTCAGCCAACTGGCGGCGAGTCATATGGATGCTTTGAAATGACAAATGACTTCGTCAGCTTCGTAAATGAGAAATCACTGAACCACATCAGACAGCAGATGGAATCCGTTACTTTAAAAGCTTTTTGCAGAATTCTGCATTGAAAACAAGTAATTGTCTGTCATTTGTGTTGTCATTAAATGGACTGTGTACGCTTGTGTGTGCGAGACAATATGAGGAGAGACACAGATCTATGTTGTGTTTTTTTTTCAGTCATTCAAGTGTTCAACCAATATTCAATCTTTATAAGGTCTTTTACCATCATAACAATACTGCTTTAGTCATCTAAGCAAGAAACACATTAATTCAGAAGTTTTCAAGTGGGCACTTTGGAGTCTGCAACATTTTTTATAGAAAATCAAGGACAAAATGTTTTTTTTTTTTTTTTTTTTTTTTACATTATTACGGTTTCATTTCATATATTATATATAAAAACACTATTTCGGGTTTATAAAAAAAACCTGTCAGCTTAATATAAAATCAATATTTTTCAATAATGTTGAATTTAGTGCAATGGTGGCAGTTAATTAATTACAAACTCAAAAAAAATGAACAAAAATATACACTTAAACCTAAATGGGTCTTTAATCACTTCTAAATTAGTTGTTTCTAATTTGATTGGAAGATTAAGCAATGAAATTGATGTGTTTAATGATATGATGATATTTTTTCTTCAGCTTTAGGCTGAACATAAAAATAAACCCTATAGAAAGCTGAACACTGGCCATAACCTTGTCCAGCAGTTGATGAGCGAGAGAAGAGGAGAGTGAAAGAATCGCTACTCTCTCTGGGACTGCAGGTCATCTGCTGTAATTAAGGTGTCACTCTCTAACACTTGAATAAATATGTGGTGAAAGCAAAGGAAGAAAAGGTGTATGAAGGAACTGTGCTGCTTTTGACAGCAGAGAAAGAATGAGTTGGATAAAGACGTAAACAAAGCTGAAAACTATGATTGGTGAAAGAAAAGACCTCTGTAGGTGATGCGAGACGTTTTTTTATTGGATCCTGAGGGGATTTATTCCACAGTCCTACTGGAACAGGCATTCTGGTGGTTTTATTTTTGTCAGTAATGGTCCAGCTGTACGTTGTTCTGGTGAGCTCATATGGTGTCAACTCTTTTAGCACGGCGAAATATCAAAGGCTTATTTGACTGGTTGCGTGCTGGGTAATGATCTGGGCTGGTAATTGAAAAGGTGTGGGTAAAATCCATGCAAGGGGTTATCTCTCAGCTTTTACCTTTGTGCCCTTGAACAAAGTACTTATCCTACACCAGTAGACCTGTCCCAGTATTACATCTGTTAGGCGCTTTGGACAAAAGTGTCTGTTACAAAAATACTATTGCTTACTCCATTTGGTGTTCCCCAACCCGATCTCATGGCAATTTGTGCGTATTTTCCAAGGTGGCAAATTTGTAAGAATTCGTAAGACCTCATTCATACGAATTCGTACATTTTTTGCTAAATCGTACATATTTTACGAGTTAACCAATTCGTATTAATTCATACGAATGGCCTACCCCTTACCCCACCCCTAAACCTACACTCTCAGAAAAAAGGTACAAAAGCTGTCACTGGGATTTAGCTGTCGCTGTCACTGGGTTTAAATCATACTTATCTGACCGTTTTCAGTTTGTAGCAGTAAACGAAGAGATGTCTTATCGATCACAAGTTCAGTATGGCGTACCACAAGGCTCAGTACTAGGACCGCTGCTGTTCACTCTGTACATGCTACCATTAGGAGATATAATTAGGAAATATGGAATTAGCTTTCACTGTTATGCTGATGATACTCAGCTGTATATTTCTTCAAAACCTAACGAAACTTACCAATTCACAAAATGAACGGAATGCATAGCTGATATAAAGAATTGGATGACCAGTAATTTCCTATTACTAAATTCTGAAAAAACAGAGATTCTAATCATTGGACAAAAAACTTCCTCACCTAATAACCTAGAATACTGTCTAACACTTGATGGCTGCTCTGTTAAGTCTTGAACCTGGGTGTGCTCTTTGATACCAATCTTTCATTTGAAAGTCACGTGTCTAGTATCTGTAAAACCGCATTTTTCCATCTTAAAAATATATCTAAATTACGTCATATGCTCTCACTGACAAATGCGGAACAATTAGTTCATGCTTTCATGACCTCAAGGCTAGATTATTGTAATGCTCTACTGGGTGGTTGCCCTGCACGCTTATTAAACAAACTACAGCTAGTTCAAAACGCAGCCGCTAGAGTTCTTACCAGAACAAGGAAGTATGACCATATTAGCCCGGTTCTGTCAACACTGCATTGGCTGCCTGTTAAACATCGTATAAATTTTAAAATATTGCTGATTACTTACAAAGCACTAAATGGTTTAGCTCCCCAGTACTTGAGCGAGCTCTTAACGCATTATAGTCCTTCACGTCTATTGCGATCTCAAAATTCTGGCCAGTTGATAATACCTAGAATATCAAAATCGACTTCTGGCGGTAGATCCTTTTCCTATTTAGCACCAAAACTTTGGAACAATCTTCCTAACACGGTCCGGGAAGCAGATACAGTCTGTCAGTTTAAATCTAGACTAAAAAACATCTCTTTGGCTTAGCATACACATAACACATTATAGATTTCTATAATTCAATGTTAGGCTGCATAGATTAGATCAGCCGGAACCGGGAACACTTCCCATAATTCCTGATGTACTTTGTACATCATAAGAAGGATGGCGTCTACGCTAATATTAGTCTCTCTGTTTATCCCGAGGTTTACCGCAAACCGCCGGATCCAGGGCATATCCAGATCTGATGAAGGACCATCACATGGACACGACGACACGCATTATCAGGGCTGTGAAGGCCCATGGACACCTCACCACACTCATCTCCTCACCGGCCGGATGACCCAACCCAACCAGATGAACTGGATAATATTGTGAAAGTTCTGATCCCATCTGACTCCTGACATTATGCTGCCTAACTCATAATCATACACTGTTTCGTTGGCCAAAGGAGGACTGGCCCCCCGACTGAGCCTGGGTTCTCCCAAGGTTTTTTTCTCCATTCTGTCACCTGATGGAGTTTTGGTTCCTTGCCACTGTTGCCTTCGCCTTTTGGCTTGCTTAGTTGGGGACATTTAATTTTCAATTGAACAATACTATTACAACATTGTTTTCCTGTTATCTCTGTAAAGCTGCTTTGAAACAATTTGTATTGTAAAAGCGCTATATAAATAAAGGTGACTTGACTGACTTGACTTGACAGTACCCTTCAAAAGGCTATTAATATTTACCATTTAGGTACTAATATGTACACTTTTGGTACCAATCTGTACCTTTGGACCAATATACACTCTTTAGGTACAAAGGTGTACCTTTTGAAAAGGTACAGCCACGGTGACTGTACCTTTTTTTCTGAGTGTGTACATGTCACTGGGGTTTAGACAAATTGTACGAATTCGATTGGTGCGTATAAACAAACTGTAACTAATATACCAGCTCCGGTTTCCAAGTGATCAAGACCTTAAAGGGATAGTTCACTTTGAAATTATTTTTTGGTATGTTTTAGCTTCCCTCAAGGGCATCCAAGATGTAGGTGACTTTGTTTCCGCAGTAGTTTCAATTTTGATATTTTTTGATCAAACCTTTCTTGTCTGTCAGTCATACAATGCAGGTCTATGGTCACCACCTCAAAGAGCATGCACAGAAAAGTCCAAATTAAACATGATTTTATGACTCGTAAATGTAAGTACACATTGATGGCCTAAGACACAAAACAAGCGGTTTGTGTGAGAAAACGAACAGTATTTATATCGTTTTTACCTCTAAAATAAGCACTAAAATTCGTAAAGCACCTAAAATAAGTGCTGATTGTTTATTGTTCATTAGAAAGAAAACGCAGTGGAATGTACAGTTTTGCTTGTTGAGATTTAGCCTTAAAACTGATTTGATTCCACAAGTCCAGGTTCACCAGTGATTTGTTTCCTGGTGGACTGATAAAAAAACCTGTACCCTGACTTTGAAAATGCACTGCAATAGACGGTCAGTGCACAGACTGAGGGAATGCCGCTTGTGTCTGCGAGAATATCTGACATGTTCCACATTGACGCTTGTTTTCCTTTTCCGCATTTTGTCACCTCTCCATCGCCCTCTCAGTTAAAGTGGCAAAACAAAAAAACTTTCTGTATTGTCCATTTTGCCTAATTTTAGTCAATTTTCCCTTTCTCTCTCTTTTTCCCTCTCCCTATTTTATATTAATTTTGAACAATTATCTGCCGTATTTGAAGTCATTCACACCTGTGTGTGTGTATACAGTAATAAACGCCTGAGAACTGCGAGAAAGCTTTGTCTTTGGATGAAAAGTGAGAATGAGTTGTGTGTGACAGAGAGTGATGCAGCAGTGGAGAGGGAATAGTCCTCTGAAAGCTTGATTTCCCAGGGTCCTCTCTGGTTCAGCTGCTGGAACTGCCGCCTGGTTAGAGCTGAATAATGAGTCTGTTAAAACGAGAGATCCTGTGTGATGGTGTGTGAATGGCTCGGTGGGCAGCTGGGTGTTAGGTGTGCTAAACGAGAGGGTTTTATTATCATTCCATTTCCCATCTCTTTTTGAAGAATCCTTCAGCGGTGTATAACCCATTTTTACTCTCCTCCCCTGAAAGAACATCCCATTCCTCCTTAAAATACAAGGAAATAATGGAGGAGAAATATACTGCATTTTAATTGTATTTGCAATTAGGGATATTATGGCCAAAAATATGGCAAGTGTTGAAGTGGCCTCATGCAACAGGTGTATGATGCTAGTTTTGAAGAGTGGTCTATTCAGTGCGCTGTGACTTTAAGAGCCATTAAACAGAGTAGTACTGTTGAACTCAGTCACTGGTGACCACAGCTGGTATCTCTGGACTGTCACCATGGGCTTTTAAACTGTAAATCTAGTGTTTTTGGTTGATAAGCAATGTATATTCTGTCTTTGCTGTTTGCGCATGTTTGTGCAGGTCTAGGTTAGTAAGCGAATGAATAAATCAGTAAACATGCTATAGAAAATAAAAAAATATATATAAACTGTTTCTCCTAGACCGCAATGAGATATTATGGAGAGCAAATTGAGAATATTTAGGAATACAATAATGAATATGTTTATTTTTTAATATTAAAGTATAAAAGTTTGGGATATGACCGTTTTTTATGTTTTGTCTTTTCTTTTTGGCTTCATTTACTTTATCAAAAATCTTACAATTACAATACCGTTTTCATATATTTTAAATATATTCCAGTCTTTGGTGTCACATGATCCTTCAGAAATCATTTTAATATGCTGATTTGGTTCTCAGGAAACATGTCTTATAATTATCATTATTGAAAACAGTTGTGCTGCTATAAAACCTGATACTTTGTTTTGGAAATCCTTTGAGGAGAAATGTTTTTTTTTTTGTTTTTAAACCATTTATTTGAAATATAAATGTGTTTTTTTTTTTTTTTTACTAAATGTTTTTTATTTTTTTTTTATATCTAAAGCTACTCAAAATATAACACAAGCAGAAGTAACTGTATATTTATATTTCTGCCAAAATTGATAATTACACAAATGATTTTATTATTTAAAAAGGGACATCATGTATTAATGTGTTCATCACAAAAACTGACCAGCACAATTAAATATTTTATTTGATGAACAGAATTATTTTTGTGGAGTCTCTTTTGGCACAAGGCAGAGTTTAGCTAAGCTGAAGGAATATTTGAGTCTGAATATTTTAGAAGAACAGAGAGGCACGCTCAAAAAGGTTTGCTCGAAGACGAACACTTTGATGAAGTGCACAATGTGTAAGTTGCGGAGTAACTAAATAAAAGTAGAGACCCTACTAACTTAACTACATCAGTAGTGTGACAGTAATTCAGCTGCATAATTCTGCAGCTTTTACAATAACATGCCACCTTGTCTAGCGAGTTTTGCAGCAACAAAAACACCTTGACGTTATTCATTTTTAATGAAAGCAGGTGACTTCCGAAGAAATGAACAATAGCAACTGTTGCTGAATAGATGTCTGTATATCTAGCAATATGATGCATTACAGTATATTCACTGGTGTCATTTTTTCTTCCAAAAGAATAATATCATGAAAAGGGTTTTACAATTTAACATGCTTGTTTTCTAATTTTATATATTTTTATAAATTTCATTGTATATAAAATATGAATTGTTTAACTGCTTCAATGTACAGTACAGTAGTTCCAAAAGAGTATCTCAACTTTGAACTTTACTTTAAATTTATATTAGCTTGCAATACTGTTTCAAAGTACTCATGTAGACAGAGGACGTTCAGAACATTCCTCCTTTCAGATTGTTAAACCAGGTCAGATTCAAGTGTTTCTGGATGGGAAATGTCCTTGAAGAGCTTGAAACGACATGTTTCATTTCTGCTATCATGTGTGGAATGAAAGACATCTTGTTCTTCTCCCTTCTTCTCCTGCTGATCTGAGACAAGAGGGCCTCGTTCTGATGAATATTTGATGATGCTCTTGTTCTGACAATCTGCTGGCCCACTATGGACGCTGAAACTCGCTCTTTGGGCTCGACTCCTAAAGATGCTTTTGGGACAGTGCCCAGATCTACCCAGCCAAACATGGAGCCGTAATAGCTTCTGACTGACAGGATGGAGAGCTGCTGTTGCAGAGCTGTCAGAGTCTGCGGTCCTGTGGGATGGGCTTTTGGAAATAGTGATAAAGGAGAAGCGGTCTGCCCTTGTGGTGAAGGCTATAATGAGATGGGCTGTGCTGACTCTGCAGTGCCGAGACCCCGCGGGATCCACCAGAGGAGCCTTTTACTGCATGAGGGAAGTCTCTGCAGACCCCCTGTGCTTTCTGTGTGTTTTATTGATCTTTTAAAACAAATGAGTTTGCTTTTGGAAACATACTGTACTGTACGTTCCAGAACCCCCAACGCATTCTCACCCCAAGGCATCATATAGGTGACGCTCTTTTGACATTCGTCAAAAACTGACGCACATGGCACCCTTTAAGGCCTCATTATGCTTCTGCGTCAACTCCACGGCGTAGCTACGTCGTCACTCCTACAGCGTCGTTGCCGTTTTATGGTTCTGCGTCAGATTGCGTTGCATCGCGGTGCATCTGACCAATCATAGCCCTTGCGGTCTGCGTCGCCTCGACGTGTAGTTACAATTTTTTGGAGGTGCACGTCGAGCTACGGCGTATGGGTCGGAGAGGGGTTTGCCACGACGCAGAGGGGTCTGCGGGGGTACGCCGTCGATTCGACGCATTAGCATAATACAGGCTTCAGCGTCAATATGAGACGCAGAACCCAAGGCGTCATATAGGTGCGCTTTTTTGACAATCCAAAAAGACTTATTTTCTTTTTTTTAAACTTAACAGCAGAAATGGCTTGGTATTTAACAATAAAGGTGTATATATATTATATATATTTTTTTTTTAGTTAATATTTTCACTGGTCCCACTGCAAAGCGAAGTATTTTTATATTTGCTGGAAGTATTTCTATTTTTTTATTAAATGTTGAGTTTAAGTTAACACTTTAAAAACACTATAAACTGTATTAGTTTATATCATGCACTAACAATGAAAAACATTCTATAACATTCTAAAACATTTATTAATCTCAGTTAAAGTGCAACTTCGCCAAATTTCAACCTGCTTTGTATTGTTACAATGTCGGTATATGTAAAAAAAATCACATTTATTTGTCAGCAAAAGTCTGCGTCATCCGGCTTAATTTTGACAACTCCAGGGCTTTCATGAAAACTACAGCTTATACTTCCACACACGGACAGTCGGATCGGAAAAGGGTTATTAACAAAACAGTTATTGTAAGAGTAGGTTTATCACTAAAACGTGTATTGTACTTTGTCTACAACAGCAATATGGGAAAAATGGAACACTATGGCAACAGCTTTCTTACCTGCACGCAAAATCATTTGCTTTGGCCGAACAGACGGATTGGCAGTTTCTTTCATGTTTTTGCACAGGAAACACTGTGTTTGTGGTCATCCAGTTTTAACTGGTGACAAACATAGAGGTTTTTTCCGTTTCGCCATTCTCTTTGTATTTCCGATTCTTTGCAGCCTTTAGCCACTGACTACAACGCGCTGGATCCTTCACTGAGAACCGACAGTAACTCACTCCTGATAAACCTTTACTCTTTGAATTTTTGCACCTGGGAACAACACAAGTCGAAAACATTATGACTAAAAGTTTGCTAAGAAGTATTTCCTACTAAAGCAAGGCACTATTTGACCCAGGTCACGGAAGTGTGCGAAATTTGGTAAAGGTTTTGGCACATTCTGTGTGAACACACACACACAAATCAAGGACATAATTTGAAAAGGTTAAATGGTCCTGAAAAAAACATGTGCTCCTCGAATGAATGGGAGATTAATTTTATATAGTGAAAACTTTTGGTACTGTGGCCAAACAAAATCTTACTGAAAGCAATTTTTTTTAGATATCAAGCTCAAATTCGGAACACAACTTGTTTAGATTTATGGCTTTAGTGTTCTTGCCGTTTTAGAGTAAAACGTGTTTTTGAAAATATATATTTGATATAAAGTGGTCCTTTTTCAAATTAACTTTTTAAAACTGTTTTCACTTGGTAATCTACCACATGTAGTCTTTGAAAAGAGATCAAACTTAAGTCTGTGCTCTAAAGCATTCAATATTTACGACAGTTTAAGTTGGAAATGTAATTTTCAGATCTACGCTCAAAAAGTGAATAAATGAATTATAAATACAGCGTAAATATAATTTAGTACCATAAAATCCCCTAAAAATACAAAATATTACATAAAAATCATTATTGAAGTAAAATTTTGTACATTCCTTTCGTTTAAATGATAAAAATAAAAAGAATTGGTGATTTTTGACCGTCGAAGCAAAGAACACCAGTTTACAAAAAGTACATTTGGAAATTATACAGCTATAATGTAACACACCTTTTCTGGAAATTGATGGCATATGATGCAAAATGCATGTAAAAACAGCCAGTTGAGTCTGAAGGCTTAAAGAGGGTAAAAACTGGTCATGTCAAAACTAATTGTATATATAATTTAAATGTTATGGTACAAATAACCTTGACTAATGTTAAAAAGTTGTAGAAAAAAGAAATAATTTGAAAAAAAAACAAAAAAAACTTTTAAACTATCTAGTCTCAGTACACAGTGTCAGATGTGTAATGCGGTGCGGTGTCTTCCAATTAAACTCTGATGTTAGACAAAGCTGTTCAACAAGCACAAAAGCTTCATTTCCCATGATAAAATCATTGGATTTGAGTCTGTTCATTTCTGCTGGGCAAACGGCCAGAGAAAATGGGGTTATAACTCTAATTAACGGAGCTATACTCTCCTTTTCCAGATTACAGACTTTCATCTGATTAGAATGGATCTAGTAGAGTACATCCACTCTAACAGAACCAAATAAGGTCACAGATTAGCCATATTTATATACAGAGACATTCTACGTGTATTTTCTGAAACTTCCCTCGGATAATGTTCAGTGTTCAATTTGGGCTGATGATTTGCAGGCTTAAGGGTGGCAGACTGACACGGAGTCATCTGCTAAAGATGATTTATTGTTTTAGTTATGTGGTGCAGTGGCTACAGCTTAAGGCTGATAATCAGAAGGTTGCTGGTTCAAGACTTGCAAGAGCAAGATATGAGCTGTTGTGTCAATGAGCGAGGCACTTAACTCCAGGATGATTGATTGGGACTGTCCTTGTAATAAGTGTACTGGAAGTCACTTTAGATGAACGTGTTAATGATAAAGATCTACTATTTGTAAGAGAATTTGTCAAAATATTTACAGGTAAACTTTGTATAGCCTACAGCATATACACCACATGACATTTTACAACCTAAACTAACCTTGCCTTGTCATAAAAGGTGAAATGATCTGATATTTTTGACTTATTGACCTGAAGTCAACACAGTGTCTCTTTGTCTGTATGGTTTCTGTTGTTGCCTGGGCTGATTTGGTTTGTCCAATGTTGATGAAGCAGCTTTAAATGGACTTGTTTACTCAGCTGACACAAACACCACGATCCATGACATCCCCAACCGTTAAAGGACAAACAAAGTCTCTCTCGCCTCCGTGGGAGGAACTTCTTCGCCAAGTTGAGACGGAATCCAATCACCAAACCAATGCTGACACTCAGTGTGCAGAAGCTCTCACTTTGATGAATAATTCCTCCTAGTTGACATATGTATGAGGACAACACACACACATACTCAATTTCAGCAGCTGTTCCAAGCGTCTCATTCCCGATGTAGTGAACTGAGTTAGTTCTGGTGAACATATGGACAGAGAGACACTGAGAGGAGATGATGAAGCTGTCTATCTCCCTCGGTCTCCATTACTCCACACAAAAACACACGCACAGACGGAGTGTTTCCGCTATAGCTAAATCTCCAATTGGAATACTAGCGTCGCCAGACGTCCCGTTGTGGTGTCCTGTTCTCGGATGTCCCTGTTTTGTACTGTGTGTTCACAGCATCTTAGCAATTGAAATAAAATCTTATGTGCTAAAAACAGTTGTAAGGCAAGTTGTAGTTAACGTATATGCTTTTTCCTGTGAACTTTTTGTTTTTTTAGAGTAAAATAAAACCTGTAGCTGTAGTTTGCCTTTTACCAAATCATTTTGTCAGATAAACACCTTAACCAATTTTTTAAAATATTTTCAAAAATATTAAATATTTTCCACATAAACTTGTAGGGTCCTTAAAAACAAATATTCCCCCTGGACATCACTTTTGAACACTATATAGGCTATATATATAATAACCAAAACCAAAAATATAGTATTTTTTTCTGACACAACTGGATGATCAGGTGAACATTTGTACTAAACCCAGACAGTGTTCAGAACCCAGACATGAAGCAAATTATTCCAGAGAGTAATAAATATCGTTTGCATTTTAATCAAGTTTTGAGTTATGTCTGATGAAATGCATGGGTCAAGAAGGAAATGTTATAATTTAACATTGATATTGCTTCCGGTTCATTAGTCACACTGGAAATTGAGTTTAAAATTGAGTACACTGCATTTTGGGACAGTATTTTAAGCAGTGTGCTCTGTTTTATACTGGATATTTTGACTAATATAGTAAGTCACACAACAGACTAATATATTCCAAGAACATTTGCGTGCACAGCACTGCTTCAAAAACTAGTATAGAATGCAGTTCCATCCATCTATCCGTCTGTCAAAAAAGACAGATACAGTCCTTTACAAAGTGACTGATATGTCACAAAATACTGGCAGGATCACTAGAATGAGAGCATTAAATCAGAGCTATTTTATGCTAAATACAGCCAGAGTAGGAAAAAAAACACCTTAGTTTATATAATTAAATCATTGTTTTATATCTTACCCAAAATCCAACATACTCCTTCAGGTGGACACAGGGTAATCTGGTGGATTGGCCATAGAGTCTTTCCAGTATTAAATTAAGCAGCACCTTTCTGATTCATCCTTCATCTCTCTATATCTTGATTAACAAGGCCACCATAATGATGCTCACATTGGCATTTATTGGGAACGGATGAGGAGTGATGCTCTAAATTGAATCTTTTAAAAATTCCTCAGGCCCATTTCACATAACGCTGCCTCTGTAATGTGACCGTGATGATTAATCAGACGGGGCAGAGATGAGAGGCCGTGCCGGGGAGACTGATGGATGGGACGGCCGGGCGAGCGAGCTTAAATGGAGTAAGTTTCCCCTCCTGTTGCATGTACCTCATTTCCATATTTAACTCCACATCATCTGTGATTAGTTAAGAGGGATTGATGTGGAATGAGAGTGAGAAAAGTAGAGAGTAGGGATGAAAGCAAAGCAAAGAAAAGATAAAGGACGAGGAAAGGGATAGGAGAATTGACTGCGTGGGAGGGAGGAAATAAGGTGTAAGGATGATGAAATATAGAGATGCAGAGAGGTTAAAAAGAAACCAGAGAGCGACAAACGTAACAAAACTGGGGTGGAGTCCACAGATGGATATAAAAGGACCTTGCGAGTGTGTGTTTGGGTGGGTCTGTTTGTAGGGAAGAAAAGAAAAAGTGGGACATGAGAATGCAAACGGGTATAATAGGTTAGGGAGGACGGATGAATACAATGCGTAAAAGAAACAAATCAGACCCCGTCTTATTACGATTATAGACGGCAAAAGAGCACCTGCAACAATGCAGCGGAAAATAGCCTGGGGAAATTCAATGGCTGAATGAATGGGTGGAGGGTAAATGAGGGAATCAGAAAGAAAGAAAATCCATATAGTAACAATATATCGTAATAATAAGCTTTTCCGGTGAAACGGATTTAAATACCTGATTAGTGGTAATGAGGAAAGAGTATAGGGTCACTCTCAGGATACAATGGCATTTGGGTGTGATGTGTGTCCTTATGACATCTACCCATTTTTATTTATTTGTTCATCTTTCCATTCTATAGGTTTGATAGATACTGTAGATTGGAATAAATCCATGTAATGATCTTTTTTTATAGAAAAGATTCTTTGCAGCAATATTAATTGTAAAGTAATATGTGTAATGATATTTTATTATAGCTAGTTTTAAACCTGTAATTTAAATATGTATTTTTTTATAATTATGATAAATGTTATTATTTTTAGAAGACACACTGAAAATGTGTCATTTAAAAATGTGTCAAATTATTCATACATTAAATATTAATCCTTAAATACATGAATTTATATGGTTTCGCCAATCATGATTGATTGCACATCCGGGTCTTTACCGGCCCAGATCTACACACATAATATAAAACTCTCCTGATATTAGAGTAACAATTACAGAAGAATGAAATAAAGCATATTTTGTTACCTTTTAGAGCTTGTAAGGGTTCAGTTTGAGCAGATGTTTTATACCATCATCACTGTCCTCATCAGAGCCCATTTCCCAGTATCAGCATCTGGCTCATATCGCCATCTCAAACATATTCTCATAACTATCATTTTCAACATCTTCATAATCAACAGCCTACTTTGATCGCTGACATCTTCTTCACCAGATCCACCATCAAGTGACAGAGACACTAATATTTGATTGCGTTCAGTACTTGCTCTGCGTAAATCACTGAGCCATTACAGGTTTTGCTGATGATTCTTCCTATTCTTTTGTTTTCTGCCTGCGGTAACTATGAGTGAAACATCACTTCATTAATCACACGTATCAGACATTAAAGTCTGATAAATAAAGGTGAAATGCACTTATTCAGTCATAAAAGATTAAATTGTTGTGCAGAGAAAATATATACACTGATAACACCTCGGGTCGTTTTTACAAGAAATAAAATGGAAAACAGGCAATCTTTTATCATTTTTTATATTGTTTAGAATGAATTGATTGAGGAAAACTAAGATGTTGATGTCTCTTTAAAAAATGAATAAGGAGGAGGGTAGAGAATAACGTCACTGTAAACTGGAATAAGACCCGAGGTATGCATTTAAGGGTTAATTTACTTCTCTATAACAGTATTGAATGCCAAACATTGTGACAGGGTTTATAATAATCTAGGATTATTTCTAATAATCTGTGACCATTTTGGTTTGAAAGAAATTGTGAATTTTATGGAAATATGAAAAATGTTGCTGTATTTCAACTAACTAAAGATGCCGAGTAAACGAAACGAAATTGAATCTTTAAGTGCTTTCACACTTACCTAATTTTTGTGTCTGAAATTGTTTTGCAGGATTAGTTTAAATGCGAACGCTTCAAACTATAATGGTCCAAAAAGAGATCCAAATCCACTTTTGAGCCACGAAACAGTATGAATTTAAAGTGAACTAGATACCCTTCAAATAAGAGTAAGGATATAAACTTACACATCCCTACAAACCCACACCCAATTTTCAAGTAATGGTATATGATTGCAACAATGTCAAACAAGGCCGAATTTCACCTGGGCTGTTTGGAGACATTATTTCCATTTGCACACACTGTGAGGAGGTGCAGCACAGATTCATTAGAAACTCAATGTTCTTTATTTCTCCACTTTATTCCCATCAGCAACCAAGAGAGACGCCGCACGCTCACGCACGCCCTCCTCGCGTATCTCCACGGCAACTCGCAGCCAGGTTAAATCAGTTGTGAGTCTCACTGGGAGAACACACATTATCTCAAATAATTCCTCCCAACTAAAAAGCTTTTTTGTTTCACTGTGACAGGGACAGAATCGGAGGGAAGCGCTCCATTTGCAAGTATCAAATAATGGGAGAAAAATAAAGCTTGTCTTTTTTCATTTGTCTCCTCTGATGAACTGATAAATATGGTGTGGCCTCTGGAGTACCATCTCTATTTGAATGCTTCCTGGCTTTCTCATGTTTGCATATCGACTTGCGTGGAAAAATTCCATGCAGCTTGGCCACAGAGTGTCAGAGCTGGGTCGGTTAAATGAGTTTGCCAGGAAATGTGTTACCTGAAAGTAAGTATGAGAGGCTTCAGTGGGCTTGTCTAGAATACTCAAACACCTGGGCTGTCAAGCTTTCTTGTTAATGTTTGATGGTATTAAAAGACCGCTGCATGCCAAGTAGATGTGTGTGTCTACATTCCATGTACCTGAGTGGGAGAACGAGAGAGTGGGAATGTGATAAAACAGGGAGCAGAGGGAAAAGAGCCAGGGGGACGCCTTATGGGGTGCGTTTAAAAAAAAAAGAAAATCTTGGTTTTACTTTGAAGTGTAATTGGCCACTTCGCTACAGATGCAAAAACTGAGGGTCCCTTTGCTGTTCTGTAAGCCTGCAGAAGACTGAAGATCAAAGAAGATGTGATGGACATCCTCCCCATGGAGATGTGTGTGTGTGTGTGTGTGTTGCATGGTAATATACAGTATCACCATCTGTGAAATATGAAAGTGCTTGTGTGCTAATCTACAGATCAGAGAACTTCACTTCTAAATCATAAATGGATATGATTTGAACACATGCTAAATCATTTACACCTATTATAAACAGATTTGGTTAATTAAAATGTTTTACTTTTTTAATTGATTGTTGGACAGGGAAGCGATGACAGTAGCTACATTATTTGGGGAACAGGTGGGATCAAAATCAGGAAATGTCACAAGTTCAAATGCTTACAACCCACATGAGTATCACGGCTAATTGTTGATCCACCCCTAATTGATCACCTACGGTAGTAACGCCTATCAACTGCAAAACAACATGCTAAAACTCTCCTTACACCTTAGCAATACCCAACAGCCACCAAGAACAGCCTAGCAACTGCAAAAAGACAAAAACACTGTAGGGATACCCTGGCAACCAACAACCAACCGACAAAATGCTAGCAACATCCGAAAATGGCAATAGTGTTGAAATGAAATCTATGATGAAAAATGTTCGTTTGAAGACCTTTTTTTCCATACTAAGATGAGACGATGACGACACCAACGTCATTAAACAACAACTGTGACTATATAAACATGCAATATCGTTGACATAAAAAGACGAGACTAAAATGTAGTTAAAAAAAATAAAAATTTGACCAAAATCTCTTTTTGTTTTTGTTGAAAAAAAGAGACAAAAAATTACAGACTGTTTTTAACAAGCCGCTAAGAGCTCTCATCATGCACGCGGTTGCCAGATAAACAAAAAATTATAATTCTACACAGTGTTTTACTTGCAACTTGACTAAAAAGTATATTTGACACAGGGCTAAGACTAAATAAAAAAATAGCTGACAAAAAAATGAACACGACTGTGAACACCTCAGAAACACCCTGGCAATCACAGAGAAACACCTAAAAAATGCCCTGGAAAACACCCTGAGCCCTCTAGCAACTGCCTATTCTCAAATCCCCTTAGTAATGCCCTGGCAACCACCCAGAACACCCTAGTAAACATGCTAAAAACACTCAGAACACCTTAGAAATTGTCAGCAGCCACCAAGACCACACTAGCACTACCGCATTGCAAAATAGAAAAAAATACTGGCATTGGCAACCACATAGAAAACATCTTAGCAACGCACCCACATGCTATATTTTAATGTTTTTAGCTATGTGCTAAAAACATTCAAAACAGCTTAGCAACACACTGTGGCGAGTTGCATGGGCAAGCAGCATATTTTAAGCAGCATATACTCTCCCATTCCCGCTGCTCATCCTTCTTATAAATCTGTGACTCTTATAACTTTAAAGAGTGAGGGAAAGAAAGAGAGATTACATGTTGAGGGATAATTGGAGTCACACAGAGATACAGTGTTCATAATTACAGTGCTTACCTCAGTACAGGAGGTTACACTCACACTTTCTCAGTAACACAATAATAAAGATCAGAGAGGTGTTTTCACAGGCCGAGGCTCATCGTGCGTTATGAGACCTGCACTTGTAACCCAACTATATCTCATGACCGCACAAGAATATTGCGCTTTAAGTTGGGGTGCAGCTATAAATCTGGACATAAGAGCGAGCACTCAGACTAGTGAGGTTAGGCTTTTCACAGCTCACAGATCACAGCACGGCTCTTAAGGTGATGATACACAGAGCAACTTTTTGAGCAATGTTGCTGGGCAATGTTGCCGTCAACGGGCAACCAGATGAGACACAGGGCCCACGACCGATCTAAATTATCCAGATAGAATGTATTGCCCATTTTCAATGTTAAAGTGCCCAAGCAACAATTGCTCGGCAAGATTGCCCAGCAACATTGCTCAAAAAGTTGCCCTGTGTATCATCACCTTAACTCTTATCTGCTACTCTGTTCACTTCACTAGACTTTCGTTTTCTCCCTCCTCAAGCATATCCTTTACCTCACAAGCACTGTTCCAAGCTAAAACGGTGCAAACCTCCCCCTCTTTTACTCTCAAAATTCATTTTCCTGCTAATGTCAGTGTTGCCATCCACGGGTTTCCCACGGCATTGGGCAACTTTTACACTTGTTGCCACAGGTTTTTTTTAAAGGGGTTGTTTTTTTAGTCAGCAGGTTGAAGTCGATTTTTACTCCCCGGTGTCATGACAAATCCGGTACTCCCTCGAAATCGTGTTGCTATCAGCTATCAGTAATCAGTTAATGATTATACTAAGTAGATTAGACTAAGTAAGATTATACTAAATACAAACACTCTTAATTTAAAATAAGAGTAGCTTATATAGTGCATAATAAAACAAATTGAACGTAATTTCGTTTAGGCCTACTTGATAAACTGTGAATAATTGAACATTATCAGAAATATTTGGACATTGAACACTTCATTTAACATGTAATTAGCTTACATTAAAGATGATTGTGAATACATGTAGGATAAGTGCAAATGTGCCTAAACTAAGCTATCAGGCTAATTTGGGTATCTATGCTATGCTAGAACATAAGCTAACTAATACAGACATTATTGTCATTATAAGGTAGTTCAAACAGCATTTATCATAACATGATTTAGTAGGAATTGTAATCAGATGCAAAGAGAGTACCTATTAAAAGTAACCGGGGGTCCTAACAGAGACCCGATTTCGAAGAGGACCTGATTTGTCACCACGGAACGCGATTGGGCTAGTTTTGGTCGGTTTTGAATAGCAATTGGACTGGTTTTGTTACGTGAAACCTGGCTACCCTGCAAATGTAGCCCATCTTGAGCTCAACAGGTTTATGGACGTCTATGAAGCACTTGAGAACTGAGCCATAAAGATTTGCATGACCTTAAATGTAGACGGTAGCCTACTCGACATAAAACCATCAGAGATCTGAATTGATCTTAATGTACTTGAGTTAATCAAGCATGGTTGATTATCTCACTTATAGGCTATTTGGCACTGCTTTTTTATCACCATAGTCTGTGAAATAACTTATGCCCCATTTGCCTTTATGAGTGGCTTTTTTGTATTTTCCAGTGCTTTTTTCATGCAGTTTTTATTTTATGATTGTGGCACCGTTTATGCCAAAATGGTGGCTGAAGCTGCTACACAAATAAGTGTAGATATAAATGGCTGGCATGAACAGGTATGCTGGAGTCGTAACCTTCCAGGCCCAACACCTTTTATCAGCACGCTGCTGCCATCTACTGGCTAATTATATTGTTCATTTCAGCGTGGCACTGCAAAATGAGCCTGCAGGACTGATGGAGAGTGCACAGCACAATTCACACACAATGTGTGAACCTTCTGTGTAAACAGCATTCCAGTAAACAAATCTTGATTTTTTTATTTGTGTAAACAAATCATCTTATCCAAATAACACAACTTCTTATCCAAATAATAAGATGTTGTAGCCTATTTAATGAATCTTCTCTCTCCAATTACTTAAATAACACCCTGCCGCCATGTTCCACAGTTGCACCGTTTTATTTTTCTCTGTTGTGACAAGAGTCACTGTCTAAACAGACCTCGACACCATGTTATAAAGCATCAATTAGTCATGATAATAGGATGACAGTTTTGCATTCTGGAAGGGTAATGGCTCGTTTTAATCGTGCATTTGCATGAGTGCGCTCTGGGTGGAGGTGAGAGCTGGGCCTCATATGAGAAACATTTACTCAGCGCTTGATTACAAAGAATAGACACACTTAATTGTTAAGAATTGAATAATGAGCCTTTATTCTATTTATTGGATTACGGAGCCTTTTAGCTGTCCCCTGCTGATCGTTTCAAAGGGCGCTCAGGTCACACAGTATTGTCAGGTTAGGAGGCGTCGGAGGTGAGCAGGTCACATGGAGACGTGGAATATTAATGAGCTGGTGTCTTCATTGATCAGCCTGCCGATGTAACCGTATGATCTGTCATATACAGACTAACCAGTTTGCTAGCTGGAAATGGTGATCTCTATGAGGATTAGTGTTATTATTGTTAATAAAAACGAAATAAAATAATACATATTAATATTAATTCATTAATTTAGCTAAGTGGAATACATTTTCACAGCTTTAAAACAAACTAATATAAAATAGAAATAATTGATGAAACATAAAATTGGTAATAATAAAATAGAAATTAAAAAAAGTATGAATTCTTAAATGAATTATAAAAAATAAAAATAAATAGCATAACCCTGGCAAGGATAAGCTGTGTATGGTTGTGATATGACATACAATATTGTGGTGGCAACATTTGAGAATCAGAAATGGCCATATTGATCTACCATTAATCTAAATATTTGGGAGGATATGTCCCACTCAGTGTTATTATCGCCCTTGGGGAATCAAAGGGAATTTTGAAATTAAATGCTATTGAATTGCATTGTGATGCAGTTATATGAGCATAATGAAAACTAAAAATACGAAACTATATTAAATTAATAAAATGAAATAAGCTGAAGCCAAAACTAACAATTACTAATAAACTAACAAAACCTAAACTGAAAAAATACATTGAAAATAAAATAGAAAAATATTCATAACAAAGTCGAGGTATTTGATATTTTCCAATCAGTGACAAGGAACATAAACATAAAACATAGATTCTGTGCAATTCAAAAGGAAATTCAAAGTTAAATACTATTGAATTCCCACGACCCCGTACACTAGAGGATAAAGTGGTTTGGATAGATGGATGTTATTGAATTGCGTGGTGAGACAGAGTTATCTATGCAGTTTCACTGGGATCTGGTGATGTAGTTATTGAGTTGCATTATCCTTGTGGCTTGAATAATATGACACTCACTGTGGCAAAGAGTGTACAATATGAAATGATATGCTGGTACTCCAAGCCGTGTGATGATGTCAGCCACTGGTTCCATCTAAACCCCTTCCCCTCTTTTATGTTCCCCTGCTCGAACAAATCAATTGGGAAATGAATTCTGATCAACCTAAAGCTCCCTTTTATTTATTTTTTTGCAGTCAGAGCGATGTCCAGCGATGGATGTTTGTCTCGCCGGCTGTAATTCGCCTGAAATCCAATTACAAAGAAACCGACGCTAAGCCGAAACACGCTAAGATGAAAAATGAATCTGGAGAGCGTTTTGCTCGCTAGAGCTGTTTTCGCGTGGCAGGCCGATACTCAAGCACAAACTCGGTTAGGTCACACTCGCTGGAAACGCACATTACGCTGACATTAGCATAAATGGGTTATCGATTCTCATTGAAGTTAACCTTCAGTTCTGTCCTGTGGAATTATCTGGGGTTGACCGAAGAGCTTGTGTAGGTGTGTGTGCACGCGTGCGCGTGACAGTAATGAAGATGTGACCTTTCAGGTCGACCCGTCCTGCCCCCGACGACCCTTCAACACGCCGCTCACCTCCACACGCGTGTCACAGGGTCATCCGCTCCATTTCCAGACATGTAGTCTTCTTTCACGAGCTGTCAGTCAACACATCTCTAAGCTCGGGTCTTCGCAAGTTCTTGACAGGAATTTTTGAAAGCCTGTCTTAAAAGGCATGGGCCTGTCTCCTTCCTATCACGGGGCGATGGGAGGGGGGGGAAAGCGAGGGAGGGGGACATGCAGTGGAGACTGACCAACGAGACGAGGAGATCAGTAAATAACAGTCACCCAGGGGTCTGATCTAGGGTGCCTCCTCATCTGGCCCCCAGTCAATTTAATTTAAATGTAAATTTCAGGGATGCGTGGCGTTAAAAGGCTTATATTAGCAAAAAGGGAAAAGTTAATGAATATATTTCAATCTCTGTAACCACACAGCCATCCTCATTTACCTCCTGGAATATATGAGCAGTGCTGCTAGAAATTGGGACTGTGGAATACTGTGCGTGTTCTCCAACAGCCCACTTAAACCAGCCTTCACAATCCCTTATCCAGTCCATCATCTCTGGTAATGCCGAGGGCCCGTTTGAGTTTGACTCTATATGAACATTACAATAAAATGATCATACTACTGCAGCTTTTTAGAATGAAAGCCGTCAAGAAATCTCAGGTCAAAACCAAAAGAAAATATAATTTTATATTATCACCCCTTTTTTTTTTAATTGTGACAGGACTAATTTAACCACATTAACCATTTTATTATTTAATTAAAATAAAATTCTCAGATTTTTAGGATATAATGTAACCCTCTTCATGAGATTCACCCAATACTCTGCCTAAGCTTTTATTAACGTTTTGGATGCTAATGGTTCCACCAGGATTCTTAATTAAATAAACCAGCCAAATGTCATTGCTTGTCCTTCATCTATACTGTAGGTCTGGCACCAGTTAAACCAGCACTAAACAGCCTGGACCAACAAGGAAATGCATGCAAGAGAGAGGAGAGAGAGAGAGAGAGAGAGAGAGAGAGAGAGAGAGAGGGGGATGCTGAAAAGACATTGGTGAGGAAGACAGAGAGATTGAGAGATGGGGGAGGTGAGAGAATGGACGAGTGAAGCGGGCTTGGGAAGAGGGTTCACAGGCTGCTGCCTTCTTGGAATTCAGGTTGGTTAAAATTCTGCCTGCATACAGTATGTGTGAATTGGAGAGCCGTCTCATCTAAGAGTGCTAAGGCTTTCCTCACAGAGTGCCAACAGCTGGAAATGTTCATGTCAGCTCTAGTGAAAGGCCTTCCTGTGTTACTATAGTAATGCACACACGTTCTGTAAAGCAGAGGAGGGTCATGCATGAAGACACTGAAAGATACTGAAAGCGATGTCATGCCATAACACTTCTTTTCATGGGCGTTTCTTCAACTTTTGACACGTTTTACATCCAAGGAGTTGCTGTTTATTTTCAATTATCAATTAGCAGGTTTCATATTTCTTCACAACATGTTTTTATCTAAATTTCATCAGTTACTTTTGCTACTTTTAATGTATAAATAGTTTTTTGTATTGTTTTATGTGTTTAACCAGCCTTCCAAACTTGAAATATACAATATTTGTCAATGTTGTCCCTAATAATTTTTTTTTTTATCTGTGCTTGTTTAAGTCAGTGAAGAGCTTGAGATTAAATTTAAGACCTCAACCAAGGTAAATATCAATTTCAAGGTAATTATCAATATATAAAATATCTAATTTGCAAGCTGTACATTTTTCAAATTAATCAAACAATGTGAAATTGCCACTATGAAGACAAAATATTCGTTTTTATTCCAAAAATGTTCAAACTGTAATTTACATCAGGGTCATCTGCACCACAGAATGCTATAGAGCACAATTAATTTGGGAGTGTGCAACAATGCAGTCAAAAGTGTTTGCATTTGATTTATATATTTTTGAGATGTGAGGATAGATTGTGATTTCTATGCTGTGTTTTATTGTGCTCTGCCAGCAGAAAACAGCTGCTCATTTTGTTGGCTTGAGCTTGTTGCCTAATAAGAATGCTTAAATAATGAGAGAGCCGTTGTCCTCCTAGGAGGCCTGTGCTGACGTGCTGACTTTTCACTCAACTCCAGTAAAGTCTGACATCCTGGGGTTACATGGTGAGCGCTGATCTAGATTTAGCTGTGCTTGCCTGAAAATCTCCCTATGATCCTTGCAACAGCAGAAAATGGTTTCTTCTAATAACACCATTGCAAACATTCATGTCTATTAATGGACAAGACCTAAGCTTCCCCACAGCCTTCCCTGTTTTTCCCCCACAATGCTCTTGTGCACATGTTAATAAAGCTGGAGTGCTTCTTCTGGAGCTTTGCACCTTAGTGCCAGATCTAAGCTTGTGATTCTGTGATGCAATAAAGTGTGTAATTAATTTCTGATACAGGTACCAACTCCCTTGGATCCATCCCGCTCTGACACTCCAATAATACCATCACTAAACATCAAGCCTTAAAGGAATATTCCAGGCTTAGTTCAAGTTTATCAAAATCAACAAAATTTGTGAACTAATACTAAATTAATTAAATATACTAAATAATACTAATATAAAATAATACTAAATTCCCTAAATTCATAAATGATTATGTGAGGTTTTTTTTTTACATTTACATATTGGCCTCATTCACTTCCATTGTAATTGTATCGTTGTTTTAAATCTATAAGGGCCCATTTAAAAAATGTTTTTGTGGTAAATAACATTATACTACAAATGTTGTCGATTGTGCTTAAAGGGATAGTTCACCCTAAAATGAAAATTCTGTCAGTAATTACTCACCCTCATGTTGTACCAAACCCGTAAGACTTTCGTTCATCTTCAGAACACAAATTAAGATATTTTTGATTAAATCTGAGAGCTGGATCACTCCTTCATAGGCTTCTAAGGGATTGAAACTTGCCGGCACAGAAAAGTTATTAAAGACATTGTTAAAATAGTCCAAGTGACTACAGTGGCTCAATCTTAAGTTTATCAAGTGACGAGAATACTTTTTGAGCGCAAAAAAACAAACAAAAATAACAACTTTATTCAAGTATTCGTTTCCTTTTCTCTTGGCCTCGAGATAGTTCACGTAGTATAATTGCGCAGCGCTTCTGGTTGAACGTCACACACATAACACACATGACCAGCGTCGGCCAATAGTGAGCGTACGTGTGACGTACTTTTTATTTTTGTTTGTGTTTTGCTCACAAAATGTATTCTCGTCGCTGTCATAATGACCATCATGTTATTATGTGCTGGAAGAAAGAAAGGGGAATGACATTCAAACAGTAAAAGAGATTTTTGAGTGGGATTCATAATGCATAATGTACCAGAGTAACATTTAACCAGAAAAGTTTTAGATTTAAAGGAGTCATCATGACATGAAAAATAAAATTTGCCTTGATCTTTTGACATATAAGATCTCTGTACCATTAAAACATCCTGTAAGTTTCATAGCTTAAAACGTGGTCCTCATTATAAACAAAACATTTATTTAATCAAGCTTAAAGGGGCGATTATGATTTAACTTTTTTAACTTTAGTAAGTAATGTTGCTGTTTGAGCATAAACAACATATGAAAGTTATGCTCAAAGTTCAAAGCAAAGGGAGATATTTGCTTTTAAAGAAATCATTTTATAAGGACTACAACAAATGGCTGGTAGGGATTACACAACTTCCTATCGGGTTAGTGACAACACTAACCCTAAAATGTATAAACCCTGCCTCCAGGAACACTCAACAAAGGGGGTGAGTCCATTTTGAGAAGAGGAAATAGGATTTGCTAACACACAAGCTCTTGAAGCTCCGCCCTCTGTGCCGGGAGCAGCAGCTCATTTGCATTTAAAGGGACACACACAATATAATGCGTTTTTGCTCACCCTCAAAAAGGGACAATTGTAACATGCTATGAGGGCTATTTTGAGCAATAACTTCACATACACTCTGAGGACACCAGAGACTTATTTTACATCTTGTTAAAGGGGCATTATACCACCCTTTTAAAATGGAGAGTTCGCATAGAAACTTTTGGTGAAAGATGAAGCAGTCAGCTCTATTGACAGCCGCTGCATCACAAAACGCAAGCAAATGATTTCATAATGCTTTGCCTTTAAATGAGTTTTATAAGAAAAATGTTTTCAAAACACTTGAAACACTCATGTGCAATACGCCTTATTCACGGCAGCGCCATCTTTGTTTTTTAATGAGAATGAAAGCGAGGCTATGATGGATATACATGCATCCCTTTAATGGGCTGTACTGTTATTTAATGTGTTTTCGTTTTGTTCTGCTCATGAAACACTGGAAAAATATCTTTCCAAGAAATTTCAGTTGACAAAAAGTCTATCCCTCACAGCCTCACTTTCATACCTGTCATGGCGCTGCTCTGAATAAGGTCTATAGTGATACTGTTTCCTATGCAATGATAACAAACATAAAAAACTTTATTAACATTACAAGTGAACCTCAAGGAACATATATCGGTATTATAATAAAATAATTAGCTTTCTGTGGAGTTCCATTGCGTCTTTTTATTTGATAATTTGCAGTAATTACATAATTTGTCTATGATCTGGCCTATTAATTAATACATTTATTTAAATTGATACATTATTGGAGACCTAAACAGGAGACACATTAACATTTTCGTTTTTACAGTGTGCTATAAATTTGCTTAAAAAGTTAGTTATTTTTTCCTGTATTTTAAAGTATTGTTGATGTTGTGATTTTTGTCTTGTGGTTGTAAACTTCCACGATGCAGAACTAAACTAAACTAAATATGTGAGCTATTACTGAAACTTTCAAAATGCCAAAGGCCACAGAACAATGGAGTTGTAAATCTTTGCAACTGACATATTGTTGGGATAGGCCTACTCCTTATCTTACCCCTTCAAGCTCAAACAAATAAAATATAAAAAGGCACAGATGTGTGTGTTCCACACACTGTGAACCCATACAAAAAGCATCCAAAAAAAACCCACACTAATAGTAATAAATCATTGTATGTATACATTTAAATCATTTTTTCCGAACTATGACACACATATTTGAAACATGTCAAGCTATTCTTTTTTTTTGCCAAATACTGTAGGCTATTATTGTTGGGTACAAAAATTTTCAGGACAACAATGAATATTTAAACAATATTCAAACTGAGTAGTTTGAGATATAGGCCTATTAATTTATACATTTAGCCTACGTTTCCATTTTATTTCCTGTGTTTACCATTTTGAATAAAAATGAAATTCATGGGGTGCTAGAGGATGGAAAACAATTATTTAGAATTTAAAAGCAGCCTATGGCAAAATTATATTTCTTGACACGTAATCTTTAATTGACATCTCTTCTCTTCTCTTCTTCTTCTGTTTCTTGCCGACTTTTAAAATAATAAGGTAACGTTATAGAATCGATTACACTCTGGCCTTCATCACATATACATGGTGGCGTAAGCTAAAAACACCATAGCCTATACACCAGCCTATATAGGGGATAAACACCCAGTCATTTCACTTACATTCTGAAAGAAAGCGACTTAATATAGCCTATAGCCTATATTATTGTGTACACCAACACCAGCAACTTTGCCAAATCTACAGTGTTGTGGTGCTCAGGGTTCGGCTGCTCTCACCTGACTCCTCCCCCCGAGTTCGATGCGCTCGTCTCTCGGCTCTGCTCAGGCTTGTCAGTGCGGGCGAGAGCGCTGCTAAACATGGCGTCTGACGGAATGATTTTAACCAACCACGACCACCAAATCCGAGTTGGAATATTGACAGGTAAATACGAAATGACACTAGCTCCTTTTACGCCTCGTCGCTCGTGCTGGTCTGTCCGTTCACGCTGTTGCCCGCTGTTGATAGTCGTGCTGGTGGTGATTCCTATCAGCGAGTTCTGCCCATCTATCGCTCGCGTTCCTCGACTCATTTGTAAAAAGCTGTGCGTTTATGTATCTATATATTCTTGTATTCATTTATACTCATATGCGATAATGTATCCGGCTCTGTGAGATCTGCCTTTGGTCTGTCATGCAGCACAGCTCAGTGTCAAGACAACAGTTTGTGTGATGAATTATTCATAGCTTGTACGCAAGACATCCAAATAACATAAAGCAGATAGCTGGAAAACCCTCCTATATCTGTGAATGAACCTTCCGATCGTTGCCATATGTCTGTTTATGGTCACATTAACGTGTGTGGCAACTGAATAGTGCTGTTATGTAGATACGAGTTGGTATTTGGAGTTGGTCACGCAGTGTGTTTTTTTCCCCTCCTCATGGATTTCTGCACAGCAGCATCTCAGCTTCAGGTTTGCTTCGAGTCTTTATTTGTACACATGCACGGTGATATCTAAATATATACAGCGTCTCGTGCAATAGATAGATCCACTTAGAAATGCACCTGAAACACTACTTTCAGGGTTAACGATAATGGCTTTCACCATGCGCGCGATTAAGTAGTAGCCCATTCTCGTGTATGCATGTAAATCGTTTGCATTGATCGCCACCCCAAATTTGGCTAAATTCAGGGGGACGAAGCAGCCGCCTTCCTGTTAAATATCGCTGCCGTTGCTTCCCCTTGGGAGCAGGAGGGAATAAGTGATGAGTGATGAATAGCGATGTCCGATTCGTGAACGAATGTTTTTTTTAGTCAGAGATCTTTATAATGAACTTGTTCACAACCACAGTTAGTTCGCGAGTCGAATAGAACTCGTTAACGAGTCGTATTGATCGATTGTATTAGCGACTCTGACTCATTAACTCATTGATTCGAGCACAGTTTTTCCTACTCGTAAAAAATGTGCAGAGTTCAGTAAATAAATTAAAACTTGACTATATGAACGTTTTTGTCAACATGCATGATTATGCAGTCCCATTAGCGACATTTCTGCAAAATTTATTGTCAATATATAGTGTAGCAATCGCTTTTAAACCAAGCAGCTCTCTATTGGTCCACACTGCAGTGCAAACGTGTGTGACCATCTTGAACCCATTTTGAAATCTGTGTGAGGAAATAATTTGCTCTCATGTGAAATTCCTGTTTGCACTGATTCCAATTAAAATAATTGGATTTAGTCCTGAAAATTCAGCGAACAACTTTTAAATGTGACCGCATTAAGTTCGAGTTATTAAAATCTCCCTTATTAATAAACAGTTTTGTGGCTTCATGGTTTTATTGGAACATTTTAGAGCATGTTGGCGAATACCACACAGTGATGTCACGGATCACATGATGATGTAAAAGAATAGCTGAATCATTTTTTTAACTGGTTCTTTGTAACAAACTGCGTAAAGGATCCGATTCATGGAAATTAATTGGACTTGGATCACAGTGATGAAATGCATACACTGACTGAATACAAATGTCAATGACTTTGCAGTGTGTCACATGTTCCTGACATTCTTTTCGGCGTGCTTCCGCAAGCCTATTCCGTGAGCACGAGTCTGAGCTTGTTGCGAGGGGGACTGGCATAAAACAGTGTGGGAATCCCCCTCCCCCCACCACACACACGCACCCATGTATAAGCATGACTGCTGGCTGAGGGTGCTGTCCACTGTTTTTTTGGTGCTGAAATGCTGTCAGCCTCATTTTTGTGCTTGTCGCAACGTTTTTCTCAGCTATGTGGAGCCGTAACAGAAATATATTTGAAAAGGTGAGAGGGATTTTCCTGAGGACATTATAAGCACCCCCCTTTTCCCCTTTCTCTTATACTCACATCAGCTGATCTAGTCCATCATTAGTCGCAGTCACGGCAAACCCTTCTAGGAGATTGGTTAGCATGCCTGCACTGTGTAGGGGCATTTCGTGGAAGCGCACGCTTATTGATGAGGAGCTCTGTGTGTGTGGAATTGTGTGTGTGTGTGTGTGTGTAAAGGAAGTAGGGAGGGAGTAAGAGCGAGTGAGACGAAAATGGGACCAAACACAAAGAAATACGAAACATGCATACTTAATAGTGAGCGAGTGACACATGCCATTTCTAGACAGTTGTGCATTGACGGGGCAAAAACCCTTTGACCCCTTGTTTTAGATGTTGTAAATTGGTATAATAGAAACATATGGGACTTCCAAATTAATAGGTCTCCAAACTGATGCATTAAAATAGCATTACAACAATTCTGTGCTATTCAAAGTTGATTTGTTTTGGTGTTTATTTTTGGGGTTGCAGTCGAGACATGCTCTGCAGATATCCGAGTGGTTTCCAGAACGTTATCATTGTTCCGAACGCTGTCTGGTATTATGAATGTTTTACATATAACATTCATAGCCTGGAACATTTTAGGGGAGAAAGGGAAATGATGAATGCATATAAAGGACAAATGCAGAATTCTCATGAGTCTCAAGGTTTTGTTTGAATGCTGAGCTCAAAGGCTTGAATTTTTGGAAGGGTGTTGCTTTTGGTTTTTATAGAATGGTAAAATATTTGTGTATCCTTCAAACCGCCTCCTGAAGGGGATTGTGATTTTGGACCAAATTTGACGTTTTGTAAATGCCATATATTTACTGCATTCATCAAGTTTGCTCAACCAAGCGTTTTTCATTCTGATTGCTTGAGCTGTGCATGCTATGGAGGGTTAGACACATCTATCGGTAAGTCGTTGGTTGCTTTTTGATATTGGATACACGAAATAACACATAGAGAAAAATCCCAAGCTTTTAGATCATTTCCTCTACAGCTCTCATCTTTCAATTCAAAGGTGCCAGCATCAGAGTTACATTCACGGCTGTGGATGCTGTCAGGACTTGTCTCTGAGGTGTTCAGAGTGATCCTCCCGTGTGGGCAGGGCTCCTCCTTCTGAACAGCTGTCGTACTTCAGCGTATAAACTGAAGTCAGGTACATGCCTGTCACTGATGGGCTTTATTTCCTCAAACACAGGAAATTATTGAGCTCTGGATTTTTTTAGTATCCAAAATGGGTTTTACTTTGTATGGATCCCTGTTCAAGACATGCGTGAAAAAAATTATAGTGTGGCCACAAATCAAGAATTCTTAAAATATTCAGTAATAATAACCAATGTGTTACAACAATAACCACAAGGTGGCACTCTCTAATCCAGAACATCAGCTTAGTCGTTAAATATATGGCCAAGTATGCCGGGACCATACATGACATGCAAGGAAGAAATACAAGATATCATGGCCAATAATTTAGATTTCGTTACCATGACTTAATTCATTACCTGATTTTAGTTAAGCGAAATCGTAACCACGATTTGAACGAATTAGAACAATGTGGCCACGATTTGCCTAAAATGAGAGAACGAATTAATAAGATATTCCCCCTTGTGTTGTGTGTGGGGCTACGTAACTTTGGTTTACTTGGCCAGATATTTTACCATTAAACTGAAGTTTCGATTTCGAGAGCGCCACCTTGGCGTTATATTGATACAACACATTGGATATTATAGCGTGCCACAGAAATGAATCCTAAAACCCAGAAAGTAGTTAGCATAACTTTTATGTTTTGAAATAAAATCTGTGGTTAATACAAGCTTAAGATATTTTCACATTTTATTCTATGACAAAAAAATACATCAGATTTACCCCCTTGTGATTTATTTAAGCTTTTAGATTAAAAAGGCGGTTGCCAACATGTGGCGAAATGGGACTACAGCGGCCATTGAGGACATTAAACATCATCATGCCAAACAGATAAACTCGTGTACTCACTAGTTGGCTTTTACAGCCTTCGTACTCTTGCAAACCATTCTAACTCATACTTTATAACTTGTAGATTTTAAATAAAGACAAGAAGTTGTCAGAAGCTTAGTGGGGGTGTTGAAGTCATGCGATCGTGGAGAAGTTCTTTATTGCTAACTTTAGATTTTTTCAAAATTACTTCAAAAATACAAAATGAGTTGTATTCATTTGTGAAGATCAAGAACATTTGAATATATATTAAACTTTTGTTGGCCGCACAGAGTTTATTTTCTGTAGTTGTCCAAAAGTCAATGAAAAAAATCCGATTGGCTTTTTGTCGAGGGAACCAGGGTCATGCTAACTTTCAGGTTGGCCTACAAAAATGTTGTCGCTGCAGCACTCTATTATAGTCATAACACTCTGTTATAGCAATTATTAAGTACCGTAATCGTATTGAATTTTTTATGATCAAATTGTTGCATTTTTTTCATCTCTAGTCACCAGTAAGCTGCTCCTGTCTTGAGATCCACCTTCAGATGTAGTTCCTCAAGGCCATTGTGGTGTCAGAGCATGTTAGCACCCTTGTGAAGGGTATCTTTGTGCTAACACTCAAACAGCTCTCCAAAAGTTTACACTTCAAGTCCCTTTAACACCTCCAGAAACCCTCCAGTGGTGAGGGAGCAGACACTTGAATAGCAATTGGGAACTCATGTGCCAGACTTAAAGGCAATAGAGGATTTTGTATTTGAAAGACATGGGCCTCTCTGCCAAGATCTAATCTCAGTTCTACGTCAACAGTTGCCATTAATAAGCCTTAATGAAAGATAGTTCAGATGTCAGTCCCCAGGTATCGTTTCGAAGCCATCAGTATTGAATTACAGGGGCATAATTTCACAGGTGTTAAAAATTCAGACAAGATCAGCCCCGGAGAACACAGATAACAAAGCATTCTGGTCAGTGTTCTCAGAACGGCACGTATGCTAGATATCAAATCAAAGCTAAAGGCAAATGTGCGGCTTTTATGTAGTGGTTTATGCGAATACTCCTGTCATGGCGACATGGATGACATTTTTGTGGATTTATGCTCCTCGTTTTCTGACTGTAGTTGCCCTTTGGGGATGTAGAGGACAAATGACTTCAGAAAGATGTATATTTATGGTAGAATCACTATAGAATCATATGGGTACAAATATCACTGGTTTTTTCAAAGTTAATAAAGACTTTGGACCTACAGTGACTTAATACTATAATATTCCTGAGGCATTTCGCCATAAAAAGCTCTAAGCTGCATGCTCACGTACAAAGTTTTACGTGTATCTGGTAACGGAGCTGTCATACGGCGCAACCAGAGAGACTCATCGAAAGCAGTTCTTTCTGATAACTGCATTATGCTGAAGGTATCTTCAGTTTAGCGGATTATTAATCTATTCCATCGAGGGATTTCTGTCCAGATGTGGGTGAGATGAAATTGCATGCTCATGATAAATCCACTGCAGTTGTTATCTGCATATGTTTAGAGCTCAGATCTCTCAGCATGGGCACAAGAATTTCTTTTTGAAGCGGATTATCTTTGAAGCATCTCTCTGCCGTTTAGAGAGCCATAGCTTGTACTGAGATATACTTAATGTAAGTCTTGGCTATAGTGTAACCCCATGGCAATGATGTATTCTTTGAAACGCCTAAGGGGCCCACTTAGTCCAACTAGAACAGACAGAATTGAAATGGAAGGTTCTCATAGTACTACTCACAGATTTACAGTTAAACGTTAGGATGCTCATTTTTTAAGATCAATTATTCTTTATGGCTTTTATTTTACATTAAGACACTCTTTCATGCAAAGTTATTTTGGTTATTATTTTACATATATGCTTGCTTGGGTATTATAATATGATTACAAATTATTTTTGCAAATGAAAGACATTCTGATATGCAAACATATTTTTATTTTGGCTCTTGTATTACAAAAACGTGTGCATATAAAATGAATCTTTTTTTATTTCACATTATAAGCAATTTTTGACAAATAAAAAGCAAAAAGATATTTTGCATATAAGCATGTCTTTTTTATTTTACATAAAACATGCTGACATGTCAAATTATTTGGCTCTTATTTTACATAATCTTGCATATATGAATGTTTGTATGTCAAGTAAGAGCTAAAATAAAGAGTAATCTTTTCTTTATTAATAATAATTTGAATAATTTTGCATCAACATACTTAAACATAAACATTCTAACATGAAAATAGCTTATTTTGGCTCTTATTTTGCATAAAACATACTTGCATGCCAAATTATTCTTTTTTTTGGCTGTGTTTAAAGCCAAAATAAAGATTAATTGTGCAATGTGCATGTGAGCATGCTTTCGATTTTATTTAATTATTTTTTACAATATTAACCATATTACCAATATTACACATTTATTGAATACTTTTTTTCTCAAGAAGGTCACCTGTCTGTGATCTCGCAATTTCCCGCTCTGCTATTGGTTGACCTATAGTGACTGACAGCTCTCCTGTCCTCTCGCAGTGTGTTCCAGCATGGTTGGCTCAGAGGCCTGCCTCTATTACCACACCACAAGCTTCATTCATAAATGCGTAATGGCTCATGAACGTGTTGGCTCTGTGTCTGTGTCCTGCTGGGGATTTGGAGCAGTGGGAAATATGATCCAGCAGGACATTTATACCATGCCGTCTAGCCTATGCTTCACTTCCCACTTACACTCAGAGTGTGTGGAGAGTGTGTGAACTCATTGCAGATGGTATATTGTGTGTTTTACACACACAGTGTATGTGACCCTCATAGAGCCAGACTGGCCTGTTTGCTGACGTCACAAGGCACCCAAGTTTCATTTGTTTTAAGTAAAATCTGAAATCTTTTAATTATCTTTCTTAGTATTATATTAATAGTGCTAAAGTGCTGCTAATATACCTTGATTTATGTCCATGTTCCATAAAGTTTTGTTGTGGCATTTTTCAGAGTAAAGATAAACTTCTTTGTTTGTGTGTTTTTTTTTTTTATTAAATATAATTCTTAGTGAAGAATGTCGTCACAATTTCTTTTGATTCATTAATTTCTTTACAATTTTTTTTTTTTTACTGTATTATTGAATTATAAGGGCTTTTTTATACCGAACTTTTAATACCGAAAGTCTGAAATACACACAATGTATGTTTGTTTTGTTGGATAATGCACAGCCAGCCCTGATGCAAATTCATTATTCATATTTTTTTTCAGTATTTACTATTGAAATATTGAGTGGTCCAATTACACGTTTAAGAAAACACTGTAAAGTTGTTTCAATATGAGCGCATCTGGTAAAAATAGTTTTTCTTCTATAAACATCTATGTAAATGAGAAACGGATTTTGCTTATTCATAAGATATTGATATGCTCAAATGCTCTAGATCCATTTCAGTATGACAATATATCAGCCTAAGTGCCTAACAAGATATCATTTTTTTTAGAATATTTGATCTAATAATAACTTTTATTTCAGCAAACTCGTGTCTCTTTCAGCTCTTAATGATGAAGAAATGACCTTTCCCCTCCTCTGTCCCATGATGCCCTGAGTGCTGGCCTTGAAATGGTGGATTTTTCACGCTGGCCTCCTGACTGCTGATTAAATGGACCTCTGAAGGGGTTCATGGCTGGTCATATATTTATCATGCTCCACCATTAGAGTTCAGAGACCACACACACACACACACACACACACACACACACACACACACACACACACACACACACACACACACAACACACACACACACACACACACACACACACACACACACACACACACACACACACACACACACACACACACACACAGCAGTGTTGCGCACCAATTAAAAATCAATGATTTAAATACCACGTATAGGAATGTGTATAAAACGAATGCATGCGCAAGGATATTTTAGCGCAGTGGCTGAAATGCAGCACTGTTTGATAGTTAGCACAGCAGAGGCTGAAAATGAGCATGATAATCCTCATGCAGTTTTAATCGGCCTTTAATCATTACTCTCATTACACCCCTCCACTGTCAACGGCACTCCAAACACACTTCTGTCCAACGCTAGACACATGTACAACTCTGAATACATAAGAGAAAGCCTGAGTGTTTGTGGAATAGATTGATGAGAACATGGCTTTGTAATTGTGTGAGCAAACGTGGTTTAATTGTGTAGTTTTTATCGTTTCTTAATAATGCTGGGTGATTTTTTTTGTTTTTTGTTGTTGATATTTTTTTAGCTTTTTTGGGATATTTTCATGTGATGTGAACGTGTAGCCTACACATGTTTGTATTCAGGGAGCTATTCTCACCGCACCAGCCCCATGGAGCAAGGCCTGACACGGTTCGTATTGTTTTCCGTTTAATCGCCATAAAAAGCGCATCAAAATTTTTAGCTCAAGCTCTCTAAGCGGTTTATTATGCCTTTCTATTTGCATATCTTATATCACAGCCATACATGCCCATATTATTTGTTAGCCTGAAAAAGGCTATCCGTTTATCAGCTTGTTTAGAACCTGTGGCCAGTTGTATAAACCGCTTAAGGCTTTCACAAACTAAAAGATTTTTAAAATCTTATCAGATTTTCAAAATGTGAGAGACAGCAAACATGACAATAAAAAAATCATAGATTTAGCAGTTTTGTTCCTATAGCATGTGGAGTGCCAAGACGGCACACCACACACTAACATATTCCCTTCACAAACAATAAGATTCCCAACTGTGAACATGGGAAATCTCGCAAAATCTCTCATGGTCAAATGTGACTTTGGAGTTCACAAACATGGCAGACAACAGGCAGGAATAAATGATAGTAGTGTTTGAACTGCTTTTTACAGAAAATTCACGGGAAAAAGTTTGGATGATGTCGTGTTATGCTTCCGTCTTCTTTCAGCTCGCTTTCTGATTTGGTATAATTTCATTCCACGTTACAATCTACAGAGTGTGTGCGTGTTTGTTGGGTTCCCCTCAAACAACAGGATTTCTGATCGTAAAAATTCAACATGTCCGATATTTACGACTTGAGATCGGTGCGGCCCGACGTTCTTCAGAGCAGTTTCAATCGCTCTTAACACACACACACACTACAGGGAAATCTGATAAGATAATCAAAGATCATCAAGATACTTCAGATTGTTGAAGGGGAGAATTGGGTCCAAAATTGGCTCGGTTATCTTGTAGTGTGTGAGGGCCTTAAGACAAGTCTTACAAGTTAGTCATCTAATTTGTTTTCTTCAAGACTGGTCATAACTTTTTTTTTTAAATCTGTCAGTTGCATGAAAAAGGTAGATTGTTCTAATTTGAATCCGAAAAGAAAGACTGATTAACCATAACTTATTTCTTAGACAGTCTTAACATAGTGGCTATGTTTATGCAACTGCCCCCCTGCCTGGGCTGAGTTTTAGTCTCAGGAAGCACGAAACTGGTTCCATTAGTCAAGAAGTACAGATAACTCTTTCTAGGTTACACTTAATCCAAAGTGATTTACAAGTGAGGAGAGCAATAGAAGCAAGCAAACCAACAATATGCCTATAGCCAGACTGATCTCATGAAATGGCGAATCTATGACACGCCAATTCGTATTTCCATTTTTGGCGTGCTATCAACACGCATAATCACTTTTCAGCGTGTTTATGAACGCCGTTGACTTAACGTTACATTACTATATATATAAATATATGACCTACCCCAACCCCGTCCCTAAACCTATCCGTCACTGGGGTTAATACCATTTATGAGACTTCCCCTACCATCCTAGGATAAAAAATATCGCTCCCCAGATGTAGATCTACATTTTGCTTCGTTTCGCTCGGAAATTTAACAGCGTGTACATACACGCGGAATTACTCGGACATTTAACGGCGTAGACATACACGCATACACGCGGATAGCTCAAAATGCGTATAGATAATACGCCACTTGACTTGAAAGTGGCGCGTATGTTTACGCAAAAGTCATGATGTCATGTTGCTATAGCACAGGACACGTAGCAAGTAAAAAAAATGACAATGCATTTGCAATTTATTATTATATATATTTTTAAAGTTCATATAAAACTCATTTTACAATAAATGAATAAAAAATTAAGTGTTATTATTATATATATTATTAAGCTAAATAAAAAGTAAATAAAATGTTAATAATACAAATATAAAAATTAATAAAATAGATTTACTATTTTTTTATTTATTTACTTTAAAATCTAAATTAATATAATTTTTTGAACGCTTCGTGACAAATCGATTGGGCCATTAGAAAAAAAAAAAATCCTTATTGTTGATGCGTGAACAGCTCGGTTATATTCCGGGAACACTTCTCTCACAGTGAGGTAGAAACTGTATCAGTAACAGTACAAGAGGCCCATATGGTGGAAACAGACTGTGTGAGAGAGAATCTGCCAAAGTGTCTCAGTAATGATCTCTTCTCTTAAACATGCCTTCCCATCTGAATGTGCCTGTGTTCTGTTGGCTCGTGTCTGGATGAATAATTTAACTCAAGCCTTATCTGGACACAGTGTGACTGCCGCGTCTTAGATAATAGAATACAGACATTAATCACAGACCCCCTTCACCTACGGCTATAGGAACCCCCGGAATGCACCGCTGATCAGATGGACATGCTGCTCTTTACGTTTCTGTAAACTGTGTGGAGTGTGTGTTTCAAATGTGATTGTGTTTGTGTGTCGGGGCATTACTTCAGAGTTGCAGTGCCTGTCCTGAGAAAGGCAAGTTTCTTTCTGCATTCTCTGAGTAGAAATCACAGATCTTTCCAAAAACCATTCAATGTGAATATAGTGTAGGTCACACACATACTTGGAACTGAAACTGCAAACATTTTGCTACCACCACCACCATTATTATTAATTATTGGGGTGTGAATCCCAAGGATCCCGCAATAATCTTCATATTTCTCGGGTCATATTGCAGTACAGTTGCAGCCTCTTTAATATGCAGAAATACGGAAAGTATTACAGAACATCAAGACTTATTAAACTGCAATAAGGCTTTCATATGGCATCTCTTAAAAATTGCATTTTTCATATCAGGCTATTGTTTCTCTTTAATGCTGTTAAAGGTGAAATGAATCCGGGCTCTCGGTGCGTATGTAGAATGAGACGTCTTTAGTTTGCGCAACCGTACTACAATAACTTCCGACTGCTCTCAAATAACCAAAAGCAGTGCAATTTGTTTTTGATTTAACAACAAATGCTAATTAAAGCATTGATGCTTGGCTTGCTTCACAGTGGCAAATCTGTATTATAATGAACAATTAGTGTACGATGATAATAATAATATATTCTATTGATTTAATTCTTTCTCTAATAATGAAACAAGTCTAAAGTGTCAGTTTCTGTATATTGGTTGAAGTGGACCTACTTTAAAAAAAAACACCAAAACTTGGTAGTATAACATAATGAGATCTCTGATATGATCTTAGCACTTATGTGTTTTGGTGAGAGGGATTGATAAATTCCTGCAGGAGCGGAGAAGAGTCCGCAGACATCTGTCAAAACTTCTGTCAACTTCTTAATTTATGCTATCTCTCCGTCTCTCTGCTTTACTAAATTTTCTGTCTTTCCTGTGATTGTAGACGGGCAGCTTTGGATCATTAGTCATGCTTGAGATCTTCCTGTTCATCATGGGTGATGCCAACTACCTGGACATATCAGATGCAATCACACTTTCATTGATTCACAAAACACACCAATCCACAAAGTGAATGAATAGAGCACCTTTAAGTCAGTCTGGTGTGTGCGACCCAGCGAGTCGTTCTGCAGCAGATTAAGCTTCCGATTCGGATGCAGACTGGATTGTGGGATTACAGCTCTCACGTTTTGGAGCAGACTGTCTTCATCCGCAGTGTCAGTCTAGTGAAGGACAGTCCTGCTGTCACAGCCCCCAAAAATGATTTTTACAAATTGGTCTGCAACATGAGGCCTATGGGAATTTCTTGTCGTCTTGGGCTGTGTTTGAAATCGGCCCCTAAACCTTTAAACGTACAGTATGTAACTTTTGGCCACCAGGGGTCACTCAATCAAAATAATAGCAAAAGACGTATTCTGATGACGTCGTGAAAGAGCATGTGCTCATGGGAGTTGTTGTCGTTGTCGAGAGAGAGAGAGAGGGAGTGCGCGCGCGAACCAGCTATACGATGTTCATTGGAACACGCGCGATCTGTCATTCCCCAGCCATCTAGCATCTCCAGCAGATAACATGTTCACTGACGAGGTAATGTGTTGTTATTTATATTATATCTCTATTCTTGTTACGTTTAGTTACGGCTATTAACTTTATGTAATGCCATTGTAATGAACACGCGCGCTCTTTCGCTCCCCACATTCCTCACTCATTCTAACTTAATGTTTTTAAAATCACGTCTCTTCGAACGGAGAGATATATGAATTATCAGGGCTATTGAATCAATATTCCATCTAGCTAGTATTAATAGATGTTAAAAAACACGGTCACCTTTCATTAATAATTATAATTACGTTTATACTATGATATTGAAAAAGATGGTGAACTGCATATGAATCTACTTTCTGCCGCTATATCTACAACAAATGTGAGTTTACATTATACTGTACATGAGAGCTAGTCCGTCTGCGTTTTGCACATGCCATCATCGTTTCACAACATATAAGTTACGGATAGATATAGTTAGCTGAATGGGTGCTTACTTGTTTATTAGAATGCAAGCGAGATCGGCATCTCTCTGTAGTTCCAGTTGTCAGGAAGCTCGTGGAAATGCAACTCCAATGTTAACGCGAGTCATGTCTTTGTCCCAAACCCTTCTCGGGTCATTTCTGTCACCCGTGCGTTTCCGCTTCACGGATCTGCCTCCAGCAGCAGAACGTGCAGGCAAAGCATAATCATGGTCCATTATTGATATCCAACTATTGATTCTTTATCGTCTTCTTTTATTTTAGTGACGTGCGTCCGGTGTTTACATTTGCGTTTGGCGGTTTTTCGCCGGGATTCGCACGAAGTTAGAGAAACTAGAGTCAAAGGTTATATGACGTCATAGACGGGCGACGAAACGGAAATAAAGACACGGTCCGTGTCTTCAAATTAAAATATAAATTTCTCCGGATTTGAAAGTTGGTGGGAACTTTTGGGATAATGTTAGTACACAACTAAAAGAAATATATAACATAGATACAGTTATTTTTGCTATTTTGAAAGCCGAAAAGTTCCATATTGTGCCTTTAATAGGGCACTATTTGAAGGGACAGACATTTGGTGTCCGAAACCATAGTGGATGTTATCGAGTGTACTCATTTAATCCCATAATTCACCGCAGTTAGCAAACTAGTTTTTGTTAATACAATAAAGTTAGTAAGTTGGTATGAGCCACTACAGTAAAATATGTAAAATAGCACAGTGAAAATAAAGTGACATTTTGGGGTTACAGAAACTATAGTTACCATGGTCAATACATAATATTATCATGAACAGTTAATGAAACATATGGCAACTGCTCCTGATGAATTGAATAAACATAGCCTAAATACCTGCATGCAAAAGTCTTTCCAGCTTACACATGATTACCAGTTACGTAATGTATTGGTACTTTTTGGTAATTCCATGAGTTAATAATTGACAACATAACTATGACATTGCATGCTTGTAATTTCTTTTGCATTTTATTTAGAATGAATTGGTACTATTCAGCGCATGACAACAGCGCATTTGCACATGCAAATGAAGAGTGCACGCACGCTATGAAAACAGTATAATGTCTGACAGGACAGGAAAGTTCGCTTTTCTGAGGTGAGAGACTTTTTATGTCGTAACAAGTTACAAAAATAACGTTTGAATAATGCACTAACATAGACAACATCTCATCTGACCGCTGAGTCAGGACAATGTGTTTTTCACAGGCACTCTTTACTTAAATTGCGTCTGACAGATATGTCAACATCAAAATAAAAGTCTTTTTTTTTACGTTTGTTTCTTTGACTGCAACGTCCACGACCCACTCAAAACGGTCTTGCTACCCACCAGCTGAGAAACACTAGACTGGTACCCATAATGCACTGTCAGAGTTGCGGCAAATAGCCTAAATGCCCACGTATCGCCAAGCGATGGCGCCCGAAGCTAATCCATCCATCCATTTTATAAACTGCTGGTCCAATGTGGTTACAGTGTAATATCATACAGGTATAAATTCCTTTTTAATTGTTTATTAAATTGTTCAATTAATGTTTGTTCATAGTTTCCATGAAAGAGGGTTGGGGTTTGGTTGGAGCAAAACTCTGAGGAAAGTGGACCTTGAGGGCCAGAGTTTGAGAACCCCTGGCTTGAAGGGTTGGTTCAACCCATTTACTCACACTCATGTTGTGCCAAACTTATAAGTCTTCCATTCATCTTTGAAACAGAAATGTAGGTATATTTAATGATTTCTGTCAAAAGTCTATTCACCCAAAACGTTCAACAATTTAACAAGTTCATAAATACATAGTGAAATTAATCCATATGAATTAAGCAAATCAAGTTATTTCCAAGTCTTCTGAAGAGACATGAATGCTTTATATGAGAAACCAAATTAATCAACACACACACATAGAGCACATCAAACCGCTCCATTAATATGGATTGCTTTTACAATATCTTTATAAACTCAAGGTGTCAAATTTTTTTTGTGATTTTCCAATCTCTCAGGACAGAAATCTCTCAGGTTTCATTAAAAATATTTTAATTATTATTTTGAAGATGAACAGAAGTCTTTTGAAACGACATGAAGGTGAGTAAATGATGACAGAATTGAAATTTTTGGGTGAACTATCCCATTAATCGAGAAAAGATCGGAGTCTGATGTTTTTTTATGAGAATTAATGAGAAGCTTTGCACCCCGTCACTCCGAGGGTGATTCAAGGCTGGTGCCTTTATATTTTTGGGATTTTGCCACTTTTATTTTTAGAAGTAGTCGAGAGTGCATAGGAAGCCGTGCAATGTCCTGAATTAGCACGTCTGGCTAGGCCACATCTCCAACTCATTTCTCTGTTTTAAAGGTTGTGTTGAAAGATTTTAAAGAGCTCATGTTTTTTTTTTTTCTGAGTAGCCACTAACTTATTAGAGACCATGTGATGTTTGACATGGCCATGAGTTAAGAGGCCAGAGTTCACCTAAAAAATTCTGTCAGATACTCCCGCTCATGTGGTTCCGAACCTGTATGACTTCTTCTTTTGTGTGGAACACAAAATACGTTGTTGTTTTTTTTAAGAAATGTTATTTGTCCATATAACAGAATGCAGTGGCCACCCAAACTGTTTGGTAACCAGACAACAAATTTGTTCCAGAAAAGAAAAACTGTTAATTTTAAAAGTGTGATGTTAACTGTGTTGACTTTTTTAGTGTACACTAGCATTTATCTTTAAAGCAAACATGGCCCACACAAGTTGTTTGATTTCATTGGGTCATTTATGTTAAGTTTTAATCTTTCTTTGTGCTCCTTAATGTAAGTTTCAGCAGTTTTGGAGCAAAAACCTTTAAAAAAAGAAAAAAAGAAGAAAAGTGAGACAGAAATGCTCTTACAATGGGTCAGTTGGTGTATTTGTCCCATAGACTTCCATTGCAAGTCCATAACTTTCTGTGCATTTTATTCTTTGCTTTCACAAAAAGAGGGAAGGGTTGAAATAGCTTTCATAATTGATAACACATGCTGCCCATAGACCGATTAAAGCCATAATATCTATTTAAGAGGAACTCCAAAATATTGTTTTCATATGTGTTACAGTGACAGCTCTGCTCTTAATGAATGTCTTGCAGGAGAGTAAACAGTTTAGTTTCTATGTGTATGTGTGTGCTTGTATGTGCAGAAAAGAGGCAAAAGTGCTAATGAAAGCACAGGGGTCATCAGCAGTGGGCTTTAAGATAATTACCAGCGTTCACAAGGGGAATAGCCGTGTGTGTGTGTGTGTGTGTGTGTGTGTGTGTGTGTGTGTGTGTGTGTGTGTGTGTGTGTGTGTGTGTGTGTGTGTGTGTGTGTGTGTGTGTGTGTGTGTGTGTTGTGTGTGTGTGTGTGTGTGTGTGTGTGTGTGTGTGTGTGTGTGTTTGTGTGTTTTGGATGTAAGGGTTTGCGTCATACCTCCTGTAAATCTAAATCTCTCATTCTTTGATGTCTTTTCTCTATCTTTTTTTCTCTCTCTCAGGATGTATGCTTTACCTTGTTCATCATTTATCTACTCTGATGTATTTTCTTCTCATCCACAGTCTCTCGCTCTCCTCCCTAATCCAACTCTTCCTCATTGCTCCTTCCTCCCCCATTCTCTCCTTCAGTCTTCAGATCGCTTCATCATTCCCCATTGTTCTTCCTGACTGACCATCTGCTCTATCCTATCCTCTCTCTCTCTCTCTCTCTCTCTCTCTCTCCTCTCTCTCTCTCTCCTCTCTCTCTCTCCTCTCTCTCTCTCTCTCTCTCCTCTCTCCTCTCTCTCTCTCTCTCTCTCTCTCTGTTGGTTTTTATTTCCCCCCCCTTGTAGCCTACAATATGAACTATCTGTCTTTTGATTTTTAAGAAATGTAGGCGAGTGTAAGACTGAATATGACAGGAGTGGCAGGATGGAGGATATAAAGAGACGAGTGCTGAGATTCCTCTATGTGTGCACCGGCTTCCTGAATAATTCTCTCCTCATATTTTAAGCATTGGAAATGAAATATTAATAATGGTGGACAATCCCAGCTCACAGATATAAAAAAGGCCATTGGGGAAAAAAAGTGGAATTATTTCACAGTAATTAAAATGGAAAAACTCACAGTAAAGACTAATTCATCTCGTTATAAGGGAATTTATCAGAATTTTTATAGTTGTGATTTCCAGGTCTGGAAAAGTCACGGAAAGCAATACAATCTTAAATCATGGGTATTTCTCTAGAGAATATACTTTTTTTCTTCTAGTAATGCTTGTCTCTAAAATATTTAATTGGTTAAATATTTCTCCTCCTAAATGTTTTAGAAAACTTAATCTAGAAATCATGAGCAACTAGAAAAGAAAAATATATAATCTTATAAAATGTGAAAATTGATAAAAATGTGATTAAAATTGATTAAAGTGAAGCTTTTTTTGTAAGATTTTAAACATTCTATCAGGCAAATAATGCATTTACCAAATTGCATTGCTAAGCTGATTAGTTTTAATATAAAATTGATGAATAATTATGCCTTCAGAAAAGTAACAGGGTGGTAAGTTTTAGTTTAAGTTGACGTTATAAACATCTCAAGGTCATGAAACTAAAAGGTGCTGCTTATAAAGACAATTTGATGCTGAAATATCTATATGTACCATTTTTAAATATAAAATATCATGGCAACAGGGTTGATTTTTTAAAAGATCACCCCCTACTGACAACAAGATACATTAAGAAAAATGCCTTTTTAAATAACAGTTAACTTTAACAAGGAGAAGGTGGTCAAAAATTATGAAAGAAAACAACATGAAATAAAAGTTGCCAGCTATTTATAATTAGTCTTTTTTTTTCATTTTATTCAGCTTTATAATCCCCCATTTAGCGGATTCACCCATATCATAATTCACATAGGCCTAATCATGTATTAAGATGCGAGTGGTTTTCCCTATACTGTGAATATTTTTTTTACTTTGACTGTGAACTTCAACATTTTTAAAAGACGGACTAGAAGCAGCCGTATGATTTCTTTTCCTTTTGTGTGCTTGCTTTGTTATTGTGTGATCTTGCCTTTGTTTGCATGCGTGTGTGTGTGTTCAGTATTGAGAGATGGGCTACATTTTGCTGACTAAGTAAGTTAGCAGTGGAGCTGCTGTGTATGATGTTTTATTAATCTGCTCTGGAAAGAAAGAGAGAGAGAGAGAGAGAAAGAGAGAGACGAGGGCAACTTTTAACTTTCTTTTTTTTTTTTTCACTCACTCATGATGAAATGTTTAAAGCGCATTCTGCTGGTGCAGAAGTCCAGTGAGGTCAGATGATCTTCTGGTTGAAGTGCCTGATGTTTAGGAATCATTTTTTATAATACAAATACAATACAATTAATGTACTTACTATGGGGAAACCAGAACAGTGCGGCTCTTATATACCTTTTTCCACAGCGATATTTGTGTTATTTGAGCTGTTGTCTAAATTGTTTAGCAGCGTGGGACGTACAATAAGGCACTTACTGCAGTTACATGTAATGTTACTTACTAAAGTACATTAAACCTCCACATGTGGAGCAGGGGTCAAGGCAGTAAACATTACAATACAAAAGTTTTTACTACTGTTCTTCAAGCCTCTGGTATTTTCATCATAATGGAGTGTATAATGCAATGCTAACCGTCATAGACTTTATCACTCTATAGAATACTATACAATAATATATTGACTGCCTTATTCTATGAAAAGAAGCCACATCAGCTTACAAAAAGAAGTTATTTCAAACACTCAACTGATGTTATGAAGTGAGTTTGGAGTAAAAACATGTTATTAAATGTCTTTTGTTGGACAGCAGGTTTATAAACGCTTTGCATTACAAGTTTAGGAAGATGTTTGACGCCTGTTGCTCTTTCAAATGCACGTTATAAGAAATTCAAGCTTGCAGTGCTTTCAGAGTTTGAGCAGCATTTACTACTGATCACAGAGCCGCTCTTCAATAACAGGCTTTGCAATATTTATTTAATTAAAAATAAAAATAAATCTCATCCTTTGTAATTTCATAATCGCAGAAAGCCAAATTGCGATTTAGGTTTTCGATTAAACGTGCAGCCCTGGCATAAAATGACAGCATTAAAAACAAGCAGAAGTGTCTGCCAATAGGGTGCAACCAACAGTTAATAGAACAAACAAATATTCACTAATATGGTCATATCCACCTACCTACCAATCAGTTATCTTCCAGGTGAATGTTAAGCCACGGTAGCCACCTAATTAATACTCATGAGGAAGGTTCAAACACGTGTTAGGGATCATTCCTGTTTTCATGCATGACTAAAGATGAAAAACTTGCTAAAATCACATCCCTGACTATTGAATAATATATATACACACACACAAATATATATATTGTGATGCATGATGTTGGTGTTTTCTCAATGATTTAATTAGATGCTCCTCATTCACTCTCTAGAACACGTCCACATTCCCTTCTGCACCCTCCCCCCTAAATAAATAATTTTTCATTTTCTCTATTCCCTCCTTTGCCTTTGAAATGCTTATCTAGAAAGTGAGCTTTTGTAGACTCTATATGATACATTGTGTATAAAGGTGCTTTGAAATGCAGCTCACAGATTTGAGTTCCATTGTGCTTTTCTCTCTTCTCTCCTGAACACCCCCCCCCCCCCCCACCCACCACACACACACACAATGTTTCAACTATGTAACTGTGCCTGGGGATCAGCGCGTTCCTGTCACTGATCTAATGGAGTTCACCTAAAACCAACACGGACTCTCTTTTCTTGAAAGCCCTTTTCCCTTTCTGCTATTTCCCCATCTTTTTTCCATATCTTCATGTTTTGCATAGTCATGAAGGTGGAGGCAGGGGGCAGTAGAGATAGCCATTGATTAAATCTAGAGCGAGGAGTGAGTAATGTATAACGTTGCTCTTAGGGAGTTGGTCTAGGGGGCTTCTCTGATTGGTCAGCAGGATGTTACACATTCTTCAGTTTGATTGGACACACATCTGAAGACAGCAAACGCCTCTAAATCATGTTGCTAGTGGTGCTTGAGAAAGCTACTATTGCTCATATTTGAAAAGAGTACCCACTAACACTAGATATGAACTATGGTGCATACTGGTCCTGGAACTTTTTATGCTAAGAACATGAATGATCTTGTATTGTGTGATTTTTGTTTTTAATTATATATTTATGTTTGTGGAGAGTTGAGTCTCCAAGGACCATTTTTCTACTTAGACACTTAAAAAATCACACACTCTCCAAAGTGACATTAAAGGTGTTTCTTGGGAATCAACCTATAAAGTTGGCATTGCTAGTGTCACGACTACAGGAACGCTATTAGAATATCGTAAAGACATTTTTAACCAATTTTTTATTAAAGTTGGATGAAATAAAACAAAGTTCACCTAATCTATTTTTTTATTGATATTTTGTTTTTTAAATGTTTAATCAGAATATCATTACTTGATATTCCCAACCATTTAGTCCTCTTAAGGTCCCCCCCCCCCACCCATTTTAACAATTGACTGCAAGCTCGTATTCTGTCGATCTGCCTCCATTTATTTAACAGTTAATGTCTATATAACTAAGTCCGTGCCCTACATTCACACTATGCCACAATACTGAAGCATAGATCTGTTGCTATTTCCATTCCATCGGACTTTAAAGGCCCGTTCACACTAATGATGAAAACTGTACCTAAAATTTTAATAATCTCTCCAATTCTATTAGCAAAGTCCACACCACAGATATAATGAGAAGGACACAGAGACGCAAAATCATCTGAATCACTTTTTTTTTTTCCAGTTGATGAACAAACAAACAACAACAAAAAAACCAGCCAATTAGAATCCACCTGAATTTTTAGATATTGAGCATTTAAAGTTGGTTGCAATAGTAATTTCTTCCCTATTGTGAAGTATATATCAGACTTAATGGCTTCGCCACCAATAAAAGAAGGACTTACTTGGTCTTGTCTTTCGGGAAAAGATTGGATCGTTGGATGGTTGTGGTTTGCTATTGCTGTGATCTCATATGAGTGACAGGATGTCCCTCCCTCGCGCCCATAAACACGTCATCAGAGAAAAGATGTCAAGATGCAAGAGGGAGGGGAAGTGATTTTGATTTAAAATTTAGGATGACAAAACAGAATTGTTTGTCCATTTTGATTTCCATTTTGTCCATTTAAAGGACATGTATAACTGCAGCAGGCTTTTAAACAATGTTATTGTCCACTCGTGTAGACTCATAATTAGCATTATAGTATATTTTATAGTTGTCGTTTTTGATGTGAATAGGGGTCCCCGGAAACTTTACACCATTCTATGCCTCAGAAAATGTAAGAATATTTGAATTGTGTAAGAGTTTTTAAATGGATGTTTCAACCTTATTTGCTACTTGGTATCAGAATAAACCTTGAAAAACTAGAAGTGGGATGAAACAAGCCAGGAAGTAAATGAACCAACTGGATTAGCTGATCATCCAATCGGAGACAGACTTGTCCTTGTACTGTAAGGTTTAGTATCGGATGTTTCTATATGTAGTATTTTATAGCAGGAAGGTTTTTTCAAAGGGAATGCTGTTCCACCGAGGTTTGCTGCTCAAAGCTGGGCTTATCTGCTCCCAGGTGTTGGACCTGTGGTGTTTGAGGTCCACAGGTCTTCTCTGGATGTAGGCAGGGGTTAACGAGACAGGGTTTTACACCAGCTCAGCTCATGCAAGTCTAACTCCTACGCACAGCCACAGGCAACACACACACACACACACACCACACACACACACACACACACACACACACACACACACACACACACACACACACACACACCACACACACACACACACACACACACACCACACACACAGTCTCACGCTGAGAGGGAAACTCTCACCTCACCAAAGTGTCCATGCAGACAGACTTTTCCGTCTGCAGAGCTGTGAGTCACAGACATGAGGTAGAAAGAAAGAGCAAGTGTGTCTGTGTGTGCGCGCCTTGCTACAAACAGAGCTTGAAAGATGCCGTTTCTGTGTGACTTTAGAATTGGTGGTGTTCAATAATTCCTTTATATGTACATTATTTGATATAATACTTTTTATTTCCTTTTCACTAACTAAAAAGGAATTCAATGTAACATTAAACTGGTGGTAAAGCCTAATACCCCTTTTTGCAAGATGTAAAATAAGTCTTTGATGTCCCCAGAGTGTGTATGTGAAGTTTTTGCTCAAAATACCCCACAGATCGTTTTTCATAGCATGTTAAAATTGCCCCTTTTTGATGGTGAGCAAAAACGCATCGTTTTGTGTGTGTCCCTTTAAATGCAAATGAGTCACTGCTCCCGGTACAGAGGGCGGAGCTTCAAGAGCTTGTGTGTTAGCAAATCCTATTTCCTCTTCTCAACATGGACTCACCCCCTTTGTTGCGTGTTCCCGGAGGCAGGGTTTATGTAAATTTTAGGGTTAGTGATGATGATGTCACAAAAACGATTTCTTTTCTCCCTTTGTTTTGAAAAAAAATCTCCCTTTTGCTTTGAACTTTGAGCATCGTAATTTTGCAGATTTTGTTTATGCTCAAACAGCAACATTACACATACTAAAGTTAAAAAAGTGAAATCATAATAAACCATCCCTATAATTTCTTGATTTTTGTACATTTATAAAATGGTATTAGCATGTTTTTTAATCACTGTGTGTAGTGTTTACTGTGAAATACAACAGATTTCTGTGGTATTAAAGGATTAGTTCACTTTTTAAAAAACTTTTGCTGATAATTTACTCACCCCCATGTCATCCAAGATGTCCATGTCTTTCTTTCTTAGTCGAAAAGAAATTAATGATTTTGATGAAAACATTCCAGGATTTTTCTCCATATAATGGACTTCAATAGTGGCCAAAACGGTTCAAGGTCCAAATGAGTTTTCAGTGCAGCTTCAAATGACTTCAAATGACAAATGACGATACCAGACGATGAATAAGGGTCTTATCTAGCGAAACAATGCGCCATTTCGAAAATAAATAAAACAGTAAAAGTATTATTAGCACAAATGCTCGCCTTGTTCTGTCCTGAGATGTACGTTTGTGATTCTCCTGTTCGAACTCGTTCATTTAAATGAACGAATCTTTTTTCGAGTCATTTTATTCATTCAACGAACGAAATGACTCGAAAAAAGATTTGTTCATTTTGAACGAGTCTTTTTTCGAGTCATTTTGTTCATTCAACGAACGAAATGACTCGAAAAAAGATTTGTTCATTTTAATGAACGAGTTCGAACAGGAGAATCACAAACGTACATCTCAGGACAGAACAAGGCGAGCATTTGTGCTAATAATACTTTTACTGTTTTATTTATTTTCGAAATGGCGCATTGTTTCGCTAGATAAGACCCTTATTCATCGTCTGGTATCGTCATTTGTCATTTGAAGTCATTTGAAGCTGCACTGAAAACTCATTTGGACCTTGAACCGTTTTGGCCACTATTGAAGTCCATTATATGGAGAAAAATCCTGGAATATTTTCATCGAAATCATTAATTTCTTTCGACTGAAGAAAGAAAGACATGGACATCTTGGATGACATGGGGGTGAGTAAATTATCAGCAAAAGTTTTTTAAAAAGTGAACTAATCCTTAAACCACCGTTACATCACTGTACCATAGGATCTGGAATTTCTCTGAAGTACATTTAGAGTACTATTTAAATACCATGGTATATATATACATATCTCAAAATATTATAGTAATACTATACTAAATAATTATTTTAAGTAACTTGGAGTACCATGTAAATACTATTGTACTCTTATTTGAATAGTGTATTCATTCAGAACGATGTTTTAAGTATTATGGCATTACCATATGTTACTCATAGTAAAATTATGGTATTTTTCGGTAAATAACATGGTATAACCATCAGTCACTACAGTTTGTTTTGTAAGGTGTCATTATATAATCATTAAATATTATAAATTAATGATATATTTTTAATATTTAAATATATTTTCAGAGATTCTTTTTACAGTACAAAAATAAAAAAATTGCAGCCGGCTACATAAAACAAAGCCATTTAAAACCAAACAGAAGCCTTAATCAACTGGTTGCAAACTCAGTCGATGTAATTAATGAATCAGTGACTGGTTCTCCTATTATGGTCACCTTCACTTACTTGCTTTTCAGCAAATCAGTTACAGCTTCTTGGCGAATGTTAAGTCAACTATTATCATTCCTATTCTCTTATAAAACAGTCATATGTTGTCATATAGTATTTTTTGTTTTTTATTTCTTGGAATACCATGTGAATGTTTAAATCTGTGTAATGGTATATTAAAGCACCATGGTATTACCATTGGTTACTGTCAGCTTTTTAAAAATATTTTAAAGGAACAATGACTTTAACAATGAATTGATATGCTTAACAATGCAGTTTACTTAGAAGTGTAGGTCTTTAGCAGTTCTGAGAAAATAGACTCCTCTCCTCTCTTGCTGGGCAGAGCTCTGGTGACATTAACATTCTGATGCCTTAACATCTCTGATGAATGTTCCAACTGCTGCATGTCTCTTCTCTCTCTCTCTCTCTCTCTCTCCTCTCTCTCTCTCTCTCTCTCTCTCTTCTCTCTCTCTCTCTCTCCATCTACTCTCCTCACTCCTCACTCTCCACACACACACACACACACACACACACACACACACACACACACACACACACACACACACACAAAACACACACACTGTCACTTGTATACGATGCACCGGCAGAACAATCCTCCTTCACCCTCATTCATGCTCACACAGACATTGCATTTTCGTGCCTGTGACAAGAAGTTTTTTGCCGCCTTTCTGAGGAGAGCTCACTTCTCCTGCCTCCTGCAGGGAACACCAGCCTATTTATAGATCAAGGGTTAGCAGGGTGGAGAGAGAGAGAGAGAACAGAGAGAGCAAGAGATGAGGAGAAAAGAGAGAAGGGTGAGAAAATGCTGCAATTATGAAGCAAGTGTTGCACCGAGCCCTGTGGTGATGGAGAATGTGACGGTGAATGGCAGCACTTTATCATTTATTTACACAACACGGGTCATTCTCTTCCCTCGTCACAGATTTTGACCTGTTTTGAGCTAGACTGGACCCTTTTATATCACAATGCTGTTGAAACTACTATTATTTCTGTTACTATTATTTGCAACCTTTTTAATTCGGTAATGCGCATATTTAGGTAAAGCATGATATTCAATGGATTTTTATTTTATTTAGAATGGGACTCTTAAAAATAACAGCTTGGTGACCCTAAAAAGTAATTTGAGAGGCAAGCAAGTTGTTATATTTTGATGAAACATTACAGATATTTTTCTTTGGCATAACATGCACAGTAAAACCTGGTTTAAATGGGGTTTCAATGTTGACTCTTGAACACAGTGTCCAGTGTTGTAGTCCTCGAGTCTGGACTTGATCTTGATCATATTCTCATGGTCCTGGTCTTGTCACCCTTGAGCTTTTGGAGCATTCGGTCTTGACTTGTTTTGTGGTCTCTCTGTGCCGACTCCTCTCTGTGGTATTGTGTGACCAGAGAGCACACTGTGTGTGCATTGCAGAGGTTTGCGTGACACTGGCGTGAAACTAGGCTTCATTTGCCTCAATTAAAAACATATTTACACTGTCTGAATTATTCAGACTCATACTCTACTCTTTTCGGGTCTTGGCTCCTAGTCAGGTATCGTCCTGGTCTCTGACTCTAATGAGCTGGTCTCAACTAAAACACTTAAATAGTCTATACTTTTGTATTTGTTTTTCTTCCCTGAAGTCCAATAATAACATTGGTCAAGAAATCTCAAACATCGTATAGTTTTTCATTATCTTTTTGACACTTTCTTTGTTGCTTCTGTGCCTTTAGAGGTATAGTTTGCCCAAAAATGAAAATTCTGTCCTTATTTACACACCCTCCTTTCGTTCTAAAACCGGTATGACTTTCTTCTGTGGAACATAATGTTTAAGAATGCTTCAACTGTTTTTGTCCATACAGTGAAAGTCAGTTGAGTCCAAAACAACATAGGACATGGAACATTTACTTTTTATTTCCATTAGACTTCTATATGCAAGTGACCTCTTTTATAATTGACTAACCTTTTAATAACAAAGTTCTCACTGTTGTTCATCAAGGTTCGTCATGATACTGAATTCTAAATGGGTATTGATATGTAAGCATGGTTGATCATATGCTAATTAGCTTACGGTTTAGGCATCAATACCATGACGATTTCTGAATGTCAGAATTTTTGCAGCAGTTTCAGTAAGTGGTTCATCGTTAAAGAAAGAGCAAGAAAAATCCTGTTTTCAATAATACATAATATGAATGTTGTAATTGTAACTACTAGTAGCTTTGTGCTGGTGCTTGAGGATGTGTGCTAAGCTTATGGTTATCAGTGGTGCTGATTCTGCTCACCATCATACAGGTTGTAAAATCCCAGAGGAAGTTGACACAATGCAGAGGAGGACAGTAATGTTAATACTGTATGGTGTGTATCAGTGTGGCCTCCATTACATAGAATACACGAAGGCCTGAGAGTATGATTGTCCACGCTTGTAGACTAGTTGCATGCTTTTGTTGAGTAATGTGTTTTGACATAACTCATATTCTCTCAAACCTCAGGACTAACGTGACGTTTAAGGAATCAGACATTTGTGGTCTGCAAAAGGGCATTATATTATTCCCATGCAATAATGTGCTTTTTTCCTCTTTTCTCTTCCCCTTTCCTATGTTTCATTTCATTCCTCCATCTCTCTCCTGTCTGCAGTGAGTGACAGCTGCTTCAGAAACCTTGCTGAGGACCGCAGTGGAATCAACCTCAAAGATCTTGTCCATGACCCGTCCTTGTAAGTGATTCACACACAAACACATTGGCTTTGTACAATATTACTGCCCATGCATCAAGTCTCGTTCATCATAGGACATTTCCGGACAGGTTTCCCATTCCTTGTCTTTCTGTTCTGAATGGATGGATGTCCTTCTTAAAGATAAAGGCCTTGTCCCAAATTCTGCACTTGATATGTATTATTCGCGGTCTTGTGGTATTTATTTGTGGTCCATGAGACCATAGTGTAACCCTCTTTACAGTCTATATGTGCCCTTGAATGCGGCCTTATGCTGAGCCCACACTGATGCGGACTACTACCCAATTGTCCTAGACCAATGTGTGGAATTGGAGGAAGACTGCAAGTGTTTGTGATGTCCATGAGAACATAGAAGAATTGTTCTTCAATAGATTTGCTTTTTTTTAATAATAAAATGTTGTTAAATGGCCGACATATTTTAAAAGAATTCGGGTCTTCTCGGGTCAATTTGGAAAAAGCAATTTTTTTTCAAATTACCCGAGACCTGAGGCCACTAATACCGAACTTGACCCGTGACCAAGGCACTCGTCGAAGTTTTGGACCCTGACCCGCTCGGGTCGGACCTCGGGTTTTCGGATTCAAGTGGACCCATGAAGACCTCTACTTTACAGTCCCTTTGTGCCCTTGAATGTGGCCTTATGTCGAGCCCGCACTGATAAGGACTACTACCTAACGACCCAGACCAATGTTTGGACTTTAAAGACTGCAAGTGTTTACAGTAGGTCAGCATTTGGTGCAAGGCCCGAGAATCCATCTCTGACAAAGGAGGACAGCAGCTGCAATTTCTTACTTAGTCTGTCTGCGTTACCTTTCATGCATTGTTGCAAACTTCATTGATTCTGTAAATCGACCAAATTTGAAGTAAAGCATCTATACAATTGAGGTGCACAGACTTTTATCAGTTTTCCAGGAAGCAAGATTTTCTTGACAGGGTATCAAGCTGATATAATAAATGCTTCTGAGTAACAGCTTATTGCTGGGTTTGCCTAAGTTTGTTAGTTTTATGGTATCAGATCTTTGAAAGATATTTAAGATTTTTGTTTAAGACTAGCAAGTAAGATTATTGAGCATCCTTAAGTGGTAATAAATACCAAATCCAGAGTTTCTAATAAGCGAGAACGTGTCCTTTCTAAATGGCCTAGGTAGGAAGTTTTTGGACCGAATATGCTTCAAAGTGGACCAGACTTTGTCTGTGGTCAAAAATCTGGGTCCATAAGATTAACTAATATATAAACAGGACTTCTTTTATTTTATGTAATTTGTGTAGACCGTAAGCAGATAGAGAAAGTGTCTATTATAGTGTCGATTACATCAAAGGTGTATCTATTTTGACTATGTGCATGAGATGCTAAAGTAGCCTATTTACTTTCTTCAGTCAGACGTGTGTCAAAGGTCATGAAAAAATGACCACATGCCGGATTGAACTGCTGGAGACTGTATTTATGAGTGCTTGAGTGCAGAGTATGTCTGCATGCACTCTTGCAAATAGGTGTAGTGAGGACTCTTTACTTAATTCGGCCTCTCGAATGTCAGCTACTTCTTGTATACTTCAGCGGAGACCTCTCGAGCTTTGAGAAACCTTCTCGTTCTTTAACAGACTTTCAGCAAGAAGAAAGAGCTCATTGCCCTTCCACCTCTGTAGAAATGCTGCCTTCTCTAGGCATAATTTGAAGGTTGGAAGGCCTCAAGGCACATCCAAATCCAATGTTCACTAACAACCTGTCTAAAAAGATGCACCAATCTGTTGATTTCTGGATTGCCTTTGAAAGACTAGGAGACTAGTTTTCTTCGGGAGATATTTTATTTCAGAAAAGAAGCTCCTTTTGGTTTCGGACAGCAAATGTACAATGCCCCATTTTAATAATTGATATATCTGTGGTTATTGGTATTGTGCTGTTATGGGTAAAGAGGATTGAGCAGTAGGGTCATCATAGATGGATCAGGAATTAAAGGAACTCCCAATTGTTGTTAAGGCTCGTACACACCGGGACGAATATCGGCTCGCGTTATTCGTCAGCGTTTTTCAACGCGTTTTTTGTGTTCACACCCAAGCGTTTTTCGCTGACGATGAGCCGAGTGAACATGCAAATTCATTCCCTGACATTAGATGGCGCTTAATGTACAGAAATACCCCGGTTCACAAAGTGCTTCTGACACTCGCTTGTCACTCAGAAGAAGAGAGCAAGTTTGTCGCGTTTGTCATACAGTTCTTTATTCTCATTTGTGTCTCTTTATATTGACACCAACAAGACCAGCAGCTCTACATTCATCTGGCCTTGCATCTTCCTCATCTTATTTCTTCCAGGCAGAGTGTAGTAGTAGACGGACGCTGTGTATCTTCTTTGCCATTACGTATGTGTGCTCGCCAAGACTGTTTTGTGTTTGAGCGCCCCCAAGTTGTGTTTTACTGTAACTTCAGAAGCTCCAGACACGTGAGCAGGTCGGATAGTTTTTGACGCGGCGCGTCAAACTAAAAAAACGAACCCGAGGCGTTTTTTTTAAAAATGACGCTTTTACGCGTGGCGTTTTACGCGTCGGTGTGAACACTCACATTGGCGCCCTTTGTTTAGTCACGAGGCGTTAAACGTCGGCGAATAACGCGCGCGAAATTCCGTCCCGGTGTGAACAGGCCTTAAAGGCTCGTACACACCGGGACGAATATCGGCTCGCGTTATTCGTCAGCGTTTTTCAACGCGTTTTTTGTGTTCACACCCAAGCGTTTTTCGTTGACGATGAGCTGAGTGAACATGCAAATTCATTCCCTGACATTAGATGGCGCTTAATGTACAGAAATACCCCGGTCCACAAAGTGCGTCTGACACTCGCTTGTCACTCAGAAGAAGAGAGCAAGTTCGTCGCGTTTGTCATACAGTTCTTTATTCTCATTTGTGTCTCTTTATATAGACACCAACAAGACCAGCAGCTCTACATTCATCTGGCCTTGCATCTTCCTCGTCTTATTTCTTCCCGGCAGAGTGTAGTAGACGGACACTGTGTATCTTCTTTGCCATTACGTATGTGTGCCCGGCAAGACCGTTTTGCATTTGAGCGCCCCCAAGTTGTGTTTTACTGTAACTTCAGAAGCTCCAGACACGTGAGCAAAAGCGCCAATCTCATTGGTCGGATAGTTTTTGACGCGGCGCGTCAAACTGAAAAAACGAACCCGAGGCGTTTTTTTAAAAATGACGCTTTTACGCGTGGCGTTTTACGCGTCGGTGTGAACACTCACATTGGCGCCCTTTGTTTAGTCACGAGGCGCTAAACGTCGGCGAATAACGCGCGCGAAAGTCGTCCCGGTGTGAACAGGCCTTAAGACTACATTGTACCAGAACCTGCAATGCCTGTCCACCTCTGTTTCTACTTTAGCTTTGTACCGAGCAAATCTTTGTACCCCGACAAGGTCAGTAGAGCGACAGAGACAGCGGGATGTAGGTCTCTGAAAGGTGTCAGAGAGGAAGAGAAGCATGGGGTGCCGCCAGAAGGTAGAGATACTTTAGAGAGTATTGATGGATAATGAATGTGTGTGTTTGTCTGTTGACTGGTGAGCTCCATCTCCTGTGCTCTGTCAGCTCAGGTGAATTGATTCATTGGAAGAGCTGTCAGTTTTACTAACGAGGTGTGGTAAAAATAGAGCTGAATTAATCATAGTGGGGGACACGCGTGGCTCATCGTCCTCTGGATAGAGATGATTCTGACGTCTTCACCTACAGAGAGGTGAACATGCAGACGTTTGAGAGAGGGACAGCTGAGCACTCACCTGAGAAACAGAAATGGACGTGTCTTCACCTGAGAGCAGAAAAGTTTCACCAAGGTTATAGTTCCTTATGAAACCGACTTTTATTTGCAACGGGCCTGCAGACAGTTATTTATTAACTCGCCAGAGTGGTCTATTTATATGTTTTTGTTAAATCAATGACATTAGAGAGGAGACTGGAAATTGAGAGGGATGGGATTGGGATGGGACCATATTTGAACCTGCATCACCTGGAAAAGCACCTATGTCTTATAGTGTCTTGCCTGTTCTGTATTTTCCCTGGGTGCAGGTAGGACATCCAATTTACTACATGACGTACTGTATCCAAATCAGGTAACTGCGCAAACAATATCTGTGCTTAACACATATTGCAGGATTCTTAGTGCTCCATTGTAAAGGCTACTTTACTGGGTCTCTTGTCACTAAAACTTTTTTTAACTTCCCGTTTACCGCAGACGTGTTTAGCGCAATACTAACTGCACTAGGAAAGTAGTGCAGAGTTTTGTAAATAATTAAATTCAATTAAATTCAAATTTATTTGTACAGCGCTTTTCACAATACATATTGTTCCAAAGCAGCTTTACAGAAAGTGCATTTCAGAAATGTACATAGAAAAAAATAAGGCAATTACAATAATTAAATTACTTAAAGTCCCCCTGTAGTCAATAATTTTATCAATTAAAACTCCTCCTTGATCACCAAAATTACATATTTAAACGTTATTTCCTTGAAAAAAATTCTTCATGCCTTAAAATAGTTTGAATGTAACTCTACACCCTTGCCTCATTTAGTATACGAGGTTCTATGAATATGCAAATTAGCCCCGCCTCCTCTCACTCACACCAGCTCAGAGATCCACTTGTTGACGATCACACGTCGAGGTGATTGGTTACAAGGTAGTTTGTGACGACAGAAACACCAGCGATTTCAAACCGCGTTTTTGAGGCTGTCTTTGGTTCACTGCAGTGTTAAGGAGAAAATACTCAGCAATGGCGCTGACTTTTGCACATGGTTTGTCTTAAAGAATATTAAAAACACCACATAGACATATAAACAACATTAAAAACGTGATTTTCACCACACATTTAATACATTAATTACATTAAGTTCTCATTGTAATATTGATCTAGCTTACTGCAGTGTGCAACAAGTCTCTCATACCAGCCACCAAGTGAACGCACACGTAACGTAACATTAACATAACTTTCAACACACTTAAATGTATTTTTAGTGTAATTGTTTTGACCAAGTAAAACAGTGCTGCATTACCCCACAATTTTATTTTGTCAAATAAAGTGGCCCGTAGGAGTAGTGATTCAGCACTTGTGGCTATTTCATTAGAATTTAAAATAATGTGAAATGTAAGTGATCAAACGTAACTGTAACAAAGTAACAAACAAGTCCAGGAAAGGAGGAGGCGTGTTGTGCAGGAGTCTCCCATTAGCATACGCTCCACCATCCTCGTTCTGCTATTGGTCCCACCCTGCTTCATACCACAGTAGCGTTAATGAAATTTGAATACATTAGGTCATCCATGAACATGATTTCTGCCTGAGTCCCGTCGATTGCTTTCCATTGGCTGTGGAGGTGAAGACGACAACTCCCATGATTCCACGCTCATTCAAGCTATGTCCTTGTTATTGTTTTAAATAAGCAACCAATTACTGTGCCTTTAAGTGCAGATGATAATTGAATAACATGGCGTTTTATGCACTGAAATACTGTGTAAAAGAGGTTCAACTGGTTAGTAAATTCATCCCTATATATTCCAAATCCTTGTCTGCTTAGCTGAGCATGGGTGGCTATTTGTGGCATCCATGTACTGCACCACAGAGATTTTAAAGTTGAAAATAGTGTGTGATGGCTTTATTCAGGTTGAAACCTCAACTAAATCAGCACACAAAGACACACGTTAACACACTTGGTTGGGTTTGACGGGCTATGCTGCCCAACCCACGTACACATTCATTAATAAAGCCACAATCGAACAGTTTCGTCCAGATTCAGAAGACGCTTCAGTTAAATTCAGCATTCTTTCGGTTTCCTTTGTTCGCGAATGTGCATGTGTGTACTCACTTACACAAACAAAATACCCAGGTTGAAATCCCAAACTCATCTCCGTCTTAAAGCACCTCTTTCCAAACCCCCAATCTTCACACACCAGCGGTTTCCCTGGCAACCGGATTAAAGAGCTCTGCATCTTTGTGTTCAGCATATTCTTCTTTTAGTCTCTGCTCTCTCTGTCTATCCTTCCTCTCCTTCTCTCTTTCTTTCTTTTTCTCTATTTCTTGCTCTTTTATGGGCATTACACCATAGTAGTTAGATGGACTGATAGAGGTGCTTCAAGAGAAAATGTAGATGCAAAACAACAACATGAGAGAGCCACAAATATACAAAAAACCAGTCCTGAGCCAAACTGAAAAAGGAGATTTTTGCTAAATCTTTTCAGTTTGTTTTGGTTTTAGCCTCTTTAGTTGGACACATAGCTCTGTGGTCCAGACATGGTGCTCACGCAGACGATACAAGTTTGAGTCCGACTTGTATCATCTCCCGATCCCATTCGCCCTGTTTCCTTAATAGCGTCCTGTTTAATATTTAAGGAACTTTAAACTGTTTAATTGATCATTGTATCTGGCAACTGATTTCCAACTTAGCTGTGGTAGTTTGCGTATTGTATCACCTATCTTCTTGCGTAATAACATAATTGAAACTTAAATGGACATGAAATATGAATTTGTTTTGTATATAATCATGCACCAAGCTGGATAATGTACAAGTTTGTTTGTCGAAATCTAAAATGGTTAGTGCTTTTATCTGTCTCTGAGTTGGCTGTCTCTGTATTGCAAGCTGCAGTACTATAAGCAGCCACTAGTGTGTGCTGCACTTCAGTATTTGAACATGGTTTGCTCAAAAGTTTTGAGTGCAAATGTACGTTTATATAGGAGGCTTGTACTTGAAACCTAGCTATTGTGTTAATCCACCTGTTTTGTGGCCTAAAACAGCGCTGTCAAAATTTGATCCTTAGTGAGCCGTCACCCCCGTGAATGCAGAAGTGAATAAAACAGCAAGAGCCCTGTGAAAGAAAGAAATTTCTTCTTTAACTGTCATTCCGGTTGTGGGTGGAGTGTGTGGGAATGTATTTTGACTGCTTTCTGGTACCTCTGGCATTGTGTTGTTCTTTCTTTTTCCTGCACTCTGTCACATTGTGTTTTTTTTTCCCTTGCTCACTCCCTGTTTCTCCCCTGCTGTTGGGACTGAACATACACTAACGGTTGTTGTCGTTTGTGTGTTTCACCCACAGGCTCGGAGGCATAATCTCTGCATACAAAATAGTCCCTGATGAGATTGACGAGATCAAGGTAATGCTTCCTCTCACCCCTTCAGTGAGGCCATGAGGCAAACATGCACATCCATACACACCTTTGCACACTACTGCCCCCTAGAGGCCAGTATTAGTGCTGCACTCTTATCCATAACACGGACCACTTGGATTTTTATCTGAGCTCAGATATAGAAAAATCATGAAATGAAAGTATATGTATATGGACACTCAAGCCACATTTAACAAGTATAAATATCATTGCATTACAAAAGAAGTATTAAACCCATTTTAAGCAAAACATTTCATCAAGGAATTTTGTGAAGTTTTAAATGATAAAACAATGTCGTGAACTGATAGACATCCACTAAAAATCTAACCTGACTCCGCCAGATGGATTTGCTCCGCATATCCATCTGGAAACCTTCCGTTGAAGTAGTTTTGGTAAGGGGCGAAAATACTGGTTAGCTGATTGGCCTATGTTGGTGATAGACGGGCCAAATCAACCAATCAGATCAACGAAGCATATGAGAGCGACGACGAAAACACAACCACAAGCCAGGCTACTCTTGCAAGCCAGGCTACTCTTGCTGCTGCAGGTAAAGGCTCGTTAGCTCTGTAATTCCGTAATAACTCTGTAATTCCGATAAAACTTGCTCGATAGCCACACTGATGCTAGTTTCATCCGCTGAAGCTGCCATGTTCTTAAGACTGAACTGTCGCACTTCTCGTTGCGTCACACCTCAACCCGCCTCAAAGCCAACGCTGATTGGACGTTCGTTTGGTGAACTGCTCCCAAATTTTCTTTAACGGAAAGTATCCAGACTGATCTGCGAGTGAAACCGTACTCGGTTACTAACGTAACCTCGGTTCTCTCTAGAGAGGGAACGAGTACTGCGTAATATCTTACGCTATGGGGAAAACTCTTTTCCACGAGATATTGAAGCCAAAAATTATCCTTAATTTTTTACTAATGTAAAACGCTTTGCAGCAGCAAGCAGACCTAGGCGAGGCAGCAGCAAGCAGACCTAGGCGAGACAGCTCGCGCGCCTATTGGCTGCTCTGCGGCAATAGCAGCAGCCTATCGAGAGAGGCTCTGCGTGACGTCACGACGAATGGGGGCCCTTCGCGCCCATATCGTCACGTCCCGCCAGAAAGGGCGTGGTCTCGCCCTATATCTAGGCTCGATAGCTGCTCTTACGTCGGTTTTCATCGCCGAAGCGAACCAGAGCGTATTCCAAGCACGGCAAGATACGCAGTACTCGTTCCCTCTCTAGAGAGAACCGAGGTTACGTTAGTAACCGAGTACGTTCTCTTACGAGAGTATCTCTCGTACTGCGTAATATCTTACGCTATGGGGAACACAATGCAACACGCCGTGCTGGTAGGGATCCAACACCAAAGACCCAGGGGCCGAAGCCCGGGGCGCATATAGTGCATAATCACCATAAACTCACAGAGAGTGAGGGAAGAGAGGCTAGAAGCATCATTCCCTGTAAATAGCCTCCGAAAGGGGCCAATCATATGACAATAACCAAACCGTCAGGGTGAACATTCAGCCTGAACTGGGTGGCCACAAGTGTGTCAATTTTTAAATGAGCTGCTGTACCGGTCAGTGAGCGATACGCAGGCCAAACTCAGTATCCGAGCCGCACAGCGGGCAGATAGCACTGAATTCTATACCGCCAAAAGCTTAGCTTGTAAGGCGGGGACCTCCAGATTATAGTATTTTATAAATGTAGACGGCGAGGCCCAGCCCGCGGCCATACAAATATCTTGCAGGGTAACCCCGCTAGACCATGCCCACGAGGAGGCCATGCCTCTCGTGGAGTGCGCTCTAACACCCAAAGGGCACTGAAGGCCCTTAGAAGTGTAAGCCAGCGCTATGGCACCAACTATCCATCTGGATAAGCTCTGTTTCGACGCGGCAAGTCCCTTAGTACGGCCGCCAAACAAAACGAAAAGCTGCTCAGTCTGTCTGAAACCAGACGAGCGGGACACTCGCGTCCTTCTCCTCATTGAGAACCGGAAGGGCAGACAGGGAAATCACCTGGGCCCTGAACGGTGTGTTGAGGGATTTCGGCACGTAACCGTGCTTTGGTTTGAGTATGACCTTAGAGTCGTTAGGTCCAAACTCCATGCATGACGCGCTTACTGAGAGCGCTTGCAAGTCCCCTACGCGCTTCACTGAAGCGAGAGCCATAAGAAACGCTGTCTTGAAAGACAAGTGTTTCATGTCTGACGACTGGATTGGCTCGAATGGGGCGCCTTTCATGGCCTCCAAGACCGTGGAAAGGTCCCATGTCGGGACTGAAGGGGGCCTGGGAGGGTTTAGCCTCCGAGCTCCTCTAAGGAAACGCACGACTAAGTCGCTCTTTCCTAGTGACTGGCCAGACACCGGTTTTGCAAACGTTGCTATGGCCGCCACGTATACTTTGAGCGTGGAAGGGGACCTGCCCTTATCCAGTAGCTCCTGAAGGAAGGAAAGCACTTCCGTAACCCCGCAGTCTACAGGTGAAAAGCCCTGCGCTTGACACCAAGCAGAGAACACAGACCACTTCGAGGAGTAGAGCCGTCTGGTAGACGGGGCTCTAGCCTGCGCGATCGTGTTTAACACTCCCTCTGGGAGGTCAGCGGGTACCCGTTGATGGCCCATGCGTGCAGGGACCACAGATCCGGGCGAGGATGCCAAATCGAGCCTTCCGCCTGAGAGAGGAGGTCTCTCCTCAGCGGTAAAGGCCATGGAGCAGCGCTGGTCAGCTGCATCAGGACAGGGAACCACGACTGGTTTGTCCAGAGCGGAGCTATGAGTAGCACTGGGCATCCCTCCCTCCTGATTCGCTCCAACACCTGAGGCAGGAGTGAGACAGGGGGAAAAGCATAAAGGGGGCGGCGGGGCCAAACATGGGCCAGCGCGTCCCGGCTTTTCGAGAAGAATCTCGGGCAGTGAGCGTTTTCTTGGGACGCGAACAGGTCCACCTGCGCTTTGCCAAACGTTTCCCACAGCAGCTGGATCGTCTGCGGGTGCAGAGACCATTCTCCTGCTGGAACGTTGTTTCTGGACAGCCTGTCTGGTCCCACATTTAGGTGACCAGGCACATGCGCCGCTCTCAGCGAGAGCAGGTTGTGCTGAGCCCAGACCAGGAGGCGTTCCGTCAGCCTGTAAAGGTTTCGGGACCTGACGCCGCCCTGGCGATTTATGTATGCCACCACTGACATGTTGTCCGACCGGACCAATACGTGGTGGCCTGTTATCTGGGGACAGAAGCGCCTTGTCGACTGCTATCAATTCCAAGCAGTTTATGTGGAGGAGCTTCTCCCGCACTGACCACAAGCCAGCCAGCGGTCTGCCCTCGAGCAGCGCTCCCCACCCCGAAGTGGAGGCGTCCGTAGACACCACCTTCACACTTGAGGGGATCCCCAGACTCACGCCCGACTGATACCAGTCGGTCGCTTTCCATGGTTTCAGAGCCGAAATGCACTGAAGGTCGACCCTGAGGCGAAACAGACCTGCGGTCCATGCCCTGGGGGGAACTCGTGCTTTTAGCCATAGCTGCAGTGGGCGCATGCGGAGCAGGCCCAACTGGAGTACAGAGGCTGCTGAGGCCATGAGACCCAGCATTTTCTGAAACCTTCTGAGCGGGACTATAGAGCCGTGGCGGAAGGATTTCGCGACGTGCTGGATATTCAATCCGCGCTCTGGTGACAGGCGTGCCGTCATGGATAGCGAGTCTAACACTGTTCCCAGAAAGGAAATCCTCCGACTGGGGAGCAGTGAGCTTTTCGCCCAATTGACTGTAAGGCCCAGCTCCTTGACCACGCATCCGCGTGAATAGCTAGGGGCAGAATGAAATCTGGGCTCTGGCCGCGGGAAAGCGGCGGCACAAGAGCCCGCGTGTGCTGGGAACACAGCGCCGTGTTTACGGCGTTCGAGGCGGGAGGCGCGCTGATCACAGCGGGCAGCCTGGCCGCGCTCATCTCCTCTGAGGCGGGTAGCGCCGAGAGAGAGAGCGGGGCGAATCCCGTGGGATTCGGCGTGTCTGTGAGTAAATGTGGGCGCGGGACCACGGGCACATTTGCTACACTGAAAACACTGTCGTTTAGGGCCGACTGAATGTGTGTTGGTTTCGTTTTTACAGAAACCGAGGGACACGCAGCGTGTAGTGTAAGCGGGCATGGGGATATGGGCGCGTTCACTACAGTGTTTGCACAATCGACCGGAGTCGATTTTATTTGTGCGAGCCCTGCACCGTGGCGGGCTGTGTCTGGGTGTGGGAATGGGCACTGGGGCGTGGGCATTCTTACAACACTCATAACACCATCGGCCGAGGCCGGAACACCAGAAAATACACTCTTTATTGGATTTATCTGGGTAGCCGTAAAAACAGCTTTTGTGTGCAGGCAAGCGGGCTGAGACACCGGCTGCTTCACTGCAAAATACACTGGGACAGTCACAACGCATGGGGCTGAACGAGCGAGAAGTTTTGGTGGAAATCCGGCCGCAGCGGGATCTGAACACCGTCGTTTTCCTAGAGCGGCTAGGAAGACTTTGGGGCCTCGGGCTTGATCTCAATCCTCGGCCGGGGCCCGCGGTGAGGGGGGCGGCGTCCGGCGGAGCGAGACCGCGGTCTCTGATCCCGGGCCTGGCGGCGCTGTGAGGCGGCGGCGGCGGAGGGCGGTGCAGGCTGGGGCTGAGAGCTGCGAGCAGGCGGCTTGGTGCGGCCTGTAGCGGAGCTCGAGCGCTTCGGCAGGAAGTGCTTCATAGCCTGAGAAGTTTTCTGCACCTCAACAAACCTGTCCGCGAAGTCCTTGACGGCCGTTCCGAACAGGCCCTCCGGGGAAATGGGCGCGTCGAGGAACACAGAGCGCTCGGCTTCCGTCATCTCAGACAGCGTCAACCATAAGTGTCTCTCGGCGACGGCGAGAGAGGCCATGTTCCGCCCCATGGCTTGCGCAGCGGCTTTAGAAGCGCGTAGAGCGAGGTCCGTAGCGCTCCTCAGGTCCGCCACACAGATAGCACCGGGTCCCTCCTCGTCCAGCTTGAGGAGGAGGTCTGCCTGGTAGATCTGCAGAATAGACATCGTGTGCAGCGCTGAGACTGCTTGCCCGGCTGCGGTGTAAGCGCGTCCGTGCAGCGATGATGTCACTCGGCAGGCTTTGGACGGGCGACGCGAGATGCGACGCGACAGCCGTCTCCACCGGAGGAATGGCGAGGTAGCCTCTACTTCCCGCACCGTCGACAGCGGAGAATGCCGCGGAGGTAGAGGTACGCATCCTGGCGGAAAAGGGGGCCTTCCACGACTTTGCAACCTCCTCGTGAAGTTCCGGGAGGAAGGGCGCGGGCCTAGATTTTGACGGAGCCTCGTCTTTGCCGAGAAAGCGCCCGTCTAATCTGTTGCGCGGCGGCAACGTGGGTGCCTCCCAATCGAGGCCGATGCTTTCTACGGCCTTGGTGAGCAGACGCATCAGCTCAGACTCAATGCCGGCTCTCTTCCCAGAGGGTTGGCGGGGAGCGTTAGCGGAGGGGAGGTCCACAGAGCTCGCCCAATCCTCGCTATCCGAAGCCAAGAGAGAACACGCCTCGGTGTTGTCGTCCAACTCGATGGCGGACGCGGCGGCGGACGGCGGCCGCTGTCCGTCGGTGAGCGACTCGAGCGAAGCCGGCGAAGCTGGCGGGCGAACCGGCGAGCTTTGGCGGGCTGGAGATAGCTCGGGAGCGCGCTGGGCGCGGCGCTTCTTGCGACGCGGCGTCACGGCAGGCTGGGATACGGGCTCGGAGAACGAAGCCAGGCGAGTCCGCAGAGTCACCATAGGCAAACGTTCGCAGTGATGGCATCCGCCGTCAGCGAGCGCGATGGCCGCGTGATCCTCACCCAGGCAGGACACGCAGATGACATGTCGGTCCTCGTCGCTGAGTGGGGCTCGGCAAGAACCGCAGGAAGGCATCTTTAAAAAGACGCCACTCATTTAGAGGGGGTGGGAAAAAGCAGATATGCAAACACACACACACCCCTCTAGGCAGAGGAAAGGATATAACGCCGGAAAGCACAGCAGGTACGGCGGCTGAAGGCGGAGAGGCCAGCGACTCCAGACTCAATGGCACGTCCCGCTGAAGGCTACAGGTCGACGGCGCGGCTTCTCACTCTGGATCCAGCGATGCGGGAGGCTTCGCTGAAGAGATGAAAATCGACGTAAGAGCAGCTATCGAGCCTAGATATAGGGCGAGACCACGCCCTTTCTGGCGGGACGTGACGATATGGGCGCGAAGGGCCCCCATTCGTCGTGACGTCACGCAGAGCCTCTCTCGATAGGCTGCTGCTATTGCCGCAGAGCAGCCAATAGGCGCGCGAGCTGTCTCGCCTAGGTCTGCTTGCTGCTGCAAAGCGTTTTACATTAGTAAAAAATTAAGGATAATTTTTGGCTTCAATATCTCGTGGAAAAGAGTTTTCCCCATAGCGTAAGATATTACGCAGTACGAGAGATACTCTCGTAAGAGAACTTGAAAGCTCGCGAGATCAGGATGGTCTCACGAGGCAACTAAAAATCACCATGGAGGACTAGTTGGTTAAAAGTGTATTGCTGCAATGATGCAATGGCTTAAATGTGCAAATACTTTTTGGATCCACTGTATATAAATTTTTTTGCTGGTAACAGCAGAATACAAATTGATGTTTTATTTATCAGGCCAGACTATATGCCCGAAATAGTTGATATGATATTGCTCCAATAGTTTGAGGGATACAAATGTATCTTTCTGCACTATATAGAATTACTTCTGAATGTTTTGTGTTGATATTCTGTCTGTGCGCGCGTGTGTGTGGCGTGCTTTAAAGGAGACACTGGTGGACTGGTGCGACGAGAAGGAGCTCAACTTGATTCTGACCACCGGTGGAACGGGTTTTGCACCCCGTGATGTCACGCCTGAGGTACATGGGAGCCCACCTGTTTGTGTTTGTGTCCATGTGAGTGTGTGTTTTTGTCCCCACCCCCATGTGTCCTTGAGAATGAGAGAAATTATGACTTCTGTATATTTGGGCATTGTGGATTTTTGTACACAATTTATTTTCACATTCACATGCATGCTGCTTGGTTAATGCTTTCACATGAAAAACAGTTCTTGCAATAGGTGTATTTTTTATGACTTTTTAACAGCTTTACTAGTCTTTTAAGAAGTGGCATAAATACGGTCTTATCATTTTATATATAATTGACAATTATAAACACTGCCACAAATTTTGGGGTCTGTAAGTCTAAAAAAAGAAAGAAGAGATGAATACTTATATTCAGTAAAGGGCGCATTAAATTAATCAAAAGTTGCAGTAAAGAGATGATACAAAGGATATCTATGTGATAAATGCTGTTTTTAATGTCATGTTCATCAAAGAATCCTGAAAATATCATTATTTCCACAAAAATATTAATCGAGTCTAATCAACGACTTCATCCGAGTCCCCTAACTATACTCCATCGAGTCTACACATCAACTTCAGCCGAGTCCCCTAACTATACTCCAGCGAGTCTACACATCAACTTCAGCCGAGTCCCCTAACTATACTCCATCGAGTCTACACATCAACTTCAGCCGAGTCCCCTAACTATACTTCAGTGAGTCTACACATCGACTACAGCCGAGTCCCCTAACTATACTCCAGCGAGTCTACACATCAACTTCAGCCGAGTCCCCTAACTATACTCCATCGAGTCTACACATCAACTTCAGCCGTGTCCCCTAACTATACTCCATCGAGTCTACACATCGACTACAGCCGAGTACCCTAACTATACTCCAGCGAGTCTACACATCAACTTCAGCCGAGTCCCCTAACTATACTCCAGCGAGTCTACACATCAACTACAGCCGAGTCCCCAAACTATACTCCAGCGAGTCTACACATCAACTTCAGCCGAGTCCCCTAACTATACTCCGAGTCTACACATCGACTACAGCCGAGTCCCCTAACTATACTCCAGCGAGTCTACACATCAACTTCAGCCGAGTCCCCTAACTATACTCCGAGTCTACACATCGACTACAGCCGAGTCCCCTAACTATACTCCAGCGAGTCTACACATCAACTTCAGCCGAGTCCCCTAACTATACTCCAGCGAGTCTACACATCAACTTCAGCCGAGTCCCCTAACTATACTCCAGAGAGTCTACACATCAACTTCAGCCGAGTCCCCTAACTATACTTCAGTGAGTCTACACATTGACTACTGCCGAGTCCCCTAACTATACTCCAGTGAATCTACACATCGATTACAGCCAAGTCCCCTAACTATGCTCCAGCGAGTCTGCACATCGACTACAGTCGAGTCCCCTAACTAACCTCCAGCGAGTCTACACATCAACTACAGCTGAGTCCCCTAACTATACTCCAGCGAGTCTACACATCGACTACAGCCGAGTCTCCTAACTATAGTCCAGCGAGTCTACACATCGACTACAGCCGAGTCCCCTAACTATACTCCAGCGAGTCTACACATCGACTACAGCCGAGTCCCCTAACTATAGTCCAGCGAGTCTAATCAACGACTTCAGCCGAGTCCCCTAACTATACTCGAGCGAGCCTAATCAACGACTTCAGCCGAGTCCCCTAACTATACTCCAGCGAGTCTACACATCGACTACAGCCGAGTCCCCTAACTATACTCCAGCGAGTCTACACATCAACTACAGCTGAGTCCCCTAACTATACTCCAGCGAGTCTACACATCGACTACAGCCGAGTCTCCTAACTATACTCCAGCGAGTCTACACATCGACTACAGCCGAGTCCCCTAACTATACTCCAGCGAGTCTACACATCGACTACAGCCGAGTCCCCTAACTATAGTCCAGCGAGTCTAATCAACGACTTCAGCCGAGTCCCCTAACTATACTCGAGCGAGCCTAATCAACGACTTCAGCCGAGTCCCCTAACTATACTCCAGCGAGTCTACACATCGACTACAGCCGAGTCCCCTAATTATACTCCAGCGAGTCTACACATCGACTACAGCCGAGTCCCCTAACTATACTCCAGCGAGTCTACACATCGACTACAGCCGAGTCTCCTAACTATACTCCAGCGAGTCTACACATCGACTACAGCCGAGTCCCCTAACTATACTCCAGCGAGTCTACACATCGACTACAGCCGAGTCCCCTAACTATAGTCCAGCGAGTCTAATCAACGACTTCAGCCGAGTCCCCTAACTATACTCGAGCGAGCCTAATCAACGACTTCAGCCGAGTCCCCTAACTATACTCCAGCGAGTCTACACATCGATTACAGCCGAGTCCCCTAACTATACTCCAGCGAGTCTACACATCAACTTCAGCCGAGTCCCCTAACTATACTCCAGCGAGTCTACACATCAACTACAGCCGAGTCCCCTAACTATACTTCAGTGAGTCTACACATCAACTTAAGCCGAGTCCCCTAACTATACTCCAGCGAGTCTACACATCAACTTCAGCCGAGTCCCCTAACTATACTCCAGCGAGTCTACACATCAACTACAGCCGAGTCCCCTAACTATACTTCAGTGAGTCTACACATCAACTTAAGCCGAGTCCCCTAACTATACTCCAGTGAGTCTACACATCAACTTAAGCCAAGTCCCCTAACTATACTTCAGTGAGTCTACACATCAACTTCAGCCGAGTCCCCTAACTATAGTCCAGCGAGTCTACACATCAACTACAGCCGAGTCCCCTAACTATACTCCAGCGAGTCTACACATCGATTACAGCCGAGTCCCCTAACTATACTCCAGCGAGTCTACACATCGACTACAGCCGAGTCCCCTAACTATACTCCAGCGAGTCTACACATCGATTACAGCTGAGTCCCCTAACTATACTCCAGCGAGTCTACACATCGACTACAGCCGAGTCCCCTAACTATACTCCAGCGAGTCTACACATCGACTACAGCCGAGTCCCCTAACTATACTCCAGCGAGTCTACACATCGACTACAGCCGAGTCCCCTAACTATACTCCAGCGAGTCTACACATCGACTACAGCCGTGTCCCCTAACTATACTCCAGTGAATCTACACATCGATTACAGCCGAGTCCCCTCCCTAACTAACTAACTTGTTCCCCTAACCTAACTAACTTGCTCCGCAGCAACAATAACCGACAGACTTCAGACAATGCCTTCGAATATGCTTAAATCACGGCCGGAGGAACTTTCAGGAAATTTCAGAGAGAATCCCACCCGCAAAAGGGAATACAGTTTTTATAGAATAGTAGCATGGCAAAAATAACATGATGCATTACATAATTGCCCTACAATTGGGTTGGTTCTTCATAGGCAAACCTTTCTGTTACAAGGTTGAAGCAAACTCTGTTTTTGTGATTACTTCATAATCACAAGTTTTGAAACCGAGACATCTAGTTTCATTTCCCCTATTTGTTATTTATACACTCACACACTCAAAATCATGAGTTTTTGACAAAAGGGTTTGGAAACATACAACATTCAAAAGCATATGAATGGTGTTCCTGCAAGAAAAATAAATGTTAGTTATGATTAATAAAAAAATCCATCACAAGCACTAAGTAAGCATTTGAGAATGTTTTCTGAAGGATCATGTGAACACTGTAGTAATAGCTGTAAATACAGCTTCTTCTTTCAAATGAATACATTTTTGATCAAACAAATGCAGTCTTGGTGAGCATAAGTGACAGATGAACCACCGTGGTTGCGTAGTATGTTTTTGATTTACTAAAGTGAACTGATAAAAGTTAGTTGATCCATAAGGAGAAAATGTTCGTGTGTGTGTATCTGCAGATCTCCACACAAAGGTGCTGTAATTGATGTGTACGAGTGAAACCGTGTATATCCATATGGGAGTCTGTCTGGTGGGGATTGTGCCTGTTGGAACGATGCTGTGTAGATATTGTTTTTGATGTACCCTGCACTCCTTTTTACTAATGTGAGTGTTTGAAGTGTCATTCAATTCCAAGGGCACAGTACGTCACATCTGAGAGAAATTATCTCCTTCCTTTAGCCTGAGATCCCTTTAGTTTTCTTCTCCTTTCTTCCCTCCTGTGCACTTTTCTTCTGACTTTGTGTGTGTTCTTGAATGTGCTTGTTTGAGTAGAAAGTGTGCAGGTGTGTATGTGTGTTCCACTGGGATGGGACAGTGAAGATGGAGGGATATGTGTCCCTTGGGTGGCTGAGAAGGTTTCAGTGAACGGGGATTTCAGATGGAAGAGTAGAGACATCAAAGGCCCACTGGAATTGTGTTCGTAGTGAAAATTCTCAGCAACGGGGCTGTGCTGGGAAGAACAATTGGCTCTAAATGATGAATTAGCTTAGCCTGTTAGCATGTATGAGGCCAAATTAAGAAAATGTAACATTTTACATTTACTGAACAAAATTGGTGGCACTTACACAGACAAAACATGCAGTCACGACATGATAATGTTTGACTCAGACACAATATTTGAAGTAGAAATCGTCATCATTCACTCATCCTTATGTCGTATCAAACCTGTATGACTTTGTTTTGGACAACATGATTGGACCCCTTTTTACTTTCATTAAATTTGGATAAAAAACACAGACACTGAAATAAAAAAATAAAAAAATCTTATTATGACAGTAAATGATGGAGTAAATGATGATGGTGAACTCTTCCTTTCCGGCTTTTCATGTCTATTGTACTACTCGATGTCATGGGTGTATGACTATAAGTTGAAAACCGGGTAAAAGGCGCATTTGACTTTATTCTCTTTTAAACCACTAGATGACACAAACATTCAGCGTAGCACTTTTCTTAAAGGGATAGTTCACCTAAAATGAAAAACTAATCCATATGAATTGATGTGTTTAGTCCAAAATTTTCTGAAGAGACACGATCACTTTATATGATGAACAGTTTGAATTGAGGCTTTTATTCAAGTAACCAAGTAATTATTCAGGAACCAAGAAAAACAGCACTCATCTACCAATTTGGTTCTGTAGAAAGACTTGACTCCAAAATACTGGTGCTTTTGACACCGGATTATGAACTTGTTGCTTATATATGTGTGTTTTCTGTCGTCCGCAGGCCACCAGAGAGGTGATCGAGCGTGAAGCTCCAGGGATGGCTCTAGCAATGCTCATGGGCTCCCTAAATGTCACGCCACTCGGCATGCTGTCCAGGTGAATGCACATGCACAGACATGTCCTCTCATCTCACTCCTCCTCTCTGCCTTTCACTCTCAAACACACAAGTATAAAGGATGTGTTTTGAATACTAATTAGATTAAATACAAATCATCTCCTTCCTGTAGACCCGTATGTGGAATAAGAGGCAAAACCCTCATCATTAATTTACCTGGGAGCAAGAAGGGCTCACAGGTAAGCTATATGTGTGTGTGTGTGTGTGTGTGTGTGTGTGTGTCTGTCTGTCTTTTGGTGCATAAGTATTCTGATCACTTCCTTGTCGTCAACTATTCTGAAATATCTATTAAATGTATAAGCACTTGCTTATATTGTTTATAAATTGTATTTGTTTATGTAAGAGTAATGTATAATATGATACATTACATAAATAAAAATTATAAATTAAATAAAAAATCACCATGTAAAAAGCTCTTTAAATTATATAGAATTAGTATACGCAACCCCCCCCCCCCCCCCCCCCCCCCCTTCCTTCACCACTCACATATACGTTCACCCTAGCATACTATGTTAACATTGTGGCCAATCCTATTAGAGCTTCTTCACGTGCAGCTCTGCTGATAGGGCCGTGGTATTAATCTCCATTACCCATCAGCCCCAGCCACGGAGAACTCTGCTGTCACTGCTGCTTTGAAGTCCAGAAGCCGAAGCCGATAAGGGGATTAAACTTTGAAGAACCCCTTTATGCTCAGTCCAGCTCAGCGACTACACTCCCCCTCTCTTTTCCTAAATAAAAGCACCCTCCATCCCACGTCCACGACCCATAAAAGCAGCCTCCTCACATCCCCAGCTCCTCCTCTATGACAGCGACTCTGCTTCTGGACTGAGTTTGCCCTTCTTGCTTTTAAAATGGAGACATACCCAGGCCACAACGCTAAAGGTTTAAAAGAGAGAGAGAGAGAGACACCGGTCCACAGAGAAACTCTGCAACGCCTTTAGATCGCTAATGTTCTCAGCAAGAGCTTTGATGCAGGAAAATTGTTACCGTTTAAGTAAACTGAGTGAATTTGAAACGGGGAAGGGCCACAGACCTCAGCACATCTGAGAAAATGGGAATGCGTGTTCCCAGTGTGCACTAGAATGGGAAACACAAACAACCTTCAAAGGGCTATGAAGTGCTAAAATAAACATAATTGGTGTTTCTTCAACCTTGGGCACTTTCTCAAAGTTCTGAATGTTTCCACTACGTCTCATATGATGTGTTGTTACGTTTTATTATGTGATGAATAAATAAATTAATAAAATAGCCAACTCCTTGCTAATTAAGATAGCTAGCATTTTATGTATCCTAAATAGACACAATTAAAGTATAAATTCATAGATTATCAACCAGCTCTGTATTGTTACAATGTCAGTAGTATATGTAAATGAACAATGTGTACTCGTTCTCTGTGTTACCTGGAGAGAGAAACTTTTGAGAGCTCTTGGGTTTTCATAAAAACTGATTATACTTCAGTATTTTTGTATCCCCGCCCATAGACAGTCGGATCGACAGAGGGTTATTAACAAAACAGTTATTCTAAGAGTGGTATCACTGAAAACTCTATCCTACTATGTCTTTATGCATTATGGTCAAAATGGAACACAATGGCAACAGCTTGCTTACAGTTTTCTTTCTTTCTTTTTTTCGCGACAGCGTTTTGCTTTGGGAACTGACAGAACAACAGTTTTCTTTTCTTTGTTTTCTCTAGTCAGGTAGCACCAATTTTTTAAAAAAAAAAATCCGCCTTTTTTACTGTGTAGGCAGACAAGTTTTATTGAAAGCCCATTTTGCCAGCGGTGAAGTACCCCTTTACTAACATGTTCCAACTTTGTGTAATTCGACAAAATTATAGCTTGATTGGAAATTATACAATATACTTAGATTTTTTGTTTTCTCTCACAAAAAAAAAACGGTAGAGTCAACAGTCAGGGGTCCTGAACTGTCAAATCCTTTTCATTTTCTCCACACGTCATCAATTGACATATTTAACGATAACTTCTAATTTTTAAAAGATTTACCAATATTTTTTCCCTTATGAAAACCATTAAAGGTGCTAAATGTAACTTTTCTTCTAAAATGAATCCTTTTTGTATTGCCCGTGTGTGAAGGGGTTGTAATCACACATTACAATGATCCACTTGTCGGATTTTGCTATTACCTCTGAAGGGCAATATTCATATTTATATGTAAAGTCTCCGGGTCGGATTTACCGCGAAATCCATCGGATGTGACGTGCATGCGCGCTCCCGAGCCTCTCTCCTTATATACAGTCTATTGTAGACGGTCAGGGAGTTACGTCCGGTTAAAGGCGCACGTTTTTTCGGCTTATATCTCGGTCAATCTTTGATCAATATTCCCAGGACTCTAATCGTTCGTAGTGCTGGACGGGGCCTTTCGAACAAGCCCACCCCCGATGTCCAACTCGCCCGGCTCCCAGAGTTATAGCCGTTCGAAATCGGGGGTCACAGCGAACGGCGATCCGGTAGGGAGCATCCCAGAGGCCCGCCACTCTAGCGTTCGGGCAAGGGTGCCCCTGGGACCTCCTCCCCCGAATTTGAGCTCTCTGGGTCTTTGCGTTCCAGAGATACGAGCGATTTTCTTCTGAGATCGTGACGTCACCGGCGTCCGCAATTTTACAGCGCGCCCGATGGTTTTCTGCTAATATCTCTGCGAAATCACCACCAAAAACTATGGAACTTATATGGTTCTTTTCAGCTCGACTAGATGGTCCCAACGAGCTCGGTGCTCGCCGAATCCGTCTAGTATTCGCCGAGATATTTGCGTAATAGACGGTATTGTCTATGAGTTCGAGCACGAGCGCTCTTGTAAAAATTGGTTGCAATTTGAAACATCACCGCTAGAGGCCACTTATAGTGACATAGAGCACCTTTAAAGTACACAGTGTACCTTTTGTATTTTGTTTGTTTTTTTATTTATGGGATAAATGAATGGAATAAATACTTTAGGAACCAAGGCTGCTAAAAAAGGTCCGCGCACTGCTTCACTGTATTAGGTGCAACATTTTTCGGTGTGTTAAAAAAACAATGCCACAACTGTGAGACAATATAATTTTTTATAAACTCTATCAGAACATAAAATGCATAAAATGTTACAATTATTTTGCTCTGTTTAGATCGTATTTTATTGTAATTATCTTGATCGATTTTCATAGTTTCCAAGAGTTCCAAGGTTTTAAAAGTTGGCAGAAGTTGAAAACCATATGTTTATATTATTGCATTGGATTTGAAAACATACGTCAATGCTACGTCTTAAATTGTATGCATTACATGTATTGCTTGTAATGGTTGATCTGTTGAACACAACAAAATAGAAACCAAGTGAAGTGACTTGAAAAATTTCTTATAATGCCTCCGCTCTGAATAAGGGCTACATTGTTGGGGTTTCTACTGCTGTCTCAAGGGAAACTGGACGTTAAATGTGTCCATCTGCTTGTACAGTGATGTGGCTTCACATCACACATCCATATTGGCATGTTCCTGTCTGGTCAGCGTGTCTGAGTTGCCCATCAATCTTTCTTTGAGCTCAGGTGCCATTTATTCCTACAGAACAGCGCGCTCTGTTCTGGAATGTCAGCGCACACACATGTGCCTCACCTTGCACCAGGAAGACAAAAATAGACCATTCCTACATGCACCAAGAGGACATGAAGTAGCCTATGGACTTCTAATGTCTCCACACATTAATCTTCGTTTTAACTCTGAGTCACCAAAACGGAGAGATGCAACCACATCAGACCTGCGGGGGAAACACTCCACCGCATCAACCCTCCCTGGACCGGTCTCCATCCCCGCTGCCGTCCTTTCCTTCATTATTATTAATGTCTCTTGTCAGAAGTACTTAAGAAATGTGGTTTAAGAGCAATCGAGTTTGGCCACCTGTGTTAAGTTCACATGCTGTGTCCTTATCGGACTTCATCCCCTCAAAATGGAGGATGTCCAACTGTATTAGAAATTCCATTAAGTTAGTGTCAATAGGTTGGCCTGTATGTCATCCTATTAGGGGATTCGGATAGATAGTGGGCCATTACGTTGGAAGAGAACAAGAGGGATTTACGCCGTAAAGACCTCGCATTACTGCTAAACAGTAAGGCAAGGCAAAGAAAGTTGAACTCTGAGGAGATACAACAGAGTAATTTGTTTTTATAATTCCACTGTTCAAATCTTAAAGGAGTAGCTCAGGTTAAATATTATTTAAGCTCTTTTAAGCACATGTTAAATATTGTATGATAAAAATATTAATGTCAAATATTGTGTAAGAAAAATAAAATGGATAAGAAAAATAATACTAATTGTCAATCATTAATCTACTGCAGTCAGGCATTTATTTTAGCTTGTGTGTTGATTCGTTAATAACATGTTTAATGCTATACCATAGCTTGATCTCTTGTAATAATATTTTTAAAATAATGTAATTTTCAGCAAACCATAATGATAATTATCCCCGAATGTTATTTTTTGTTGTTAAAATCATAATTTCCTATTATTCACCCGAATGTCTGACAATAAGATTTTCCATAACATAGTATAATAAGAGAACTAAATAATTTATTGTAACCTTTTTTACCTTGATTCTATTTATCTAAGTTTAATATTCTGTATTTGTGTAAATTAATTAATTAATTAAGATATAAATTATTATGTACTGTTTACTTATGTTTTATTTGTTTTGGAAATTAAATTAAATTAATGGCTCTTTTCCACAACTATTAGCAACTGCCATTTACCAATGTGATACTCATAATAAATATACATTACACATTCAAATACTGGGCAAGTTATATTACTTATTAAATTTAATTTATTGTTTAAAGATATTTATATACATTTGTATAAGTTATTTTCAGTATTGAATGAATTATTATTTATAATTAATAATTCTATTGCTTGTCCACTGTCTTGTCACATTATTGCCTGCTTTTGCTATTCTTTTCCAAGGCATCGCTGTAGGATTGAGCTGCTCGTTGATATGAAAGGAACATGTTTTGGGTTTAAAAGATCTTCTTGCTGTTTCATTCTTTCACATGTTTCTTCTTTTCGCAGGAGTGCTTCCAGTTCATCCTGCCTGCTCTGCCCCACGCCATAGATCTGCTACGGGACGCCATAGTGAAGGTGAAGGAGGTACACGACGCTCTAGAGGACCTGCCATCCCCTCCGCCGCCCCTCTCCCCTCCACCCATCACCAGCCCACACAAGCAGACAGAAGACAAGGGTGTGCAGTGTGAGGAAGAGGACGAGGAGAAGAAGGACAGTGGCATCGCGTCCACAGAGGACAGCGGCTCCTCTCACATCACAGCAGCTGCTATTGCTGCTAAGGTGAGCACCATTAATGGTTATTTAGTCTCAAACACTCAAACTGGCTCAAGCTGTTCTTTTAATATCAAAGACTGGCTTATTTCACTGATATGTTTTTGTATCAAATTGTTTTTTTCTCTTCTTTAAATGATTACAAATTACCAAAAGAAAATTCTTAATCGCTTTATGAAGATAAACTTGCTTTAAATAGGCTGGTAAAGTTTGTAATTCCAGTGCCTCTTGTGAATTGGCAGCAACTGCTTTCAAACTGGTTTTCCTAACAGTGGAAGAGGAAATTTTGACATTGAAAAAATGACGCTTTACCCCTTCTCTTATAATCTCTTGCCCTTGATGTTCCATTAATTCATGTTTTGTGTGTATATGTGTCAAGTCTTTTGTTATGTTTATATGTCTCATATTCATCATCAGAACATGAAGTCTCATCCCAGTCATGCCGTTTTCATGGCGAAAGGTGGGCAGCCCTTGAGTGGCTTCATCCCTCCCACCTCCATTCCCACCCATTTCACCTGCTCCTGCAGCGACACGGTAAGGCACACCCACTTCTCCATCCATATTCACCTCTCCTGATATTCCATTAGCCCTTTTGAACATCCAGTTTCACAACCAACCATAGAAATGAAATGTCATGATTTGTCACCATTACTATTGGTCAATGATATTCCATAATCTTAAATCTTAAAATCCTATTTAAAGACCAAAATATTAAATAATTGACACCTCCAGGTCTTTTTTTTTACTTATCTACTGCAGTCTTGAATTAATGTAAAGTGCCCCTATTATGCTATTTTAAAGGTTCCTAAATTTGTTTTGGAGGTCTCCATTGCAGCATCACCTATTTTGTCAATAAACAGTTCATCTCTCTAAACCAATCCTTTCCAAGAGCCCACTCTACTCTGATTGGCCTACATCTAACAGAATCCAAACTCCCATTACCATATCTGAATTTCAGCCCTGAAGGCTTCCTCAGCACTTGTATACACAGTGATGTGATCAGTAACAAAATGGTGTCAGTTTTTTACCGTATCAATTCTAGTCCTCATCCTTTGAAAGTGCATGCAAAGTGGATTTACTCCCGCGACACAGAAAACAGCGTCTTCTCAACATGTCGACTTCATGAACCAAACTCTTCCAGAACTCAGCTACAACTACAGTGTTTAAGAATGGCGAAGTAGTTGTTGCTACTTGCTAATGAAGACATCAGCCTGGCATCATGCTAACTTTTTACAAATCTACATAGGTTTGAGTAGGAAGTAAGGTTGGAATTACTGGTGACTCATTTCAGGCAGTTTTGAAATGGTTCTTTCTTTTGGTAGACAATAAATACAATTATCATGCACTTTAAACTTTGAACTTTGCAGACGTTTTACATCCTCAAACAGCTATATTAAACGCTACATGGAAGGAAATATCAGAAAAAGCATAATAGGGGCACTATTTTAATATTATTTAATAATAAACATTTCAGCAAACCAGGCGTTTAACATTATATAATTTCATTCATAATTAAAATGTTAATTTTCTAAATGTATTTTTTTAAATCATTTTCATTAATCTGAATGTAACAAAATGATTTTGCATCACAGTATAACAACAACGAGATAATTCATTTTAGAAAGTTAACCTTTTTAATGTTAATTCAGTTCAAGTTTTATATCATTTTTGTAAATTATAAATATATACTGTTATGTATTTGTTTATTTATTTAGACATAGAGACCAAAATATCATAGACTTGGCAATTCGAGGTCTTGCTTTTTTTTAATTTGCCAGTAAGTAACACCCTGGCAGCCGCCCACAACACCTTAGTTTTGCTCTGGCAAGCACGTCTCGCTGTCTTTCTGTAGTACCTTGTATCATGTTTATTATCTAGTAAGCAATATTTGTCTTGTTGCTCAGCTTTGCCTGGTCTTGTAAAGCGTTTTCCCTGATAGCAGAGGATTGAGTGTATATCCTGTATTAGCTGTCTTTATATAGTAATTATAATGGGGTCATGCAGGTTGGCATTACTGTGTTCTCCACAGGGAGCGCTCGTAGCACGAGTCTCCTGGGAAGGCAGAGGTTGAGTCGAATGCTATTATTAGCGCGGGGTTAGCTTCTGCGCTGGGTAATTAAAGCGCTTGTAGAGCTGCTCTTTCCTGCGAGGCCTTGATTTAGCCCCAGTGTTAATTAGTGCTCCGTTAAGCCCCAGCGTTCCTGTGGAAGATCCCTGCGCTCTTCGCCCTTCTGCCCATCAGACTCCTGCTTAATCCCACCACGGTTCTCCTAGACAGAATAGCTGCAGTTTGTTACTGCACGAAGACTCGCCTGGATCAAAGGCAGAGAGTCTCAGTCTGAATACAGTAACAAATATCACTCTGTGTAGATCATGGCGTTTCAAATATTTGTCTTCGTTGTGGATGGTCATTGATACTTTCTGCAGACATTTAATGGGCCATATTATGCGCTTCTGTAGCATTTGAAAATTCAAGGTTTAATGTTGTTACATTATTTACCCCCCCAGATGCTATTGTACCTTTGAGAGTTATATATGCAGATAAGCAGTGTTACGATTGGCTAATGTTTTGCAACATGCCAACCAACACATATGGAGGTCATATGTTAACGACTAAAAATTAGATTGTTGTAAAAGATCAGGTTTAATTTCTTTAAATAAATAGATAAATAAATAATATAAATATTTTATATTTATAAATAAATATGTTATGTGTGTCATTGAAAATGATTATATATTATTTAGAATTTGTTAAATATATATTTTTGTATATATGTTAAATAATTCTATATACACAATTATTTACTCTTTTTTATTTTATTTTTTACTTAAATTTAATTTAGATTTAATGACTTAATTTCAGTCGAACTAAAATTTTACATCATTATACACTACCATTCAAAAACCTTGAATAATTAAGATTTTTTTCACGTTTTTGAAAGTCTCTTATGCTCAACAAGGCTGCATTTATTTGATAAAAAAAAATACAGTGAAAACAGAAATATTTTGAAAAATTATTACAATTTCAATTAACCAATTTCTATTTTAATGTTTTAAAATGCAATTTGTTCCTATAATGGCAAAGCTATTATTCTGGTCTTCAGTCTCACATGATTTTGATATGATAATTTGGTGCTCAAGAAGCATTTCTTATTATTATCAATGTTGAAAACAGTTGTGCCGCTTACCATTTTTGTGGAAACCTTGTTTTTTTCATGATTTTTTTTGGTAAATAGTAAGTTCAAAAGAAAAGCATTTATTTGAAATAGAAATCTTTTGTAACATTATAAATTACGCTTTACTGTCACTTTTGAGGAATTTAATGTGTCCTTGCTGAATACAAGTATAAATTTCTTAATGACTCCAAACTCTTGAATGGTAGTGAAAATGCTTAATTCTGACAATTCTTTACTGAATTTAACTGTCACGGTCTTCTATTTCCAGATCCCAGAGTCCATCATTTCACGAGGCGTGCAGGTGTTACCGCGGGACACCGCCTCTCTCAGCACCACGCCCTCAGAGTCTCCTTGTGCTCAGCAGTCCCGCCTCTCCACTGCCTCCTGCCCCACCCCTAAAGTAAGACTCAGCCCCTTCTCCCTTTATTCACACCATTCCTTCTCCCCTCAGCTTTTCGTTTCGTCATGCACTCAGTATCCTCCATGGCTGGATCCTCATCTGCTGCCACCTCATTGGCTGCTTGACACACTGCTTTGCATTCCAGACAGCAGTGACTTTGCTTTGACAATGGGCCGTGTGAGAGGAGAAGCGAGGCTTCTTCACTGGCTGAATTTTAAGTTTGGCCAATTTGATTTTCATCCTGTAGCGGTTGACAGTTTGTTGTTTTAGATCCAGCGGTATGATTAGATTAATTCTACGAGAAGCTATTAATTCAAAACATTTGTTATTATTTTCTTTAAGATATTCGAACAGCCACAAACGACCACCTGCTCTCCACCTATTGACCTAATGCGGAAACATTATGGGAAGCACACTAGCCAGACTGTCAAGTCAAGTCAAGTCACCTTTATTTATATAGCGCTTTTTACAATACAAATTGTTTCAAAGCAGCTTTACAGAGATAACAGGAAAACAATGTTGTAATAGTATTGTTCAATTGAAAATTAAATGTCCCCAACTAAGCAAGCCAAAAGGCGAAGGCAACAGTGGCAAGGAACCAAAACTCCATCAGGTGACAGAATGGAGAAAAAAACCTTGGGAGAACCCAGGCTCAGTCGGGGGGCCAGTCCTCCTTTGGCCAACGAATGAACAGTGTATGATTATGAGTTAGGCAGCATAATGTCAGGAGTCAGATGGGATCAGAACTTTCACGATATTATCCAGTTCATCTGGTTGGGTAGGGTCATCCGGCCGGTGAGGAGATGAGTGGTGAGGTGTCCATGGGCCTTCACAGCCCTGATAATGCGTGTCGTCGTGTCCATGTGATGGTCCTTCATCAGATCTGGATATGCCCTGGATCCGGCGGTCTGCGGTAAACCTCGGGATAAACAGAGAGACTAATATTAGCGTAGACGCCATCCTTCTTATGATGTACAAAGTACATCAGGAATTATGGGAAGTGTTCCCGGTTCCGGCTGATCTAATCTATGCAGCCTAACATTGAATTATAGAAATCTATAATGTGTTATGTGTATGCTAAGCCAAAGAGATGTGTTTTTAGTCTAGATTTAAACTGACAGACTGTATCTGCTTCCCGGACCGTGTTAGGAAGATTGTTCCAAAGTTTTGGTGCTAAATAGGAAAAGGATCTACCGCCAGCAGTCGATTTTGATATTCTAGGTATTATCAACTGGCCAGAATTTTGAGATCGCAATAGACGTGAAGGACTATAATGCGTTAAGAGCTCGCTCAAGTACTGGGGAGCTAAACCATTTAGTGCTTTGTAAGTAATCAGCAATATTTTAAAATTTATACGATGTTTAATAGGCAGCCAATGCAGTGTTGACAGAACCGGGCTAATATGGTCATACTTCCTGGTTCTGGTAAGAACTCTAGCGGCTGCATTTTAAACTAGCTGTAGTTTGTTTAATAAGCGTGCAGGGCAACCACCCAGTAGAGCATTACAATAATCTGGCCTTGAGGTCATGAAAGCATGAACTAATTGTTCCGCATTTGTCAGTGAGAGCATATGACGTAATTTAGATATATTTTTAAGATGGAAAAAAGCGGTTTTACAGATACTAGACACGTGACTTTCAAATGAAAGATTGGTATCAAAGAGCACACCCAGGTTCCTAACTGACGTCGAAGACTTAACAGAGCAGCCATCAAGTGTTAGACAGTATTCTAGGTTATTAGGTGAGGAAGTTTTTTGTCCAATGATTAGAATCTCTGTTTTTTCAGAATTTAGTAATAGGAAATTACTGGTCATCCAATTTTTTATATCAGCTATGCATTCCGTTAATTTTGTGAATTGGTAAGTTTCGTTAGGTTTTGAAGAAATATACAGCTGAGTATCATCAGCATAACAGTGAAAGCTAAATCCATATTTCCTAATTATATCTCCTAATGGTAGCATGTACAGAGTGAACAGCAGCGGTCCTAGTACTGAGCCTTGTGGTACGCCATACTGAACTTGTGATCGATAAGACATCTCTTCATTTACTGATACAAACTGAAAACGGTCAGATAAGTATGATTTAAACCATGCTAGTGCAATTCCGCTAATTCCGCTAGACTGGATTGAAACTTTTTGGATGAAGACCCAAATTTGGTTTGAAGACGAAAAATGTACCAATCACAATGCTCTCTCACCATCCTGATTTCTAACAAACACTCACAGAATTCTGTGTGGTCTTGTTGTTACCAGAGCAGAAACGAAAGATGCTGCTCTCCGTACGTTTTTCCGTTGTCTCCATGTGCGTTAATTTGTAAATTGCGCGAGCTTATTTTCCTCATTAGACTGAAAGAAATAAAAAAACACATACATTTCCCCGCTCAAAAACCCTCCCCTCGAAGAAATCAGGGCAGAAGTGGTTAAAAGTGGACAAAAGAGACGGATTAAAACAACAGGTGTAAACGAGAAGGTGTCTCCCTCGTCTACTTGTGATCCGATCGACCAAAACGCATCTTAATACCAGGTGTAAACAGGGCCTAACTCGCATTAGGGGCTTTCACACCGGAGGAACCTTTTCATAGTTCCTAGAACCATTGGCGGAAGTACCTGGATTTTGGCGTGTTCGCTCCGCAGGAACTAGGAACGATTTTAGTTCTAGGAATTCTTTTGGAGAAACTAATTTAGCTCCTACATCAGAGTAGGGTCTAAACCAGCACTGCAGGAACTATCCGTGACGTTAGTGTACGCTGATTGGCCGAACGCATGCGTAACGCCAGCATCTGCCATTTTTAAAAAGTTTGTGTAAACACACAGATTGTAGCCTATATATTTACTCAACAAACTAACACTACGAACATGGAAAACAGTGATAGATGGGGCTCTTAACCTTTACGCTGAGGAGAAAATCCAACGCAAATTTGAGGGGACCAAGTGAAACGCTAGCAACACTGGACATCAACCACACAGCATACGCTAATAACTCTTCATTACTGTCTACTTTCTATGTATAACAGTTCTATCTAATAAAGTATTAGACAGGACGGTTAGACGGACCGTAAACTAATGAAGACGGAGAATACGAGGGCTGTGTGCTCACACTGCTCAGGCTCTGACTGGCGTTCTCAACGCGTCAAAATAAAAGTCACAACAACAGGCGTGGCTTACGTCACTTCAGAGTTCCTACGGTTCCTACTGGCGATCCGAATGCAAACAGTAAAATGGGGAACCGTTAATTCACGGGGAACCACCCTGGTGGCTAGTTCCTAGAACTTAGTTCCTAGAACTACCCAATGCGAAAGCCCCTATTGTGTCAGTATTTGGTCACTTTATACATCATTATCACTCGCATCTCAACTTTTGAATGAAAAGTGCTATTGGTGTAGACAATCGAGTTGTTTACTGAATGTAGTCATTTCTTTGTGTTTATAGCAAGTTACATTTTGTTGTGGAGTGTGTGACAATAAGTTACTTTGATTTCAGCTCTTTCTCAATAGTTTTTAGTGTCATAGTATAAGTGTGTGTTTCTTATTTTGGCCATCATGGGTCAGGACCACTGTATGTGTGTCCTTTTAGCTCATGAGACAATGGGTCACATATGGTCGTATCAAATCTGTCAACATAATAAGAAAAATAAGTAATTAGTGGTGCTGCACTAGTTTCTCTGTCTCCCTCTAGTGAACACAGTGTGTATTACAACTGTGTTTTCCTTTAATAGATACAAGTATTTGTCTAAGTAACAGACTATGGAAAGTTGGTCTGCAAAGTGCTTGAAGTATATAATGGAAATGTTTTGGCCTCTTTATATCATATATTTTTTAGGATGTATGTGAAAGCCTGTGGTAAGCAGAATTCCAATGAAGTGCTCTAAGCTTCAGCGTTGACCTCAGGCTGGGTTTTAATTCTGCTGACTGTTGTTTTTTATGACAAGTGTCTGGCAGTTTGGCTTTAGTTGCTGAACAAGGGTGTCAGGTGGCACTTAACAGTTAGATGCTACACACAGTAAAGAACGTGCAGAGAAGTGTGTGTTTGTGTGTACTCTGTTATATGCACTGTTTAGCAGTGTACCTACCAGCTTGCGCGTTTGGGGAATTCCCGGACCTGAAATTTTTCACAAACCTCACCTGAGAATTAATATGCGGATATTGTGTGTGTGTGTGTGTGTGTGTGTGTGTGTGTGTGTGTGTTTGAGAGAGAGAGAGAAAGAGAGACTGTGGTGGGGCTCACATTCATAGAGGGGCCAAATTAAATTTGTAATCAAATAAAAATCTGTTTTCTAAATGCATGGCATTGATCTTATTTTGAGCATTTCATTTAATTTTGACCTCATCATTTTTAATCAAAATGTCATAACTCAACCGTTTAGAAAAATCGGGCTGGACATGTACAGTGTGGACCCTAGCGTTTGTGTAAAAAGTGAAGTATACTTTGGACATAATATACCATTACCTAGATTTAAAGCAGAATTCGGCAACATCTAGTCTTCTTCGCATGATTTTCCCTTTTGTTGTCGCATGTTTTCCCCACGAGCTCCCCCTACAGCTGTGGGCCGTATATTTCACAACACTATCGTAAAAAAAACTCACTTGCGGCACCCTTCTCCCCCGTTCTACCGCTGCTCACGTGCATTTGTTATTATCGGAGCCGGCCAACTTTACTTGCGGAGCTGTCTACCGAGGTGGGTAATACATCATACACATTATCATAGAACATTGACATGTACATTTTGTATTCTGTTATCAACCCGTAAAGCAGTTCGTGTTTCTCGCTCGTTCTCGTCTCGCTTCTCACGAGACTTCCTATTTTCATTTTGCCGGGACGCAAATTTATTTTTTGCAGGGTGGTAGGGGAAGACTCATTAATATTCATTGGGGAACTCATCCCTGATTGGTCTGATGACCTACTCCTAACCCCGCCCTAAACCTACCCGTCACTGGGGTTAAGACCAATCAGGGAATGAATATTATTGAGTCTTCCCCTACCACCCTGCAAAAAAAAAATTCGCTGCCGGGACGGTAGTCCTCATGTTGCAAGGTTGGTTTTCCGCCTGGGAACGCTGGGGGGAGCTAGGAAAGTCACCAATATCACCAGAACAGGTTGTTTAACCATCCAAATGATTTCTAGACAGCTTTATTAAGTTAAAAAAGTTACCAAGTTCTGCTTTAAGATAGACTTACGTTTTATGAAAATAGGAAAACAAAAATACATTTAACATGTAATAACCCCATGAACAGTCATTTTCAATGATTAAAAGCCTCATTATCATAAAATCATCCTAACATTTTTAGGATAATGAGGCTTTTAATCATTGTAAATCACTTTGGAATATTAAAATTTTTTAGGCTAAAATTAATCGTTAAAGATTAATCGCTAAAAGATCTCAGTCAGTCTCGATTCAAACACCCACATGATCTTATTCTTAATTGACAATGATTTTCCTGTCTATTAAACCTTTGACAAGCACGATCACAGCAAACATTCAAATCGCTGCCGCTGACCCAGAAACGGCTTCACAAACAGTCCTTTCAACCACACAGGGTCATTAATCATTCAAATTATCACATAAGTACTGGAATGAAAGTTTATAGTTTGGATATAAACACTGATGTCTGTCACCTTTCGTAACTCGACACTTCAAATAAAGATTGTAAATCACCTCTAAGTGGTGAAATGTGACTGTTAAAAAAATCTATTTTTGAATCATTCAAGAGATTTATTCAAAGATGCAGACTAATCCAGTAATAAAACAAGTGACCTTTTCGACTGAGTCATTGAATCATTCATTCAAACAGAGTTGTTTTTGAATACTTATTTTTAATATTTTTAATTGGACCACAGCAGTTAACATTTTGTCAGAACCTCTAGTAAATTACATATTTTATTTAGTTGTCTATTCAGAATCGTTGGGGAATCTTGATCTCTATTTTTTTTTTTAAAAAAATGTATCTCAATTTATTTATTCTCAATAGTATGCTGGGGTTTTTTTGTTAACTTTTTTATGAGACTTACAATGATAATGTGTGTAAAAATATATAGTGCAGTCAATATTGTCTGGAACTGTGTCTGAATATGTTCTTTTATGTTTGACTCCTTCCTTATATATTGAACTGTGTGGCATTCACGGTGTAGTGAACAAAGCAGTTTTGCACACAATATATGCATGAATGCATAAAATGCAGCTTATGTTCTGGTCAGCAGAATGGTGTAGTAGACATCAGCAGAGGTTCAATTCCAGTTTTCCAGTCGTCTCTTTTTTTCCGAGCTGACAGCTTGTTGTATGAGAGAGACTTTTAGAACCATGCTGACGCTAAAATCGTTACAATGAGGATTCACTGAAACTTAACATTTTGAACAAACAATTCCTATTTCATCAAAATAACAATCAGGCCTAAAGATCGGATGTGAAGCCAAATTGGATTTGTGTGCAGTGTGAAAGCAGCGTGTGATTAAAAACCTTTTCCGAGCATACATCATCCAGTACGGCCAGAGGCAACACACACACACATGCTCACTGCATTCCCTCAGCACATCGTCCAGCTGTTACATAAGACCCTGTTTGGCTGTGAGCTCTCCATGCGCACTAAACACAGAGGTAATAATGCATAATACGTTTTTACACTCTCTCTCTCCCTCTCTTAACCCACTCACATGCTTCGTCTGAGCCGATCTGATTTCAGAAAACACTCTCCGTAACCGCACACACAGCCGTCAACCCCGTTATGCCATGCATCCCTCAAATCTGTGGTTGCACTTCCTCCAAATTTAGATCCCAGTGGTTTTTTACGCATCCTCCGCTTTTGCATGCTGTCTCACTCCACCTCTTTCTCCCCTCCTACACTCTCTCTGGCTTCATGCGTGTAGTGTGTGTGTGTGTGTGCGTGTGTCAGTGTGTGCACGGGAGTCTTGCGGCATTCTTCTGTGTACCAGGATAAAGCATGGTAAGCGCCGTCTTTCTCCTCTCTGATGCGTCACTCTGTTTTGTTATACACGTGTCTGTTTTGGATGTGCGTGCGTGTGGGTGTAAGTGAGTAGGGCTTCAGATAGACTCCGAGGGGGATCGTGGGACAGGGGGATTTCAGGGTGCAGCATGATCTACAGCATAAGGAGCAGCCACTTGGTTTTGTAACAACTGCAGTGGTCTGATGTGGTTGTACAGGATACATTACTGTGGCTTTCTGAATGGAGGCTCCATTAGGCGCCACTGTTTGGAAGTGTAGTTGATGTAGTATCAGTGCTACCCAGATCTGTACAACAGTTCCAGGTGCAGGTGCTTACAGGGAGAATCGTGTTGTTTCCTTTATGACTTGTGCATATTTGTTTCTTTCTGTTGCTAACTATGCGTGTTTGCCTGTTGTGCAAGTGTACGTATGCTTGTTTTTGTTGTGTGTGCATGTGCACTCATGTTCATAGTGTGTGTTTGTTTGTTTGGAGGGGGAATCTGTTATTTTACACACTTATAAAGACAATTTTTAAGCTTTATAAAGTTTTATAGCAGACATTTCATGAATAAGTTCACAATCTTATAGTAAAAATATATATAATGTAATTCAATATATAATATAATGTAACGTTATGTAATATTAAGTAAAAACAGGCTATCTCTCTGATAGAATATTTAGGCTACATTTACCTGACAACGATGTACTAAAAAAACTAAGAATGGTTTTCCTTTGCGTTTTTCGCATACAGACAAACAACATTGTCAAAACGATCCCTGTTCACACAGATCTGCGAAAACAACTAAAAACGCTGTATGCCAGGCCAGTAGTTGGTGATTGTATTTGTATACATATTTATATAGTTGTAATTATTTGCATTTTTATAGAAGTTGGCGATCTTTGTAAAGAAACACTAAGTGAACACGTAATACACATGTGCATGACGTCACGGTTTTCAAAAATTCTCGTTTCGGTATTTTACACAGAGACGATAACAGAATCGGTTTCAAAAACGTGCACTCTAAACCCCGTTTTTTAAATTTGCATTTTCAGGCCCCCAAAACGCATAAAGTTTTCCATTTTCCATGTCCTGTAAACGGCCTCTTAGTCTGACATGTAAATGTGCATTTTTATTTTTCATTATGGAGACCCAATTTTCTCAGGAGTTTTAACATTTGATTAATTAGATGCTACAAAAAATCCTACGTTTTTAATATAATATAAAATAATGCAAAACATGCATGTAGCTCTATGCTAGAATATTTAGTCTGACAAGTAAACACAAAAATACTATATTACTACATAAACCCTAACCCCATAATAAAAATATTAAATATTTAAGATAAATTTTTTAGTCTATGACATGTAAACAAATGCTAAAAGATGGCATCTATAGGTGTTGTAACCATATCATGAAATTTAGCACAGCTGGAACATACTGACCAATCAGCATCCAGGACTGGAGCTTTAAAGGGCCCCTATTATGCTATTTTAATGTTTCCTAATGTTGTTTTGGAGTCTCCTACAACAGGTTTACATGCTTCAAAGGTGTTTCATTTTCTCATAATATATATTTGCACATCACCACATTTTAAATGATTCTCAAACGATGAATCAATCTCTCTAAATCCCTCCTTTCCGCGAGCTACTCTATTCTGATTGGCCAGACAGCTCAGTCTGTTGTGATTGGTCAACCGCGTACAGCGTGCGTGTCGAAAACAAAAACACCCATTGCCAAAACAACGTCAGCTCTGCTTGTCCCGAGGCTTCCTACACCGTAAACTAAACAGTAACGAACAATGACGTTGATTTTTAACATATCAATCCTGGCGCGAGTCCAATGATGAAACATTGGAGAACTATTCATTCAACCCGAACCTCCATCGCAAGGGCGACCTGAGCAGGACGTTTCTCAGTGATATGCAACTCATTTTAAGGTACATTATGGCATGATGCAACTGTAACTCCTCACAATCAGCATTAACAAGTGCATGTCCATCAACAAACCAATTATTTTACTTGTACAGAGTTTACAGAGTATTTTTATTGCGGTGAACATGTGGAAACTGTAGCCTATCAATAACAGTGCATTCATTAGCCGAGCTCTAGTGTGAATGACTAATGTAACATAAATATTGGTAAAACAAATCTTATATAGGTAAAACCAACACAATATAAAACTCAAAACTAAGTATTTTGAACACCATCTTTCAAGAGCGAGCAGTTTGTGAATCCTGTATTGAACCCCGAGATTTGAGAAGAAGTCTCAGTAAAATAAAGGGAACACAGGGATTATACTGCTGTGGTATCATGGTAAAGATGGATTTTAACCACCGATTCATATTTTCGTATTACCATCACATTGTAGAGCACAGCTTCTTCTCGACATGATGCTGTCCAGCATCCACAGGGATCAGCTGCAGTGTTTAAGGTTCAAGGTTTCCCTGGTGTCTGGGCGTGCAATATACTAATGTTTCGTCTTGACGTCACAACGAAACGGCTTATGACTCATTTGAAAAACGATTCATTTCATTGACTCAGAGTCGACTCTTACTTTTGAAAGAAAATAACTTTATATACGGTGCACTTTCAGATTTACAACTTTGCTGGATGTTTTCATTCACTTACACATACACACTACATGAAAGGTAATTTTCAAAAATCCATAATAAGGGCACTTTAAGTTGTATAAAATATGCTGTAAATGCAATTACATTTTTCCGTTCCAATACAGTCATTAAAAAAATTCCAACAACATCATGCAACAAATTCAAATTTTTGGCCTCAAAATGTCAGGTAAGAAAAGAATGTATGACTGAATTAAATTACAATACTTGGTTGTTCTTAACCTTTGCAATTTTAATTAACTTTAATTTGTGCAATATTTGTCTTTTATTCTTTAATATTATTTCATTATTCAGCATTTCACAAATTTTACTGAATAAATTACCATATTATATGTTATAATACAAATATACATTATTATAGTATATTATTTGCTCAGATGTAGTTTGCAACACTTATTGTAGATTGACCAACTCAGTGTGTCATATATGATAAGTGCAACAACACTTTATGACACTAGACACATGATGGTATACCTCTTAATCACTGGTGATTCCCATCATGTGTGTGATGTATAATAAGTCGAGATAACAGCAATATGAGATATAGACAGAGAGATTCAGACTGAAGCTCACCATGTGCATCACTGGATAGTCATAGGGACAGCGTGTGTGTTGTGTGTTCACTGAGGCAAGTGTGTGGTGTGTTCACTGGTGTGTGCTTGCGGGATAGGGTTGACTAAGGATACCGCCTGGAGGGGCTTTCAGCAACAGACATAAAAAAAGGACTGTAATTAAAGGAGGGGTAGGCAATTTCAGAGAGACTAGCAATAGCGAGCTTTAAAAGTATAAGGTCCCACCCTCCCTTCAGAGCGTCTCCAAAGCCACGCCTCCTTTAAAACACATGAATGCGTTCAACACATAGACTAAAAAAAAATGGACAAAGCGTCTGTGATGTCACCCATAGACTTTCTAACTAACGGTTTTGAGGCCGTTTATGGGGGGTATGGGCGGCACCATTTTTGAAAATCTTGAGAAATCCTAACCCCACCCACCTTTTGGCCAATCCATATATGGGTAAAAGGGTGGGCTTTGTGTAAGACTGAGCCGGCCGGTGGACGCGCTTCTTAGCCAAGCAGCCTCAGCTATCTGTAACGTTACAAGATCGACTGGCAGACTAGGGTACTTTTTACAGTCTATGGCTACTACATTCACTGCAAATCTGCTGAAGAGTACAACCCATCAAAATGGTATATTAAAAATGCAAAATATATTAACACTCCAATGTGGGACATATCAGTCTATTCTTGTTACATTCATTCATTTGGCAGACGCATTTACAGTGTTTCAAACGTCAGTTATAACCATAGGTAAAGTACCTCAGACGATAACTTATCTGAGGCGATTTAATGCTAACTGTTGCAGTGCCACTGCCCACAAACATTGATGCTAAATAGTGCTAACGACGTGAAATAGTAGTGAAATGTCACTTACCGGAAAAAATGGAGCGAAGTAACTTACTCCTAGTGTCGGTTAGTGCAGTTTATAGCAGAGCAACCCATTTTATGTACGATATTTCAATACAAATGTTCAGAAAGGATACAGAGGTGGTATGATGTGTTGTGTCAGATCATGGCCGAGACCACAAATTTCAGTAATTCCACTCGGCGCAGCCCGTTATCAGCTGTCAATCAAGCTGTCAATCAAAGTTAACCACACCCTTTTTTTGTCATAAATTTTTTATATCTAAATACGATCTAAACTAATGAGTTAGAAAAAAATTCACCCCCCTCACAGTTGTCAGGCATTTGGAACCTATCGAAAAATACAATAAAAGTGCATGGGACCAACCTGTAAAAACATGAATTTATGCTGTGAAAACAAATGGACATTTGCTCCCTTTTGGGACCTGCCCCTAGCGGATTTTCGATATATTGCAGTTTTCCGCACTTCCGGGTAGGCTTCATTTTTCAGATTAGAATGTTGCCGCTTGGTTCAGCAGGGGGCAAATAAAAGCACCACGAGACGGCGTTAAACTACCTCATGTCTCAAAACACATAACATTACAATAATAATGAACGTAAACAACTTAAAGAGCACTGACCTGTACCCCACCTGACTGCTGCAGATTAATTACACCGTTGATAGTGTTGCCATTGAAACGCATACATTTGAGAACCGCTCGGATTAACGCCACGGACAGAGTATAATAATAAAGTAAAAAATTTTTACTTTTATGTTTTACCCTAAACCTGACCATTTCTAAACCTAAAAAAAAGCCTCTTGTGTTGCACTCCAACACACTATGCTCCCACTTGTGGTCCTCTCCGATCGCATTTCTTTGCAATCTGTTCTGTTTTATATGAATAAAGACCAAAATGATATTACATTATTGTGACTGCACTTTTTCTGGCTGTTAGGTGTTTTATGTTAAGTGTAGTAGGTGTTGGGTTATGCTCTGGCTATATAGGCTTATTTAACTATGTAGCTGTTCAAATTGCAAATCATACCTCAAGTCATGATGACTAAATAATATAATTTTCATGAAGACAAAATTCCCATGCCCTTTTGCTTAAGTGGAGGTTTGACGTGAAAGGTTTTTCATCGAAAGCAATACGTTACTGACTGCGTCGCTGGGCATGTTAGCTGTCAGTATAGTGATTGCATTTGTACTCTTGAAATGGGTTGACTTTTTAAAGGGAACAAGACTGGAGCAACCTCACCTGTCAGCATGGTGGACAGGTGTTCTGCAATGCCCGTTTCAGTTTTAAAATGTATTATCATAGCTCTCAAAAGTGCTGGAGAAACCAATATTATATGCTTTTGTGTTACTTGTATCATATTAGGTGTAAACAGGGCGGACCTTTATTACGAATAATCAAAAAGAAGACACAGAACAACACAGAAATTGTTAAATATAGCATACTGGGATAACCGAAATAAGGCACTTTAAGCCACATAAACACTAATAACATGTTTAGGTGTTGTGTGTGTTAGTTTGAGAGACAACGTATCTGGCTTAACCTCTCTGGAAGTGTAATAAATGGACATTGACAGGCCAATGACCCTTTGCTCCCGAGGCCACCCCACCCCCACCTCCTCTCTCTCTCTCTTGCATTGATGAATGGAGAGGAGATTGAAGGTCAGCTGAAGGGGAGAACAGTTCCTTACGCTTGCCGTGGCGATTACACATCCCTGTCATTGAATGTGACAGTTGTGGAAGAGATACATATTGTATCTGGCAGTGCCACTGCATTTTAATTTTGTGTGTGTGTGTGTGTGTGTGTGTGTGTGTGTGTGTGTGTGTGGTGTGTGTGTGTGTGTGTGTGTGTGTGTGTGCGCGTGCGTTGCGTGCCTGTGTGTGCCTATGTGTGCGTGCCTATGGGGTTAAAGGCTGGTACAAATTTTCAAGGAAACGTAGTGGTACATTATAGACTTGTGTGGTTCTGTTTAATTCGAAGTATATGTTTGTCCAGTTGTGTGTCCATTACCATAGTTTCAGTTCTACATATTCACACCTCAATCCATCCTTTATCTCATTCTTTAGGTTCTGTTGTTTATACACGTACATATCTTCTGACACATACAGCTACTTTAGCAGTCTGTTAAAGCGACCGTGGTCTACATTTCAATCGAATCTTACACTGTACCAAAAACAGTGAGGCTGTTTTTGTTACTGTACCTGCTATTGTAAGAGTTCTGTAACTCACAATAACACAATTTGACTTGTGTTATGAATGGCTAATTGCATGTGAGAAATACTAGCCTAATTCACACTGTCGTTCATTAGAGTGGGCTGAGGTGCAGCTTAATACTGAATGAGCGTTGATATGTAAATGGTGGCGGTTATGTTGTGATGTAACCATGACAATTTCAAAATTGCCTTTTTTTAAGCAGATTAGTTTTCTTAAATGGAGAGATGAAGCTTTGTGTTGTGAGTTTTAGAGTATGTTTAAACTATTTTATTTTAAAAGAGCAAGGATTTTGTTGTCCATCGTTTATCCTCTTTCAAAATATAAACAGGCGTTAAAGGGATAGTTCATCCAAAAAATTACAATTCTGCCATCATCATTCACTCTCATATCTTTCAACCTACATGACTTTCTTCTTCTCATGCGACACAACAGCAGAAATGCTGCAAGAGAAATATTTGCCATAATAGTAAACGATAAGAAGTAAATTGGGATCCGGGTTGTCAAAAACATCAAAGTGACCAAAAGCACAATAAAAGTTGTCCATATTACTCATGCACTATATATTCCAAACCTTCTTATGTGATGACCAGACCATAATTTGACATGCATAGATTTAATGTGAAAAAGTTGTGGGAACAAAATCTTAATTTGGTTATAATATCCATTTTTTTCCCATTCTTGTCATAGTTTTGAGCTCCATATTTTTGTTTTATTTTGTTTCATTTTATAATTTTATTTGTTCATTCTGAAACTCTGCAACCCAGAATCTCATTTACTTTCATAAAATGGAAAAGCAGAATATATGGAGTAGCCAACACATTTTTCAACATTTCTCTTTTTGTGTTCAAAGGAAGAAAGTCATTGAGGTTTGAAATTACATGCATTTGAGTAATTGATGACAGAATTAATGTTTTTCTCTCTTTTTGTCAGTGATCTACCATTGTAACTAGTTTGTTGCATGTTTAATTTTGAATTGGAAGATAATCTCTCTGGAGGTCTTGGCAAATGTGTGCAGTTGTGTCCAGTCAAACTGGCAGTGGGGTTGCTGTCACCTGTGCCTTGAATGTGTCCTCTCCCTGTAGAGCACTTGCCTGTGAGCCGCTGTAATGATGGGAATGCTGTTTAAATGTGTTCCCCCTGCTTGTGGCTGCAGTGTTAACCCTCCTCTTCCCTGTTCCCTCTCTCCCTAAACCAGGCCCGGCTCACCTCCTGCTCATCCACTTATAGTGTCACAGAGGTACAGCATGTTTTACACTGCGCCGCCCATCACCCTGCGACTAACCACTCCCCTCTCAGAGACTCGGCCAATCATTGCTCACACACCTCACACTCATCATCGGTTCATTTATTTACCCCAAAATGCCTCATAGTTTGTTTTGTGTGTTTGTGTGTGAGGCTCAATTCATCAGTTTCTCGTGAATTGTGAACTTTTCTGTCTTTAAATAAGGATAAAGTGATCAGTACTTAGAAAAATGTATAGCATAATATGTGGAACATTTTATGATTGATAAAAAAAAAAAACATTTAAAGCTGATGTAAGCAATTTTTATGAAATACCACGAATCATCAAATTATTATTGCATTTTTGTATTTTCTGTTATTCTCAATGGTGATTCTCATTACTTAAATAGGTATTTTTTATTTATTTCATATATTAAAGACAACAAGTGTTGTCATGATACATTAATACTGTTAATTGTACAACATATATAGAAAAATATAATACCATTTAAATAATATATCATTGTTTTTTCACATTACAGTAATGTGATTTTTTTTTATTACAATAGCAGTAATTTTTCAAAAATATATATAATATAATTTATATATTTTTTATATGTATGATTATGTTCTTGAAAAATTTGATGAGATTACCCTTGGAGGGTGGCTTTTTGGTGGCGAAAGTTGGCATGATTTCTGAATTGCTTACAGCAGCTTTAAAAACCACCAAATACACTCTTGTCCTTCCAGACTAAAGACTTTTATCTCTCATAATATTGTACTTTTCTGCAACACTTTCAGCTTCACAAAGTTGGAGGAGTTATAGAAATGAGCTTTACAATCATGAGTGCTCATTATCCACGGAAGCCTCCTTTGTTCTTAGAGATCAGATCAGAAAATCTGCGTAACACACAGAGACACTCTGCAGCTGCTTTGCTCCTCTTTCGTTGCGTAGTAGTTGTAGTAGTAGTAGGATGATTTTGCTGTTATGACTTTTCGCTTGATTCCCCCTCATATTTTTCATATCAGTGTTAGATGATCCTTAGAGTGTGTGCTTGTGACAGTGTATATTGTGAAGTGTGTGTGTGTTTGTTGATGGGCAAGGCTGTATCAGGTGAGTTACTGTCCTGTGGCTTCCTCCAGGCCTCACGGAGAGAGTTCAGGGCTCACCTGGATGAGGTCATCACGCTCAAGTCAAGGTACTCTACCTTGGACCAGGTAAACAGATATCCCTTTCTCCCCTAATCTTCAAATAAGTCAGCACTCAGTCAATCACACATACAAACATGCACCAGAGTCTTCCCTCAGAGTGTTGCACGTGGCCCACAGCCTTCTGATGTAGCATCAAGGCACTTTTTGTTATAGCTTTGACTTCTTGTCTTAAACATATCTTTCTCTCTTGCTTTGTTCCAAAACCCAGTGAACTACCTTGCTTTACCGACTACAATTATGGCTATCTTAGCGCTCCTCACATGAAGTGCACAGGGGATCGATTCACTTTTTTTTTTTGCTATTTAATTAAATATTTATAATTAACGTCTTTCTTGACTTGTTGCTATATGTTTTTCTCAGAGTTTGTTGCAATGCATTTTGGTATTTCTGCATTCTCGCTTCTAACAATTTGGCAATTATTTGACAATTATTTTAGAAGGCAGTATAATTGTTAAATATTCCAAATATAATGCAGTTGACACTTTTAGCTAATTGAAATTTCTTTAGAGTGTAATGTTGATGTTTGATCATGAAAAAGGTATGCAAAGTTACAAAGCACAACTTAAAAAGGGAGTTATTCTCTATTTCAGTAAGCACTGTTTCTGAACCCCTGAAACGCCTTGATTGTAGTCTTGAGTTTTCTCCCGGGAAAAAAACGTGTCACAATATTCCTCATTTAAATAAGTCGCGGGAAGACGCATGCAAAATAAAGGGGTGAGGCCTGGTTGGTTAGTAGTGTGATGAAAACAAGCGGCAACCTTCCTGTCTCTCTAGAAACCAACACGGAACTGACTTAAACTGCAATTCATCGACTGGTTGCTAGACAGGCTGCAAAAGAGATTCAATCCCATAGACCCCCCATGTTAAAATGCCCAACTTTACAGCAGAAAAAGTGTTTACAGCCTGGTTTTGGTCTACATAGCTAATTTTGCCCCTCTTGACAACTGTAGGAGGGTGAATTTTTTTTATAACTCAACCGTTAAAATAATATTAAGCCTTAAAGCAACACTATGTAACATTGTTTACCTTAATATAATGTTTCCAAAACTTATCAGTTGTTCATCAAGTCGTAACAGGGTGAAAGGCACTTCTGCCATAGCCTGACGTGGTCTGTATCACTTTTATTGGCACTATGTAACTTCGGGGTTCGGGTAGGAACCCGACCACAAAAAGAACTACAAAATTCGACTGCTTTACGTCAAGCGCTACAATAGTCATTATTTAGTTTTTCTTCGTTTCTGATGTCGCAATACATCATCCTTTCATGAAATCATGTAACATACTCTACCTTGTCTGTGGACATCGTTCCTTCTAAAGCCGGAGCTGGATAAACAGCGAGCGTGCGTGCAACGGATAGGCTAATTATTTACGACAGCGGCATATGGACAATTTCGTTTCCAACCAGTAGGGCGACCGAAGAGGAAAAGTTACTTGGTGTTACTTTAAAGTTCCGCATTATTAAGGGCATGCCCACTTGAGTGACAGGTGGATTGCTGCTGCTGTCACTACTAGCTGTTTGTCTGCTGTCTGTGCCGTCACATCACCTCAGCTAATCCCGCTTTTTTTGCCCATTTTCGTTTATCCGGGAGCGACGCGCCACCAAGATGGCGAAGGCCGGCTCCACCCACTTTGGGCTTCATAAATGTTCTTCAGAAACCTACGGGTGACGTCACGGGCTCTACGTCCATATTTTTGTACAGTCTATGATTTAAACTCGTTATGTTGAGGGGCGTGACATTTCCGAAACATGCTCGAAGCGGCTGACCAATCACAACACACTGGTCCAGCTGACCAATCCGAACACACTGCGTTTTTTGGAAGGAAGGGCTTCATAGAGACAGGAACTAAACAGAGCATTACTGACAGACTGGGAAGAGAGGTGCTGCAACAATGTAAATATATCTATATATATATAAGGTTATGTTTAATATTCAAGCATGAAAACCTGTTCTAAGTAGACCCCAAAAACAAATGAAAGATTTTAGAAAAGGGCATAATACCGTATGTACTCGAATATAAGACGACCCTGAATATAAGACGACCCCCCATTTTCCAGACTTATTTTTTGGGGAAAAAGAGACACACGCACACACAACCACACACACACACACACACACACCACACACACACACAACACACACACACACACACACACACACACACACACACACACACACACACACACACACACACACACACACACACACACACACACACACACACACACACACACACACACACACACACACACACACACACACACAGATAGATAGATAGAGAGGCGCGCGCAAATGCTTGGCAAGAAATTTCTCCCTTTCCCCCCCGTGATTTTGTCTATATCGCGAATATAAGACGACCCCCCCATTTTTCAGCCTGTTTTTAGGACAAAAACCTTGTCTTATATTAGGGTATATACGGTAGGTTCTCTTAAAAAAAAAAAAACACTGATACCAAAAAAACTAGATGCACTATATTTATAGTTAAAGTTTAAGATCAGGTTGAGTATTGTTTTTAATCAATTAATTACCCTATATAATTATTCTGCCTACATTTTGGAGCAACTTTCATGTCAGGAGTGTGACTATGATGCCTTAAAATACTGTCTAGTTAGGCAGCTCACTAAGTTTTGGAATACAGCATCTCCCTTTTTACCACTCTTTCTCTCTCTCGCTCTCTCTCTCTCTTTCTCTCTCCCTCTTTCCGAGCTAATAAAATGGCTCACCAGCATTAAAGCTGTTAGTTTCCATACTGTCTTATCAATCATTTCTGATTGGTTAATCACAGAGCGGAGTTCCTTTTATTGGGCCTGACACTCTCTTGTTAATAATTCATTCCCCATTGCTGTTTCCCAATTACTCCATCTTCATTTCACTGGTCAGGGATTAACTCTCATCTGCCCGTATGCTGACACATCGTTCCCCACCCTATGTGTGTGTGAGGACGTGTCTTTTTGTGAGCGTGTTTTCAGTCCACTGAGTTCTTTGGTCCCACTCTGATTTAAAGAGACCTGACATCGCTGCATTGCTTTCATTGCCTCCATCCATTCCTTCAACCGTCTTGTGATCATTGGTTACCTCTCATCTTCACTATGAGCTCATGCTGTCGGTTTTTTTGATGAAAGGATGTTAGATGTACAAATAGGAGGAGGGGAAGAATAAAAAGTGCCACGGATGTACAGTCTTCTTTGCCTGTACAAGATTTGGTTAAAGATTGCTGGTTAATGGGATGCTACCAGTCTTAGATCTGCATGTTTGTGTTGTTGTGTTTGATATACTGTAGTTCAACTGGCCAATTTTTTTAAGACAACTAATACTACTGGGTTTGTAAGGGAAGACAAGGTGTATTTTTTTTTTTTAAAGAAAATAATTGGTTGAACCATTTTAATATTATTTTAGTGCATTAACTCTTTTAAATAACTGTTTTATAATTCATTGAGTTATGGCCCGATATTTTAATCTGCATTTTAGCAGCTGTTTTTTTTATTTTTTATGATCCTTTTACTTACTATGGTAAATCTAAATCTAAACTCTCTAGAATCTAAATAACCTAAACAATAACTTGTAATCTAATAAATAATAATCATAATGTATTATTATACCTAAAGTATATACAGGGCTACTGGTTGGTTAAAATTAATCACAGTTAATCTTATAGTATTTTTTTAGTTAATATGATTAACCTCAAACTTTAAACTGCAATTTTTGTTAAGTGTAGTGCATTCAATTATAATATATTCATCAAGTAATGGAATTACAGAATTTCAGAAAGAAAACAAATGAAACTGAAACAGTTTGTGCATTAACTGTATTAAATAAATTCATTTGTTCAATTCATTCATTTGCAGTAACTCTAGGTGTATGGTTTTCTAGGATCTATGAAACAATGATCATAATGTATTATTACACAAAGTTTAAACAGGGCTATCAGTAAATTAAATGTATCTTGAATTGACAAATTATCTTAAACATCCATCCATCCATCCATCCATCCATCCATCCATCCATCCATCCATCCATCCATCCATCCATCCATCCATCCATCCATCCATCCATCCATCCATCCATCCATCCATCCATCCATCCATCCATCCATCCATCCATCCATCCATCCATCCATCCATCCATCCATCCATCCATCCAATGTATTACACAAACTCTGAACTGTTCTGGTGGCCATTTTAGCACACTGATAATCAACACCACTGTCTTTTCCCGGTGTCCTCTGAAATCTCACTGGAACAAAAGTGCAGTATGTGCCGTGTGATTTCGCTAACTGTGCGTGCCGAGTGACATTGTGCCTCACCGCACCCCTCTTCCTCGCTAACCTGTGCAACCTTCCTGGCTGGCCGGCATAATGCCCACCTAAACATTAGCAACAGGAGCGAATGACGTCCAGTCAGATCTCTCTTCACCTCTCAGTGCTCATTCGTTGTCATCTCAGCTTGTTGTGTGTAAACTGAGCGAGCGCTGTCTCAGAGAGCCTTTAAAACTCATTCGGTTTTCTTTTTTTGGTCTCCCAAAGCTTCTCCTTTGCTCTGTCTGTTGTAAACCCTTTTGTTTCTGTTCATTGCCAAAGCTCCACTCTAGGCTGGAGGGGCTCAAAGATGATCGCAGGAACCATAGGACCTTCGACTCGCGAGTAACTATTCCCAACCCACGCAAAAAAAAGGAGCTGCTTCCATCCGCAAACTCTGCTTTGCGTCAGGAGTCCAAACTCCTTGCTTTACTCTCTTCTTCTCTCTCCTTGTCTTGTTTCTTTCCTCTCTCTCATTATCTTGTCTGTAGACGTTGCTCTTTCTAATGCTCTCTTTGTTTTATTAGCCGTTTGGTGTGTTGGAGTCTCTTGTGGACATTGAGTTCTGTTTCTTAGATCTTTTTTCTCCAGTTTTTCTGTTCTTTTTAAGTTTTATCTCCATTTAGATGCAGTGTTTTATTGCTGTTTGCTGTATGTGAGCTGCGCCTCATTGTTTTCTTCCTCTTCCTGTCTTTCTTTAACTCTCTCTCTCTCTCTCTCTGCTCTGTGTCGATCATTGATTTGTCGTGTTGGTGCTAGTCTGTTGTAACTGGATCGTGAGTAGAAAGGATTTGGGACTTGCTTGTGTGTCTCCCCCTATAGGCCAGGGGCATTGCGTCTCAGCACGAAGGACACATAAAGGGCTGTTTTAACGCTTTCATGCAGTAAATCAAAAACTTAATATCTATAGACTTCAGCCACTATAGCCTCAAGTCAATGTGTATTTTTGCATGGAATTTGATTGCCCTCTCATACCATTACTCTTGGCCTAAGGGAACTCCATACTTTATGATACTTTGTATTGGTAGATTCCAAAGTTACAGCTGAATGTATAATCAAATTTGCTATTATTATTATTATCTTAAAACATTCATGGCTAATTTTGAGAGAAATTCAGCTTAAAGGGGGTCAAAATTAAACTGAATGGGAGGGAGTGTTTGAAGTGTTCTATTTTATGGAGCTACCTAGCTGTTAAAGTCAACTTGAAATTGAGACTATTTTTTAATACATTTATATTTTAATAGATATGTAAATAATGAATGGCCTCTGAACTGACTGTTCTTATCTCCACTTCTAGGCTTCTGTTGTAGGAAACTAAACTTTTCAAAAATATTACATTAACAATATCAAATAGCATTAGATTTGAAAAGGGAGAATTATCACTGGGATAAGTCTAAATGCTTTTAAGGCTAAACTTGAACCTCCCAGTCCAAAAGCAGACAGAAACCCCATGTTGTTGTTTTTATAACCAATTTTCACGATCCAATCAATTTGTGATGGATAAAAGCAAGTTCCAACATTTTTTGTTCACTTGGCATTACTTGAGCAGTAAAATGACAAAATAAAAACTATAAAGGTACCATACAAGTAGCATTTTTATGTTTTCCGAAGCTGTACAATAGTGTTTTGTGTGGATCCAATAAAAATTTCCACTTCAATGTTTTGATAGGAAATGCCTACAACTGCATCTCTAAATTACATCCCATTACAGGATAAAAATGTTTCATGTTGACTTTAATGTCTGTTACATCAGATACGATTCTGGAACCGGGTTGGTTTGGGCACTAGAGTGCTAACATGACATAACGCTTAAATTTTCAGCCTTGCTACAGCATTGAGTCCATGATGATAATGATAATAATGGCAGTAGGACTGAAAATGTTATTTTCAGTTTGTTTGTTTGTTTTCAAGCTAGTTTATTTTGGTTGTTTTGTCTGAATGTGTAGATGATCATTCTGATCTTTATGAACCCTGTCAGTGGAATGCTAACTCTCCTGGACGGAGGATGGGGCTCCTTTTGTGCGCTAACTCTCTTCATGTCTTTCTGTCTTTCTTTTCCCAATTCCTTTCTCTCTCTCTTCCTCATTCCCTCTCATTCCGTCTCTCTCTCTATATCTGTAGGTGCAGTCACGATGCAGCAGCAAGGAGAACATCCTGAGAGCAAGTGGGTGACCGATTGTGCATTATCAGTGATGTTTGTGCAAGTGTGTTTGAGAGCATGTGTAAATTCTCACTCTTTGTATCAGGTCACAGTGCAGTGGACATCACCAAGGTAGCTCGGAGACACCGCATGTCCCCGTTTCCCCTCACTTCTATGGACAAGGCCTTCATCACTGTGCTAGAGATGACTCCTGTCCTGGGTACCGAAATCATCAACTACAGAGGTAAGCTCTTTGTTTGTGCATGCATACCAACCCTAAACTACGCCAAATGCCTGATCGCACAAAGTTAAACCAGATGAGAGAATATATTTGCAAACTAGGGATGTCAAAATTATTAATAAAGTATTTTTAAAATTATCAATCTTGGTGAGATGGTGAATGTGAACAAGTGGGATAAAAATGTGATCAAATCAAATATGAAATCTGTGCATTAGGACTTGCAGTGTAAATTCAGCCTATTAGACCTGCAACTGTCATTGATCAATCTTGGTGAGATATTGGTGAACATGAGCAGGTGGGACAAAAATGTGATTAAATCAAATATGAAATCTGTGCATTAGAACTTGCAGTGTAAATTCAGCCTATTAAACCTGTAACTGACATTAATATTAATCAAGCAACAATATTAAAAAGAAAGAGTCTGCTCTTGGCTGAATAACTTTAGTAACTGTTATGAGTCCTCTACAATCAGACATGAACAGCAAATGTGTGTGTGTGTGTGTGTGTGTGTGTGTGTGTGTGTGTGTGTGTGCATATATATATATATTATATATATATATATATATAATATATATATATATATATATATATATATATTATATACATACACTCACCTAAAGGATTATTAGGAACACCATACTAATACTGTGTTTGACCCCCTTTCGCCTTCAGAACTGCCTTAATTCTACGTGGCATTGATTCAACAAGGTGCTGAAAGCATTCTTTAGAAATGTTGGCCCATATTGATAGGATAGCATCTTGCAGTTGATGGAGATTTGTCAGATGCACATGTACCAGGGCACGAAGCTCCTGTTCCACCACATCCCAAAGATGCTCTATTGGGTTGAGATCTGGTGACTGTGGGGGCCATTTTAGTACAGTGAACTCATTGTCATGTTCAAGAAACCAATTTGAAACGATTCGAGCTTTGTGACATGGTGCATTATCCTGCTGGAAGTAGCCATCAGAGGTTGGGTACATGGTGGCCATAAAGGGATGGACATGGTCAGAAACAATGCTCAGGTAGGCCGTGGCATTTAAACGATGCACAATTGGCACTAAGGGGCCTAAAGTGTGCCAAGAAAACATCCCCCAGACCATTACACCACCACCACCAGCCTGCACAGTGGTAACAAGGCATGAGGATCCATGTTCTCATTCTATTTACGCCAAATTCTGACTCTACCATCTGAAAGTCTCAACAGAAATCGAGACTCATCAGACCAGGCAACATTTTTCCAGTCTTCAACTGTCCAATTTTGGTGAGCTCTTGCAAATTGTAGCCTCTTTTTCCTATTTGTAGTGGAGATGAGTGGTACCCAGTGGGGTCTTCTGCTGTTGTAGCCCATCTGCCTCAAGGTTGTGCGTGTTGTGGCTTCACAAATGCTTTGCTGCATACCTCGGTTGTAACGAGTGGTTATTTCAGTCAAAGTTGCTCTTCTATCAGCTTGAATCAGTCGGCCCATTCTCCTCTGACCTCTAGCATCAACAAGGCATTTTCGCCCACAGGACTGCCGCATACTGGATGTTTTTCCCTTTTCACACCATTCTTTGTAAACCCTAGAAATGGTTGTTCCCAGTAACTGAGCAGATTGTGAAATACTCAGACCGGCCCATCTGACACCAACAACCATGCCACGCTCAAAATTGCTTAAATCACCTTTCTTTCCCATTCTGACATTCAGTTTGGAGTTCAGGAGATTGTCTTGACCAGGACCACACCCCTAAATGCATTGAAGCAACTGTCATGTGGTTGGTTGATTAGATAATTGCATTAACGAGAAATTGAAAAGGTGTTCATAATAATCCTTTAGGTGAGTGTATATATGTTTACCTTAAAATAAAGGGATGTATTCTCTTACAAATTTTTTTTGTTGCATTGAAATTGGTATTGAGAAACATGATATTTTACTAGTATTATTATAAACGACTGGCATTTTACAAACTTATCGTGAAAAAAAGTCAAAACTGTTTACGTCATTCTCTGAATTTTTGTTGTTGTTGATTGCCTTATAATTTGTTCAACAACCAGTAAAATGAACAGAACAGAATTAAAAAACAACAATGGATCATTGCAGTATGATGTTTCAGACTCTGCATGGAGTTCACAAGGATGAATTGTTTCATTTAAAAAAATGTTGTCATGCATATTTTAGTACTTAAAATTCAGACTCATTCAAAACAATGTTGTGAATAAGCCTTAAAGGGATAGTTCACCCAAAAACCAGCATTATTGTCATCATTTATTCACCCTTATGTTGTTACAAATCCATATGACTTTCTTTCTTCCATGGAACACACAGTAAGTTTTAAAGAATGTTCTTGCTACTCTTTTTCATACAATGTAATTTGAAGAGCCATGAAACATCTTAAAATACTCCATATGACTACTTTCATTATTGTAAAGAGCATTTTGTTATAGAGACATGCTGTCGTGAATAAGTTCTTTTGTTCTCCACGGAAGAAGGAAAGTCAAATGGATTTTGAAAGACGGAAGGATGAATGAACGATGAAAGAATTTTCATTGTTTGTGGGCTATCCTTTTAACATGTAGTACTGTCCCTCTTATGATACCAAACTGTGTTCTCATTGGCTGTTGGACTGTGGTGTATATAGGCCAGTAAGTGCTGAAGGCATATAGTCACCAAGCTTTTTGCTTTGCAGGCTTTCAGCTTTAGCTTTTTCATCTTTCCTGCCTGTAGCTCCTCATCTGTCACACATCTGTTCGTTCTTTCTTTCACCCCATCGTCTCTCCATCTTTCCAGCTTTAATCTTTTCACTTGTTCCATCCGCCGTCCTCTGTTGTTTTTTAACTCGCTGACCTTCTCCGAAGCTTTGATGCCATTGTGATCATCTGAAGACAGATCCTGTGATCAGTTTACACACAAATCCAACCGTAAAGGTCTTCTTTCTGAATTTCGGAAAAACTATGGAAGGTTTTCAATCTCTCAATTCAAAGTTACTCAATTCACATGAACATCCGGAGCGGTCCAGTTCCAATGGTTAGATTAAACCAAAAAAACAAAACTATGGGATGTACTTTATGGTCAGTGCACCAAAAGCTGTTTAGTTTAGCCCATGCTATTCTTTTTGATGGCTCTTTTTTGATTTTTCATGGCCATCACTAACACAGAGCAGCCACCCTTGCATGTGGATGTGAATTGTGCCATCAAGACACAGGTCTGTGAGCTGGGCGTTAATGTCGGTCCATGTGGTGGGGGATAGTGGGATTGCCCATGTGGTAGTGTAATGTGCCCAATGCGTCTGGCAGGGCCCAATGCAGATGACTTGGCCCCTCCAGCACGAAAAGGCGTCTGGCGCCAGAGTGGCTCAAGTTGGCGGAAAATTCCTCTCTGCACTGGCGCCGAAGCAGAGGCAGAGAGTATAGCCCTGGCCAGTGCCGCCCAAGCCCCAAAGTTTGACTCAGGTCAGTGAGCACCTTACCCAGCACCATCATGTCCGGCGCACACCTTCGAGCATGCCTGATGCTCATCCGGCCCCAGTAATGTGTGGAATAGTCATCCATGCCTCAGTGCCATTTCACCTCCAGACCAGCAGGGGGCGGTTGAGAGTTGTTTGCTGCCACTGACAAGAGGGTGGAAAAAGAAACTCATGTCAAGGAGTGTCGCTGAATCACAATTTGCATACTTTTGTATACTTGTATGCAAAGTATAATATGAAAAATGTAGCCATTGATTGTATTCTTTTAAGTATGTAGTAAGCCAGTACAAAATTGTGACAAAAAATCGTGTCTTGATGTTACATCAGTGAATTATTGCAAACAAATCTACTTGCATTGCATGGAATGATCCATCCAATCAGAAATAGTATGCCATTTGAGTACCCTTTGACATACTACTTTAATGTGACACTATTACGGATAGTATATCGAATTGGGATTCAGCTCATAAGAGGCAAGTGATTCACTGGAATCTTTTGTTTTCCTTTAGCTTGTTCCACTGATTTGGACATGGCATGGTTGTCATACATAGTCAACGGAATCATGTTCCATGTTTGGCTGTATCTGTTTGTTTTATCCATGAAGAATGGCCTAGTTTTAAAGAGCTTTGTTGTCATTTTACGTTCTAAATCATTTGTCCATGACTGCTGCTATTGAAGCCAGTGAACGCAATGGTTAGATGTGAGATCCAACAGTAAAAATAAAAACAACTTAAAGCAAACATTCAATACACAAGCTTTTCCGACATCACCTCTTTTCACACAACCCACCAGCACCTCAAACATTGTGCCTTCAATCTACCAGTTACTGTGTGTAGAGCTTCAATGTTTCCTGACAGATAAAAGTGATTGATTTTCAGCTCAGTGCGAGCACAAGGAGGGCATGTCCAGATCAGCGTAAATAGAGGAAATATCCTCACCCAGCCAAGTAATGTCACTCATAAATTTTTGAAATGCGTTGTTCATACAACAAGATGGGTGTAAGTTATGAGCGGCTGTCTGTTTTAAAACCTCTTTCTGTCACCTCGGTTAATAAAATGAATTTAAAATGTATAAATGGTCTCAGCCTTGGAGAAGATTGGCCATTTAGAGTATGCTGAGGTGAGAGCCTGTTCTGCTGGATTTTGATGTATAAGAGTTTCTGATGCACCGATATAAATTACCAGTAACCAATAGGTTTGCAGATATTGCTGTGTACATCTATGTCTACATACACCACTATTTAAAAGTTTGATGAACACGGCTACATTTCTTTGACCAAGATACAGAAAAAACATTAATATTGCAAAATATTATTACAATTTTTTGGCAAAGCTGATTTTTTAGCAGCCATTACTCCAGTTTTCAGTGATGTGGTGCTCAAGAAACATTTCTTAGTTATCAATTAGAAACAGTTGTGTTCCCTAATATTTTTTTTGTGGAAACTGTGATGCATGTTTTCAGAATTCTTTGATAAATAGAAAGTTCAGAAGAACAACATTTATGAATAAATTGCCAAATGAATGTAATTTCTTTCAAAAAATAAATAAAATAAATCTCACTGACCCCAAACTTTTGAACGGTAGTGTATGATTGGCTGATATTATGTCAGATTTTTTTTTAACCCTTAGGATGATTTTAAAGAGGGGAAAAAATATATAATTAGGAAAAGCGACTAATCATTCTAGTTTTAAATGATAGATTAAAATAGGTTTAAAAATGATTTTATATATATATGAGTCAAATTCTCGTATTATATTTTTCACAAAAATGTTTTCAATTCTATTTATAATATATGGAATTTATGTGTATTTATTATAAATATCCTCAATTAGGGGTGTAACGGTACACAAAAATCACGGTTCGGTACGTACCTCGGTTTTAAAGTCACGGTTCGGTACGTTTTCGATACAGCAAAAAGAAAGAAATGCCAGAGAAATTTTCTATTTATTAAAAGAAAAAATATTTTTTATATAAGTGTGAGTTTTCCTACATCTTGAAACTCAGGTTTAAATGGGGGTAATTTTTGAAGGATGAATAAATAATGTTTTGGTCATCACATTAAAAATGACATTTAAATATATATTTATTTATATAATATTTATATAATATTTGAGTTTTGAAGTGCTGGAAAAAGATGTGTGAAGTACTTGAAAGCATTTCACTATTCCAGCCAAACTGGTTACAATTAGTGTTACTATGGTGAATGTTGCTGATCTGTGGACTTAAAGCCTAATTACTAGTTCATTCACTGCACAATGTTTCTCCTGGTTTCCACGTCAGCGTCTGTTTGATCTAATAGAGATCTACGACTAATAACAGAGACATGTGAACGCTTCTCACTAGATCTCGCAGCGATGTTATTACTTCAGTGGCGAATTCAAATGCTTTATTTACTGGATCTCTAATAGCGCTGTGTAGTAACAGTGTCGCTTGATCGAGATCGGCTCGCGCTCATAGAGCTCACGCTGCACAGATAGGTTGCTGGTCCGAACTGATAAACGGTCCGTAATGCACAATATAATGAGTAGCGCATTTCGTTTCGCTTTCATTACGTTTGCCATGTGATGTTGCGCAACGTTGTGGTGGGCGCCAACGCGGATTTTGTCGGCAGGAAAAATGGTCCAAATAACCGTTCGGTTTGTATGCGTACCGAACCGGAAGCCTCGAACCGAAACGGTTCAATACGAATACACGTACCGTTACACCCCTATCCTCAATACTGCTCTTTAGAGAACAACCAAGTTTTTCCCAAAATGTTTTAATTTAGTTGGAAGTTACGAGAAGTTTATTAAATGTCTTTACCAAGCTCATAAGTTTAAAGTTAATTGAGTCAAAGTTAACTTTAACTCCATTTTAGGAGCACTGTTTTAGTGTTCATTTCAAGACGACAGCATTTGGTATGGACTCCAGGCTTACATGTGGTCTGTTTACGGGCCTGTGCTCTGCTGTGTTGAGTTGATCTGGGCTTGTTGTATTGTAGCTGCAGGGAATCATTGCAGTTTCACGGTGACTGGGTTGTCAGGGCTCTGTGATGTGCGCTTGAGTACTCATCCCTGTATGTAGATAACACCGACCCCATCTGTTTGATCTCCCAATCCAGACACGCGCTATATTTAGAGCCTCGTCAGATGTGCTGTTTTAGAGAAATAAGTCTTTTCTAATCAGCCTCCAACCGAGGAGAGGCCTCATTAGCATCAGCTCGCTCTCCCTCTCTCATTCTCCTACTTTATCTCTACAAGAGCACCTTTGCACTCTCTCTCTCTCTCTCTCTCTCTCTCTCTCTCTCTCTCTCTCTCTCTCTCTCTCTCTCTCTCTCTCTCTCTCTCTCTCTCTCTCTCTCTCTCTCTCTCTCTCTCTCTCTCTCCTCTCTCTCTCTCTCTCCCTCCTGGCGCTCCCTGATTCTTTATTCCTTCCCCTATTTCTCCCTCTCTGTCTGTCATCTCTCTTTTCTCTTCTTCTTTTCATGTGTGGGAGGGCGCTTGTTGCTCCCCAAGAGATATCAGGCTTTGTGTGTGAGTGTAAGTGTGTATGTTTGCTGGTGTTCAGAGGAAATGGTACATCTGTGTTTCAGGGCACACTCTCATCCACCTTTCCTACAACTTCATTTAGGCTATGTGTGAATTTTTGTGCTTTCACGTGAGAGGATGAAATGTGTGAAATTCGACCACTGACAAAGTTCTTTATAAAGAGTATAAATACATTATTGTACATATTACAGCTACTATTACACTTAAAATGGCTGGCTTCCTGATCAGTGCCCTGACTATTGAACTAGGGAGCTGATTGAGATGCACACCTCTTGTAATGCCCGTTATAAAAATAATTCTTCTAGATAATGAAAATAACTTTTTCAAATTAAAGATATTATTTAAAAAAATCAAAATAACTTTTGTTGGTTATGCTTGCTACAAATGTGCAAGGTTTGCAGTTTTATCAGTTAGCAGTACGCTAAGCTAGCTAGCTTATTGACTAGCTGAATACAAAGTTAGTAGCCTCATCGACTGGCGGTATGCTATGTTAGTATGCTAACTGGTTAGCTTGATTCACTGAAATGATGTCTTATTCCTCAATTAGAGGAACTTTTTAGTCATTTAAGATGATTTGAGGAAAAAAATAACAATTCTACTTTATAAAAGATAGATTAAAATAATTTTCCTCACATTTTAAGGGTTAGGGATGTTATTTCACTATTAAAGAGTGTTCAATTTCACTATTATGGGTATCGGTTTGTAGCAGTGCTAGCTACTACAAATAACGGTGTATAATTTATGTGAGTGTGTTTGCAAGGCTAGCAGGCTTGTCAATTAGCGGCATATTTGTTAATTAGCAGTATGCTAAGCTAATATGCTAACATGTTAGCTTGCCGGCTACATAGAACATGAAATGAATTAACTGGGAGTTAATAACATACACTATTTGTATTATTAAAATAGTTAAAGAGAGTGAGTGTACATCATAATATGCACTGTCCTTGTTTTTACATCCCTCTGTTCACGTCTGTCGTCTGGCTGCATGTGTGCATTTGCTTTCTCATGCATTTGCATTATTTTGCTGGCCTCTGATCTAGGCACATTTTCCCTTTCTGACTTTTACAAGGAAGTTATCTTTCTTTGTTGTTGTATTTATGATTGTATGAGTTCATCAGAATTTTCTTTTGTTTGTAGATGGAATGGGTCGAGTTCTGGCTCAGGACGTCTACGCCAAAGACAACCTGCCTCCTTTCCCTGCGTCAGTTAAAGATGGCTATGCTGTTCGAGGTGATTACCGTTTCTGCCAAATTCACACAATCCGTCTCGTTCACCCCTTTTCCACCCAAATGGTGCTTTTTACTTGCTAGAACCGTGCTCAGTCTGGAGATTTCCCAACCTCTCTTAGTCTGTACTGCATTTATACTGACTTAAGAGCAGAGCGATCACATAACTGATTATATAATATAACCTGCCCATAAACATACATTTGCACATTTAGTGTTCAGGATAGTTCACATTGCCCAAACAAATGCCTGCAAACACAAACAAACATTTTGAGAAAGTTTTAACATCCAAGGTAATTTTATACCACCATTAAATATATATATGTAGTAGGTAAATACATCAACTAATCAAATCTATATACATCATTTCACACATATGATGTTTGCAGTTCAACAACAAGTTGACCAAGTTTAAAGGGTAGATTTTCCAGTCCACCACCTTTTGGAACAGGGCCAAATTGGCACCTGCACTGTGCCGATAAAAAATGTGTAATTGACATATTCATTAGAACTTATGATTATTTCCCTTTTACCCATAATACTTTATCATAATAAGCTTAATAAGATATAACAACCTTATTCTTAACCTTATTACCATTAGAATCTCATTCACCAAACCTGTAAAACCTGCTGAAATTAACTCTTTCAGTTCTTCTTTTTACTGTTTTTCAGCTGCTGATGGCCCTGGTGATCGCTTCATCATCGGGGAGTCCCAGGCTGGGGAGCAGGTGAGTTAAGCTAACACTCACTAGTCTTCTTACACTGTTGTAGCATGAAAACCTGATGTGAACATGCTGAGTTTCTCTTCCTTACACATACCTGCTTTTGCACTGGCACCTTGCATCTGCAGGATCTGCAGCTTGTGTGCTCAGATGCCAAGAAAACTCAGAATCAGTGAGTGTGTTTAATGAGTGCATTACACACACACACACAGGAGAGAGAGAGAGAGAGAGGAGAGAGAGAAGAGAGAGAGAGAGAGAGAGAGAGAGAGGAGAGGAGAGAGAGAGAGAGGAGAGGAGAGATGAGAGAGAGGAGAGAGAGAGAGAGAGAGAGAAGAGAAGAGAGAGAGATGAGAGAGAGAGAGAGAGAGAGAGAGATCCCTGTGGGCTGTGTGCAGCAGAGTGCAGGCCAGCACTCCAGTGCTCATGGCTGACGTCCACACACAGTGTTTGGACTGACTCAGCTGCTGCCATACAGATAACAATTACTATATGTATGTATATGTTATTTTATGTGAATAAAGCAATTTAACCCATTATCAGAAGGACAAACATCAGTGTTTTGCTTTCACACCAAAGCCGTACACATGTATGTTTTTTTGATACAGTGGTGAAGGGTCTTTTTCTGTGTGTAGCCCATTCTCACAGTTATGCCAGGCCAAGTGATGAGGGTGACGACAGGTGCTCCTATCCCATGTGGTGCAGACGCTGTAGTGCAAGTAGAAGACACAGAACTGCTACGAGAGTCTGAAGACGTAAGTATCACATTCTCAACCACAAAATAATAGTAACTATTATAATCAATATATAATATTTCTAAAACTTCTAATAAAGAACTTTTAACTTACTCAAAATTAACCATATCCCTAAAAGAATAGCTTTTGTATTTTTAGAATAAAAGTACTTTTATAAGTAATTTCCACCTTTTGAGGATGCTGCCCATTTTGTTAGTATTAGCTACTTTCTTTGGGCAATTTTCATGTATGTTGACCCGAAAGTGAAACATGCATACTTCAGTGTTCAAAGACAAAAAAACAAAAAATATTTATAAAAACAAAACCAAAAAAACACAACTAATCTACAACTATATAATTATAATACATTGTACAGCAGGCTTTTTAAGGTAAATATTTAAGGTAAAATTTTTTGTTACGGTTTTAATAAGGATAAAACAAGAAACACAACACATAAAACCTTCTAAAAAGTGTGTAGAAACTTTGCGAAAGTCCAGTGTCGTTCATTAGTGTACAGGTGTCTGGTTATGGGTTGGTTATGAATTACCTAACCCATGGTTGGTTATGAATTACAGGGTACAGAGGAGCTGGAAGTGAGGATCCTGGTTCAGGCCCGTCCAGGACAGGATATCAGGTGAGTTGGACTGTAGTTTGCTTCCTCAAGAAAAAGAGACTTTAAAAAAAACAACCTAATACTTACTTTTTAATTTGATTTTCACTGTGTTTTCCCTTCTTAGCTCTTTGCATTTTTTAAAAAAAAGTTGCCAGCCACCTCCAGAGTTTTTGATCATTTTCATAAAAAAAAGTCATGGCCCCCAGAACATTTTGTTGCATGAATATTTGAACATGCGATATATCTAAAGAAAGAACAGAGCCTCTGCATTTAAACAACAACAACAACAACAAAATGGTTGAAAAAGCAAAAATACAATCACTAGTAATACAATATAATTGCTTTTAATTTTTGACCAACAGGTGGGGCTGTTACCAAATTAGTATTGTGTGGTCAGTGTGAGGTGACAATGACACTTACAAAGTTTGGTGTCAATACGCCAAAGTATTGCGCAGTTACATCCTCAGAATCAGCTTGGCATCATGCCAACAATTTCGTGATGCGTTATTTGATGAAGGTTTTGTCTATCAAAAAGCTTTTAATAATTTTTTGCCAACGTGGACTGAAGATGATCTGAGCCAATTTTGGTGAAAATTGGACCATCGGTCTAGGAGGAGTTTGAAAAAGTAGGTTTTCAAAGAAATTTGACCAAAAATGGCATAACTGGTATCATTGTTCTCGCAATGACTCAAGGAATCTATCAAGTCAAAATTAATACAAAAAATCATCAAAATGCACTAAAAATTCATCAAAACGCATTAAAATGCATTAAAATTCATCAAAAGGTATTAGCATTTTTTTTTTCATTTTAACTTTTGACCACAAGATGGCTCTGTCTCAACTTTTTGAGTACCTTCAGGGCACAGTGCCAATGACACTTGCCGTGTTAGTATCGATATGACATTGCGTTTATAAAATTTACATCTAAACATATACATATATGCATTTTACATCTAAATTAAAAATGGTCAGCGTCCAAAATAGGCGATATGGGAAAATTGGGTATTGTTTGACTCCGTTTACTCAACTGAATCAAACGTTTTTTGGCAAACCATTCAGAAGTTATAATCAAAAATAGCTGTTTTTATATCTCTTGACCAGTTGGAGGCGCTTGTGCCAAAACGCTGCAGATAGCCTCAGTTTATGCTTGTGATGACATGTATATCAGCTTAACACTCCGTGTTACTCAAGTGTTGTGGAGATGTAGCCTTGTTACATCTATTTTTATTTTGTCGAATTCGTTTGTGCGTTTTTTAATAACTGTTGAGAACTTTTTAACCTTCGGTGCTTGGCCCCTAATAACGGTTTTCTATTTAGATATATTTTAAAATCAGCATTTATTTAAATAAGAATTGTTGTAAATGATAAATGTCTTTACTATTACTTCCATTCAATTAAATGCATCCATGCTGAATAAAAGTGTTAATTTCTTTGAAAAAAAAAAAAAAAAACGCTAGTGTATGTGTACATATATCATGTTTGATGCTTGATGTGAATATTCTTAATCAGGCTCATTTGTTTAGAATAATATGAACTGGTATTTTAAAGGCTGATGTTATAGTCTAGTCCTTGCTTGTGTCACACACAGGCCTATAGGTCATGATATCAAGCGTGGAGAGTGTGTGTTGGCAAAGGGCACTCACATGGGTCCTTCTGAGATCGGGCTCTTGGCCACTGTAGGAGTCACAGAGGTGGAGGTGCAGAAATTCCCAGTTGTAGCAGTCATGTCCACTGGCAATGAGGTAGGGCTTGCTTTGTTACTCTCTTTTGCTCATGCTCATTTAAAACAAGATTGAACGTGTTTATATATGCTTATGTGTGCAGTTGTTGAACCCTGAGGATGACCTCCACCCAGGCAAGATCAGGGACAGTAACCGATCCACACTGTTGGCCACCATTCAGGAGCACGGCTATCCCACCATCAACCTCGGCATCGTCGGAGACAAGTCAGCATCCCTCCTTTACCGCCCACACACACGCACTCGCACACACACTCACACAGTCAGCTTTGCACATATCTAAATCATTCCAACCTCAGCACTCCTCTGAAACTCCAGCTCATATATTAGAATCGATACAGGATCATACAACGTCTCAGCAGAATTTACCGGACGACAGCACTTCCTGCAGTCCTCTGAAGTATTTTTCCACCATTATTTGTATTCGCATACATATACTGTAAGGGTGTTTACAAAAGACATGTATAAGGAGCAACTACAAATAGGTTTACATTGATAGTATCAGTGATAAGTGATTAAATACGAGTTTGAATGAAGTATTTAATGCATTTAGTATAAATATAAAATATAACAAGATATTGTGTATTTTGAAATGTATTATTTATTGCTTTATGTAATCTGCTGACATATCCAATGAAGTCTATCAAAAAAAAAAAAGGACGATAGAAGAACATGTGTTTTATTTTATTTTTTTCAGTTGAAGTATTGCAGGTTAAATATTGATAAAAAAAAAAAAAGGTTCAAAGGTTTGGGGTCAGTAAGATTTATGCTCACCAAGGCTGCATTTATTTGATCAAAAATACAGTAAAAACTGTAATATTGTGAAATATTATTGCAATTTAAAAGAACTACTCTTTTGATATAATTTAAAAAGTAATTTATTCCTGTGATGACAAAGCAGCCATTGCTCTTATTTTCAGTGTCACATCATCCTTCAGAAATCATTTTATTATGCTGATTTGTTTTTAAGAAACATTTCTCACCATCAATACTAAAACCAGTTGTGCTGCTTAATCATTTTGTGGAAACTGTAATACATGCTTTTTTTCAGGATTCTTATATGAAAACAAATTTCTAAAGAACAACATTTACTTGAATCTTTTGTAACGATGTAAAAAAGATTCAAATAAATCTTTTGCAACAATGTAAAAGTCTTTACTGTCACTTTTGATCAATTAAATGTGTCCTTGATGAATAAAAAATATTAAATTCAGGTTATTTCTTGCATTTAATTTGCACTAGCGACAGTGTAACGCCGGGTTCACACATACATACTCCGTTTGTAGTACGCAGTGCAGAAGCAGCACGGGTTCATGTGCTTTCACATATGACACAAATGATCAAGTGTGCAAATTATGCTTTTCTGTATACCACAAACACATATTTATTCGTATTTTTTATTTCAAATCAAGTTGTTACTGAAAATGCTTTTTCAGCATTGTGATTCTCTTTGTACACATTATAGTTTCATAGACTTATTCACGTTTAATACACTAAATTTAAACAATGTATTATTCAATTCATTACTTATTCAAGAAAGTGTGATAACATTTAAACATACTTTCCTTTAAAAGTAACATTTTTAAGTAAATCTTACTCATTGACAAAACAGCCAACTCTCATGCCCTTTTTATTTTTGGATTTAAATCTACATACAGTACAAGAAATGCGGGTCATAAAGAACCTTATTTTTCCATCTCCACGAAGAGACGACTGTCATCCATTATGTCGCCTTGTTTATCTAAATATGAGGTAAGGTGTAGTTTCCCTTTACTCTGGGCAAAAAGCCATGTGTTTATTTTTATGCGGACAATACACTGTCACTTTAATAGACAGTGCGGAAACATACTCTACCGCACTACTCCTGGAACACATTGCCGGACCGCATCCGTGTGCGGCGTGAATGCTAAAATCTGTTAACAAGGGCACGGGAAATAAAGTATGTGTGAACCTGGCGTAAGCAAACATTTGACACTTTTAACCAATATGCCAGTAATGGATGTGGCAAAGAAAAAAAGGAAGTCATTTGGCATGAACATGTTTTCTAACTCTCCCTGCAGCCCAGACGACCTGCTGAACGCCCTAAACGAGGGCATTAGTCGTGCTGATGTCATCATCACCTCCGGGGGCGTGTCCATGGGTGAAAAGGTCAGTTGATTGGAGTTGTCTGGAAGTGTATGCAAGGTCACATGCTTTAAATATCTGAGCTTTTCAATAAAGGAATACGGCCTCCTCACAGATCAATCTGCTTCATGTCAAGGAGAGGATTCCAATGGTTTACCCAAAGGCCATGAGATTTCAGATCAAAACACTTTAAGAGCTTATGCCACAGGTCACCGTGTGTTTTACTGCCATCTAGTGTTACTGCTTGTTTTTTGTCACAAAGCAACTAATCTGACCTTTTATTTTGGGTCTTTGCCCAGGCAGCAGTGCACTGACCGCCTCTTGCTCTCGATTTTCCACCCTATTAATTAGAGCTCTTTAATTATCCAATGTTTCACTTCATCAGGCGGGATAGATGCTTTGTACTACATAAGAGGAGAAACGCAAACACTCACACACACCACTCATCTCTGTTTTTTTCTTCTACTCAGGACTACCTGAAGCAAGTGTTGGATATAGACCTCCATGCCCAGATCCACTTCGGTCGAGTGTTTATGAAGCCAGGGTGAGTGAGAGAAGCAGTGTTAGTCAGACAGAGCTAGACTTGCGTAAAGTCTTGATGGGGCGGCACTGACATGAGGGGAGGCATTTGGTTGTGCTCTGGGATAAAACTAACTGCCGAAAAACTCTTACAATGGTTTAATGCCATGACCTCCTAAATTTTGGCAAAGCTAAAATATTGATAAGAACCACTGCACCCTGACTCCCAAAAATTGCGAAGTACCCCGCCAATCATTTTTCTTCAGCTCTTGCTATTTTTGTGTGCAATATGCATCAGATGGTTTTTGAACATTTTGTATTATTTATATAGTTCTATAGGTTTTATTTATGTCACATTTGCTTATATTTTTCAGTTTTTATTTGAGTTTGTTTTAGTAATTATTTTGTCATTTTATTCCTTTTTTTAAAATATATTTTTATTTCAGTTGTATTTTTAGTAATACATTTATTTAGTAATTTGTTTATAGTAATGTATTTTTATTTCAGTTAAATAAAATTGTCAACATTTCAATTTTTTGTTTGTTTTTCATCTCATATTTATATTTTAATTTATTTATCTTAAAGGCACAATATGTAAGATTGTTTGATTCAAATATCCAAAAACCACTAGAACAATTATATTTTGTTGACTTGTGTACTTGTTTTTTTTCAAATAGTTTTAGTTAACAATAACACCAGTTTTTATTACATGGCTCTCCAGAATACTTCTGATTGGTCATTTGTGGCATTCAGCTCATTTGAGTTTGATTTCACTACAATTGATGACTGAGATCCAAGATGATGCCAGTGGCGTTAGTATAAAAACAAAAGAGCTCGAGTCTATAGTGTGATATGATGACAGTTAAAGGGATAGTTCACCCAAAAATGAAAATTCTTTCATCATTTACTCACCCTCAATTTGTTCCTAACCTCTATTTGTTCTGCTGAACACAAAGGAAGATATTTGGAAGAAAACAGATCTCAATCCCCATTGACTTCCATATAGGAAAAAATACATACTATGGTAGTCAATTGGGATTGAGATCTGTTTTCTTCCAAATATCTTCCTTTGTGTTCAGCAGAACAAATAAACACACAGAGGTTTGGAACAACTTGAGGGTAAGTAAACGATGATAGAATTTTCATTTTTGGGTGAACTATCCCTTTAACCACACGAGAAGACAACAGAAAATATTAGGAAACATCTGATCGCCGAATATCCTGATTGGCCAATCAGAATTAAGTGTTTTAAAGAGCTGTGTAATAATTTGCGATAATAACCAACTGACTGTACATTTTCTCATGACATGTTAAATCTGATTAGGGAATCCATTTTTTTTTTTCATGATTTCGTTTTTTCCTGGAATTCAGAATATTAATGCTTTATTCTATTTCTGTTTCAGTTTGCCTACTACGTTTGCCACCTTAGACATTGACGGTACAAGAAAACTGATCTTCGCCCTTCCAGGTACAATACGCCATCTATTTGACATGCGAACAGAGAAGTATTGACAGGAAAAATGTTCTCATTTTACACAAATGAGAACACGTACATACACAAACCCAGGTGACTGAGTTTCCTGTTTTCCCCATGTATGCATTGTACCAATTAGAACAATGTCCCTTTGTTTTAAGTATATACATGAACCTACATATCTATATAGTACCATCTCCAAACTAAATGGTCCCTTTACCATTAAATATAATCAGCCCACGATTACCCACTTATGTACCCTTCTGCAAACCTGCATTTCCCTTCTTGCCCACTGGCCCGATCAGCTTCCCCAGGCTTGCCCCCATCCCGAGCCCACTGTGCTCCCACCTTGTGCCTTCAGAAACCAGGTGGTCGAGGCAGTGGTGACAGTGGCGATTTCTATATTCCCCTTTAAAGGTAATTTCACCTACAGAGACACAGGGGCGACTCTTCTGGAGACTGTGCCCCTGAGTGACAGCGAGGCCAGCAGACTGCCTGTGCCTCCTCCCCCACGAGGAAGTAGGTGCTCTTAATTCAGGAAATAAGCCCTGTCTTCAGCCCGCGCTCAGAAAACGGAAATGGACTTGAAATTTTGACACAAAACCCTAATTAACTGGTTTTCGAAATCAGAACAGGATTTAACACGAAATCTCTTTTTAGTGCACTTGGGCTCATTTGGGACCAGTATGATAGAATTATTATGGACACAAGATATTAATAAAACATGAAAAAGCCTTGTCTAATCTAACAACCTCCAAAACACAATGAAATGAAAAATAGGAAATAATATTTTTGTTCTGATTTTCCAATGTGACGCTTTCTGTTCTGTTTTCTGAGAGAAGCTTTGTGTTTTTGCTTTTTCTTTTTTTTGCGTCCATGGCACTCCTTGTAGTTATTAGTTCTGTTGCAACCTCTCAAAGCCCTTCCGTTTGTGTACCGTGATGTGGCTTAGTGTCTTGAAATTGCTATTTGTCTGAAATAGTCCTGTCCTCCTTTTGCTTTCAATGCCCCTCTTCCCTTCCTATTGATGTGGTGCAGCACCTCTGCACTCCACACACTCTTCTTCCTTGACTGATTTCAGTAGTGCGCTACACATTTGTCTTATCAGAGAGTCTTGGGTTGTTTTCACACTTTATTTGATTGGTTTGGTTTCATTCCCCCAGCCCCAGTATTATTGGGCTCCGAAATCTACATAAACACAAATGTACATTTGCATCATCAACATGAGTGTAGCTTTAACACCAAACTGATAAACTGAACTCTGACATAAAAAAGACTCTTTAAATGGGCAGTTGACCCAGAAATTAAGATTTTGTTATCATCTACTCACCCTCGTCGCGTTACAAACTCGTATGACTTTCCTTTGTCCAAAGAACACAAAAAAGCTTAGTAAAATCGTTATTCTGCTCTTATTAATTTTAATTAAAGTGTACAGAATGAAAAATAAATGTATACTTTTATTCAGCAAGGATATATTAAGTGTTACAAAAGATTTCTATTTAAATAAATGCTGTAATTTTAAACTTTCTAATAATCAAAGAATCTTGAAAAAAATATGTATTCATATATTATATATTAATAATATATGAATATATATTTTTTCAAGATTCTTTGATTATATTAATTAATTATATTATATATTTGATTCTATAAAAAAATATATATAATATCATTAATATACAGTTGTAATATTCAGTTGGCTATAAAAAATAAATCTGCATTGTTTATCCTTTTGATCTTTCATTTAAAAAATTTGCAAAACTCGAACCTTTCATTGAAGTAAAAGAATTGGGAGTGGGGGGGAATCACATTATGAAATAAATATTTTTCTCCAAAACATGTTGGCCACAATTACTGGCACTCTTTTATTAAATACTTTTTGCAATCTCCTTTTGCCAAAATACCAGCTCTGAGTCTTCTCCTATAATGCCTGATGAGTTTGGAGAACACCTGACAAGAGATCAGAGACCATTCCTGCATACAGAAGCTCTTCAGATTCCCAGATCCATGTTGGCGCTGCTTCTCTTCAGTTCACTCCACTCATGAGGTCAGGGAACTGGGACGGTCATGGCAGAAGCTTCATTTTGTGCTCCGTAACACATTTTTGTTTTGATTTTCGGCCCATTATAAGATTTCTGGCAGAGGTAGTCAGGTTTTGATTTTTTATCTGTTGATATTTGATAGAATCCACAATGCCATGTATCTGAACAAGATGTCCAGGACCTCCAGCAGAAAAATAGGCCCACAACATTAAATATCTAACGGTATATTAAATTGTACACATGGGGTACTTTTTATCCTCGTGTGCACCAAACCCATCTAGCGCGTTTGCTGGCAAAAAGCTCTTTTTTTAGTTTCATCTGACCACAGAACCTTGTGCCTTTTGAAGTTCCAGTCGTGTCTGACAACTGAATTTGCTGGAGTTTGTTTTTGGACGAGCAAGGAGGATTTTTGCTTGAAACTTTTCTTGGTAGGCTTCTGACCCTAAGCCTCAAGTAATCTCTGCAATTCTCCATCTGGGATCCTTGGAGAGTCTTTGGCCACTAAAAACTTTCCTCCTCAACGTGCATTAAGACAGTATAGACACATATCCTCTTCCTGGCAGAATCGTAACATCTTTAGTTGATTGGAACTTCTTAGCAGAACAGAAGTTTTGCAGTACAAATGGGAGAATGTACATCGAGCTCAGTGTCTTTATCATGCGGTATTCCACAAGGATCTATTTTAGCACCAGTCCTTTTCTCACTTTATATGCTTCCTTTAGGTCAGATCATGAGTAAATATGAGGTTTCTTTTCACTTTTACGCAGATGACACCCAGTTGTATCTACCCTTAAAACCAACTGTCCCTGCAGCTGTTGAAAGGCTGGTAGAGTGTCTTGGGGAGATTAAAAGCTGGATGTGCGCAAATTTCTTGTGTCTAAATGAATCAAAAACAGAACTGATTTTATTTGGCCCTTCAGAGTCTGCAAGTACATCTAAAATTGAATTGGGTACACTATCCCCTTATCTGATGGATCAAGTAAAAAACTTAGGTATAATTTGCGATAGTGCACTGAAATTTGATAAACAAATAAATCAAGTAGTTAAAATGAGTTTCTTCCAGCTAAGATTAATTGCTAAAATTAAGCCCTTTGTAATACGGAAGGACCTGGAAAAGCTAGTCCATGCATTTATTTTCTCAAGATTGGACTATGGTAATGCACTGTACTATGGTGTTCAACACAAAAGTTTAAATAGACTGCAGCTAGTCCAAAATGCGGCCGCAAGACTCTTGACAGGCACTCGAAGAAATGAGCATATTACTCCTGTATTAAGAGAACTACACTGGCTGCCGGTTTTCTACAGGATCAATTTTAAGATACTCTTATTTGTTTTTAAAGCACTACATGGTATTGCTCCGACATATATAGCTGACTTAATTCAGGTGAATAAACCAAAGAGAGCACTGCGCTCCGAATCACTAAATCTCTTGGTAGTCCCGCGCACGTACAGGAAAATGAGAGGAGATCGCTCTTTTGCAGCGGCTGCTCCCAGGCTGTGGAATAGTTTACCCCACTATATCAGGGAATGTTCTTCTTTTATTGAGTTTAAAAGACATTTAAAAACTTATTTTTTCAGTCTGGCGTTTGATCATTCATGAGTGCTGTGCTAGTGGAGTAATAGGTCATTATTGAAGCCACTTAGATTTTGAGGTATCTGTGGCAATGCTTAGAATTTAAATTGTGATTTTATGAATGTTATTTTATCTTTTGTACAGCACTGTGGTCAACTTCTGTTGTATTATTAAGTGCTTTATAAATAAATTGAACATTGAACATTGAACATTAGCGGTCTGTGCCCTGTTGGTCAAAATGGGATTTTTCAATTCTTTAGCTTATTTTCTTACATCCACTTTCTATTTTGTGAAGCTCAACAATCTTTTGCTGCACATCAGAACTATATTCTTTGGTTTTACTCATTGTGATGGATGATTAAGGGAATTTGGCCTTTGTGTTTCCTCATATTTAAACTCCTGAGAAACAAGAAGTCATAGCTGGACAATTTCATGTTCCTAGTCACCCTGGTGTGCAAAAAAAAAAAGGGTAAATATTAATGGCAACATACTTCAGAGATTTTACTCATTAAAAATTCTAGGGGTACCAAGCATTGTGGCCAACGTGTTTTGGAGAAAAAAAACATTTATTTCATAATGTGATCCCAAAATCATGGCTGCTGAAAATTTTGCTTTTCCATCACAGGAATACATTAAATGTAATTTACAAGTACCGGTATTACAAGTATTTTTTCTCTGTTTTTGATCAAATAAATGCAGCCATGGTGAGCATAACAGACTTATTTCAGAAACAAATTTTACCAAACCCAAACTTTTGAATGTTAGTTTACAATAATTAGATTTGGGATGCAGATATTGGTATATTTTCAGCAAACAGTTAGTAAAATTGCTGTCAGTTTCTCTTTGCAAAAATATTGCTTAACTTCAGACAACTTTTTGTAGTACTTTTATGCTGTTTTTATTTGTGGAGCTTTAGAGCCACTGATCATTGAATACATGAAATGAATGGAAAAGAGCAGCACAAACATTCTGCTAGTTTGTAACAACATGAGGGTAAATAAATGACAGAATTTACATTTTGGGGGTGAACTTTATAGGCATCAGTGATGCTTTATCAGGAGACAGAACTGATTTCCTATCTACTACTGATCCACAGTTTAGATTCTGCACCCCACACAGTCACAGCCATAGTCTTCACCTCAACAGTCATCTCTCCTTTCTCTCTCAGGTAACCCAGTGTCAGCTGTTGTAACCTGTAACCTCTTTGTCATTCCTGCATTAAGAAAGATGCAGGGGATACTGGACCCACGGCCCACCATCATCAAAGCCAGGGTGAGCACAGCCACAAAAGCTCAAGTTTTTGTGACTTTCATTGTGTTTCTGTACTTCTGGGATGTCATCAGTGTGTGTCCTTTTCTTTGCAGCTGTCATGTGATGTAAAGTTGGATCCACGTCCAGAATATCATCGCTGTATACTGACATGGCACCACCAGGAACCACTTCCCTGGGCACAGAGCACAGGTATACATAATTAGTTATGTGTATTATTCACAGACACATGCTATAAGTAACTTATCTGTATGCTAAATAGCAATTTCCTGCTCTGTTTCTCAGGAAACCAAATGAGTAGTCGGCTAATGAGCATGCGAAGTGCCAACGGCCTTCTGATGTTGCCTCCGAAAACAGAGCAATATGTGGAGTTGCACAAGGGTGAAGTCGTGGACGTCATGGTCATAGGACGGCTATGATGTCATCTTAAGGGGACAGACCAAGTATAGAGCAAGAAAGTGGTGCATGTCCACATATCATTACTATTCTGTAATATGCAACGGCACAGCTAGTTTTTATTGATTTGGGAGAAGTTGATCCAGTATAATCAACATTTCGAACAGACGAATATGTGAAATTTATGATAATACGACTTCGAAGACATAGTATTTCAAAGACAGAAAATATTATACCTTTTAAAGTGATAATATATATATATATATAATATATATGAAATATAAGAGATTTATTCTGTAATATATTGTTATAATTATTATGATTATTAATATAATGATGAATATTATCATATTAAGCAACTCTGTTCTCTTTCATTGCAATTGCTTTGTGTGTTCAATGCTAGAACTTATAGATAGCCGTAGCATTTTAATAGACAGCTGTTGGCGCCTGTCACACATACATCAGAAAGCTTATTTTCTCATCGGTTAAAAATGTGTCACTGAGGAATGAAAAGCTCTTCAAAATGACAGCGGGGACCCCTTTGGATCCCCGACGGGAGCTGGATCTTTTCATCTCTCCTCAAAGTGCACCAAGGTGACCCAGCTTCTTTCCCTTTAGTATTATATGCTCCATAAAGACTTCATTATGCTTCATAAAGGGTTTACAAAACCGCTTTGCTTGTCGTTTATCTTGTGAGTCGTGTTTATGTGCGCAGTGCCAAAAGCCAGGGCTGTGGGGGGGAGGTCTTGTGGTCATGATGCCGAAAAGCAGCGAGTGTCGCCCATATCACAGACTTTATACGGATCGTTTTCGCAAAACGATGACGGGTGAGGGTCTGTGTAAAGTCTGTGCTACTTCAGCGCACACAGAGGCATACCTCAGTTTGAAACATACTTCATTATAAACTGGCCCTCATAGCTCTGCCCTTATTACTCTCTATTTTACCCACTGCCCTTACATTTAAACTCGCCCGGCCCAATCCTAGAGGCTGAGCTCCCTGGAAACTTTTATTTGTTAACTTCGAAGATGAAGACAGCTTATTTAAGTGCTGACAGCCTTTTTAAACAAATTACATAAAATGTACAGTCAAAAAAATGCAAGAGTGATATTGTACAGACAAGTGACCAGCACTCCTAAGGAATATACTATGGTATTGAAAAGATATTGAAAAACTCTGTACTATAATATCATTTTCTGTAATACTGATCTAATGCGAGAATTAAAATTCTTGATCATTATGTAAAGACGTGGTTCCGTTTCTTTTTTTAAATAAATTCTGAAAGCTGATTGAGTTCTCCATATCTGTCATTTATTTCCATGCATGTATGATGTATATTTATTATTTACTAGATATTCTTTTTAAATCTTTTTTTTTTTAAATATGTACTTAATAAATATTCAACAATATATTTTTTATACACTCTTGAAATACAAGCTATTTACTTTTAGCATTATTAACTAGGCATACTACTAGGCAAAAAGCAGTCTGTCAAGTTAGGTGAATTCCATAGACAGTAAAAAAAAAAAAAGTGAAAACCTGATTGTACACTAGTATTCACAGTGGACAATTTGCTATTCCATGAGTCTATGTTGTTGTTGTTTTTTATTTAACGTTTTGGATCTGCAATATTGAAAGTAGTTACAATCTAAAAACTGAACAAGCCTTAAAATTCCAATCCTTTAACTCGGTTCAATTGGAACCGACCGGTTTGTAATCGACTCTACGTTCTCAAGGAAAACCACACCTGATTGGACGGTGGAGTTTAAGCATGGTGGATCTGTCCAATCAGAAGCACCGTCTCATGCAGTTGCCGGAGGCGCTGTTGAGCCTCTCTCCGTCAGTCTCACACACACAATACCGAGACTCGAGTCTGGCCACAGCGACCCGTCACACAACATGACAACAATCTAATGTGATATTCGTGAACAAACCGCTTTGTTGGAGTATTTTTACATTAATTGGACTAAAAGAACGGCACATCTTACTGAAGAGGTAAGCTAACGACACTTTCAAGTTGTTTTGGCCGTTAAAACGTTACGTTGTTTGCAACAGGTTGCCTGGGAAAGAAAGCAGCGCTGCACTTCGGGAAGTGGCCAGCTAGCAGTGTTAGCTATGCAAATATTCAGCATAACCCTAAAACACTCTCCATTTGTATCAAGTAAAGCTCTATAGACATTTAAGAGACACTTTATAAGATTTAAAAGGTTTTGTTTCACTGTTTGTTAAGTTTTGAGGGCACGCCAAGCTCATACAACGGCTGTCTCTCAAAACCTAATGAGCTGCCTACCTAGACAGCATTTGTAGGCATCAAAAGCGCTTTCTACGCCCAAAAAGTGGCAGATAAACTAGGTCTTGAGATAGATGCCCTGTTGTTTTGTATTAAGTAATAGTGATTATGAAGCTACATGTTTAAAATGTCAAAACTAGGGATTTAAACAACCTGTTGAAACTGCTTGGAAGTTTCTTTGATCGATACACGGACTGCCATTGTTCATCTAACGTTACCTTCATTACAGCCATTAGGGCACAAATGTCGCATTGTTGCCTTCGCGAAGGTTCAGAAATGTGATAGCGCGAACTCGTCATATTCTCTCTGGTGTGATTACGGAGATACCATGGATCAAAGCTGACATGGAAAGGGCGTTATCGTTTTGTTTTATTTTATGACTGACCTGCCTAAGGGAAGTGAAGGGGAATGATGTATTTCACCAGTCATATTACAGACATCTAACTTATAGTTTATGTTGAACATTTGTGAATTATTAAGAGCCTGTGTCATTCATGAAAATGGTCTCGGACTCTAGACACACTAGGCTGTTTACTAGGCATATTAAAGGTGTTTATGTGCTAATAAAATTGACTGTTAAGACGTGTTCTGGTTTATTTTATCAACCTCCTTCTTGAATATTCAATGGACTCTGACAGTTTGATGAGCTAGTAAAGAAGATGAAATAAAGGGCGAGTTATTGATATTATTGTGTTCCTAGCTGCAAAAGTTTACACAAAGTGACTAGTATGTGTAACTTGTAGGCTACACTTTACATGTTTATATTTTATTATAGACTACAAAATCATTTTACCTCACTTTTAGAGCATCATCATCTTAATTAATTGCTTATGGAGTGAGTTTCACTTAATATTCTGGATTAAATAGGCTACGCTTTTGACGTATTTATTACAAATATATAGGCTATACCTTTTAAAACAACTAGAAAAGTCATAAAATCAATGGCCAGAAAATGTGAGAACCCTACAGTAAGTAATATATATATATATATATATAGATATATATATATATATAAGACAAATGTATATAATGTAAAAGTCTATGGGGGTGTGACAGTTGACCCATAGACTTTGTAAGTGCTGTGCTTCACTGTGTCAACACATTTTTGGCTTGGCTTTGTTTGTTGTAGATGTAGCCTACCTTTTTATGTTGCCAAGTCACCAAAAGTACAATCCCAGCCGGGGCTGGATGTGATCCATGCCTTCATTCCATTATTAGGAGCACAATTGGCAATCTTATCATTTCCTCAGATCACAAGCTGCGAGTCAGCTGGCTGCTCTGTGTTGTTTAAAGATAAGTGTTCAGTGCATGCTGTGATATAATTCAGCTCAGAGGTGGCCGTAGGTAACCTGTATCAGCAGCACAGTCACAGAGATAACCTTCCCTGCTCTTGATGCGCGTACTTAAGTCGAAGATCAATTGTTCCATAAAATTATTCAGTGTGCTGTCGATGATAATAAATAAAGTTGGTTATTGTGGCAGTCTTGGTACAGGTGTGGAGTTAATGCACAAATAAATGATGTTATAACGGATGATGGAGGATTTTGGCTCTGGATCAGATGGCTTTCTTTCAAGGAGACAGTATCTGTTTTCAGAGTAGAGCGAGAGGTGTTAATGCCAGCACACTCCAGAATCATATTACCTCACTGCCACGTTCCTTCAGTGAGTCTGGCCTGTCAGACTGATCAAATCTGATGGCCTGTTGTTGGATATAGAATATAGAGAACAGTGTGACTCTTCAGAGACGGTTTGAAGATATTATCAATGAATTTAAATATTTATATCCAGAATAATTAAATTTATAGGCTATCCAAATCATTCTTAAATGTAATAATTTCTATTCTTATTAATATAGTGGAAAAAAGTGTAAAATAACTTTTTCATTTGTTGTTGTTGCATTTGTTTATTGTACAATTTAAAAATAACAAATTATTTTTATATAATTTATTCCTGTAATGGCAACGGTGAACTTTCAGCAGCCAACTCCAGTCTTCAGTGTCACAAGATTATACATGTTTTTTACACTCAATTTTTATTTAAGTTAATGCATCCTGCTGAATAAAAGTAAATCAAACTTACTGACCTCAAACATTTGAACAGTATTGTATGTATTCAGCTTCCCTGCTCTAGAAGATATTATTTTGTTGCATTGCATTAACCATTGAAATACCTGTGTTGGGCAAGCACTAAGTTCATATCCACGCTAGTGACAAACACCAGCATCAAATGTTATCAGCAAATGTTTTACAGTTATGTGTGGAACTAGCAAGTAGGCTGATAGTCTCAAGTGTTTCAGCCTCATTCTCAGGTTCTGTTTACATCTGTGGCCTGGTTACATAATCTGCTTAGACTAGTCCTAAAAGATCGAATTTTTTTCAAGTCAATTACATAAAAGGTAGGTCTAATTTGAACTGGAAAAGACTGATTAACTCTTATTTAACTGGTTTAACTAGTTCTTAAGATACAGTCTTAACGGCTAAGTTTGTGCAACTGGCCCCTGTTGTTAAGATGCTAAATGGACAACGCTAAATAAATACAGTAAACAGGGTCTAAAACGTTTTGAGATTGTCCACTTTCGACCAGTTCCAAAGGTAGTCGAAAACGCATTCAACCGGATTGCTTTCATTGTGTAAACGCTCATGTGGTCGAATGGGTTCAAACAGCCACAAAAGACTGCTTGCTCTCCGCCTATACTGACCTAATGTGTAAACATTATGCGAAGTGTGCTAACCAGATGGGATTTAGCTAAACTTTGTCGGCTGAAGACCCAAGTTTGGTTTAAAGAAAAAAGAACAAGCACAATGTTCTCTCATCATTCCTTATTTCTAACTCGCACTCACTGGTCTTGCGACTATTAGGGATATTTGCAATGAGTAATTTCATTAACATTTAAACGAAAAATTTGCAACCGACTAGTCGAATAGATTAAACGTAGTCATAATGTTTCTCCTTTAATCTGATATAAAATCTTATACAGTATTGTCCATCATAACCGGCAGTATAACAAGCCTATATAGCAAGCTTATTTGTTATGGTTTGATATGACATAGAATAAAATGGAAAGGTTTTGTGTATGCTTTCAAAATACTCCCGCAGCTTGCTCATCTCCCGAGTGGACATTTCTCTGAACCCGGCGCGAGTGCCACAGAGAAAACAAATGCATTCAAAAGCTGAGGTTAAATTAAATAATAAATTTTCCCCTCCAGATATAGTAATCTTTTCAAGATAATATTTTAACTTTAAAATGTAACATTAACAACATGATGATAAATGAAACGTAGCCTTTGTAAAAACAAAGCAAAACATTAAATGTGCAAAGGAAAAAAAAATGTAAACAACGACTAGTTCCAAGTCGACTAGCAGCAGCAGTATCGTTTAATAGTCGAATAGTCTTACACATCCCTAATAGATATATCAGAGCAGAAACGAAAGCTGCTGCTCTCCGTATGTAAATTGCATGAGCTTATTACATCCATTAGATCAAAAGATCTGAAAAAGCCCATACATTTAACCGCACATAGACTCTCCTCTCAAAGAAATCAGGACAGAAGTGGTTGAAACTGGACAAAAGAGACGGATTAGAACGCCAGTTGTAAACAGGTACTTGTCTCCCTCGTCTACTTGTGATCCGATCGACCAAAACGCATCTTAATACCAGGTGTAAACAGGGCCTCAGATATGTGATGCATTGATGTGGGAAGAGAGGTATGAAGGTGTAGACAGTAGGGCTGCACGATTAATCAAAATGAAACCGTAATCAAGATTTGGTTTAGTGCGATTATGAAATCGCAAAGATATATTTTAATTCAATAAATATATACACAGCGTCTTAGTGAAGAGCGTCTTTGTGATCAGTATGCTGCTCCACCTGAAACCACTGCGAGTTTGAGTCGCTTTAGACAGGACTATTTATCTCATGGACTAAGGGAAGAGGCTGGTACCTGTGTCAGCAGTGTACAGAACTGCTGTAAACCGTCTGTGTCCCCTGAGGAATTCTCAATATTCACCGGCTCTGCTGTCTGATGGACCGCCACGGTTAAGAATAAACAACCCACAAACTCTCCTAGAGAGCCCATACAAAATGCCGCGGGGCTACTGTTCTGTCTAGACCTGGATTTTCCCACCACTTTTCAAGGGGCCTGTGAAGAACAATAAAAACACATTGGTCCCTGAGTGTTTTCACGAATCACCCCTGAAAAGAAAGCACGTGGCTCTCAAATTACCGACTTGAAAACTCATTAGTTGTGTGAAATGTTTGTTTTGACGGTTTGTCACCTGGCTAGTCCTAGCTGTGAGGAATCCTTATTAATCTCTTGATTCATTTTGGGGTCTGTCAGATCTCTCAGTCATTGCAGGCTGGTCCAGGTTCAGCAACCAGTCAAGAGTGGATGAGCCACAGATCACCAGCACTGTGCCTAATAGGCTTTCAATGCTATAAATTGCAACACATCAGCATACTTTAAAGGGGTCATATAATGCCATTTTTGTACAAGTTAATATGAATCTTTAGAGTCTAAATGAAAACTTTGTAATATACTTTTATTAAAAATTCTCATTAGTATAAGAAAACACGCATTTTACCTGCTCAAAAACAGCTCTGTTTTCAGCACGCCGTTTAAGTGCATATGCCTTTGAATGATAATGAGCTTTGGTGACTCCGCCCCTCTGTTCTGTGGGCGCTTTGACACAACGCATGTGGAGTGTTGACTTGACAACAGTTGAGGGTTTATTATGGCAGCGGGATTCTCTCTGAGGACACATCTGTGCAACCATATCAGTTTGAACCAGAGTCGGACCCGAAACAAGATAACGCCCCGAAGAAGTTCGACAATTAAGGCTTGAGCAGGATGTTTCTGAATGGTTGGTTAACAATGTCACTTTGATCTATTTTTGTATGTACTGGCAGGGTAACGTTAGAGTTGTGAGATACAAACGCTAGGCTATGTGTTTAACATTACTAATGTAAGGTTAGTTCGTTGACAGATTTATGTTGAAAAACTTTCTTTTTTTTTCTAAATGTAGGCTTGTCAGTGATGCGTGACGTTATCAGTGTTAGGTACAACTATCGTGACTGAAACTGACATTAAGTCATGTCAGTAATGATTCTAGCAGTAGTTGAAGGATACCTTAAGAGATTGTTGTATGTTTATGTTTAGTGCAGTACGAAAATGTTTTATGTTTTAAGAAAACTTAAAGTAGGCAACATATATAGTAACTGCATTGATATTCCTGTTAATATTCCTGTTACGTTAACTGTAACACCTGCGTGCACAGTTTTTTAATAACACATTAACTATAACGCGTTTTTCATTATAAACGTGGGATTATGAATTATATTGAGAACGTCGTAACGTTACATACATGCCGTAATGCACCCTGAGTGTAAAGTTAGCCACAATCATCGTGAAGCGTGCAAGGGATTTGCAAAGATTAATATAAAGGTTAATACAATGTTACACTCACTTCTTCTGGAGGTCCAACAGGAACATGAATAGTTGGTACTGATTCCTTTTTCAGTAGCAGCTTCTTAGCAAAACCTGATTTATATTGACCCTCGCCTCGTTTAAAAAGCAGTCTGGTGAGAAATGATTTGCGCAAACATGAGCGCATTGATGGGAATATTCCCTTCGTAAACAAAACTCAGCCACTGCATCTTCAGCGGTTCGGATTTAGGAACATTAAAATGACTGCTGTGTTCCTTATTTCACCCAAGAACAGAACACCACAATCGCTTAGGCACCATTCTGCTCCAGTGTATCAACAATGACGAACTATGATTGACAGCTCGCTCACGAGCGGGGGCGGGTCTGTGTTGAAACGCTGCTGTCAAGTAACAATCGTGGGAGGGGCGTGCGAGCTTGTGACGTCACAGGCTCGAACGGCTCGATTTGAGGCAGGGATAAACATATAAGGAGATTAAAACAAAACCACTGGATGGATTTTTATCATTATATGATGGCTGTGTACAGACACTGCCAACACACATTTCAGTAAATCAACTTGTAAAAGTGCATGTGCCATTATATGACCCCTTTAAAGCATGCAAATATTTTTCTGCTGCTTTTTTGTACCACCTTGTTGATCATTTTATGTTCTCACTACGGGTTCCAAAATAACCAGACTGATCTCATGAAATGGCGTATCTATGACACGCCAATTCGTATTTAAATTTTTGGCGTGCTATCAACACGCATAATCGCTTTTCAGCGTGTTTATCAACGCGTGTATATTACTGTATATATAAATATATGACCTACTAACCCAACCCCGTCCCTAAACCTACCCATCACTGGGGTTAATACCATTTATGAGACTTCCCCTACCATCCTAGGAAAAAAAATATCGCTCCCCAGATGTAGATCTACATTTTGCTTCGTTTGTTTCAATCGGACATTTAACGACGTGTACATACACGCGGAATCACTCGGACATTTAACGGCGTAGACATACACGCAAAAGATGACGGTTCGTTTCGGCGTGGACATACACGTGGATAGCTCAAAATGCATATAGATAACACGCCACTTGACTTGAAAGTGGCGTGTATGTTTACGCAAAGTCATGATGTCATATTGAAAATAACAATTTTAATTACCGACAAGTCAGTGGTTTGTCATATTGACTGGTGAACGTAATGAAGCTTTGTATTATTGGGCTGTATTGGATCATGTTAGTATTGTGTAGCTAGACCTCTTGACTCTCGGCAGAATGTCTGGACCTCTTCACAGCTTATTTGGGTCAAGAACTGCCTACTTGGGACCAACCACAATGCGCTTATTTCCTTATTTTATAAGATTTTATAATTTATTATTAATTTATTATAATTCTTAATTTTATAAGATTTTACTTTATTTCTTATCGATGCCGTACTTCAAAGGTATTCTTATCAGGGTTTTTTTTGTTGTTATATTCTTTTTATTAAAATAAAGAGAAAAGAAACAAATTAAGAACATAATTTAATATCGCTTTATATTCTGAAATGTACAATTAATATCTATAGCAAAAGAAACAGAAATGTTTGAACTAAACAAATATAAAACATCTATTTTTAAATGGACCAGTGTGCAGGCATTTTTTGTGTTTTAAATGCATAAGATAACACAATAAGAACAAAGAAACAAAGTGCTAACAAACAAATACAATAAATATACAATAAAACAAATAGTCTATACAAAAAGCAATAAACGGTGTTTTAATCGCAGGATGGTCTACTAACATTACTGTTCAGGTAAGTAATATGGCCTACAAAAGAAATCTAAAGTAATAAAATGTAAAATATCACTCTTTTCACTGTAGAAATTGATAGATTAAAGCTTTCATTCAAGAGCTGTGAGTAATGTTCTCTTTGCCTTGTGTTGTTTGATTCACATTAATATTGCAGTCATCAGCATGTTTATAGACTGCTGCCACTTTAAGACAGAATGCAGATCTAATAATACACATCATATATTCTCCCAGGCCATTTAATAAAAGTGAATACTCTCCAAGCAGTTTTTTGTCATATTTTGTGTTTATTTGGTAGTTTAGAAACACACACACACACAGCCTAAAGTATAATTTGCTGGTGTAGTTGTGGTCCGTATTGGAGCACACACACAGAAAGCCGTCTTGAAGTTGGAAACAGCGTCTCTCTCTTGTGTGGCTTATTGTGCTTTTAATAGCCTAGCTCTTTTTTATCAAACACATCCTGCAATTTAACAACATTAGAGACTGTATCTTACAATCACTGATTGTGGTGATTCTGATGTTAAGTTTGGGTTTTAGGGAGAAATGAGAAAACGCACCGCTATGAAGGGAAGGAAGGGGTGCTAGACAAAACTCTTCTAGTTCTTAATGTTTTACCTCAAATATCTTCTTTTTAATGCTGCGTTCACACCGGACGCGAATAGCGCGTCAAATTCGCGCCTACCGCGTCTAGTTTGACGCTTGACCACTTTGTGTTAATTCGCGCGTCAAGAGTGAAACTGACGCGCGTAAAAACAAAAGTTTGAAGCGAAATTTACGCGCGTCAGAATCGAAATCCGGAGGCGGCCATCTTTTTTTAGATGTTTATCGAGCATTAGCAGTAGCATTAATCGAGAGAGTCACCGCTCGTATTTGCTCTGGAGAGCAGAAACATCTGCGTAGGGGACATTGTCGCTGTACTCGGATCCACCAGACCCTCCGGAGGGTTTCAAGGGTTTTACCATTTGCTCCAGGAGCTAGGTTTGGTGGACCTAACGGTGAGGACGCTGACGAGGACAGCGTAGGCCGTGTAAAGCCTCGGCCTCGAGTGGTCGCTGCCTGACAAGCCCGCGCTCTACAGCCCGGCGCGAGGTTCACCCTCGCCCGCACCCACCTAATCTGTCATTTATTTTTGTTTTGATAATAAATGGAGCCAGCCTCCAAAAGTGAAACCTGTCCTGTGATTTTTTTTATTTCTTATACACTAAGTGTTTGTTGTTTTTACATTAAAATAATAATGTTTCATATAATCTAAAATAGATATGGAATAAATAGCATTCAATACAAAATGAGTACTATCTCTCATATATTAAAATCGAGTTTTTATGTGAAAGATTTGCTTTGTTGTGCATTAGAACCACACCAGACATTTTAGTAATATTACAAAATACTTTATTAAAATAACATAAACTTTCACTTCACCACGTGACAGCAGCAAGCAGGCTCCCTATTGGTTAACGCGGCGCGAATTGACGCAGAAGTTCAAATTTTTCAACTCGGGCGGCAGACGCGAATTCGCGTCAAACGCGTGAATGCACAAAATGCACTAACTAAATCATTCGCGCTTAACGCGCCAGACGCTCAATTCGCGCGAACTTGACGCGCGAATGAGGCGTATTCGCGCGCCGCACTCTACGCCTCATTCGGGCCGCAGGAATTTTTTACGCGCGTAACGCGTCTTTGCATTGACTTAACATTGAAATCACTCGCGCCTGACGCGCTATTCGCGTCCGGTGTGAACGCACCTTTATAATCCAAAATCGAAAAATGAAATGAATATCACAGGCCTAAAGTGTAACCAGAAGTTTGAATGTTTAGTTCCCTCGTCCATCGTCACTAATTAAGCATTGGAGGGACTTTTGAATTGTGCGCGCTGTAGCTCCGGGTGAGAGAGATCTCTTTTAGATTGTGAAAAAAATGCATATATATGCAATATAACATCTACATAGCAATAATAGTATGTGTGTTTTCTTAATTTCTCTACCGACAGCAGAACCTGTAAGGCTGGAGCTTATCGGTACTGCGGTCTTTCATAATTTATCCCCGGGGCCCATTTAATACCGGGTTTCGGTACCCATCCCTAGTATTCAGAACATGGTGTTGATTTTCTCATGGTTTGAGAGGTGGAGCCTTGCAGTCTTGTTTCCACCTGTCGGTCTAGTATTGGGTAATGTATTCTATAAACATTTCCATGCACATTACTTGTCGACTGAAGGAAAGTAGAATGGTTTACTTATTAAGGTCATGTGCAGATTTTTTTTCTGCACTATAAAGGTCAAAAGGGATTCATCCCTGCATGCTGGTGTTGTTTTGTCCTTTACATACCATGCTGTATCCACATATTTTCCCTCTGTCTCTTTCCCTCTCTTTTCCACTCTCTCTCCAGCATTGCTCTCCCTCCTGGTACTAAGTGGTACGTGTCCAATTCTTAGGAGCCTGGAATCTGGAATTTTTTTTGAACGCAAACACTGGGTGTTGGAATGTTGAGCTGGAGCTTTGGAGAAGATAACGATCCTGGTCTGTTTCTCTTCTACAGTGACAGCCATGGAAGTGTCGGCCTGTCCAACTTCCCTATCTCCTGCATGTCTTCACAGACATCAGCTTTTCTCTTGTGCGTTTTCCAGTTCTCTGATGAGAAAGATTCATATCTGTGAGGTGTCATTTAGTTTATTATTATGTTTTCAGTGTAAAGGTGAGGTGGACCCCAGAGCTTTGTTATATTGTCAGATAGTTATAAAACCTATTGAAGGGTGATAAAGGGAAAGAAGCTCCGGTCCCTCCCTGTCGCAGAATTCAGGTACTGTTTTCCATACTTGCCACTCCTCAGGACGAGCTGTTTCATGTCTATCAGAGTAACAGGTTCATCCTGTGCAGGGCAGAGTCTGCAAGGGCAAGGGTGAAAACATCCTTCATGTGAATAATGCATGTAATTTAGTGTGTTAAATTGAGCTCTTTGCTGTTTGTTTAAGCTAAAAGGCCATAAGAGTTTATATAACTCCTATAGGTAGCCACCATACTCTTACAGACATATTGAATTGCCGCTCATCATCTTTGAAGCAAGCAGCATGTGCAGATTATATATTTAAAAATTTCACAATAGACAGTATTGAAATTTGATTTTGATCAAAGGGTTAGTTCACCCAAAAATGAAAATTCTTTCATTGTTTACTCACTTTCATACGGAAGCCCTGAACCGCAACGTAAAAAAAAAAAAAAAAAATCTAGCATTTCGAGATTAAAGTCGAAACGTTTCGAGATTAAAGTCGAAAAATTTCGAGATTAAAGTCGAAACATTTCGATAGTCTTCCGTAGAAGTTGCGTGTGTGCTTGCCATTGTTTCACATTGCCGCACACACAGGCATTCATAATGGTGCATTATTTAGCGAGTGTTTCACACGTGTGTGTGTGTGTGTGTGTGTGTGTGTGTGTTTTGTTTCAACAAAAGGAAATTCAACAGGTGCCAATCTACCAGCATTAGGCTTCCATTATAGGACGTTATAAAATATAGCCTACTGCGCCGGAATAGACTTTAGCCTACAGGAAAACCAACCCGAAAAACACTTTTCAGACTGGATGGAGATATCCAGCTTTATGAATGAATGAATGAGGCATAGCCTATAGTGCTTTCATATGTCTAATACACTCAAAGCGCTTTACAATCATATCAGAGAATCTATCCTCAACCACTAGTGGTTATTAAATCTGAGGAAATCACGAGATCCGGCAAAATGATTGGATACAGAATGATGCACTTAAATGTATCCAGAACGTGTTTACGGTGAAGAGGGAGACAGAACGGTTACTGTTGTGTTCTCGACCCAGATGTTGCCTAGACGAGCACGAAAACACCTCAAAAACACTGCCACTCGCACCTGTGTAGAATTTAGTTGAAAGCCCAGATAAAAGTAAAAAGCTACTATTTTGTGTTGATTCATGGCAGTTCGACTTCACAAGTGCATTTCTTTACACACACACACACACACGCTCTGAGCCAGTGGACGCACTGTTATGAATGCACACACTTGTGCAAGACTGAAGACTGTATTATCGTAATGTTTTGACTTTATTCTCGAAATGTTTCGACTTTAATCTCGAAACGTTTCGACTTTAATCTCGAAACGTTTCGACTTTAATCTCGAAATGCTAGATTTTTTTTTTCTTCAGATTTTTTTTTTTTTACGTTGCGGTTCAGGGCTTCCGTACTTTCATGCTCTTCCAAACCCATAAGACTTTCATCCATCTTCAACCCTCTACAATGCAAGTAAATCACTCGGATATTTCATGCTAGGCGACTAAAAATGTCTTTAATTAGCCAATGGCTAGTCAATTGTACAATTTCACTCACATGTTATTGAATTAGACTAAAAATAAGTTTAAAGCTACACTGTGTGATTTTTACCCCCATCTAGCGGTGAAAAGGTATATGACCATCCAGTGAATATTAGTTTCTGTTCTTATCAATTCCGATTTCGTTTTAACTCCTACGGTGGCCAATGTAGTCCAAGATTAACATGGCTTCCAGTTCGACCTCGTCCACATTCGACACGGTGCCATCGAGTGTTAAAACGCGAAAGGCGAAGGTTGAATTAATGGCCTATGTCCCTCTTTGGCTAATGTACTTTCAAGATGGAGGGGCAACATGGCGACCGACATTAGAACCCCTTACCCGTATGTATTTTCAATGGCATATTAGACACTCACGAGAATACTTTATTACTTGAGCGAAGTAGATATACATTAATGAGCACATATATTTTTGAAAGAACTAAGTGTTTTTAGCTAAGAATAAACTAAAAAAGTTACACAGTGTAGCTTTAACGCAGATATAATTTCATTGCCTGCTCTTGCTTGCCTGAGAGTGCCCTCTGTTCGTGCGCACTCAACGTAAAAGAAAGAGAGATGCTACACATGGCAGTTAAAGAGAATTAACGCTCTAGATGTAAATGTTGGGATTACCCGATGGCCAAGAGGAACTGTCACTGTCCTAATTAGGCTAGTGCTGCATCGTCATGAAAGTTTATTATTTGCACGTTTTTAAGCCTTGCCAATTTAAACATTCAAGCGCAACAGCAGCGGCACGCATTCAAGGTGCGCGCCCAGAAACACGTCTGAATAGAGTTCTCCTTCACGTGTTCTTGTGCTTGAAGGGACAATTTCACACAATTATCTAAAAATATCTGTCTTTGTAAACAGTCAACAGTCAAAAAAGTGAACGCAAACCGCCAAGAAAGACAACTCGCATGTAAAAGTATCCATGCATCATGTTTTAAAGTGACAACAGCTTAATGTTCCTGCTGCTGTCTGTTTTTAATGTTAATCAAACAACAAAGGACTCACTGCAATAACTGCTCTTAACTGAACAACTTTTGTAACCTTAAGGATTCATCTATATTTAATTAATACAGCGTTTTACAGTATTTTACTTTATTCAATTTCTGTACCTAATCTGTATTTAACTACTGTAGCTGAATACCACTGTTTTCATGGTTTAATTTTTTTGTGCTATTGCATGATGTTTGATCTTATTTTATTACAGATTGTTTAGTCAAGTCAAGTCAAGTCAAATTTATTTCTATAGCACATTTAAAAACAACAGAGCTGCGCCAAAGTGCTGTACAATATTACAATATGCAATTTAAAAGCATTGAAATAGACAAGGCAAAAGACAGGTTTATACAATGTTTACTTTAATAATGTTTGAAATGTATAATTATATATTTATATGGATTTTTTTCATTTGCATTAATTCCATTACTAGCCAATGGCGACTTGAGTTAAGCAAGCACATTTGAGCTTCCATTTACCATATTGTGCTTTATGATTTTTATATCTGAAAATAAGCCTAAATTAAATTGTTTATATAAAGTGATAACCTCTCTTCAGAAGACTTGGATAACCACTCGATTCAAATGGAGTTCTTGAAGCATCAAATGAATGGACTTTAAATGGAGAAACAAAAATGTCTCAGGTTTCATAAAAAATATCTTTATTTTTGTTTAGAATTAAAAAGAAAATCTTGTGGGTTTCAAATGAGATGAGGCTAAATAATGACATAATTAAATGTTGGTACTGTGTCTTTAATAGCCATTTTTATTGTCTTCCACATTCTGTCATTTTTGTCTGGGTTTTTTGCAATGAGTAAATCAATCATAGGGCATTGGACATCTTTTAATCTTTTATGATTAGTGGCTGATTATCTCAAATAATAGCCATTATAACTAAAGACAATAACTGCTCATGTGTAAAGTGGAAAAGGAACTTTTATTTTTGATCAGTATCATCTGATTACTTTGACAATCCTTGTTTACATTCTCTTTTCGTTTGCATTATAGTGAAACTACTCTATCACAAAATCTTGCCAGGAATGTGACCGGTGAGAGGCCGTCATGTGTATTGCGTAGTGTGTTCACACAGCCGCAGTATCTGTGAGGAACTTTTCCCAGGTGGAATGAAAAACAACAGGGTTGTTGACACAGTGCCCACTAATGCTCACGTCTCATTGGCTGCCTTTGGGCCAGCCGTGCTGCACCTGCTCTGGCTAGAAACACCTGCACTCCCAAACATGCTCTTCCTAATCTACCTCGCCTCATCCCTGGTCTTTCACACAGGGAAATATTAGCCTTCCCTTTGGCATTTATCAGAGATCAGCCTGATTATTTAGCCGATAAAGGCTAATGTTTGGATTTGGGTTGGTTTACTGCATCAGTCTAAAGGACAGATTCTATTAGCAAGAGCCCAGATGTCCCTATTCCCTGTGTAAGAGGCCAGAGGCTTAGTGTGCTATGCCGAGCTGTAGTTGAGTCGTGGCCAGCCAGTGACTGAATGGAACGGGAGGGTTTGAAGTAGGCTACTTAAGCTCTTGAACAGCAGATGGTTTGAGGCTTTATTTATATGTTTTTCAATCTTAAGGCTCTCCACTGCGTGTTGTGTCATCAAGTAGGGGGGAAGGGGAAACATCGTTAAGACAGTCGGTATTGGTGTGAGTGTGTTTGTGTTCATACGTGTGCTCGATCTGTATTACAGAATGACCTCATATTGGCTCACCTGCAAATGCCTGGTACAAGTATTGAATTTTTGAATAATTGTGAAAGCTTTTATCTTGGTATTATTAAAACACTGCAAAAGATGTTTAGCGATTAAACATTATTGTTGTTTTATTAGATTTAGTCTGCAAGTTACTTTTTAAGGCTAAGTCACACACAGGTGGTGACCAAATTAGTCAATTCTCAGACACTCCACGACCCAGCAAACGTCGATTGACATGTTCAATGGGCGAAAACAAGCGCCGACCACAGATCTGACAAAACCGGATAGTGTCTGTTGCCGTTGGTCCAATCTAAAAATAAAAATAAATGTTTTGCCTTTTAAATAATTTTTTTTTCAAATTAAGTAACTTTGAAATGAACCTTGAACATTTAAATACATTTACACAAAAAAAAAACACAATACGAAAATAAAATAATTAAAAAAATAAATAATTATGTGCTTGTAAGAAGATTAGTTTGCTGCAAGGCTAGGAGTACAATGAATAAGTGCTGCCCTTCTCCTGACAGCGCACGTTTACAGTAAAAAGAACCGAACCTGTTATGGCTGAGAGTAATGCATTGACTTTGTAAGGTTAATGGAATACCAAATGAATTTGTGACAGCTCAATGTGAAATATGTATGTAAAAAGCCAAACATGTTCGTCTGTGTGTAACGTAATTTATTTAAGCCACGAAATAAACTTTTAACGTAAAAATAAACATTCCATAAAATAAGTATAATGAACTATGCAAAAAGTAGCACGTTTTATAATTACAACAAAATCAAAAATAGTTCACCACCCCTTATGCATGTTATCACATGTGAAAAACTGTCTTTTGGAATATTGGAACTAAAAACATCGACTTAATACTCAATCACATCAATCACTTCACTGAATACATGCCGGCTAAGAAATAAATAATAGTGATGCACCGATGTGAAAATTGTGGCCGATACCGATAACCAATATTAATATTGCCATTATAGCCAATACCGATAGTTATCGATGTCGGTATCTCTGTATAGAAAACACATAGCGAGGATCCTCTAAAGACACTTTGAAGAACGACCAGACAGACGACATGGTTGCTCCCTCAACAAAGGCAAAGTTAAACTGACTTTGACCTTTTTTTGCCGCCTCCAGCACCTGCTTCAGTACATTATGTGACGTGTAATGTGCGCTCGTGCAAAAACAAACATCCCCGCCCCCACACTCATGTACGTCAAATACACGGATTATCGGCCTGTTTACATCGACCCTATTTTACCGATGTGTAAAAAATTGACCATATCGGGCGGCCGATATTATATCGGCGGCCGATATATCGTGGACCACTAATAAATAATCATTACTTTATGATCCATCTGTTTTCAAATCATCATCATTTGAATATCATGACATCTATGTCTGTCAAATAATAATGTGCACAATTCACAGTAGTATTTACGAGAAGCAGAGGTCCAGCAAGTACATGCATTTCCTGGAAAACCCACACTACCGGATGTTTTGAATGTGTCATCGCTTTCTGAGATGAGGGAGATTTTGTCTGCCTTGTCTTCTACATGCTATCTGTCAGAGACAATAACTTGCATAATATAAAATAAAATTTGGCACGTGAGTATACATTTCTTCTTCACTCGCCGAAATTGAATCTGAATGATGAGGGAACCGAGTGAAATACTTCACACTGTATGCTAAAAAGATCAAAACTTGGTTTTGGTGGACGTTTTATGCACAAATTATGCATTCTGCTATTCCTGAATTGAATATTTTCACCAATTTCTTTTCTTGAGTGATCTTTTCTTCCCCATCATTTTGGAAATAGATGAACTTTTAAATAAATGAGTGATGTCGAGATGAGTCCCAGTAGTTGTCCAGTTTGACTCATAGATGTAATATATATTATAAACTTGGCAGGTGATTTTTTTTTAAAAATGTTTCAATAAAAGATGATACATTTATACATGATAAATTAAACAATTGTTTTAGCAGATTTGACTCAAAGGTCTTTTGCCCTAAAACAAAGTACATTGCAAGCTTCGTTTACCCATCGTGTGCCTGGAAAGAAACTGAACATTCAGCCCACTTAATAGAAAATACAGAGGTTCTAAAAAATAGGCTGATAGGGTATTTACAATTGTGCGCCGTCTACGATAATATAGTTGTGCATGTTAATTATCTCTCTGATATGATCAGATCTGATTTGCTTCACTTTGCCAGATTAAAAAATAGCAAAGGTCAGATGATCGTTTTTGTATTGCCATTTAAACCTTTGTTGCATTTCCTAAAAAATTGTGGCCAACTTTCCAGTAACTCCGTAAATTTCCTTGCCAGAGGCAATTTTTCCTTTCAGTTGGCTGTTGTTGAGTGTTAATTCTGGACTCTGTACAGCACTATACCTCAGTCGTCCATCTGAGCCACTCTTATGAAAGCTAGATGTCTGTTATGTAAATGTACAGGGCTTTTTGGCATCGTCAGGGGGGTTTGATTTGGCTCAGAATTGCTTATTGCATATTGTCTCTGGTGCGGTGTAGTAGGCGGCCTTGAGATTGTTCTTATCTGTGGCCAGCAGGGTTGAAAACCACCATAATAGGCTTGAAAACCACCATAATGACGTCAGCATGAGTACCTGAATGTAGAAAGCGTGTGGCGCTCAAGTGAATGTTGGCTACATTCAAGATACTGTGTGTAGGTGTAAGGCTACAATCCTCTTATCTTTTTATAGGAAAGATTAATTGGATTTTCTCCTGTCGATATCTGCACAACTGCATCCAAACAAACAACAGTGGCTTAGAGGTCTTAATGAAGTAAATCTTTGTTCACAGCAGGCCTGTTTTTCAGCTCGTGTTCTTTTATGTCTTAATGTAACCTTTACTTTCGGTTTACACTAGTAATCAAGTATTAAGGTTGCATGAGAAAGCGTTTGCATACAGACGTTCACAAGCCCTTATATTGGTCTGCGGAGGAATGTCATTCCCAGGCTGTTTTGCATTCCGTCCGTGTGCATTATGGGATTGTTGCTCCATCACTGCACAACTGTGACCTCAGAGATGGCTGTGTGAATTATAATGGAGGCACGCAGGAACTATAAACAAAAATATCTATATTGGCTGCTTTTATAAGCTGCTTTTTCAGCAGTCATTACTCCACTCTTTAGTGTCACACGATCCTTCAGACATCAATTGAATATGCTGATTTGGTGCTCAAGAAATTTTATCAACAATTTTTTTGGAAATTGAAATTTATTCGGGAATGACACATTAAATTGATCAAAAGTTACTGTGAAGACATTTATATTGGTACAAAATATTTTTCAACTAAATAAGAAATATTTCTTGAGCTTTAAATCAGTCATATAAGAATGATTTCTGAAGAACCATGTGACACTGAAGACTAGAGTAATGATGCTGAAAATGTAGCTTTGTAATCAGGGTAATACAATTACATTTGAAAATATATTAAGATAGACAACAGTTTGTTAAAATGTAATAATATTTCACAATATTACTGGCTTTTTGTTGTTTTTTACCAAAACATTTTGATCAAATAAACTTTTTCAAAAACATTTCAATTTTTTGACTGGTAGTGTGTGCATATGTTTATATTATTATTAGCATTTATGCAGTCCTTTGCTCTTGTCCGTGACAAATCAGGACAGATTAGCATTTACACAAATGCACTGTGGTCACCTGCATTTCAGTGTCATCAGCTTGTGATCGGATCACGGATACGGATCTCAATGCCATGTGTAATTGAGGTCATGCTGTCATCTGCACTCACAATTTCTCTCTATTTCAGGAGGGGTCAACAGAAACAGACTTTTAGCATTGAGTGGAAGAGAGGAGGCAGACGGGTCAGAACTGACGACAGAGGAGACCCTGCTACAATCTGGAGGGCTTATCCTGGGCTGACTGGCAAACACGGGTGAGGACCCCCATGTAGCTTCTCCCCTTGTGTGTGTGTGTCCTCTTTGTGTTTTCCTACTTTGGTTCTCAGGCCTTGGGACCTCCCGCCCACAGACAAAGCTGTTGTCATGGCAATGCGTTAGGCAGTCGTGCGGCACAGAAATCTCGGAGCAGTCTTAACGGGAGGAGGGAGACTGAGGCAGGGCATGGCAGAAGTGAGGGGAGCAGTCCATTCGTGAGGAGTGAAGCTAGACTAAATGAGGGATAGTGTTAAAGATAACAGAGGTCCTGTATCAGACAGAAGGCTCCGCTGAGGTCAGACTGAGAGTTTCCCAGAAACTCCAGTGATTTCATCTCAGCCATCAACACTTATGCTGTAACATCTTCTGTAATCAGCACTGCTTTATTTACTGACTCCTACTGAAAAGTTATTAAATTGCCTTTAGCACTCCCACAGTTAGCTTGCAGCTTTTCAGGCTCACGTGAGGTACGTGGGCCTTTGAGAATATTGGAAACTAATCTAACCTTCAAGAACACTATTGTAAAAAAAAATAATTTTAGAAGAAGTCATGGTCAAAACTGTTATTCATTAACAAAACATAATATTCATGTGGTCACTTCAGTATCCAGATTTTCTTACCCATATAAGACCCTTACCTGTCAGGAGGTCAGATACATATTATTATATTTATGATATTTCAATCACAGCATGGACTGGTTCTCATATTGTGTGCCCATAATGGGAGTATATAGAGAAGTGAGGATTGAGGAAAGTGGACTGGAGGAGGGGTAGACGAAGGACAAAGGTTATCCATTATCCTCACTGTGCAGTCTTTTCTTTATCCTATGGGATGGGTTTTCCTGGAAGAAGACTCCCATTTTACGTGGTATCACTGTCTCATGTATAATTCAGCGGTAGAACATTGGTATCTAGTCAATTGCAAACACTTCAGTCCTAAATCCTTCTTCCATGAATACTCTCGTTGCAAGAGCTTCTTTCAGTATCTCCCTCAAATGCTCGCCTCATCACCTGACTCAGCGAGTGACGGAGCCATGACTCAGGGCTGTTTGTTACTGAAAACTGTCTGAGAAGATGGAAGGAAAGGATTGAGGGGTCAAGGGTCAGGGCCGCTCACATCTGCAAGGTCTTGTTGGGGGTGAAAAAGCGAGTTGGGTTTTTCTGAAAAGTGTCAGCTGTCAGAAATGGGGATGATAAAGGGGCAGATAACAGTGATCTGGCCTGTCTCAGACAGCTGACACAGCACTCACAACCAGAAGGCCATACGGTGGAGAAGAGGACCCTGTGGCTGTTTGTTTATCGCTCTTAGCCTTTGTTTGTTTCGTCATCGTATTGTGCAGTTTTTGACACTGCTCTTTAAATAACTGTACACTCATACTGGACTGAATGCCATAAATAGCACTGTGATTAATCAGCTGTGTTGAGTGAGTAATAAAGAAAAAGACAACTTTCTGTTGTGACCGCATAGAGGTTTTTGTGTTTTGTAATGCATTGTGTTTATTTAGTGGATAATGTCAAGGACTCCTAATCATCATTGTCAACAATCTAAATGTCATTTTATAGTACAGCTCTAACATTACAATACAAATATTTCCTTAATTTCATAACGTTAATCCATTGAGCTTTTTTGGCATAAAACTGCCAAAAGGCCTTAAAGCTTTTCCTGCTTCTTCTGTCAACAGGTTTAAATACTTCTCATTACATTCGCGATTTAATTAGCAGTGATGTGCTTCACTTTAAAATGCACTGCACATATATTTATTTAATTAAATCACAGACTTTGTCATTTGATAATTGCACTAATCCATATTGCCATTTTGATTTTATTTCAATTAATCATTCAGCCATATGTGTCTAGCCTAGATATTACATCAGTCCCTACTTCTATGCAAGTATATGGGATTGTTTTGTTTTGTTTCATTTCATTGTATTTCAAAGGAAAATCATAATTCTGATCCCTTCTTAATAGAAGCTCTCTCCTCAGCCATATGATTTGATGAATCATTCATGTCTGTAGCTCAGTTCTGAAAGAGATTATGAATTAGGTTAATACTTAGTTTGTCCATAAAAATGTTGGGTGGTATTTTGAATGAATAGATATGCATATAAATACATGTTGTGAATAAAAATCTTTTTAAATATACATAAAATACCCTTGGTTGTGGAAGACTCCTCTAACCGCAGTTCCCTTTCTTCCAGGTGTGGCTCTCTGTCCGGAGCTACTGACCTCAGCCCTGCGGTCATGGCATCAGCCCTCACACCATGCAGAAAGCACCCCTCCTAACCCTCATACCTCACACACACTCACACCACACTTCACACACACACACACACACCAGCCATGATGACCACCTCCCACATGAACGGATATGTGACCGAGTCAGACGGCGGGGGAGGCACTGACATGCCGGAGGAGGTGGTGCAGAGGCACAGGGAGATGGCGGTGGACTGTCCCAGTGAGCTAGGTGCTCGTACCCTGCCCGTCAGACGCAGCGCCCAGCTGGAAAGGATTCGCCAGCAGCAGGAGGACCGCAGGAGACGAGAGGAAGAGGGCCGCAACCGGCAGGAACTCGACCTTAACTCGTCCATGCGCCTCAAGAAACTTTCCCAGAATCCCAAGGTGGGCATCGATAACCCCACCTTTGAGCAAATGGAAGGTCCCGGTGGCTCCATAAGTGGTCTGCAGAGCCTAACCGCACCACCAGCTTTACTAGGTGGGTGTAATAAACTGCTAATAAGCATTTGTTTCCAAAGATTGCTACTATAAACCCACCCATGCCATGCAGAGCAAGCAGCGGTATTGTTTGTGGGTTGAGCCGTGGCCTAGCGTTTATGATGCCTATGTGGGTGATACAAGTTCGAATCTGGCTTGCAACATTTCCAGTTTTCAATCCCCTTTGTTCTCCTCATTGTTTCTGTTATCTGTCCATTAGGCTGGTTGGTGTTACCGGTTTTCAGCTGCCATACCGGTTACATCACTTGTTTGAGTTTGTCATTGTACTGTTTTGTTGTTGTGTTTTTCATTATTATGAATAATAAAGAACCCCCACCATTAAAGTAATTGCCGCCCCTGAATTGCCGCTAATTAAGTCAAATACGCCGGCACAGCCATAATGCCACATGTTCACTGGCGAGTGTTTTCAGTTGGTTAATATAGAAGTTGAGCTTCACGCTCGAGCGTGAGTGAAGCTCAGCTTCCATAGAAATTAACTGAAACGCTCGCTCTGCTCCGTGCCAGTGGACATGCACCATAAGCGTTTTAAAAGCAAGCTGGAAAATAGGGGAAAACGTCAATGTCCGCCCCCACCCCTCGGTGATACCTGTATTACCGGCGTTGTCACACGTCAATTAACCAGTGGGAAAATTTCCTCACCATCACATCCCTACTGTCCATTAGTGATAAGACTGACAAATCGGACAATATCATTGTTGTTAATGTTAACTAAACCTATTAAAAATCATCAGTCATTTTCATTAATTGAAATAAATAAATATCGATATTAGATGAAAAATTTGATTGAAAATTAGAAATGCTAAAACCAAAACAAAGCTAAATAGAAATAGAATTTAATTCTAAAAAATAATTACTAAAAATTGAAGGTATAATAATAAAAGTCCATGTAAATTATAAATTTAAATACTATAATAGACTGCAAATAATACAAAAAAAAAAACCAGCATGATATCCAATGACATACAGACTTTTTATAAAAGCCAAACAGTGTCCAGGAAAGATAACAGTCATCCATTGCCCTCCACAATCTCATAAAAGAAAAAGTGGCAAAAAGCAAGTAATATTTATGGTAATGTGAGGTTGAATCTGAATCTGAGTTACTGAAGGGCCCTTGACTGCTAAAATCAGCATGCATGAGTGAAGTCATTCTCAGAGGAGGCAAAGAGCCGTGTTTCTGATGACTAAGAGGGTTCGAGAGCCAAAGAGCCACTGGACTTGAAACTAAATGAAGACAAAAGTCCATTTATATGCCCCATTATTTTAATATCCTCTTTAGCTGATTTTTTTAAATCTGTTTTTCATCTTTCTTTGCTTTCCTCACAAGACAAGCTCATATTCCTTCTCTTTAGCTCCTCTCTACATGAAGCCTCTCACTGGAGGTTAATTCTTTAGATTGGACAGACACACATGTTCAGCTCCTTCAGTGAATTCTTGGTTTTGAATAGATCTCCATTAGGGAAGTCCAGCATGCATGGCAAGGAAGAACGAAATGAGTTACTGTGCAAATGAGAGGGGCACTTGGAGTTGCTGCTGAAAGTCATGGCTGAGGGATGTGTGTGAGTAGAATTCCTCAGGGAGGGAGAAGAGGACCCTCAGAGGGGGAGGTTAATTAAAAATCCTTTTATGAAACATTCTAACCCAGACCGCTCTTGCTGGACTGTTTTTCTTCGGTTTTCCTCTTTGTTTGTGTTCAAACAATGTTGTGTTTGCATTGTTTGTCACGCTCTCTCTATGCATTTTTTGGACCATCCAAAACTCTTTGTGGCACTAAATTGTCCGTAAAATAAATCCTGTCAAGGACAAAGCAAAGGAAACACTAAAAATATTTGATTTGTCCACTAATACCTCTATTAGCCACCCACTTAGACATTACACACCACACAAAGAAAACACACCCACTTCTCACTCCTATTATGTCTTGCCATTCTCTCATTATGGCATCAGACGCTATAAAAGAGAATTACAGCTTAGCTGAAACTTGGTTGGTCAAGGACAACACTAGAATAGCTGAATTACATCTGTGATTTACTCGAACGTTGTGCAGTGTGGATGACGAACAGTAAAAATGCTCAATGGGGGAGTCTTTGTGTGAGGCCATGTCACCAGTTTTCCGGGTGAATGATTCGTAGGTATGTACTGTTGTTCCTGGGTCAAGTCACTGTTTCTTCTGTTTTAAATGGCAGGGTGTTTTCAAGTACATGAGTGATCTGTAAGCATACCTGAGACTGAATTTATGGTTGGTTTTATACTTTCAGAGCTGGAGGACCTGTTGATGTCCCTCAAGCAGGTGCAGCATAGTTTAAATGACTCTCAGAGTCAAGAGGACGTGGAGCTGGTTCTACAGCTGGTCCAGAAGCCTGACTTCCAGAAAGCCTTCAACATTCACAACGCCGTGGCCTACAATATGAACCGGCCCAGCCCTCCCTACCCCCTGACTGATCACGCACAAAGCCTCGCACAAGAGGTGAGCGCCACTTTGTTACATACATCATGGATCGAGGAGTGCCTTACAAAGTCAAAGTATTAGGATGAGCAGGGAACATGCATGAATTGTACGGATGCTGCAATCATAAGAAGTGCTCTGACACTTATGGCTTTAGAATATGCCTACTAATAAAAAGCAGCCAGACAAACAAGAAATTCAAGGGTTTTTCCTCTCTGAAGGCCAAGAAGGATAGATGCTTGAAAGCATAAAAGACAAGGCCTGCATCTGCTTCGTCAAATTACTCTTGGTTAAATTCTGCAGTCTGTGGACATAATGTCATAATTTTTGCAGAGAGCCACATGATTGTGACCACCCTCCAACTGGTGAAGGAGCTTTTGAAAAAGTGTTTGTGGATTAGTTGATTCATTTTCAATTCAATATTTAGTGACCTCATGAAAAATAACCAAACCTATAACTCCATGTCTAATGTAGGTCTTGTGTTTTGACTCAGATGAACAGGATGTAGATGGAGAATTACATTACCATTCAAAAATGTGGGGTCACCAAGATCATTTTTAAAGCAAGCAATACTTTTTTTATTGTTTTATATATGCTTTTAGTTGAACACATTCAAAAGAACAGACAGACAGGTCACTAGGGGTATCACATACAATTATGTTCTGTTCATATACTGTTAACGCCATATCAGGGGTTACAGAGAGGAGAGAGAGAGAAAAAAAATGATGCTTCTATTACATTGATTGAACACAGCCTGGAAATCAATTAGCATCAAATAACAATTTCGGACTATTGTTTTCCTGTTGTATTGAATGATCATCAAAGTCATCAACACAGTCAGATTCAGTTCAGTATTATAATCATACAGTCACAAGCTGTCAGTGCATTTCTGTATGTGTGTATGTTGTTGGTGTCAACAAGTGGTTAGTAAAGCTGATGGAACATTACTAAAGTGATTACTTAACACACCCCACCTAACTCTTTTCTCTAAAAATAAAGTGATTACACCATTCTCAGGCTCCTGGTTAACCGCCCCTGTGCCATATTACCTAAAGACTTGTAGCTAGTGTACAAAATCAAAACATGCACATTGGTACCTTTTGTCTGTTCATTGGTATAATCAATGTATAATCAAGTTGTGTCAATGGCATTTATGACATATGTATGACTATGGCAGTGTGATTGCCTGATGGCACCACGCATAATTCATAACCCTGATTAAAGTACTGTTCAGACAATCTGACATTAATAGTTACCCAAATGATTGAGTATGTGCACAAATGAATCTGATGTTTGGTAAAAAGGCTCTTTAGTTGGAATCACTGTTGTGGAAAGTGCTAATGAGAGCCTGATAAACTCATGGTTGTTGTTTTTGGTTTTCTCAGGACAATAACAGACAGAGAGCTGCTCTGTCCTTCATAGTCATTAAGACCCAGATCCACTGACCTGTGCTCTTCTCTCACAGTAATACTCTCTCTCATGAGACAGAGGCAGTGTGGACTGTCTATTCAAATGTGGGCACATCTAATCCAGAGCATCTTAAATATGATCTCATCTTCTCATAAATCCTGTGTTTCTCAAAGTTCTCCAAAAATGTCCCTGTATACTTGTACGTTCTACATCCAAAAATGTGAACATGGTAGACTACAATGACTTGTATCTGTAGGATCATTTCAAAAACCTCTCAGAGGCCCTATTTCTCCCTGAACCCATGATACAAAGCTGTACTGCGTTTACAAAAACCTAAAGAAAACCTACAGAAATCAGGAGCTCTAATTTGTGTGTTACACTGTAAAAGGTAATTTAAAGCATGATTAATGTAGCAGTTGTGTTGTATTTATTTGATGATCTGATGTTTTTGAATCTGTCCTAACAGGTCGAGGTCATGATGCACAACAGCTCACAGAAGGATGGACTTGAGCTGAGCTCCCTGCTCTCGACGTCTCACATGCAGGTCTGTCACCATCACATGTACACACGTCCCTCACATTCCCCCATGTATCCTCTATCTATTCTGCTGTGCAGATGCTCACAGCTGTAATCACAATCCCTGTCCACAAGCCTGAGCTCTTTGAACTCTATAACATGACGTTTAGGTCAGGCTCATGTCTACTCTGCAGAACTCAGTGGCTTTCATCCTGAATATAACCCATCATCTCTGGCTCTCTCTATATCCTCCAGGCGCTTATGATAGCCCATGACAGTGTGGCTGAACAAGAGATGCAGCTGGAGCCTCTTGTTCCTTCTGTCAATGCAAGTGAGACTCTCACTCAGTGGGGCGGGGAGACTGTCAAAATCGTGCGGATTGAGAAAGCCAAGGACGTCCCATTGGTGAGGACGTTCTTTCACTGCCTCTTCTCACCATATTATGCACCTCTTGACTTTAGACACATTTTGACTTAATGTGCACATGCGTATTTATACAGGGAGCGACAGTTAGAAACGATATGGACAGCGTGGTCATCAGCCGCATTGTGAAAGGAGGGGCGGCAGAACGCAGTGGCCTCCTGCACGAAGGAGACGAGGTCCTGGAGATCAACGGTGTGGAAATCCGTGGCAAAGACGTCAACGAGGTCTTCGATATCCTGGTAATTCATTTTAAAGAAAGATGGCAGAATGAACAAAAATACAAATTTTTTTTTTTAAAAATTTAGCCACGGAACATTTTTGTTATACCCTTGCTTACAAAATAAAGGTTTTCTGAATGTTTTAGGTTGTTTTTGCTGTGTTCACAGGCGGACATGCATGGCGTACTCAGTTTCGTTCTCATCCCCAGCGTGCAGATCAAACCACCTCCCATTAAAGAGACTGTGGTGAGGCCTTCAGTCAGTACTAAATGAATCGCTGCTTAAATGAAGCAGTGCAAAAACCAATCAATGATTAAACCCATATCTCCATATTCACCCAGACGCATGTGAAGGCGCATTTTGACTACGACCCTTCAGATGACCCCTACGTGCCGTGCCGAGAGCTCGGCCTGTGCTTTCAGAAGGGAGACATCCTCCACATAATCAGCCAAGACGACCCCAACTGGTGGCAGGCCTACAGAGACGGGGACGAAGACAACCAGCCTCTTGCTGGCCTGGTCCCTGGTACCCTATATCACATACTATTCTGTGGATCCAGATCTGTGTTTAAATAATTCAATCTAGTTTTTATACATTAACTTTAATACTTGCATGTCTTCTCATTTGATCATCCAGGCAAAAGTTTCCAGCAGCAGAGAGAGGCAATGAAGCAAACCATAGAGGAGGATAAAGAGCCTGAGAAATCAGGTTAGGGTTGTAACACTCCTAAACGCATACGTGCACAGCTCTTAATTCTCATTAACACTCATCTTCTGTTGTCAGGAAAACTTTGGTGTGCTAAAAAGAACAAGAAGAAGCGAAAGAAGATGCAATACAATGCTAACAAAAATGATGGTGAGTCTTTTCAGACAAATATTGGAAAGAAAGTGTACGTGCTGAGGGGTCTCTAGACCCCTATTAAGCATGGAAAGGTATTTTTTATCAGGTGCTCATACATAATTCAGTATGTTGTTGGTACCCTCTCCAGTAGTTTGTTGTTGCAGTTCTGTTGCATCCTTTTCTTTTTCGACTGTGTAACAACTGTCCATGTTGACAAATATACAATTAGTGCAAAAAACCATGGTGTATGTGCGAGCTGAGTGTACAGAGTTTGCAGAAGCACGATGTGCACATGCAGTATGCATCTATTGTGCTGCTGATGAAATTCACGTTGCACACTTCATGCATTCCCTAGTGTACACATAAAAACCGAAGTATACTTTGGGCTTAATGTGTTTCCTCTCGCTTTGCAGATTTTGATAATGAGGAGATTCTCACATATGAAGAGATGGCACTATACCACCAGCCAGCCAATCGCAAACGGCCCATTGCTCTAATCGGCCCACCGAACTGTGGGCAAAATGAGCTCAGACAAAGACTCCTCTCCAGTGAGCCGGACAGGTTTGCTGGCGCTGTTCCTCGTAAGTGTCTGAAAACTTTTTTTTTTATTTAATTTCTTTTTATTATTGTTTATCAGCCTATTTTATTGTAATGTCCTGAACAAGAAACTCTCTTTGCCACAGACACTACACGAAGCCGCCGTGATATTGAGGTGAATGGCCGCGACTACCACTTTGTGTCCCGTCAGGTTTTTGAGGTGGACTCTGCAGCAGGGAAGTTCATAGAGTCTGGAGAGTTTGAAAAGAACCTCTACGGTACCAGCACAGACTCGGTCCGACAAGTCATCAACGCGGGCAAAATCTGCCTACTGTGTGTACACACTCAGGTGAGATGGACAATGCCTGGTGATCTCCTAAAACGTTTAGCTACAGCACAACTGCTTGGATGTTTCTAGTGATCTTGAAGACCTTGATTAGCTGGCTTAGGTTGTGTTTAATTAAGATTGGAGCTAAACTCTGCTGGGAGATGGTCCTCCAGGAGCACCCTTTCCTAGCATTTAGCCATTTTTGCAAAGCAAGTACCACATGCATTTCCTTTAGAAATCTTGTTACTCACTATTTTCTTCTCTCTTTTTAGTCTTTAAAAGTGTTGCGCAGCTCAGACCTCAAGCCCTACATCATCTTCATTGCTCCTCCATCCCAGGAACGATTGAGAGCCCTCTTAGCTAAAGACAACAAAAACCCTAAGGTAAATATCGACCCTGAAGGATCAACTCTTAGAGACCATTCACACACAATGTGTTATAGCATTCCACCGTGCTGATGTAAACATGCGCATAGTCAGATGATTTTGACTATTGTGCTTGCGTCATCTTGAGACCTTGGCTGCATTTAAAAGCTGAAAAATGCTGCATACAAAGGTAGAAAGGCATCAATGCATGTCTGAATCCAATGATCCCTTCACATTCTGTCAACTGAGATACCTTCATCTTATCCATTCATCCATTTGATGACAGTAGAGCTTAAAAATATAGAAATTAGTAGTGATTAAATATTCGCTCCAAAGCTCCCTCTATTTAGTTTTACATATTCAACTGTTATGCTGCTTCAGAAGTCTGTCCGAAATCAGCTTGTGTGGTACCTTTGTGTGTAAACGCTGCCTACAAAGTCATTGCCTGATATGGCAGTGAGGGAACAAGTCAGCTACCTAAGCTTTCGGATGCTGCCGTTGTGCTTTTTTCCATTCTCCTGCCCTTTGTCTCACATTTTTAAACACAAAAACGTGTTCTATGTGAACCCACCTTTAGACTACAAATCCACTCTCTTGGTTTCACACTTTATTGTTCTCTCTTGTTTTAGCCTGAGGAGCTGAGAGACATTATCGAGAAGGCCCGGGAGATGGAGCAGAACTACGGCCACCTGTTTGACGCTGCCATTGTTAACACTGACCTGGACAAGTCCTACCAGGAGCTGCTGCGTCTCATCAATAAACTAGACACTGAGCCTCAGTGGGTCCCCTCATCCTGGCTGCGCTGAGATGAACCCCACTTACAGCGACCCCTCCACAGACGAATGAAGAGCAGATAGAATCACACACTCTCGGGTTTCATAGACTTAACCGAATACCGCTGTTTTTACACCCCAGGATTGGACACTAGATAAGGACACCACGCCCCCTCAGACCTGGGCAGAAGTGTCTGTCTGCACTGCGCTGTCGGCAGGCTGAGGGAATGAGTTTTTATGTCATATTTGTTTGATCGTGGTGTGTTTTTGAGTCCGTTTAGCCACATTCCAGTGAGAGAGTTACCAGCACTTGGTGCAGCAGTAGAATTAGGGCTTCTATACTGCTTTTGATAACTATTTATGATTGTAAATATTCTATATGTATTTTTAAAGAAGTTTTCGGACAAATGTGGAGATGGGTTTGCATTGACGGAAAGCAAAGTCACTGTTTTAAAAGTCCAGTGAGATATTCAGATTTCAGAACACTTTGGGCCTCCTGACATTATTAGTGGACAATGACATTTGTGCACTCTGTTTCCTCCTCTTTTCCCCCTTAACCTTTGATGTTCGATGTGACCCGAACTTCCAGCAGTGAGTTCAGTGCATATTGTGTCTGAACAACTCTTTCAAGCTTACAAGACACCAAAAGGGATAACTCTTGAAGCGACTGATGCCTTCTATCCCTGTGGCGCTGCCTCAATGTTCCTATGGCAAGCAACACTGTGATTATGACAGTTTAATAGTAAACTTCAGGTTTTTTGAGTTTGCCAGGCCACATCTGAACATAGCTGCAATATGTAAGCGGCTAAATTTAAGTCTATGCTCTCTGTCTCAGTATTCACATGCACTTCCAGCACTCAGAAGTGTAACCAGTATTGTAAACAGTATTTGACAGCAATACAATGAGGTTCACCATCTGAGCGTCAGCACGGCCTAGTCTTAGTCAATGCTTCTGCACAATTTAAAATGTTTCCTTTGTGATTTGTTTTTGATTGGATTTGAAGGTTCTGTGTTGTGTTTTACCCATTTTAACATGAGCAAAGGGCTTGTGTTTTAACTTTGGGTGATGCTCTATATTATTGGGGTCTCATGAAACTTGTGAAGAACATGTCCTGGTCATATTTCACCCTCAATCAGAAAGAAATAAAAGCCGGCTTCATTCTTTTTAAGAAAAGCATTAAAATCTTTTTAGGTTGTGATATTAACAACTAAGCATTCTCCCTTTCAAATTCTCATGAAATATTTCTTGTATTGCCCTTAATTTGCGCTTATAAAATCGTATGGTGTGTATTGTAATCGTCAAAATACTGTGCAATCTAATAAAAATATCCGACTTTTTTACAGTAATAAATATTTCCTAATTTATGTGACAATAATATGATTCAAAAAAAGGGTCCATTTTCTTAATGCAAAATGTTTTTTGTTTTTTTTTTACAATTTGGTTTTGGGGTGTAATCTCACCTGGACGAGTTTCATGAGATTCTCCCATTAGACTTTTGGATGATCGTGTGTGTGAGTGAATGAATGCATGATTTTGGGCTGTGTACGTGCAAATGCTGGAAGTAGAGAACTCTTGATGGACAGAAAGCTGTGTGTATGATTGGTCAACTCTTTTAAAGGAAGGACTGTCGGTTATTGCAGGCAAGTATTATCTCCATAGCTGATTCAAGCACACACTGAACGCAGCTTTACTGAGATTTGTTCTGCAGAACTGTTTTAACTGTTTGTTTTTCTTTTCGTTTTTTCTTGAGATAAGCAATGTGTATTTAGAAAACAACCTACATATTTTTTTTTTATGTACAGAATAGCTCAGACACTAGGAAAACACACCGTTGAGGTTTTTACTCTTGTGCACTACAGTTTGGTTTGTGTTCTGAGTGTGGACGAAGCCGGTAACCCGCTGTGTCTCATGTGATCTAGTTACATGCCAGTCAACTGGAAGTAGAATTAATGAATGTAAAAGAAGAATCACCTTTCCTTCTCAACTGTTTTTGTATGAATTATACAAGTGAATTAAAGCCCAGATTAATAGTGTTCGTCTCTTGTTGTTTATGGATGTGTGATGATGGTATCTGTATTAGTGCATGAAGATTCATTGCAAACATTTTATTTAAATTCAGAACATCAGCTTTCCAGTTAAGTAAAAAATAAAAAAAAATCGAAGGTTATGCCTCAACCTGTTTATTCCTAAAGGAGAACAGCGTTTGAAAACAAACTATGAATTAAAATACCACATCAAATATGGGACCTGATTTGGAGTTAAATCAAATACGGTAAAGGTGATGATACACAGGCAACTTTTTGAGCAATGTTGCTGGGCAATCTTGCAGAGCGATTGTTGCTTGGGCACTTTCTCATTAAAAATGGGCAATACATTTCTATCTGGATAATTTAGATTGGTTGTGGGCCTTGTGTCTCATCTGGTTGCCCGTTGACACCAACATTGCCCAGCAACATTGCTCAAAAAGTTGCCCTGTGTATCATCACCATCACAGTTTATTTTATGGTCCAATCCTCACTATTAACTAGTTGCTTATTAGCATGCATTTTATTAGTACTTTGGCTGTTTATTAGTACTTATAAAGCACATATTAATGTCTTATTCTGCATGATCATATTCTACATCCCTTAATCCTACCCAATACCTAAAATTAGGAATCAATGGTCTTTCAAGGTTCTAAACTGTATTTCACATTTTTGTATTCTTCTGGCAAGATGATTTTCATTGGGCTATGCTTATTGCTACAGTAATGATAATTACATACTCAAAAGTAAAATATCCATATACATTACAGGTTATGAGACTGGTGAGGAAATTGTGCAAATCAATCAAAAGTGACAAAGATTTTTACATTTACAAAAAAATATATATATTTCAAACCAATGCTGTTCTTTTGAACTTTCTATTCACCAAAGAATCCTGAATAGGCTATCACAGTTTCCATACAAATATTAAGCAAACGTTTCTTGAGCACCAAATCAGCATATTAAGAATCATTTCTGAATTATCATGTGACACTAAAGACTGGAGTAATGATACTGAAAATTCAGCTTTGTCATCACAGAAATAAAGTAGCCTCCATATTACTGTTATTTTAAATTGTAATAATATTTCAAAACTGTTTTGTTATTATTTTTTTTTTTTTAAATCTGGCTTTGATAAGAAAATTCCAAATCCAAACAATGTGACCTGGATAGGCTATCACTAAACCACTCTCAATAAGTACCAAGATATTAAGTATAAAGGCTACCGATTGTGTGGTGTCATGAACATTCTCGTAATGGTAATGATAAACAGGTGTTTACTTCATGTAAATATTTACTGTGGGAAACGTAATGAAAAAAACCCTAATATTTTCTGACGCGTTATCACCGAATCTTCCGGTCTGCAAGTGCGCCTCCTAATCACTGGAAGGCGGTACAGAGCAACTTAACAAGCCGCGAACAAATATAATGACTTCCTCTTCCTCCTGCTTTTCAACATGCTGATGAAATAAGTAGCAGAGCCGCCGTTTTTCCGTTTCTCTTACTTCTTATTTTGTATTTATGCACTTGGATTTTCATCACCACATAAAGGACGTTGACTAAATTCCTGTACACATTCCCCGGGTAAATCGGTAAGTGGTTGTTGTGGAAGAAAGTAGTGTGGTTTGTGCTAAATTGTTCTTATATCAGTTAACGTTAGTCTGTTAGTTATATTGTTTACCGTATGTTTAAAATAATGTTGGATTTTTGAGCCTCCAGTCTTCACTTCCATATAAAAAGCCGTTTAACTGAGAAGCTTTTCTCGTTCTACATCCTCTGTCTGTGTCTCAAAACCTAGTGCTAGTTTCTACATGGACAGCATTCTCACATGATACCTTTCCTCTCCTCCAGGTTCAAGATGCCAGGACTCAGCTGTAGATTCTACCAGCACAGGTTTCCAGAGGTGGAAGATGTGGTGATGGTCAATGTCAGGTCGATAGCAGAGATGGGCGCCTATGTGAGCCTGCTGGAGTACAACAACATCGAGGGAATGATCCTGCTCAGCGAGCTCTCCAGGAGACGAATCAGATCCATCAACAAACTCATCCGGATCGGACGCAATGAATGTGTGGTGGTCATTCGTGTGGATAAGGAGAAAGGTGGGACTGTGTTTGAAATTTTAATTTCTTGCTTTTTTTCCCCATCCATTCTTCCAGTTTTAACCTGTGATATCCATATTTCCACAGGCTACATTGATTTATCCAAAAGAAGAGTGTCACCTGAAGAGGCCATTAAATGCGAAGACAAGTTCACAAAATCTAAAACTGTAAGTATGCCTTGCTGTTTAATGGTGAATACGCTTTGATCACCTTGGCCAGGTTTAAAAGACTCTTAATATTTAGTAGTATTATCGAGCTTCAACTGAATTGAGATGGATAATGGACTTGGGGTGTACTCACAATACGATATTACTGTGATACTCCAAGACATATGGTAAAGGTTAACAAAACCATGTACTGTTGATTAAAATGAATAGGCTTGGACTTGGTGCTGGTAACCCAATGCACAGGACAATGGTGACATGAGAAAATAAATATGCATGATTCTGAAGCTAGAAATATTTTAGATGAATTTGCTTGCACTCTTTCACTGACTAGATATGTTAAAAAGAGGCTTATATTATTTTAAATATAAGACATTTGGCCTTATCAGGACCCACAGATATTCTCATTGCATAATTATTATACTTTATACACTCACAGCAATTTTTATTTTGGGTTGACTACGCAATACAGATTGTTTCGTTTTTGTATTTTGATATATTGTTAGCCCCTAATAATGACTGTTTGAGCTGTCTTCTGCAGAGCTGCATTATAACCGAGTTAACTTTAACTTTGATTTCGTTTCATAACTGATTAATTTTGTAACATTGGCAATGTTACTGAATTGAAGTGACTTGAGCTGCATAATGACACTATTGTATTCTGTAATTCTTATATCTGAACTGAACTAGTTTCAATATTGATTAACTTTACACAAATATTGAACTGAATTGACTCAACACTGGCTTGAACTGAATAATGACACTATTGTCTTCTGTAATTCTGTCTTGCAGCAGTTTTATATTAGTCTTATATTTGAAGTTTGCATCATTATCCTGTTTGTTATTGTGAAGCTGTTTTGAAACGATCTGTATTGTATAAAGCGCTACATAATCAAATGCGGCTTACGTTGACCAGCTGCTCACTTGAGAAAGTGGTTTCATAGATGCTGTATGTATGTTTGTCATAGGTTTACAGCATTTTGAGGCACGTAGCTGAAGTCCTAGAGTACACCAAAGATGAGCAGCTCGAGAGTCTGTACCAGCGAACTGCTTGGGTGTTCGATGAGAAGTACAAGCGGCCTGGATACGGAGCCTATGACATCTTTAAGCAGGCTGTGTCGTAAGTATGCATTCATCTATCAACCATTGGCTATGAAACGACCTTGTTTCTGTAAAGATGTTTTTAACTTCACAACGTCTTAAAGATGTGGTTTCTTTTTCGTGTAGGGACCCATCCATTTTAGATTGTCTGGATTTGACGGAGGAGGAAAGGGCCGTCCTGATTGACAACATCAACAGACGACTCACTCCGCAGGCTGTCAAAATAAGAGCGGACATTGAGGTGGCCTGCTATGGCTATGAGGGATAGATGCAGTAAAAGAAGCTTTGAGGGCTGGGCTGACGTGTTCAACAGAGTGCATGCCAATCAAGGTTAAAACTGATATATTCATTTATTCAAAAATGCTTTCAAAATGCAATTCATACATAGACTTGAATGCACCTTGTTATTGATGAACATGTTTTTAATTTCTAAATTTATTTAGATATTTGTAGGGTGGTGTGTAACAAAAAAAGGAAAAATTTCACATTAAAAGAATAAAAAATGTTAAGTAGTTTGGCATAATATTTTATTATTAAAGACAGGTCTTTAAAAAGCAAGTAAAAAGTACATATTTCCCTACATTTTAGAGTTTTTAAATGCAAACTTTTTTTTTTTTCAAAACCAAATTAAACCTTCCAGTAGACCCTCCTTGTGATCCAGACTTGCTCACTATTACATTGCTTTTGTTTTAGATCAACTTGATTGCCCCTCCGCGTTACGTTATGACTACAACCACACTGGAGCGCACAGAGGGCCTTTCTGTGCTAAATCAAGCCATGGCTGTCATCAAAGAGAAGATCGAAGAGAAGAGAGGCGTCTTCAACATTCAGATGGAGGTGAGAAATTATACGGGTCATCATGATTCCCCATTATTCTGGCATGGAGGCTTTGCTAACTGAAGATATAGTTCAGTATGCTGCTGTAAATCTTGCTGTCTTGAATGTAGCATTTGACTTGGACCTGTTTCCCCGCAGCCAAAAGTTGTAACAGACACAGATGAGACAGAACTGGCTCGGCAGTTAGAGCGGCTGGAGAGAGAGAATGCCGAGGTGGACGGAGACGATGATGCAGAGGAGATGGAGGCCAAGACCGATGACTAGCTTGAAGATAGACAATAAACTTAGCATTTCCATAATCATTCAGGAGACTTGAGAGTTACAGTGAATTGTTTATCGCATCAAGAGGACTAAAAAGGCATTGATGGAAAGCACTGCTTCCATGATGACAAGCAGATTAAGGGTGAATTTTATGTTCCACTTGTAGAAGGCAGTGAAAGTGGATTCTGTTCATTGACATTTGCTTATCTTATGAGTTGTTGCAGGAATTCCTTCCATGAACACTAGAGTTTTGCTTTGGATGTATTAATATAGATACTATTTTAACATTGTGGTTGTTTTAAGTGACCTTTCTGTCTCCAGCCTTATTCAAGAAAGATGCTGTTTGTGATCAAGAGCCTCTGTAATTCTTGACAAAATATAGACAACCAACCATCTCTTTATCAGAGCCCTCTGTTGTGGATGCAGAACTAATAAAAACTAGCATTTTCTTTTTCCCAAAGCGTTTGTCCTGTTATTTTTCTACATGTAATATGAACAGATATCTTACAAAGGATAATTGTCCTAAGTTTATTTTAGACCTGTCAGAATGGCTTTTGAGGGAAATTGCATATATACGTCACTTGCTTGTGTGTGTCTCTTCTGCAAATAGAGAAAAGTTGAGTCCCCTGGGAATCACTTGAATAAAAAAAAATTAAAAAACGCTGAACAGAGGAGAGTGTCCTGGCAAGAGCTCATAAAACAAGAATCAACAAACAAGCTTTTCGGAGATGGCAAAAGCTGGGGATTTGAAATGTTGTAAAAGGGATGTGGACATGAAGTTTTTATTACTCAGGCTTGTAATTATTTTATTGAACATACATTTCCATATGTATGGAATACAAAAAATGACAATAAAGAAAATATATATGGAGAAATGCAAAAAACCATTCACACATTTATTTCCATTTTTTTTTATTCCTACATTTATTTATACATTAAAGGGTACCTATCATGGAATTTTGAAAATTACCTTTCATGTAGTGTGTAACATAGATCTAAGTGAACAAAAACATCCTGCAAAGTTTTAAATATGAAAGTTCACCGTATACAAAGTTATTGTCTCTCAAAAGTAAGAGTCGACTCTGAGTCGCTGATATGAATCGATAGACAAACGATGCTTTCTCTTTAACTTTCGTAGGTCACTTGTACAAGTTATTTGAATTCGACCCGCCCACTCAGTGCGCGCGCCGAGCAGACAGAGAAACCTGACAACAACATGTCGACGAGACTCTGTTCTGAAGTGCGAATCAAAAGGAAACTTTTTTTTTCACTGCCCAGGGACAAGCATGTGAAGACTCAGTGGCTAGAGTTTATATTTACAACTATACCACACAAGTATAGCCACCTTGAGCTGTGTTCGCGTTAATGACGATCGCTTCACAAACACAAATGCTTTTAAGTGTGGATTCGCGAGTCGGCTGATATAGGAAGGTTCAATACCAAGTTTATTTGGATCGGCTTCCTCCTCCGAATCACAACCTGTAAGTACTATTAATAATTGTTGCTTTTATGTGTGTGTGTGTGTGTGTGTGTGTGTGTGCGCGTGTGTGTGTGAGAGAGTGAGAGTTACGCTCAGCAGCTGCTAGGTCTCCAATGTTATTTTTTTTGTTTTTTGAAATATGTGAAATTATGTGAAGCGTATTGTAGTACTGCAGTGCTTTATCAATATGTTTAAGCTTTGGGTTAACGCAAAATATAACTGACTGCGTCATCTGACCAATCACCACCGATTAGCGTCACGCAAAGGAGGGGTTTGGACAAATGAGTCGTCAAACGAATCATTAGGGAGTCGGTGAGCAAATCAGGTAAAAATAAATGCATATAAGACAACAAAAGTGTTTTTTGTCATTGCATGCATGTAAAACTGTTGTTGGGGACTCCCAGAACAACATTAGGAACATTTTAAATGCCATAATAGGTACCCTTTAATTTATATTGGGACTTTGTCATTGTGAACCAGAAACAGAGAAAAGAAGTCATGAACCCTCGTACATATCACAGTCTAGTTGTGTCATTCATATAAATTGAACCAAAGCCTTTCTTCCACTATCATGTGAAACAGTCCCAATTGATAGACATTCACAAAACAAAGCTTCCAAATCTGCAGCAGGCTTGAAGAAAAGTTCTAGAGTATTCCTGATACTAACTGGGAAGCCATAAGAAATGTGATCTGTGATACCGCTCTACAAACTTTTGGAAAGAAAAGAGGACAGAACCTTGATTGGTACAATGTCTCCCTACAAATTATTCAACCAATTCTTGAGGAAAATCAGCAAGCTAAAATCCGCCTCAAATCAAGACAAGCAGCACTCTCATTTTGTGCTGTCAAATCAGCAACCGTTCGGAAATGTGCCCAAATATACTGGTATAAGCTATGTTCTTATATTGAAGATGCAAGAAATTCTGGAAATATCAAAATAATGTATAAGACCATCAAAATTCCAACAGGACCTACCAACCAGACCTGTGGTGTGCTTAAGAAGAAAGATACCATCATTGAAGACAAATAAGAAAAGTTTGCATGTTGGATAGAGCACTACAGTGAGTTATACAGCTCAAAAACATAATCTGTTAATGCATTATGCCCATTCAAACCCAGCACTTTAGATTGAATGTGATTGAAAGTGGACATGTCAAAGTGTCTGCTATCAGATCTGTTGAAGATGCTGTTCTTCTTCATGTGTGCCAAGACATTTTAGAAATCCCAACCAGATTTGGAACAGATTGTTCTATATCCGGAATAAAGATGCTATACATATAATTAAGGTGATATTAAATTACTTAAAACATGATATAAGATTTTGGAAATATTACCCATCTCTGTCCCTGTCTACACACATACTATGGGATGATTATAGTATCAAAATGATAAACACATGCAAGCACACTTATCAATGAACTTGATACATGTTGCAGAAATGTTTTATCCATGCCTTTCAACTTGCGTGTGAAAAATTCAAAATTGAATGAATGTGAAGCAATTTGTACAAATAGAGACATTTTTGTGAATACAAATGTTTTCCTTTGTATTAGTGTATCATAATTTGCGCATACAACACAGAAGATGTGCATGTGTGGATCAGGTGACACGCGTGCATTCATTGACTCGTTTCTGAGTCGATCCTATTTTGATTCATTTGGATTTTGAGACTTTCATTTCGCGGGTTTCGCCTTGCACGATCCACACACAGCTGTCTGAGAAAACCTGCTACCACTAGATGGCAGTATTCTGCTAAAACAGACAACGGCAGCATAATCAGGCGTTCTTCCGCATTTAAGACGCTTAATGAGAGTGATATTGAAGCACCAAATTTAGTACACAATAATATAGGCCTACCCTATTAATAAAGCATACGATATAGAGGCAAACATTAGATCAGATTATGAACAACACCCATAGAAAACCATTATAAAACGCTTAACGTGCAATCGCGCGTTGCAATTCTGTTCAGTAAGGTGTATGGCTGAGTTTAAATATCACCGTCTTACTGCTTAAGCTTTTTCTTTATAATATGCTCTATGGGAGGAAAACTATATAGCCTACAGACATGATTCATTTGAGTGAATTTGAGCACGGCGTTTCAAGTTAATATAATTTTCCTTCCTGTTAAAAAAAAGGGTAAAATTTGGCAGTTGCGTTCATATTATATGCTTATTTTTATCTGACTACACATTGTATACATAGTATACAAGCTTTGGAATTTGAAAATGTCTGTTTTTAAATATTAAAGACGATTTTCGCAGTACATTTGTTTATAGGCTATAGTATAGCACGATGAGTTTTAACAATATGCAACCATTGTATATCGACATGAAATATTAATTAAATCAACTGGCCTGTAGCTGCAATTTTACAATTTTAAAATTCTAAAATTGTATTAACTTGAAACGCCGTGCGTTGCGTTCATGTAGTCTCTTGTCTGTAGGTAGGCTATATAGTTTTCCTCCCATAGAGCATATTATAAAGAAAAAGCTTAACGTCAATGCAGTCAGCCATACAACTTACTGAACAGAATTGCAACGCGCGATTGCACGTTAAGCGTTTTATAATGGTTTTCTATGTGTGTTGTTCATAATCTGATCTAATGTTTGCCTCTATAACGTATGCTTTATTAATAGGGTAGACCTATATTATTGTGTACTACATTTGGTGCTTCAATATCACTCTCATTAAGCGTCTTAAATGCGGAAGAACGCCTGATTATGCTGCCGTTGTCTGTTTTAGCAGAATACTGCCATCTAGTGGTAGCAGGTTTTCTCAGACAGCTGTGTGTGGATCGTGCAAGGCGAAACCCGCGAAATGAAAGTCTCAAAATCCAAATGAATCAAAATAGGATCGACTCAGAAACGAGTCAATGAATGCACGCGTGTCACCTGATCCACACATGCACATCTTCTGTGTTGTATGCGCAAATTATGATACACTAATACAAAGGAAAACATTTGCATTCACAAAAATGTCTCTATTTGTACAAATTGCTTCACATTCATTCAATTTTGAATTTTGCACACGCAAGTTGAAAGGCATGGATAAAACATTTCTGCAACATGTATCAAGTTCATTGATAAGTGCGCTTGTACGTGTTAATCATTTTGATACTATAATCATCCCATAGAGACGCATTTAGCTGAAACCGACACCCTTGTGCAAAATCTTCTGCTATGCTACTACGGTGAGCAATCTTCGTACCTTGCTGTTGTGTTGGGTTAATAGACTATGTGCACGTTAGCATATGCTACTTCCGGCTGCGAAACCGATATGGGGTGTCTAGTTTCCGGTAGCCTGATGGACAACGTAGATTATGTATATTTCTCCAGATGTCTTTGACATTAACCGAAGATTACAGTCGATATTATAATATAATATTAGAGTCGATGATGTTCATCGATTGGTTAGTGATTTTTCTCCAGCTCCCCAGAGCAAGAGAGAGAAAGGGGTTTAAATATTACGTCTCTCAGTATGTCATACAGGGAGTACACATGTAATACAGGGAGTAAAGGTATCCGACGTTGGGAAAGGGAACTAAAAAAAGTCCTCGCTCTAGACTAGGTACTGAAAGAGTTATAGGAACTTAATCCGGTCGGAACACGCGAAAAAAAATGGTTATAGGAAGGTTCTAGGCACTGCAAAAGTCCCTCCGGACGGAAAGCGGCTATAGACACCGTGAGTAGTGACTTTTCCCTTGTCAGTGGTTTAAAATATGTAGTTGGATTGTTTCATGTAACTTAGTTCTTCTCCCTCGCTGTGTTATGGCTTTGCTATGTGTGGATACATGTGCTGGTTACGTTCGTGAGACAGCTGATTAGTACTCTTGTCATTGACCGGAAAACAGTAACGTTACAGGAATCACCAACCCGTCGATCGCGGTCGACAAGTCGATCTTGGAAGCATTTTAAGTCGATCACGAAGAGTTTTCAAAATCAGAGAAAAAAGCCTATTGTGTGTAGTAAATGGTGTTCTAATCTAAGAGATACGGAGGCGCGCACGCTGTTACAATCACGTCATTTTTGCGGCGCGCACCTTTGGGCTCATGCGGACCCGTCGAGTTAAACAAGGCTTTAACCATTAAACCAGCTCAGCCACAGTAAGTTTTTTATGTTTTAGGTCCATTGCGAACGATTAAACTAAGTTAACGCCGGTCCACTGATGTAAACAAGACGGCAACCGGAAACGAAGTACCCAACGTCCGCCCTCAAGCCGGAAATTAGCATTTTTCTCGTGCACAGAGCGAATTCGTATCATGTTCGTATAGAGCGCGCAAAGTTGTGTGCATGCTCCAAATCTTCTCCTTCTTGTTTAGTGTACCTCTGTGGCAGAATTACAGCGCCACATACTGGTCTGGTATGTATACCACACCGTTTTAAGTTGGTTTCAGTGGTTTCGTGTGTAGGCCTACGCATATATTTCTTGAGACGACGCTGTTTCTCCAAAAAAAAGTTTAGAACGAGAAAAAAAAAAGCTCTGGCTTTGTGTGGATATGGCCTAAGTCATTCATGCCCTGTGCGATTTCTTCCAAAGGCACATCCATACACCTCTTGCGTTTCGTTTGCTCACACCACAATGTGTCGCTGTGACCTCAAAGCTTCAGCACCACTGGCGCTCTTGAGCTATGTCTGAGGTAAAACACGCCCCCCTCATTAGCATACAGAGGAAGAAATGTAGAAATAAACTAAAGGGAATAAATAAATGTATAAATAAATAAATGTGGCAATACTACATGTAGACATAAATACATATAAATGAATGTGAAAATAAATAAAATTGGAAATAAATAAATGTGGAAAGAAATACAAGGCTAATAAATAAGGGGGTATAAAAAGTATAAATACTTTTTTTTACATTTCTTCGAATATTTATTTATGTATATATTTTTTTACATTTCTTCGTATATTATTTATTTATTTATTTATTTATTATGTAATCTTTGACATTCCATAATATGTAGCTCTCTACAGGTTGTTGTAGCACTGTGCTGGAATTTCAAGGATGGGTATAGTTAAAATAAAGTGTCTATTAATGGGTATAGCAAAAGTAACCTCTTCTTCTAGTCAGTTTAAAATCCTGGGTGTTATCCATTAAGCCAAGTGAGTGGTTTATGAGCTTTACCTTGACTCTTTTCTGCTGGTGGAACACCTCTGCCTAACTCACCGAGCTGCTGAGTCCGTAGCCATTTTCAAGAAAAGACGCATCAGTTTAACTGCTTAAATTGCTCTCCTTATTTGTTTTTTTTTTGGATAAAATCGTCTGCTAAATGATTGAATGTAAATGTAAGGATTACCATGTTCGTCCGCAATCACGCAGAACCGAAGCACAACCAATGTTCTTCCGCAGGACTCATGCATAGTTTTGTTTTTTAACCACTAGAGGGCCAAATATTACTCCGCGTAGGCTACTTTTGAGGAAGCCAGTAATATTGATGTAACATGGTAAAAGGGCTTTATTAATGTTTTTACCCATGGGTAATATGCATTTATTAAATAATGTAGCTGAGCATTTCTTGCAGGCAATAATAGGAAAGGTAGCCTACTTTTTTTTTAATCCAGAAAGCAGAAGCAGTAAGGACCAGTTTGTATTACGCCTGGAGTGTCACTGTCATACTGGTTTATTTTACTGTTTAATACCCCACTGCAGAGAAAAGTGGCAAGTTGCAACAAAAACTCAGTGAAAACAGCTTCTTTTGCTTTTACACAGGTGATGTTGAGGGTCATCACAGTAAATGTCACGCTCAGACTCACAATGTGTAGCTCAAGCCGAAAGATGGCGCTGTTGTATCACACTTTAGTCTGTAAGAGTCGGCTAAACCTGTATAGTTAGAAAGCTTACCTGTATAGTTATACAGTCAGAATAAGTGCGTTTTAATTCTTCCTTAATGATATTAAACAGACATTTGGCTTGAGTTTTTTTCAAAAGTGTGGATGTCGTTAGACACGGTGCCACCATCAAACATGTCTGTTTCTGAAGGAAAGAGCAGCTGCACAGAGCTTAGATGATCCAACATGTATTTCATAAACTCAGGTCAGCCTGAATGTTTTAGTTTTATTTTAAGATGCACATATAAACCTCTGAGCATTTGTACGGCAAAATTGCAGATCTGTGTAGTTGTAGTTCTATGTTTATATAAAGCTGTTTTAATACCTTTGTTGTAATTTCCAAGAGTCCCTGATTTGTACACTGTATTGGTGCGGGTGTACACAAGTTTGTCTGGCTAAATGAGACCATGAGAGCAGCTTGTTTTGTGCTCACATGAGAATACTTATTGGAACCTGCACTCCAATCAATCAGCCACCATTCAGAGCTCTAAGCTAAATGTATTTTATGATTCTTTTAGTGTAGTCATTAATTTAATGTGCCCCCTTTCGTACAAGTGTGCTGTATATTGTTAGCTGCTTTATGTGTGGTAGTGTGCTTAGTGTTTTTCTTTGCCCATTTGGAAGCATGTTGAATAATTTTAATTAATTACGTATTTTAGTATAGAATTGTGTATTGTGTTTTATATACATTTAAGTATAAATGGGTTTATAAGATCATTAGAAACCTAAATTCAGTCAAATGTGTCTCAACTTCTGCATATTTCATCTCATCTTAGGGTTGTACATTAGGAATCTGGACTGATGATTGTGATTTATAGTAACCCTTAGGTGGTTTTCATCCGGCCTAATGACTAACTGCTAATGTACTCTAAACTAACACTTATGAATTTCTATCATCTATGGAGTGGTATTATGTGATGTGGTAAAAATAAATGTTTATTGAGTACCAAATCAGCATATCTGAAGGATCATGTGACACTGAAGACTGGATCAACTTTGCTATCTCACGAATGAATCTCGAAATAGAAAACATTTTAAGTTGAAATATTTCACTATATTATTGAAGTTAAAAAAAATGTTTTAACAGAAATGTATTTGTGGAGTGTTCCAGTCAGAGCCTTTTATGATCTCATGTCATGTGCTAAACTCTAGGACATTAAAGAAGCAGAAAATTTGGAGGCTGACCTTTTTACTCGAAGTTCTCACGCACTGAATTCAAATATTTGCAGTCACTGAAATGTTCACATCTTATTTGTAAAGAACGAAAATATGGCTAACGATGTCTGTTTGAAATAAACTTGAGAGATTGTTCGGAACTCTTAATTTTGAAACTCTACATGCGTCGCACCTGTTCATTTAATTGTAAGAAATCAATCTCTTGTTGCAAAATCGAGTTAGCTCCCCATCACTGCACACTCAGTCAGGTTAACATGATTAACTGCTAATGAGGGTTATTTCTGTCACTGCTGCGTCAAAGGCTGCGTAAAGTGTGTGTGAGAGAAAGAGAGCACCTGTAATTAAGAGCCATTTGCTTATAGTCTTGGAAAAAGAATCCCTTCATTATCACCTTTAATATTAATTAGCCATTGGGTTTGCTCCCTTCTGTAAGATTATCACTTCTTATGATAAAAAATAGTTGTAGAGATTTTTGACAATCTCATTTTTTTAACGTGGATTCTGTCTCGTTTTGCTGTGATTCAGGGTTCATTTATTTTATCATTTGATTTTTGGATGGATTAGAAAAACATAAAGCATAAATATGTCACCATCAACACTAAGTAATGTTCGCTGTTAATGGGATGTTTGCAGTGCACGAGTCTACCAAGTGAGGGAACCAAAGTATCAGTAACCACAGAAAACCATGGGATTTGCTTAACCTATTTATACTGTTATTGCCTCTACCTGAAACTCAACAAAACAATACACACATGTAACAGCATTGCACAAATTAATATACTTGTTGAGATAAAACTTTAAAAAATAAGCAAGATGTTCTTGACATGTCTTCAAGTAGTTTCAGCGGGCCTTTGGCTGCAAAATGTGCTCAAAAAGTTATTTATATGAAACAAGTTTGGAATGCTCGTTTTTGACTAACATACTGTCAAAAAATATTAAATAAATAACATTATAAGAAAAGAAAGATTCTAGCCTTTCCTGTCAGATGATTTCTGAGAAAAATACCAAATCTTCCTAGTATTTCAGTTTTTTTATTAATATTTTTATAGTAGTGTAATATTTTATTTTAAATGTATATCTTAATATTTGACATTGTAAATAAACAACTAAATTATTTCAATTCATAAAAAAATATTGCTATTACATTTTGACAGGTTCCCAGAATCAACAGATCAATTCCACTCTTTTGCTTTTAACTTGATATTTGTGCTTAAAAAATTTGCAGTGTCTGACTTTCTGTTTGTAACAAGAGCCTAATCTGTTTAATATAGTGTAATAATCATCTGATAAGCTATACATCATCCTGTTTTAGGTATGCCACTGTATGATGAATTGAAAGAGGAGCTAAACTATTTTTTCTATGTAATTATTACTGAAAACTTTATTTTTTTTACATGTGTTGAAAAAAATCAACAACAACAACAACCAAGATCGTTGTCACAAAGTAAGAATTTGTTCCTCTGTTTGCTTAAACCAGCAGAGGTGTAAAGAGAACCAGAAAACCATACTTGAGTAAAAGGCTGAAAATGACTCCATTACAAGTTAGAAGTCACCAATTTCAATACCACTTGAGTAAAAGTCATAGATTTTAAGAGTACTTATATTTTTACTTGTACTGAATGTAGGCTCATGCAATACTCCTCAACACCTAGAGACATGCCAGTGAAATCAAGTTGCAATAAATCAACGTCGACACAACAGCCTCTTAAAGGTCTACAAACACTGAGGTCTCAGTTAAGCTTTAGTGCTCAAAAAGGCCATAAGTAACCAATCTCCTTCAAAAAGTTCTCTTCAATATAATGGAAAAAATCAAATATAATGTTAAGTAAAATTAACTCAAAGTCTACTTGCACTGGATGTGCTGGTTTCTGCCTCAGCACCGGCTACAGTCATGTGACCTCATCAAACACCTGTGATTCAGCAACTACCTGCCAAGGTACTCACATTCATGTAAAGTAGCTTTGTTGGCAAGTTTGGTTAAGGACAAAACACACAAGATACAGTACTTTCAATGCCCTGTACGTGCAGTGATATTGTTTGTTTATAACAGAAAACTGCTGCAGAAAAAGTTATGTGCCATGCAAAATGTAACAAGTAATTACAATCATCACAATTGTATCGGAGTTAAGAGTACATAAACTTATTCAAAAATGTATTCAAATAGAGAGAAAAGGTTGCTAATATCTTTGATACTCAGTAAAACTACAAAGTAGTCAAAAGGATGCTTAAGTTAAGTAATTACATTTACTCAAATACTTTACACCACAGTGACCCTGGAATACAAATTTGCTCCCTCATTTTATTTAAATTGAGACAAAGAAAAATCTATTTTTTTTTTTATTTTAACCCCACTGCAAATCAGGTTTATTAGCAAAATGTACAGATTTTCAGCTGTTTGTAATGAACAAATCAAACAAAAGTAATTGAAATAGCTTAACACAACAAATATTTCAAGTGGTTCCCAAATTCAACACAAATGCAACTTTTAATGACTTCTGCAGTCTCAAAATTATTCAACCCCCTGAATAGAATCCCTCACAACAGCATAAATCTGCAAAACAGGTGTTGTCTCAAAAACACCTGATGTAACTAATCAAGGGCTTCATTAGTTGCACCAGGTGTGCTTGAGCTAGAACACGTACATGAAATATCTGAACTGGCTATGTTTTGTAGAGTGTCATGTTTGACCGCATGTTAGAAATATGGCTAGGTCAAAAGAATGGTCCAAAAAGTTAAGAGAAGATAACATCGCCCTTCACAAACAAAGAACAGGATACAAAAAGATAGCAAAGGCACTAAATCTTCCTAGAGACACTGTTGGAAGCATAGTATAGAACCATAGAACAGTGCATAGAACCAAGAACAGTGGTAACACTACCTGGATAGGGCAGAATAAAGAAGCAGAATCAAAGCCTTATTTCTGAGAAGGCAGGTTCAGAAAAACCGTGGAGTGACTGCAAAAGACCTACAGCAAGACTTGGTGGCAACAGGCACTGAGGTTTCAGCTTGCAGATTAAGGCGAGTACTAAACACACGTGGTTTTCATGCCAGAACTCCAAGACAAACACCACTACTCACCCAAAAGCACAAGAAAAGTGCTCAAAATCATATAAATAAGCCACAGAAGTTTTGGGATTCTGTTCTGTGGAGCTATGAAACAAAACGGAACTCGTGTTCCGAGTACACGAAACGGAAGTTCCGAAATGGAACTTTTGGGCCCTATGGATCAGCGGTATGTCTGGAAAAAGAAGAATGTAGCATATTCTGAAAAGAACACTTTGCCTAAGCATTATAGTGCTCGGTGATACTTTCGGGCTGCTTTGCATCATCTGGCACTGGAAACCTGCAGCATGTGGAAGGCAAGATGGATTCATTGAAGTATCAGGAAATCCTAGAAAATGTCATGCCGTCAGCGAGGAAGCTGAAACTTGGGCATCATTGGACCTTCCAACAGGTCAACCCAACATGTTTGGTTGCTGGAAGTCCTGGAAGATTCTGCAGTGGGCATCACAGTCACCTGACTTGAACCCCATAGAAAATCTCTGGTGGGATTTGAAGAAGGTGGTTGCAGCATGCAAATCCAAGAATCTTACTGAACTGGAGGCCATTGCACATGAGGAATGGGCAAAGATTCCTCAGAAATGCTGCCGGAAGTTGGTGTCTGGTTACACATCTCATTTGCAACAGGTCATAACAGCAAAAGGGTGTTCTACTAAGCTCTAAAGATGCTTGCTATGAAGGGGATGAATAATTCTGAGACTCCAGAAGTCATGAAATGTTTGGAAGATTTTGTTAAAATGTTTAAATATTTGTAAACATTAACTTGTATGGAAAGTGAAGTAAATAAAAGAATCCCTCAGTTTTTTGTCACCACAAAATAGTAAAAAAAAATTAAATACATTCACTAGAATTGAACGACACAGTACCATAAACACCACAAAGTCAAATCTGATCATCTTTTAAAACAAGAACCTTTGTAAAACCATGTTAGCTGCTTCGCAAAACCTCTTTTGAGAATGTGTTGAACATAATAAGTTCAGTAAGCCTTTGATTTGTTCATTGATACCTGTGCATTCATACCTGTGCATATGGGTTTGTCTATGACGGGATTGATTGGATGAGGGCATGTTGCTGCTGGGTTGTCTCCACAGGGGAGTAAAGTTAATTAGAAAGATGATGAGGTTGATGATGGATTGAGGTCTGTAGTGCAGTGTAGACGCGTTCAGGCCTACAGATGACACAACACATTCCCCTGACCTGCCCCTTCAGCTTACGCAAGCAAACGTGCTGCCAGCACTAATGCTGTTGGCCAGATTCAACGCTGCTAAACCACAATCCAGGTTTGAGTCGTTGTCCTCATGTTGCTTATAGTCGAGCGTTCCAAATGTAGCTTTCACTCACTTGTTTGTACAAATCTGCCAACACATCAAGCCCTCTTGTATGTTATCTACAACAGCTGCAGCTAGATAATATTCATTACGAAGAGGAACTGTCATGTTTGTCAATAGTAAAGGTCTGCTTCCAGGACTCTGGTGCTCTGCACGGCTGATGCCTGGAGAGTTTATGAGATTTCTCAGCTGTGCTCATGACATTTCTATTGGACTCGTAGGTGTTTTGGGTTAGAACTGTTTAGGCGTATCCGTATAAATCAATGGACACACCCTGGGACTGGAGCGTAGGTGAGGAATTTATTGCATATGCTAGAGCTGGATCTTTTTTTAAAGGAGAAAAAGTAATCAATGTGAGCTCATCTTTATTTTCGAGCCTTCACACTTGTGAACTGAGCCTTCACAAAGCCACACCTTCAAATGTAACGGACCAATCATACCTTATCAACTATTGCCGTTTCGCCATTTTCAAGCTCTTAGCTGATTTGCAATTGGTTTCAGAGGGGTTTGGGTAATTTTTTAGCGAAACGTCTTGCTTAACCATGCTGAAAGACCAGCGAAGACCAGTAAAACAGTTCAAGCTGGTTTAATCAGATTCTTTTAGCAGGGTTCTTTTTGATAGTTTTGTACACAGTTTTATGTAATTATCTAAAGAAAATTACAAAATTCCTTAGAGGAGGTAGCCAGAGAGAATATAAGTGGTTTTCTCTTTTCTCTTTAAACAAGTCTTAAGAAGTTTTTGTTGTAATATGTGTCGCTCTTCATTTCTAAATGAACATGCGAGAACTTGAAAATTGCTCCAAGGTCAATTAATGGGACTTATTTAACATAATTTAATTTAATGTGTTGATTCAGGTTATTGTAGTGAGTTAGTAACTAAAGAATTTGCAGTATCATAGTGAATGTGTCATAGGAATGGTAGGAACAGTTCACTGTTGACTGACTTGATTCTGTTTTGAGGTGTCTACAGTTTTTAATCGTATTACTGCATAATTACTAAGTCGTCATGAAAAAAAACTGTGAACGATTCATCCTACATGGTTAATTTGTATTTTTTAAAAATGTAATCTTTATCAAAATGTCATAACTGGATCTTCCAGTGAAACAATAGATTTCTTTCTGGTATGCAGGACTTCTCCAATCATTTAGTCTGCTTAAATCTGCCTCTACTTTTGAGTGCCACGCCCACATCTCAACAACCGATGCATAAAACCAAGTCCCTGCCCTGCATTTTATTATTTTTTTGTAATCCATTTCACTTCGGATGTAAGTCACAATACAAAAGAAGCGATCTGCCGCTACTTTCATTTCATTGCAACTTTCACTTTAAGAAAAGCAGCAGCAGTTAAAAAAGCTTTTCAATGCCATAATCACTCCAGCTCATGAAAGAATAATATACAATCGATTTTAATTTCCAGTTCATTCCCAGGGTATGTTTTGTAAACTTGTAAGTCTGCAATTGCAAGAGTAACCAGAGGGGGTGGAGCTTAGCGAAAGGTTCATTGTGATTGTTTGGTTTTATCAACTACATCATGTGATCTAAAAGCATTACTAAATACTTCCTTCAAAGCAGAAAAACAATCATTATTTCTCTGGTGTAATATTTTCTTTTTTCATCATAGCTTTGATGAACTGCTTCATATCAAATAATGTACCGCTGCTGGATTTTTTTGCGTGGCGCAGCAAGCATCCCGAGCAATAAAACAGCACGAGCTTTCACAAAACGTGTCAAACCGGCTCCCATAAACCCTCTGCCACGCACCTGTGTTGATGTTGCTTCATTTCTCTGATGATGTGTGGCAATAATCAGAGGAGATCCTGAACACAGATATGTTCTCTCTTGGCTATTGAGCCATCTACCGCTTCCAGCCATGCACCTGTACCCATCCTCGCTCCTGCAGCAGCGTGCCGTGTTTTGCTTGGCATTTCTCATTAAAAACTTGCTCAGCTTGACACCGTGGTTTCCTAAGTGAGGCTTTCACAAAGAATCTGTCAGTACAAATACCCGACAGCTTGTTAATAACAGATTTCCACCACAACAAAACGGCGCTATTGTTGGCGGTCGGGTCAGACTTGATCTTCGCCACTTTAGAAGACAGAACAATAAAGTTACGGCTCTCGGATATCAACATTTATTCCACACATTTGTGCCTAACCGGACATAAGGTGGATAAGGTCAGACTGACTTTGGAAAGACAGCGCATGCCTGCACGATCTGGACCGGATCGCGCTAACATGACCTCGATATTCAAAAACACATTGAATTTATTACATTTTTGGGACTTGATTTTCCAACAGCCTATTTTGAGGCGGCGTGACATACTGCTCTGAGCCATAAGTAGAGTCTTTCCTCTTTAGCATAGGATTTAATGATGCTTGAATGCGCACTCTCTTACATTTGTGGCCCTTGCCACCAGAAAAGTTTTTGAGAGGCAAGTTAACAGACCGTGAAAAGGCGGCACAGATGGCAACATCCTAGGTGGTAATTATCCAGCACCTCCTCTAGAAAAAAAGACAAGAAAGTAGAAAGTAAAAGCACAAGATGGGTGTTGCCATCAGGTCAGACTCTGACACCTCTTGCAAGTCAAATCAAATCAATGGGGTCCTGTGGGGACAGAGGCGGGACTGATGTCACAGGTCACACGGTCCAATAAAAGGATGATTTCTAGCTTCACTGCTTTGCAAGCCTGAGAGGAAGCCTAGTATGTGCGCAGATAGCAGGTACATAAATATTTTCTAGTTTATTTACATATTTTGTGTATTCGATGAGCTGATCATTTGCCTTGTATCAGCTAAAGCGTCTCAGTACGGGTGAGCTGACTATAATAGGTGCATTTATGCAACATTAAAGCTGTTGAGAAGAGCTTAAACGTTGGTGCAGATCTATTAAATTGGAGGTGACGGTTCATTTGAATCCTGTTTGATTTTTTGGGGGGTGGGGGGATTCGAATCACTACAAGGTGATGGCTGTTCCAATGTAAAAGCGCCCATGCAAAAATATGTAAATGCTGCCCATATTAGAATCTTTGTCTGGTTGTCATTCTCACATGGGGCACATCAAAGCCATATGACCTGATTTTGCACCTGCTGTTTAATTAAATTTACAAGACAGACACACTCTCCACTCCTGATGATATACAAATCAGTTTTTATTACCCCGGCCCCGTAATTTACAAGGCAATTGACTGCTGTGCGGAGATGGTGCCTGCCAAAGTGGTCCCTCAGAAAAGATATAGAAACTCTCGACACTGCTTTAGTTCAGCTTCTTACGAGAGAGATCACGTGCTGTAGATAATGAACGGTAGGGATATATCTGCCTTGATAGAGTGGGATTTTACATTAGAGATATGATGCAATATTCTTTGGAATGGCACTTACAAAAAAACGTGATATGGTATTTTTTTGAACGTGTATGGTTATATCATAATTCTTTGAACTGATTCATTGAAGTTATTTAGGGTACCACGTGAATATGATTGTGTTCGTTTGGCAACATGGTATATTGGAAATTCTTACATATATTGACTTGATTTTTTTTTGGGAGTGAAGTGTCATGATTTAACTTTCCTGAATGAACAAAAAAGCTCTAAATGATTGAAAATCTTGAAAAGGAAACCTTATTAAACAGTTTGGCATTATGTTCTATTATTTCTTGAGAACAAATTTCAACAAAACCGTTTAATATATTAATATAAATGCCATTTGCCAAATCAGTATTATATATTAGTCATGTATGAAAGTACCATGACTGATGTCTGATATTATCATTGTACCATGTTACGGATGCATTATTTGTTTTTATTAGGGGGCAAAAGACAAACATATTTCTTTCAGGATTATAAAACAAAAAAGGACAACGCCAAATGATGTAGCATGTAAATTTTGCGTTGTATCTTTTCAAAGAGCTCAGATTACTCTGATGCTTTTTATTATAGTTTAATAAATTGATCAGATTTATCCTCTACTTATCATTCTTAGCAAACAGGCAATAAATCTCTCAGTAAGTCCGTAAATCTGTGTTATATCTGATTTGAAATTGCAGGGGTATTTCAATACAAGACATTTCAACCATCTAAATCCTTTAATTCTGTAGTAACATGTTAAAATCCATAAAGCCATGCAGGCTCAGAGCACATCTCCAATATCTCTGTGCTCGGTGCGGATTTGCGATTGCATGTGATTCAGACATGCCCCCGGTCGCAGTGGAGAACGCTTCTCAGGCAATCCATAATAGATGATGAAATTTGGCAAGCGGTCGAGCCTTATGGTCCATTCTTCCTCCCGCAGCTGCTTGTTTTCCCACAACTCATCTGTGCTGACCAAGTTGTGTGCCGGAGTACGTGTCTGGGTCCGTATGTCACCGGCTCTGCCTAGAAGCGCTCCTCCTGCAACTTTCCATTATTCAACACGTCAGTGGAGAAGAAAGACGGACAGACATTTAGAGGGTTCCCTCTTTTAGCACACTTGCATCGAGGACTGAAAGCTCTAAAGAACATACAGATGGAATGAAGTTGAGGACTGTGACTGCAATTCACATTCCTACCACACACTGAAAGTATGAATCACTTTTATCACATACTGTTTGCATTTGCATGTTGAGTCTTTCCGTGATAATTTCATTACCTACAATTTCATGATTTGATACATTTAAGAACTCCTTTGCCAACTTTAGACTCACATTTGGGGTTGTGTGTCATACATTAGCTCATTTAGCCTGAAAATAGCCCAATAGCATCCTTACTTTGTGGGAAAATCCACCAATCCACCAGAAATAATACACCATCCTGGGACCTTTGGCATAATATCTTTGACATAATGTGATTTAAGATATGTCCCAAGAGGGTAAGGAGGGGGATCAAGAAAAGTTTAACCATCTTGCCCCCTTAAGGAAACTGACGACCAGGTCGTGCTTTCCTGCTGTTTTGCCATCTATGTGGTCGTGATAAGCTGGAGTAGCGGCAGCATGTAGTTTGATGGTGGAGGGAGACAGCCTTCGCTCCAACCCTTGCTGCAAGAAGGAAAGCATGGACCCTATCGAACATCTTCGGGGGTCCTTGCGGCGAGGAGCATGAGTTCTGGGAAGCAAGTCTGGGGGGGGGGGGTATTCGCATATTACGCATATTCCCCCAGCTAGCCGTCTAAAACACTATTTAGGTGAATTTAAACGATGGCTAAGTTGCTAAACGCATCTTGTTCACATGAAAGGGCCCTGTTCACGTTGGACAGACATTTAATTGCATTTTGTGTCTGTTAAGAGGCACAAAAGACACTCTTTATGTATATGCCCCCATAACTGCCGTTTTATCTGAGTGGGAGCTCTGGGCATTTGCGGGAACAGCTCCGTGTTGCAAGCACCAATCCGGTTAATTTTTTTTCTATAGACAGTACTCACAAAGGTATAACGATCAAGATTAACTTAAAAAATGCCCAGAGTTCTCCTTTAAAAGAAAATGAATACAAATTTCAAAAGTATAACAAAATTATTAAAACTGAAACTAAAACTATAAAAATGTAAAAGCTTATTCAAAATATAACATATATATACACTATCTATCTCTCTCTCTCTCTCTCTCTCTCTCTCTCTCTCTCTCTTATATATATATATATATATATATATATATATATATAAACTGGTATATATAGGATATACAGGATGGAACTGTGTTTATCAAATGATTTCAAGAGTTCTTGAATGGCTGTCAACAAACTCAGACCATCAAATACTGAACACCTATGCCAAAGTAAATGAGGTATTGCTCATTGCTCACTCTCTCTCTCTCTCTCTCTCTTTCACCCAGGAGGTGTTGGCTGATTGATGGCCTAGGTTGAGCCAGTATGGTAAGATGGCTGCGAGATGCTGATCAGCAGCTGTTTTCTCAGAGCGAGGGAAAGGGGAAGAAGTTTTCCGCTTGCCCTTCAGGCAGACCAGGTGTCTCTAACTCCTCGCTGTGTCATACCCCAAACTTGGCACAGCATTCCCAAACAGGTCCACTTCATTGTTGTGCTTCCTCAGGGATGGGCCCAAATTAACGCACGCTCAGTACACCGAGCAGAAGAAACACCCCAAAAATGTCGCCCAGAGCCTGGGTGTAGGGCAGAATGAGAGTTTTTGCTGAATAGAAATGAGAGATGGAGTCAGAGAAAGCCAGAGAGGCACACAGGAGAGCTCCATTTGTTAAGGTGCGGAGGTGCAAAATTTGAGTGAATGCCAGGTTGCGCTCCTCTTTTTGGTTCCATATTAACACTGTCAGCTTTTTTGTTCATATCTAAATCTTTTTTGACAATGCTGCCTGCTTTCAGTGCCTGCTGTGATTTGCTCATTTGCTGTGTCGTAAAAAGTTCAAATCTGTCTAGAAACTAGAAAATTAGCCAGTCATCATGGAAGTCAACTCGGAATGCTTTTTGGAAGTCATGGTTGGTGCTTGTGAGAGCATCAGTAAGTGTGTTTAAACCGACTGTAAAAGGACAGTTTTTGCAAATCGGGACTAACCATATTCAGACTAGACAGAATTGGAAGTGTCAACTATGAATCTTTGCAAGAACAAAATTAAAAACTCAAATTCCTTTTTTTTTAAGAAGTTTTGTCTATTTTTTCCATAAAGTAGTGCATCTATCTATTTCATATAATGCAAGAACACAACAGAAGTTAACCGAGAGTCTCCAAAAAGTCTAATTGCTTTGGACTTTTGCAATTTTGATGATGACAGTTGGTATGGGAGGCGTATGGGCCGCAGTCAAAATTGAATAAAACACAAGGCGGGAGTTGGATGACAGCTTTAAACAGGGCAGGCCACGAGTCTTCTCTTCTGTCTGCGGGAACAAATGCAGTCCTGCACCAAACATTGGCAACCACAGACCACAGCTTGGAGGCAACGGGAGAAAAATAACTTCTGTCAAAAGCAAGAACAAAGGAGAAAACACTCATGCCTGCACTTTACTCCTCATTATTTTGTGATTTCATAATCAAGACAACGGGATCTGATCTGTAAAACCGTGGACAGCTGGTCCGTTTCCACCACCGAGCCTGTTGGGATTTGTAGTTCTTTCTCAAAGACATGTGCGAATCCCCACTGTCCCTCCCCTCGTTCTCGATAACGGCCGACTTTTTCAGGAAACAGAAGGGGTACTCTGTTGTGCCGGGCTCTTTATTTCCTCCCTCCATCGGATAAATAAAACATTGGGCACACTTTGAAGGACCGGGCAGGGGAAATGGGGATTCAAAGGGATTGTTAAGAATCTGGGCTGTGCCCTTGCATCGATTCCCTGTTTCGTTTGCGCGGCTCCGCTGATGCTGCATTGTGGGTCGCAGATTGCGCTGTTTTTTCCATCCCTCAAGTGAGATGTAAAAGCAAGGCGCCCATCTGCCATGCAGATACAGCAGCCCCTGAAAGCTCTGGCGTGTGGAAAGATAAGGAGAAAGATGAGAGGAAAACAGAGGGGAAGATTGCTGCTCTGAACTGTCACCAGACCTCCATGGTCAAAAAATGCCACATCGGTAAAGGCCAAGATCCCCATAAACCTGCTCGTAAAAGTCAGATATTACAATGCAATGCAAAAGAAGTGATGCTATTTTACACATAGCAGTCATACTAGGCCCATCCAATAAATAAAATATCCAATATCACCACAATGTTCTTTGGAATGACATTAAGTGGATTTAACTGAAAAAGAACCGCAATTGTTAAATAGTGCTGAAATTGTGAAAGTTCAAGTTGCATTTCTGAGAAGTAGTCATAATTGTGAGATATAAAATCAGTTATGAGAAACACAAACGAGATATAAATTGTGAGTTATAAAGTCATAATTGTTGGATACAAAGTCAGAATTACTTAAACTGAAGTCGAAATTGAAAAGTCGCAGTTACGAGAAATTAAAATTGCAATTGAGAAATAGGATTCAACTTTTGAATAGAATATTGAATACAGTCATATTGTGAGATACAAAGTTGTAATTGTAAGATGTAAAGTTATAAGATGGAATTGTAAGATATAAAGTTATGAGAAATCACAGTTATGAGAAACACCGTCGCAATTATTAAATTTACATTGTGAGATATAAAATCAGAATTGTGAGATACAAAGTCACAATTGCTTAAAATATAGTTGCAATTGTGAGGTTTAAAATTCTAACAAATGCCATCTCTGCCAAAGATAATAAAAAGTAAAAATGTCAACAAGGGAGGTTTTGCCAATTATATTATCTTTGAAGGTTCTCCTATAAGCAGTCCTCACTTGAACCTGAAGTTTAGACAAGACTGGTACCTTGCCGGTGAAACTCTCTCCCCAATGGTATCCAGTTTGGGATGTGAGTAGGTTAGACTGCTGGGCAGAGAGCAGGTTGGGCGGTACTTCCTGTTCACACCTCCCACTCTGCTGTGAGCGAGCTCAGGAGTGTCAGCACCCCCTCCCCCACTCACAGCTGTCCACGCACGCACACACACACACACACACACACACACACACACACACACACACACACACACACACACACACACACACACACACACACACACACACACACACACACACACACACACACACACACACACACACAGGTGCAACTCACCAATATTCAAAGACAGACTGATGTTCTTGCAAATGTAATAAACCTGTAATCTCAGCACAGACTGCAAGGCGACTGCATCATATTCTCCTGTAGATGCATGTGTGAAGAGTAATACGTTTCTGGAATATGGCAAATATTTTATATCATGGGGTGTATCTAGTCATATAAAATGGATTCATTACTTATATGCGCAGAAACCATATACTGACTAGGCCTGCGTTATTATGACTTAAAAATAATTTGTAAATTTTTATGTAGACTACACATCTAAAACTATTAATTTATTGCTATTTCCTACAGTAAATCAAGACACTCAGTAAATAAATAAATGCATTTATTTACAAGTAAACAAATACATTTAATATACATTTATACAGTAAATGTTGCTTGGTCTGTAAATGTATGTAAAGTTGGTGATGTTGGTGATGAAATTGTCAACTTCATAGCAGATTAAAAAACTTATTTGTTATTTTGAATTTATTTATTATTATTTATTGATTGGTTCTGTGACATTTACTTTAACATTCTTTAATTAAGCTGCACCAAATCATTCAACCTATTTGGATACAAATACAAAACTGCATGTCAGAAATAGTGAAAGATGCTGGAGGCACAACATATGTCTGTTCAATTTATCATTTTCAACTTCTGAAAAGTTGAAGGCTGTATAGCAACTTTACAGTATCAGTTTTGGCTGTCAAATGAACTCAATCCCCAGAATAGTACATTTTCAATGGATGATAAACACCATACAGGTTAAAAATCCCATTTCACCTAAAGGATACAGATTTGCACCTATATGCACAGCTGATATTTTTAGATAATCGTAGACATAATTCAATTAAAACCACTGCAGCACTAGACATTAAGCTAATCCCTACAATTCAACTGCCTATTCCGGTAAGTTATTTGCTATTTTTGAAAATGAAAAAAATGTTTTCATTAATAAAACATGAATTTCCTCAATTAAATGTACACATTTAGTGTCTATGAATGCAAATTATCTGTAGAACATAATAACAACAATAATAATGATAATAATAATAACATCACAAAATGACGACGTATTTGCACAGGTTTTAGACTTGAGACCAGAAATAGTGCCCCCTTTAGAGTTAATTTTGTAAATTACATCTTTTTCCAATATCAGATCTTCCTCCAGGCAATGATAACCTACTTTACAGCTAACTATAACATCTTAAACTTCAAAATGTGGGATAAGAAAAAAAAAAAAACTTTCCCAGAGGATTTTTTTTTCATCCATTCTGAAACTGGGAACATCCCACAAGGTCAAATCCGAAGACTGAAACGGATGCGAGATACAAAGACAAGAGGGCAAAAGAAATGGAGCGAATAATTTCTCTCTAATAACTAAGAACAGTAAGAAATGCGTATCGTTGAGCCAAAAGAGACCTACTGCCGAAGAAGAAAACACTTACGGCCCCTTCCAACTGGACATGTTTTGTTGTGTGATACAGTAGACAAGCAATAAAAGGAAAAGAAATTAAGAAAATTAGGAAATCAACTGAAGCATGACACCTCCAGGGACATCTTCCCAAATCCCCCATAGGCTTGAATAGAGCTTCCAATATCTGAGCTGAAGTAGTCCAGAGATATTTCCCATCAAAAAAAGAAAAAAACATGGATGAGCCAACTGTAGTATTATAAAATGTTCAAACAAATAATTTTTATTCAGGCAACATTAATAAAGTGCAACACTACCCATTTGGTCTTGTCCATGTGGATGGTATTTAACACTGGGAAAACAAAAGAGACTTTACATTAATTATCCTCTTATTTGTTAGATTAAAAGACAGGTTAAAAATAATCACTTAGAGTTATTGAAGTCTACATCTTGTTAAATATTCTTAGGTAACTTATTCTGTGATAAAGCTGTGAATGTTATTTATTTTTTATTTATTTTTGGACATATGCCCAATAAAGGACTCATGTAACTTGTGACACAATAATACTGGAAGGACAGTATTTACGAGATGAGCAAATGAACGCCATCACAATGTCGTAATTATCAAATTATAAGATTTTCTTTGAGTTGGGGGCGTGCCAATAAAAAAAAATCATTGCAGAAGCCAATTGGCATGGGCCATAATTAAGTTTTAATTGTTAAAGTTGACTAAAATTTAGTCTGTACTCAATCTTTGGGTACTGTTAATGAAGAACAGCTATAAAACTTGCCATACATTCTTCTCATTAAGCAGGTTTATGAGGCCACAGATTTGTAAGCCAAAAGCACATTTCCCATCACTGTCTGAGAATGGAAATCAGTCTTAAATACCTACTGTTCAAAAGTATGGGGTCAGAAAGTAAAAAGAAAAAAATATATACTTTCTATAATTGCTATTAAGCAAGAATGCATTAAACTGATCAAAAAATACAGTAAAAACATTTATGTGACATTTTACTACCCAAATATTATTCCACCCATTTATGAAAAAAGGAAGAAAATTTCCCAATTCCAATTTTTTTTAATAAATATATATTATTAATATAATATAATATAATATAATATAATATAATAAATATGATATAATAATATGTCCTAAATATGATGTCTGTAAAACTTGCAAATATGCATCTGCTTCATTTATAGTCAGTAATTTTAAGAACATTTAAACCCATGAAAAATAAATGTTGTTTCAAAATATTACTGGTGGGTTATTGAAGACCATGTAGGCACAACATATATGTTCCAGAATGGTTTAATGATCAAGGGCTTATAAAGACCTTTTAACTGTATATCCATCAAGCATCCTTTGAAAAAATAAAATACAGTTCAGAAAGACAATGAAAAGTTGTCTGGTGAAATAACCCTATGCTCATGGCGAAGAAAGAAAATGGAGGTTCTGTGAATATTACACTGCCTATCTGAGCTCAGCAGGATCCCAGACTGGGCCTGCAGGGAGAGAAAAAGAAACCTTGTAGTTATTGAAAAGTAATAATAAAAAGAAAAAATACAGTGTGGCTTGGAGCCTATTCCTTTTATATGGGCATACAGGGAGGGCCAGGCCTCACTGTGAAGATAAATGTCATTTTCAGCACACACACAGGCCTGCAGTGAGAGTGTGTCGCGTCTACTCTTATCACTGCTCTCACACACACACACACACACACACACACACACACACACACACACACACACACACACACACACACACACACACACACACACACACACACACACACACACACACACGCACACACACACACACGCACACACGCACGCACACACGGCTCTCTCTCTCTCTTTCTTTCAGGAACAATTAGCTTTATGCTGGGGCTGAGCTTCTGAAATGTTATTCAGTGAGGTGAACTGCTTATTATATCACAAAGACTGCAGCTGAGTCAATTATTCTGTGTGAATAGAAGAGTGGGCAAAGAAAGAGAGTGAAAAGGTAGAAACAGAGAAAGAGTATTGTTTTTAAAATTGATCAAAGTACTTTTAGAAGGATCCGTGTTGTCCAAGTTTTAAAAGAGAGAGCTTGAGATTTGTTTTAACAGCACATTTTATCTTGCAGTGTTGCAGATCTGCAGAATCCTGAAAAAAATATAATAGTCCACCCACAATTAACCTGTAAGTGATATCTTAAATCTCCTATTTCTGTCAAATGATTACCTGAGAATCTTTAGAGTTTGTGAACAATGTTTTATGACAGCCAATATTGATATCTAAGCAATAGAGAATAAAGATATAATTCAAAAAAGAGACTTTGCATAAAACACAAAATCACTCAAAAAACAACAACAACAACAACAACTCAAAGCGACAATCTGATGGAGCATGTCACATATTCTGGCAATACACTTAAAATGTTAAATGTTAAGAAATTTGACGATGAAATTTGAAGCAGATGTTCCTCATCAGAAGCGCTGATTACTCACTACTTTTTTTTTTCTGGCACATTGATATAAATCTACCTGACTGGCGGCAAATGCATAGCTGGCAGCCAAGCTTGGAACTTGCGATGTGTTTGTGTGTGATATGCATCTGACCATCAGTGAACGCACTGTCAGGCATCCGATGCTGAAACTATGTTCAACAGAAATACCTATAAATTAATCCGAATGCTTATCAAACACAAAAGGAGTGGCTCATTGCACACTTTTCTGTTCCAGACAGAAGAGCCAGATGGAGCTCAGTACACACTGTACAAAAGCTACACCCTTTGGGACCACTGCCCAAACACATACACCTTTTTTTGGGCAGGTGGTGAAGGAGTTGCGGCCCCTGTAGTCTGTCCTGCCGGGGGTCTCTACACCCCCTCCCTGCGAGGAGTCGGTCAAAATGCCAGCTCGGTCCCACCTGGGAGAAGCCAACCCTGTGGCACCTGACGGGCCAGCGTCAGTGTCACGCGCCAGGCCCGAGGCGCTCACCCCTGACGAGAACACAATGGCATGCAGCCTGCCGGCAGACGCGGGCAGGTACAGATAATATTGTTAATCGTGCAGAATGGCAAACAGGCCTCTCAGGACAAAGAGGGATGGCGGCGGCGCAGTGATTGGAGAATATCCACTCTTCTATTTTTTCCTCTTTTCTCGCCGTTTAAGCACAGAAAATTTCATTTCGTTATTTTCCACCTCACAGCGTATATCAGCCAAGGTGTTTGGTTCTGATATACTGGAATTGAGAGTTTTGCCTTTTACAGCGGGGTATGAATCAAGGGGAAAAAAAAGCACACGCCCCCCACCCCCTCCCTCCCCCCACGGCCCTCATCCCCCTCTCATTTTTAATCTAACTCAGGCAACAATGAGTGCACATTGCTCCAAAATCTCGACATTGTTTCACTTCTGTTTCCTTTCGTCTGGATACTAGCAGATATTCTACAGGAGTGCTTTGTAAAATGAGATAAGCACATTTCTTTCCCCTACAAGCATGTTTAATTTCTCATATATTTTAAAGAGGCTAAATGGCCCCATCTGGGTTTGCAGAGCATCATCTACTTATGTTTCATATTTTGTGTCGCATCCCATTAACATCGCATTAAAAAAAGAAAAGAAAGCTTCTTTTTCTAATCTTTTTATTCACACAATAAATAGACGTCCGTATCCTCGGCGGTGATTCACAAAGCAGTGTGAAAAAAAAAACCCAAAGGGATTATGGGTGAGATCAACTTCTGTAAACTGTGTTAAAATGGCTTTTCAAACTTTGAGAAAGCCACAAATTAGACTTAACTTATTCCAGAAATGTTGTCAAGGATGTTAGGCAAAAAAAAAAAAAAAAAACTGTAAGAAGAGAAGTTGCTTTTTATAAGTCTTAATCAAGGTCATGATAAGTTCTCTGTAAAGTTAAAATTATATTACTTGCGCTCAAAGAGGAAGGGCATCTTTTGAGATCTCTACATTCAAAAGTAAAAGAACTTGAGTTCATAAATTGGTTTTGATGAAAAGAGTCACAGCAGAGGTATGGTTAATGTATTAGTGGTAAGTGAAAAGTGTACTTTTAATATGTGTCTTGGTGGCTGATGTTATCAAAGCCTATTTTCACCTCAGAGTAAAAAAAAAAAAACATTATTATGGCAACGTTTAAAATCAGAAATACTGTTACATGATTAGGGATGCTGCAAAAATATAACAAACTGCAAACAGAGAAGTTTTTTATAAGACTTACTAATGACACGGAGGTACACTATAATTACAGAAACGTACACCGTAATTTCGATTTACTTACAAAGTTATTTACAGGTTGTATATCTGCTTGTTACCCCTTTATTACCCCAAACTTAACATATTGTTCCCCTATACCTACACGGAAGTACGCTATAATTACAGAAACGTACACCGTAATTTCGGTTTACTTACGCAGTTGTTTGCGGGTCGTAAAATAAAGTGTTACCTAAGATATTGCTCAATTCATGTGCAATTATAAATAAGCCAGTTTAAATAAATACGTTTTAAGTCGAGATTTAAAAGTATTAAGACTGTCGCTGTTACGAACGTCCAAGGGAAGGGAATTCCCCAAATGAGGGGCAGCAGAACTAAAAGCCCTAGACCCCATAATGTAGAAGCACCTAAACCTGGTTGTAAGCCTAAACTTGACATAAACGGTAAACTTGTCCCTAAAATCTGATTGGTTAATTGGAATGTTGTTCAAGGATCAACAAAGATGTTGATCAAGCAACATGTGGCACATGGCAAAATCAGGTTCTGCTTGAAGAACAGGAGAAATGTGCTCTGTGAGTGGAGTTCTAGAAACAAATTGTGGAGCTGAATTCTGGACCAGCTGCAGTTTATGTAGAAATTTAGAAGGAAGACCAAAGAAAAGAGAATTGCAATAATCTATGTGTGATGTAACTAAGGCATGTACAGCAGTGCTGTTGATTGTCAAAAAAAGATGAAGACGGTTTATGTTTCATAAATGAAAATGTGCAGAACGAATATATTATTAACGTGGGCTTCAAAATATAGAGTGCTATCAAGGACGACACTCGGGCTTTTAACCTGCGTGGATGGAAAAACTAGTCAATAGTCACAGTGAAGCTATCAGATTTACCCAGATTTCTTACCTACCAGGAGAATTTCAGTTTTACCACTATTGAGTTTAAGGAAATTTGATGAAATCCAGTTTTTATTTTCAGCTAAGCAGCTGGACAGAGAAATTGGAGGAAAAACAAAAGTAGGCATGGAAGACTGTATAGCATATAGGTAAAGCTGGGTGTTGTCAGCATAGCAGTGGAAATGAATACCGTAATACATGAAAATGTGTTCAAGGGACAGTAAATAAATAATAAACAAAATAGGGCCTAACAATGAGCCTTGGGGAACACCTGTGGTAACTTGCAATGGCTTAGATTTGAAGTTTTTGAGTTGCACAAACTGAGTGCGACCAGAAAGATATGATCTAAACCAAGACAGGCAGGTACCCATAACTCCAAGGGAGGCCAGTCAGGATGTTATGTGAGATTGTATCAAAGGCCGCACTCAGATCGAGCAAAATAGGTCAGAGTCTGCTGCCATTACAATAAATAATGTTGCAATTACCATCTTGTTTTCTTTACTTTGAGGGAGAAACAGGCTTATACTGTATTCATTTCATTTGTGCATCGTTCTTATTTATGAAGCTAACACTGAGTAAATACTAATGAAATTACTCCCAATCATGTCCTATCTACAAACTACAGAAAAAAGATCTTTTATATTAAATATATTGTGACAACAAACACGGTATGATTTTCCATGATGACTAAAGCTTAATTTGATCAACATCTCCCTCTAATTCATTTAAAAGGGGACCCCTGTAGCTCTTGGAAGCCCAAACTGAGGACGGCTCTTTTGTGTCTTCTTCTATCAGAGCTGAGCTGTATGGACCGAGGTTCCTGCTGCTGGCAGACTCCGTGGGCCGCAGATTGAGTGACAGCAGCAGCAGTCCTGGTACATCTGGGGTGTGATTGGAGCAGGGAGCTGAGCAGAGGATGTGTCACAGACAGCACTGCATCACAGAGCCCCACTCTTTTACACCTGACAGCATCCATATTCATGCGCCCGAACTCCATCTTTTGCCAGACGTGGTGAGTGTAGCCTGCGTTTCCCAATCAGAGATAAAGGCATGCTCACTAAACGGCTGGAATGTGTTCTGCAGATGGCTGCTTTGCTGTGATATTTTAGGTGTTTGGAGGAAAAACACTGACAGGAAACATTTTCTTTTCATGACAGACTCTGTGTTTTAAAGGTATTTTCCTCCACTGATGTATGAATAGATGGGTGGACTGCAGAGATCTTGCATTTTACAGCTGCTGTGTATAATGTTTTCAATGTTAAATACTTTCTCATTTCTGATTCAACACACTGTGGCGCTTTCAACATTAACTTGTTTCTTTGAGTGGTCCAACATGAGCTAAGCCAATTCCTAGTTAGGGTAGGACTGCCAGTATGTCCAAACCCTACTAATCTCATGAGTATTCATATGTATTTTTATGTAAAATGTGGTTCTATCACACATACATTTACTTACGTTTTCGTACACATTCATGAAAAATACAATATTGACTTATTGACAGCACTGAAACGTAAAACTTTACAGATGTAAAAATGAGTACAGTGCATTTTATGAATATTGAAATTGTGACAATAATATCTTGATTATATTGTATTCAATTGTCATATCAATGAAATTGTGTTTTGTTAAAAACGCAGTATACTCGTCTACTTAATATGAAATTATAACAGCTCTGTCTGTTCTGTGTGACTTCTGCAGCACACTCGTTTTGAAGGATTACATAATGTTGAACAGGATACACTTTAAAATTAATTCCATTTCTGTAATCGTTTAGTCATTATTTATCATGTAATATTTATTTTGTTTGCTGTGGGACACAAAAGGTGTTTTCTCAGTATAGTCAGATGCTGTGACTGACAAAAGAACCATAAAGTACACCAAAAACGCAATCAATTTTATTTGTGCACTGTGATCTAAATCTACAGAATCCATTCAACTGCAAGGAACAGTTTTTTTTATCGGAATAATATCAATGTTCATATATATAATTGAAATATTAACTTGAGATCTTAGAGGGTACTTATATTGTCACCTGACAAAAAAAGTTCGGGAACCCTGTTCTAACTGAACCAATCAGCACTCAATTATTTTTTGGCAAATATAAACTTAAAGACATGAAGCTTTGACTGAAGTGTCACAAATATTTGTAGTTAAAATTAGCAGTTAGCACACATTCTCTGACATGCTACAATCGTGTGTGTGTGTGACAATCATTATGGTATCAAGAGCAATTAATGACAGACAGTAGTGATGGGATGATATGTTTGCATACTCTTAATATGCACTATAGATTCACATCTGCTAGAATAGATTTACATTTATTCATTTAGCTGACGCTTTTTAGACATCAGATTGCTCTTTTATCTTGACTCTTTCACAGTGGAACATATAGCTATTTTTGACAAATACACAGGCTAACAAGCCTACCAAACAAAGCAAGATGAGGAGTAAGGACCGCCATAACACGTCTGCGCTGACCTTAAAATGAAGAGCTCGACGCAACATCTGGTTCATCAGCTGGATCCTATGCATCAGCGGGCAGAGGGACACACTGGGACAGGTTTGGCGGCTGACTTTGACAGCAACAGTTAATTTCCAACATAATCAATTTATGTGGAGCTCCATAATAACCATCTGTGTGATGCAGTGGAGACTGAATTTCCGAGGAATGACGCGTTTCTTTTCAAATGTCTTGGCCAGGAGAAAGACAAGTCCAGCTTCGCCATATGGAACTATACGCTTTCTGTGTGGGCTTTTCTATATGCAAAACTACCCGCTCACTTCCCATGTCAACGGCTTGTGTTTTCATACAACACATTAACAGATGCAGCCAGAAATTTAAGTCTCCCAAATATTCTTGTTTTATAGTGCTACGCAATTTGAAGAAAATAAAAACACCTGCATGTGCAGTTCTGGCCTCTAGCAAGGTTACTCCTTATGGCAACTTGTGACACACACCCTCTCCCTCACCTTTGATGTCAAAATGTAGCGAGGAACGTGCCACTCACGAGATTATGGATTCACCTCCCTGAGCCAATTACACCAGGCCTGTCAGGGCTGAATGCGAAGAGCAGCTCGCGTACAGACACCGACAGACCCGGCTGTGCGATACGGAGTATGAAAACTGAATCACGCTCGCTGCCCTCTGACCCCATCGCATGCTATTAAAATGGCAGGCATAGCAGGGTAACGGCTAACATCCACGCACACTTCGACCTTTACCAGATATCCAAGGGTGAAAGAGAACTCGCATTGTACGGTCTTTGGGAAAGCAAGCCATTGAAATGAGTTTGATGTTGTTAGATAGTGCACAGGATTCTGTGATTGTCCCATCATTTCCTACAGTTGAATCTACAGTGCCAGATAAGAAAAGAAATTGTATTTTATCCGCATGCAAAAACAAATGCATAGCAAATTTCTGCTCACATTCTTAATGCATTACACTCATTTTATGGTTTGGTTTGTATGTAATCTGTATGTGAGAAAAAAGAATTACTGTGACTTTACTTTATCATGATTGCCCCTTTATTTCTCAGAATTTATATCTTCAAATTGTGACTTTGTTTCTTGTTATTGTGTCTTAATAAATCACACTTTTGTGAGCTAGATCACTTATTGAATCGCTCAAAGTGATTCATTTGAAGCAGTCTAATAAATCATGCTCCCTTGCTGCATAAAGAGGATTATTAAGAAACACCGTATTGAGCGCTTTCCTTGCTCAACAAAGATAAGTTTGATCATCTATAGAACTGTAATTGAGCCTTTACACATTAAGAACAGTTCTGTTCACTTATGTTTGCTTTAAAATAATGCTTCTTGATTTTCAGTTGCCTGATTTATAGTCTCTGCAGTTTCTTGTTGTATATATATATATTTTATTATTGGAATATACAAAGGGTACAGCAATATTAATAAATGTATACATTCCTTTTTTATATACAACTACTAAGGGTGGACACAAAGTTGAGATTTATTAATGCAAGTTGAAATATTTTGCTATGACATACAAACTCATGCTCATAATGTCCTTGATGAACATAAAAGAGCTGTAGAACATAAAATAGCTTCCACCGGATCTAGCCACTGAATTAGACCCTCTATCCAAAATCCCACCATATAAAGATACAGAAGATGGAGCGAGAGCTGCAGCACGTCCTCTCAGTGTGTTCAAAGTTGTCAAAACAAAAGCATCATTGGCAAAACAGTGTTCAAATGATCAACTAATTATAGACACCTGCTTATGAAGTTGCTTATGGCCTTAAACTTCCTGCAAACAAGCTAAATGATTGACAGGCTGAAAGTATGTCAAAGTCATCTGACTAGCTCAACAAACATCTGACCACAGCCCTCGAAATCACTAATCCAATAATTCCGTCAGGTAATAGTGATATTTTCAGTATTTCAATATCTTGCAGCACCTGTATTACTCTAAAGCCCCTTATATAGTTTGAGGATCACAATGGCGATTTTCTGCATTTTCGCCAAATATGACACATGGAGTGCCGCGTGTCCTTGTGAAACCTGCAAACACACATTCCCTTTTCCCCTAATTGACATGCGAAGAATCCCAGCAGCTGGGAGGCTTTTTCTGTGAGCCTTGGCGCAACCCTGGCCACCTGGACATAATAGCCATCAGCTGCCACCATCACCAGAACGCTTTGTCGGCACCGCATTACAATATTCCCCCCCTTTATTTATCTCACAAGGACTGCTGCCATTGTCTGTCCTTTTTTTGGCTGGGATGAAAGAGAAGAGAGAAAGACTTCCGATAAGCAAGATGCATTTCTGAAAGTTTGATTACTCGTGTACCAGCCGAACGATTTTGAATACGAGATTCTCCATATCAGATTCTACATGCATCATACACTCCTGCTCATAAATCTAATATCACGTCCAGAGGAATTATGGTCTTTGTTTGTGTGAAAACATATTGATTTCCTCTTTCTCATCTGGCATTTAGAACCTGACACATTTCCTCCTCATCTTTAATTCAGGAATCACTTTCGCTCCCTGCTTTCCAATCGCAATCCTTTGATTCTTCTCCTACTTCTCAATTCTTTATGGAGCTCTGCATTTCAAAGAGTTTGCGTTCTTTTTCAGAGGCACAGCGCAGGCCAAGTCTTCGAATGAGACTGCCCATCTGAGGTTATCTGCTTTCAGCAGGGGTTTGCTCATCTCCAATTCAGGTCGTCCTCAACTGCACAAGGGGACATAAAAGCCAGCATGGGCGCATCTTGTGATCCCAGTAAGCCTGGCTGTTAAAAAGCTTGATCAGTCGGGCATCCACCTGGATTGTCTGACCCTGGCACGAGTGCCAGAGAGGCATATAAATGCCGGAGAAGGAAACACGAGGAGAAAACATGTGCATGAGTTCAGTGTTTGAGAGTAGAGAAAGCGCAAGATCTGACAAATGTCTGTCTATCGTAAAGTTAAGGAAAAATATTTTAAATATATATTTTAAAACACGTGCCAAGTTCATAGAAATTTACTCGGAACATGATGGTTTTGAAATAAAATGAATAACATTGTGATTTTTTATTTATTTATATTGATTAATTTAATTGAATTAATGACTCGTCATGTGAAATGTCATGTGGTGTATATTTTCTTTACTTGAATGTGAATCTACACATCTTAATTATTAAAAACATCAAATATATTTTAAAATATATTTACCGAAGTAAAAAGTATTTTTTACAAATGTAATTAATTATTAATTCAGAATTATTTTTGGCAGTCACACCTCATGACATGTATCATCCTGAACTAAGCCTGGCATAGCTTAGCTGATATTTTCCGAGGTGGTAATGCTGTTACAGCTTGTGTAACCCCTCCACCCGGATACCACTCGACCCGCTCCGAGCGGGACTCCAGCATGAGAGTCAGGCGCTCTAACAAGGAGGCTAAAGACTGCAGCCTCTAGAATCTGTTGCTAGAGCGCCTATTGAGATCAGAGGAGTGAGGTTTACTCGCACAGCAACTACTAGCTGGCCTCCGTTACACTTGGGTGTGCATTATTTTGTGCATTAATAATTCAATGGGCTGGAGTCAATAAAATTCACTTCTAGTACGGTTAACACACCTCAAAACATTGTTCAGATGATGCATTTCAAGACGTTTGTCAGGTTTTTGTGTGTAGGACTAATTTCTTACACATCTTTTCCCAAGACCCCGTTGCTAATTTCAAACGTCATTCTAGAGCTAGAAATGGAGGCTGGAGCCATTGATAGCAGACTATTATGCAGTGTATGTCCCATAGACAGTAAAAGAAATGGACAAAGCGACCCCATTGATTTCAACGGAGAAGACTTGAAGCCGATTATTGCACTTCCCGTCTGATGGCTGAGCAAGTGCGCAGGCTCAAACTGAACGTGACAACAGTCTGACAGTTGTAAATCTTCTAGTAGTGGTGGCAAGACAAATCTGAAACACCTAATTCCTCAAAAACGTTGTTGAAATATTTTGTCCCATTTGCTTTTATGGACTCCCTATCTATGGGCTTCTCCCTTGACTTTATGCCTCTATGTCCCCCCGATTGCCTCATAGACAGTAAAAGATTGAATGCGAGCTTCTCCTCCTGTCTATACGGTAATGTCTCTATTGCGCGCCAGAAAGTCGTGTGGTTATGATGCAATCGTTAGCCTATTTTTTACAAAAACGGCTTCTACGGAGCCATAACGTAAGATACAAAGAAATGGAGCCTTTTCTACATTGTCGTGTTTCTTTAGAAATAAATAATGGACAAATGAAGTCTTTGGACGTGTCAGATATAAAGTTATTCGCTGTCAAAGTGACGCCAAAATGAATGGGAGTCAATGGAATGCTAACAGCAGGTGAAGTTCTGCTACAATGGCGGCTCCCGCGAGGCTTCAACTTCCGGCTGATGGATTACCCCCTTGGTATGTCCACACCGAAACGAACCATCATCTTTTGCGTGTATGTCTACGCCGTTAAATGTCCGAGTGATTCCGCATGTATGTACACGCCGTTAAATGTCCGAGCGAAACGAAGCAAAATGTAGATCCCGCATTTTTTTTCCTAGGATGGTAGGGAAAGACTCATAAATGGTATAAACCCCAGTGACGGGTAGGTTTAGGGATGGGGTTGGGGTAGGTCATATATTTATATATACAGTAATGTAACGTTAAGTCAACGGCGTTGATAAACACGCTGAAAAGCGATTATGCGTGTTGATAGCACGCCAAAAATGGAAATACGAATTGGCGTGTCATACATACGCCATTTCATGAGATCAGTCTGAATGTGGGTAAGTTTCATCAAATTAAAAATAAAACTACATTTTGAACAAAAAGCTTAGAGAACCGCATTTTTTGGAAAATTTTGTCAATGGCCGGGAAAGACTTAATGAGTTTATTTTCTGCTTTATGATATCAGGACAGTTGTAACACCCTGCTTTTCATCTTTCTATTGCATATGATGGTCTCCCTGTATACCTTTAACATCTGTTGACCCAGAAGCCATGATGTGCAGTGCACATCTGGCTGGAACAATGCCTGAATGGGATTTGCCTGAGGTGGGAGACCAGCTGGGGGTGCACATATGAAGCCAGGCTGTGGAAATGCTTTGTGTATTATGAATAAGGACTTTAATGGAGACACTGACAGCTGTACTTCTCCTGCGCACAAGGCCATGCACTTTTTCTACCTTTGGAACAGCTGAGCATACACATCGGATGGATGAAAAGGGGGAAGTGATGTTTGCTCTCGACATTTCAAGCACAGCCTTAGTGAAAAATGCAGTGCGTACTTGAAAAAGCTGGTCCTACCGGTAAAGCACAAGATAATGGGATAAAAAACTTATGCAGATGTGTTTTTGAGTGATGTGATAAACAAAATACAGTTTAGATAATCTGTTGCAGTGTCAATGACACATTGGTTATTGTGTAGATTTAATAGCTAATGAACTTTATTTAGCTTTTCTATTCTTTTCTATTCAGTCACTGTAGAATCTGAGATTCTGTATTCTAAGAACAGGAGTATTCAAACTTTTTGATGTCAAAACCTCCTAAATATGACGATAGTTTATATATTGAGCAAGTTGTCTGTTTTCATGTAAACCAATTTCTATGTGAGAAAAATATTAATTGTGATATTATAAATACAACAAAATTATTAGTTAATAATCAGATATAAATAAAGCCATTTCACTAATAATAATAAGTCTAAAAATACATGTGTAAAATATTTTTTTCACTGTGAATCCCCTAGCACCCCCTTGTGGCACCCCTGGATGTCCCCTGACCCTAGTTTGTAAACCTCTGTTGAAGAAAAGGGGTCAGCGACCTTAGGGTCATCACTGGCAAATAAGCACTAAAAGTTAATATTAGATTAATTGGTCCTCCCTCAGTAACACAGTCTGTTTTATACAGTTATGAGCTTAAATGCTTCTACTGAACTGTGCAGCACAGATAAACTATCTGCACAACACAATGGAAAAGTAAACTGCAGGATGGTCACATGCCAGTGTTGTAGCTTGGTCTGCATTTTTTCTGCTTTGTGCTCTCAAAAAATACTTTGTATAAGTGAAATATTACCATGAATGGTGTTTCAAAATGCAGAATAAATATGATGAATATAATAAAGAATCTTTCTACATGCAAAATACAATGCAATCAAAATTGCATAATTTAGGGAAGACATGCACTTAAAGTTATTATCACAGAACGAAAAAATCAAAGAAATAGTAAGTAGCCTACAAATGGTGAACCAAATATTAAATATATCTGCAAGCAGCAATTAAGGGGACAAGCACCACAGAGGCAGAATGAGGAGCTAAAAATCAAGGCAGCGAGCGTCAGACCAACTGCAAAAATGAGTAGAAATTTGAAGACAATTTTAAGCAAAATGGTTGAAAGCCCATAAATACAATGGCTGCATCCGAAATCGCATACTATAAGGTAGGCAAAAAATAGTATGTGACAAAATAAGTATGTCCAAATTCACAGTACTCATAAAAGAGTAGGAAAAAATGACTCGGGTGACCTACTTCTACTAGCGAGATGCTGAAGTGAGCATACATTGGACACTTTACTTTCCCATGAGGCCCCGGGAGAGGATTTATGAATGGCAGTGAAGCTACGTAACTGATGCTGCAGGTGAGGTCACATAACAATGACAACATGGCGAATGTTGTGCGTCTGGATTACATTCATACTACACATGTTCATACTATATAGAACATACTTTTTTAGCGGTCGTGAAGTAATTACCTACTCAAGAGAGTATGTGATTTCAGACAGCCAATCACTTGAAACGTGACATAATTGCTTATTACTTTTGACCAATAGATAGCACTGACACCAAACTGATCTGGTGTGGTACAGCAGCAACCAAGTTTTCCCAGGAGGTCTCCCATAGGTACTAACCAGGCTCTAGTTCTCAGTTTTTTGAGTACCTTCAGGGCATGGTGGCGATGACACTTTGGAAACGAGTTTTGTAATAATATGCCAATGCATTCATAAAATATAGCAATTTACAACAAATTCAAAATGGCAGGGGCCCAAAATGGCCGACATGGGAAAATTGGGTTTGCCACACCGGATCTAAAGAGAACCGTTTTGGGATTTTTGGCCAAAATGATCATAAGTTACAAGCAAAATAATTGATAAATTACATATCTCCTGACCATTAGGTGGCACTGTGCCGAAACTGTGCACATATCCTCAGGTCATGGTTGTCATAACACATACCAAGTTTGGTCTGAATACATTTAATCGTTTCAAAGATTTGGCCTCATTTCCATTTTGGTGTGCTCTAGAATTCGTAGAGTAGAATTTGTTTGTGATTTATTTGAGAATGGTTTGGCTAATCAACTTGAATTTTTTGTCTGCATGGCCTGAAAAAGATCTGCTTCAATTTTCATGGAAATCTGACAAACGGTCTAGGAGTTAGAAAAAGTAGTTATTTTGGAAAATTTTCTGAGCCAATTGTTTCTAGGCAAGAAAAAAGAGGAAACCTGAATTTTGTTTCTTTTGTTTCTATGGACTTCCAAGAGTGGAAAAAGAAGAAGAACAGTAATAATTACAATAGGTGCCTACGCAACTTCAGTACATGGCCCCTGATAAGAACACTAACAGACAACAGGTGCCTACGCACCTTCAGTACTTGGCCCCCAATTAACGAGATCAATAAACAAGAAAATTAAAACAATGGTATTTTATGTTGAAAAAGGTTGCCAACCCCCGCTCTACAGTTTCCAAGGAAAGTCTTCCTAATCTGAACCGAAAGAGCTGCAGTAATCTATGCATAGTGCACGCATGGCAACACGAGGCGCGCAAACCGCCTCAAATAAAAGCCCACAGATACGAAGAGGCAGCCGGCATTTGCTGTGTTTGAGGAATTTGGGGATTTGATAATTTCCTGTTCTCTGAAAGGCATGGCAGCACCTGGTCGGCACAGCTGTACTTCATTTGGAGAGCAATTTGAACAGCGGAGAGGGAGGCAAGAGGAGCGCCTGCCTTGTCATTAAGGGCTGTAGAATGGCCTCTGTTTGTTAGACACATGGCACAGAGTTAATGCTTTTGAATGGGGAGACGGCCGTTGTTGATGCTGTCGTGAATTTCTCCTAAGTGCTGGCAACATCTAAAAAGCCACTCCAACAAAAAGAGAAAAGTCACATTTCCAATTTTTTCTCGTAAGCAAATGTTTTAGACGTTAATTATGAAATAATGTTAAATGTGGAAATAGTTTTTCAACGGTAGTTTTGTATTGCTCACCGCACTACACGTGTTGTCTCTTTCTCTCTCTCTCTCTCTCTCTGCACTTTGACGTACAGGCAGGCACAAAAAAAACCTCTCTGCATTGATCAGAAGCAAAACTTGTCTTTTCTCACAATGACAAAAACGTGAGGAAACGATTTCAAAGCTACACCAGGACAAAAATCCTGTCAATTTGGTGGTTAGCTTCCTGTCTCTCGGTATATGATGTAACTGACTTTGACATGCACATGTGCGTTGCGGAGGGGGGAGGCAAAGCACGATCAAAGGGGAGCGCTTTATCACCACATCAGAGCTCCCCACTGCATTTTGTATTCTACCAATCTGTCCAAACAGTCTGACAAATTCCTGTGATAGAGAGTTAGGTTATTTCCTCCTCTTTTATTCAGCCACAGATGGGACCAGAAGTACTAAAGTGCAGCGTGAAAACACAGACCCACAAAGGTGAAAAGAGCTCCTGCAATATTGAGAGATTTCAGAGGGAAGTAGCAGCCTGGAAGAAAGAGAGAAAATATGGTGTAAGTTTAGAAAAGTTATATTTGAACAAGGCACAATAAAAGAGATTTCTGAAAAAGAAAGACATGAGACCAGTGTGAATTTGACACGAATACTGTTTTTGTTGAAATATACATAGTGTCATTTTGAAGTTAGCTAGAGTATTTTCCATAAAAAAAATATTTTTCTTCCAGGATTTGTCTTGTTGTCATCCTTAATTAGTTAGTTTATTATTGTTACCCCATTAAAAAAATCATCATTTTAATCATAAATTGAACTAATAAGTTTTAAGTTTAAAATATTTAGAAAAGATGTTTAGATATTTTGACTGGAAAACAAGACAAAAATATGTATTAAGAAAAATATTTTTGAAAACGTACAATATAATCAAAGCGGCAAGAATTTTTTTTTCAAGCTGAAGTGTGTTATTTTTTAACCATTAGTGGCAACACATTTGAATTGTAAAATATCATCAAAAATATCAGAAATTTTAACTATTGGTCAGTCAAAAAGATAGCCACGCCCCCAAAATCACACCATTGGTTGAGCCAATAATACTGCATCTGGCTGAACAAACAAACAGAGCAATGTTTTAACACAGCGTTTATACTTTTGTGGCAAAATGAACATACAAATAACTTACAATTTCTCTGCATATTAAATTGTATTTTAACACTGAAAACCTTTACTGTGTCATGCATGTTCAATAAAATCACAGAAAATGCAGGGTTTTACACACACATGCAGCTGTTTTTATAGATAGTAGCATTGGGACATCATGGATCCTCATCATGGGTTTGCGGCCCCCAGAGGAGGCCGGTACAGCATACTCATTGTTAATGGGGATGTTAGTGTATCTGCAGGCAGTTTGGAGAAAGCGATCAGAGTTGGACAGAGAAGTGGGGAGCTTGCACCTGCCAGGTGGAGAAGTGTTGTAAAGCTCCATCACCAGGATCCATGAGCCCCACAATGCTGTGCTCCACAGATGAGCTTTATATTACATCTGCATTGTATCACTTGACCACAGACATACATCCACATCTTCATATCTGTTCTTCTACTTATTCATAACCAATTGCATGCATGTTTCATTTAGACTATAAAGAGATTCTTTTCTCACCCTCATGTGATTTGAAATTCATTTAACCTTCTATTTCTGTTGAACACAAAAGAGTTAGCTAGAAGAATATCCAGACAGCTATTTTCCATGCGATGAAAGTGAATAAGGACTGGGGCATCAAGCTCTAAAATGGACACAAAGTGCAAGAAAATACTATAAATGTAGTCTATGTCAGTTTCCCCCAACCCTGTTCCTGGAAGAATGTCAAAGGTAGATATTTTTGAAGTCTTCCTTATCAAACACACCTGATTCAACTCTCTAGTAGAGACTCCAATTTCTGAAATGGAAGGGTCAGATAATGAATCCAAAATGTGCACTGTTGGTGTGCCTCCAGAAACAGGAACAATGCATGTGTTGTTTTGGTGCATTAGTGTAGTCCTGAAGACCACAGAGTTTCCCATGTCATTTTAAGGTGTTCACAAGGGCCCTCATTACAGGCACTATGCATTATTTGGCTGTGTAACTGGTCCTACTCAAACCACTCTGTACGGGAATCAAATCAGCGTCAACCCGTATGGGAAGTGGGCATGCTTACAAGGACGCTAAAGACCACAACCACTTGCATCAATTAATAGTGCTCTTGAGGCCAAGGCAGTGAGGTTTACCTGCACAACTCTTGCAAGCTGGCCACTGTCACACTCATCCCCTAAACTTAACCCCATCTGGGTAACGACACCAATATCTCTGGTCCTACTCACACTGCTCTGAGAGAGATTGAAACCAGCATCAACCTGCATGAGAAGTAATCTAATAAGAACACTAATGAACGCAACCTCTAGTGTTAGTGGCAAGTGTGCGTTCCTCTTGATGTTTACCTGCACAACACTTACTAGCTGGCTTCCATCACACTCATCCCCCTTAACCCCACTTCAATTCTGGTCATGGCACCAATGTGACTGGCAGTGGTGGAAAGTAACTAATTACAAATACTTTCGTTACAGTACTTGAATAGATTTTTCGATTTTTTCTACTTTCTTGAGTATAATTAAATTGTGGTACTTTTACTCTTACTTGAGTAAAATAAAAATAAAGTATTCAACTTCTCTACATTTATTTTTCATAAAAAGTACAAAGTACTTTGACAAAGATGCCGACGGAGTAACAGGGCAAGCTGACATTTGACAGACACTTTTCAAACTACTGCGGTGGAACCCTGCGCTTCAGCCAATAACAGACAGAACTGAAGCAGTTCAGCCAATAACAGACAGAACTGAAGCAGTTCAGCCAATAACAGACAGGTCTGACTCGGGTGCAAAACCAATCAAAACATCCAGTTCGGCTGGGGGGCGGGGCGTTCAAACCGCGCTTTGACATTCAATCACTGGAGCTCGTGTTTTGAATCAGTGGCGCTAATGTTTCAATATTTCAGTGAATGTAAGTGAGTATTCTGCTCATATTTAATTATGGCAACTACTGAAATGGGTCATACCATTGATAATACCAGAGCACTGAGCAGTTGAAGTAAATAAAAAAGCTCGGCTCATAACTTGGACGCAGTTATTGCATGTACGGAGCAAGAACAATGTAAGTCTCTAAAATACATGCACACAGTTCAATTAATAGTAAAGCTCGCCCTCTTTAACAATACAGTTAAACTAAATATACGAAGCAGACTTTGTACAAAGCTGAAAAAACAGTGAAATAAGATCGCATGATTTATCTGTCAATCAGATGCATGTAAAAGTGTAGTTCATTCCTATAGCAACAGTGGGCTCCCAGCACATTTCCGGTACAATGAAAAAAATATTATTTAATTTAACATGTTAACCATACCCCACTTTTTCTTTTTTTTTACTGGGAATTTTTTATTCATACTGTCACTTTTTTTTTATCGGACCTCTCACTTAACCTTCTTTACTTTCAAATATGAAATGATTCAAATCAAAACATTCAAATGATCTTACTTGGACTTACTTTTCAAAATTAGTAATAAAAAAATGCTCTTGATAACAGAGAAAGCTAGTAGTCTATATGTGGAGCACTTTTATCATGGATGGATGCACTTTTTTGGGCTTCAAAATTTCTCCATTCATTCACTGCCATTATAAAGCTTGGAAGAGCATTTCCTGAAATGTCATAAGTTTAATACTTCTATGTATCAGTACTGGGCTTCCAGTATGAATGAATCAGATGACATGAGAGTGTTTAGTGCTCCATTTCGCTATCATCTCCCCATTTTGGGTAAAAATAGAAAAATACTAAAGTACTTTGTAACGTAGTTACTTGAGTAGTTTTTAAGCAAACTACTTATTTACTCTTACTTGAGTCATATTATATTTCAGTACTTCTACTTGTACTCAAGTTAATTATTTCTTAAGTAGCAATACTTTTACTTAAGTACAATTTGTCAGTACTCTTTCCACCACTGGTGACTGGTCCATACTGCTCTGAGTGGGATCTGAACCAGCGCCAACCCACATCTTGAAGGCAGGGGAGTGAGGTTTACCTGTACAGTTCTTACTAGCTGGCGTCTGTTACACCTGTATTTGAGTGGACTATTACCCTGCAGCTCATGCTGCAATGTGTAGACTTTTGACACAGTGTCTAAAGCCATTCAGTATTTTTTGGTGAGGAATGTCCCAAAAAATGAGAACTTACATACGGACTATTATTGCATTAACTGACCTTGTTGTATTCATTTTCTGTAGCTAAAAAGTAGAATGTACAAACAAGTCAACTTCATTTATATAGCGCTTTTAACAATATAGATTGTTTCAAAAGCAGCTTTACAGTGATAATAGGAAATTAAATTAAAATAACAGATTGTTTTGGCTTTATAGCAGCTCTAGAATAAAGTTATTATCCAGCTGAAGTAAGTTTTGGATTGATTCACTTCCGTTGTAAAGATCATTAGTTATTAACTTAGGGGCCGCTAACACGACACCGTTCTAACAGAAAATCCTTAATGCGCTCCGACCGTTCCTTTGCACAACAACAGTGCCTGGTGGCTAAAGAACGCAAACCTTGAAATAGGTTCCAAGGTGCAAGCGTTGAAAATTTTTGAAAAACTTTATCATCTCTGTGTAAACTTCAAAAACGTGAATCTGTGAAAAGCTGACGGCGTGCACATGCATATTACATGTTCAATCTATAGGTATGCGCGTTTGAATGCCAATGTCATGAGTGTGATTCCCAGGGAATGCATGAACTGATAGAATGTATGCATTGCAGGCAATGATAGTCGTTTTAGGTAAAAGAGTCTGCCAAATGCCTTAAAGTAAACTTTGTTTGCATGCAATTGAAAGTGCATTATGAACACACCAGGTTGAAATGAACAAGATTTGAGAGCGGTTTTGATTTTTTGGGTACTTTTGATGCACTTGCTAACAGCAATTGGAGACGAACCAGCCACACAAACAAAATCCCACAGCTGTGTGGAAACTTCAATGTGTTTAAGTGGTGTGGTGCACAGGCTGGGTAGGCATTGAGAGGTGAAAAGGAGATGGAGTTTTGGGTCACAGAGGGCATTTGGCTGCTCTCCTCAGATGCTCGCACCCAGACGTGTATGTGTGTGTGTGTTTGTGTGGCATGGCCGCGGCCCGTCTGCAGCAGATGCAAGGCCCTCATGTCAGAATCAGGCAATGGCACGGCGGCGCTGCGGAGCCCGATCATACCTCATTGAGCCGTTTCCCCCTTAGCAGATGGCGCGCTGCTGCGGGCGCTCCTCTTCCCGATAATTACCAGCCTTCGCCACAGATGGAAACGTCAGTCAGCCCTCACAGGTCCCGGTTCCTGCCATTGCCTCCGTCCACCGCCCCTCTCTACCTAGGCAAGGCACTGCCAACCCTCACCATGTGTTTTGTGACTGCTGACTAGGCAGCAACAAAAGGAAGAGGGCGCCTCATAAATATGCATACAGAGATTGTAGGTACGCTGAGAGGCCTTCGCGCACTTGAGCCATTTTGGACACCGGCTTACCGTTTCAGGTCGCTTTTAGCCTGACATGAAATAGGACCAAAAAAAAAACACCAAAAAAGAGCAAAACTTGTGCATCGCTGATGTGCAAGGGGCATATTTAGGAGATTAGGATAACTGTGTTTGCAAAATGGATTAATTCTAACAGATGCTGGGACAAACCCCCACTTATCTGTGATAAGGTGAGCAGATGTCCCAACTTGGCAGAGGCACGCTAAGAGTTTTATTACTCTGCATCCAAAGTATCCCAGGAGACGCTCCACACAGCAGCAGCACATAATCTACCTTAGCTGAGAACAAGACTTCAGGGTTTGCGTCGTTATTTGTCTTGCCAGTGTAAGTATTTGTGTGAAAATGTTTATAGTGTTTGAAAGTTCAAGTAGATAAGCCTAACTAATTCTCGAGTGCTGAATTGATGTAGAAATGCAGGCTTAGGCAGTATGACAGTTGCTACAGAGCCACTACTTCTTAACACAAGAACTTGTAGGATTTTTCATGAATTCTTTCAGAGTAAAAATGGAAGTTGAGAACTGATTGCTGGTTCAGAAGCAGCCTGCAGTGTAACATGCTGTGTTCATCCATGTATTTTAAGGGAGTTTTATTATTATTATTATTATACATGCATCGTATTAATTCAAATGCTACATTAATATTTGTACGTTTCAGAATCACCACAGGACTAAGTGAACTTCAAATAGATAAAATTTAATTAAAAAGGGTGCTATTCAAAGTTCCAAGGGGGCCACAGAATGACTTAAAATATTTTAATTAATAAATTATTATTAATGTATTATAATAATCTAACTATGCAACATGACATCATGACTTTGCGTAAACATACACGCCACTTTTTGCGTGTATGTCTACGCCGTTAAATGTCCGAGTGATTCCGCGTGTATGTACACGCCGTTAAATGTCAGAGCGAAACGAAGCAAAATGTACATGTACATCTGAGGAGCGATATTTTTTTTCCTAGGATGGTAGGGGAAGACTCATAAATGGTATTAACCCCAGTGATGGGTAGGTTTAGGGACGGGGTTGGGGTAGGTCATATATAGCCTACAGTAATGTAATGTTAATGTAATGTTAAGTCAACGGCGTTGATAAACACTCTGAAAAGCGATTATGCGTGTGGATAACACGCCAAAAATGGAAATACGAATTGGCTTGTCATACATACGCCATTTCATGAGATCAGTCTGAACTATAATCTAAATTAAAATGCCAAGATGATGTTTTAAATTTTGTATTTCTGTGTTCTTTTTATTGACACACTCACAGATTTTCCTGTTTATGGGGACTTTCCATAGACGTAATGGTTTATTACTGTAAAAACTGTACACTAACCCTACCCCTAAACCTTGACATCACAGAAAACTTTTCAATTTTCAAAAGATACACACACACACACACCACGCACGCACGCACGCACGCAACACACACACACACACACACACACACACACACACACACACACACACACACACACACACACACACACGTTAAAACCCTTTGTGTAAAAAAAAAAACCTGTTGCAAACAAACAGCTTTGAAATAGAGTGTAACTACCCCAAAATATGAGAATTTTTTAAAATGTATTTCTTTTTAGCCAAGACTTCAAGGTACGTTTCTATACAGAAGCTGGCTTTTTTTCTTAAAAATAAACCTATCCTGACAAATAATTGTTTAAAATGTGTGACAACAAGCCCTAGTTACCCCTATTGTAACCTAAAATATTGGTGGTGAGAAAAAAAAAGTTGGATACTGCATATAGTTTGTCAACTACCCAAATTATAATTTTCTTTAAATGTTAAAGAACTGTGGAAATAAAAACTAAAATTCATGAATCATTATATAACTAAATGATGTACCTGTATACTAAATAATGTACATGATATTTTTGGCAGCCATCTGACATCTCAAGTGATTCAACACAATGACAAAAAAGCTTTGAAATGATGAGGTGTTCTCAATATAAGCTTCACTTGCTATGGAAAGCCACAGGAATGGCAGAAATGACTCATAGGTGGTATGTAAGAAGAAAATTCACAGTGAGCTCAGGTGACGCTCTCGGCGTCGTGTCATTGTTGCAGTCTGGTTGCAGCACATAGGTGTTGCTGCGACCGCCGCAGGAAAACCATTAGCATCATACTAGGGCTGAGTCACCCAATACAGTGAAGCCAGACTCAGACTCTTCTAGATACACACCAGCATTCAACAAGATGCAGATAAAGTCGAGTCTGTGTTGATGAAAACCTCTTCTAAGGCCCTTTGATTTATGAATAGCTTATTTTTATTTTTTGCACATTGGACAACGCTCAAAAATTCTTGCTCTCCAGACCCCTCCAAAAAAAAAGGTTCAGCATTACAATAACTACAGACCACATAGAAACATAGTACTTCAGTAAGTACACAGCTACTTCAGATCTCAAAAACAACACAGCAATTCTACTTATGTCTAATTCATAAAAGGGCTGGATCACCATAATGTTTTTGAGACTGAATCTGTTCTTCATCTGAACTACCAAACAAACATCACAGGCTCATGTATGATTTCGTTCAGCAGAATTTCATCAAGGTACAAATCCCGCAGTTTAGCAAACAAACCTGCGCAGTGAAAACTGATGCAACACGTTAGCAACACATTAAAGAGAGAACACCGCACGCCATTAGTAGAACCTCTTCCATTCATGTCCCACCTCTAAGACGTAACCTTATTATTTCAAATATCCTGGGGCATCACAGGTTCATTCCAATTTCAGAGATTGCTACGTTCGTTCTCCGCCTTTCTCAGTGAAACTTTCTAAGCTACGCAAGAGGAGTTTGCATCAGCACTTCCATACACTATTTATCCATGAACTGAATCTGATAGCAGAGGTGAGCATCAGTTTATTTATTTAACAGCCTTTGTTTGTTCATGTAATATGTTAATTTGTATCCGTCAACTGTCAGCTGATGCATTTTAGCCTTACAAATGACACAACATTGCAAATGGAAAATACAACAGTGCAAAACATTAAAACTTCATCACCAGTGTCCACAAGACATGTGGCAACAACAATTTTTATGGTACTTTCAAGGTGTTTTTTTTTGTCCTTTTTGTAGATGCTGACATTACAAACCATCCAACATCTCAGTATTTAAGGGAAAACAGCTTGGAGATAAGGTGAAAGAAAGTCATTTTTGGTCAAACTATTCATATGTCTAATGTTATGCCTCTATGCCTGAAATAAGAGTGTGGAAACAGATGCAGTGTGTATGGCAGTAAGTGTTTGAGGATGGGATGATGTGTCTTTGTTTCCTCTCACTGAAGAATCATTGTGGAGCCGCCTCATTTTGATTCCCACCCCATTATGCAGATTGTATGAGTTCAGATGGGGAATATAAGTGCAAAGGCCACAGCCCTCCTTTAAGCCTGGCAGAAATTTGCACTTAAAAGCCATTTGTTGCAGACAATAGCACAGGTGCAGTGTCCTTGACAGCGCTTCATTTTCTCCTGTGAGGCAGAAAGTTGGAGTCACACCTGTTTGGTCTTGTGTTCCCTCTCACTCTCTTTCCCTCTCTCTGCCACTCGCTTTGCATCCCTTACAAAAAAGCACTGGTTGTACCATGGCACAAGGATGGTCTAAATAGTAATACCATGGTATTTTTTCAATGGTAAACAATTGCCATGGTATTTACTGTACTCCAAGTTAATGCAAAGTATTTTCTATTGGGGTTCCTCTTTATTCACTTTCTGTCTCTCTATTTAATGTAGTCTGTACATATGTCTAAAACAGTTTGCTATATTGTACATTGCCCTGTGCCCAAGCAATTTATACTCTTTGAAATATTCCCCCAAAGAGCTCTCACTCAAATCCAGTGATAAACAGCAGTTTTCTTCATAAATTCAGACTCTGTGTTCTCAGTAGTTCAAGAGCTGGTGTTTGACTTCTTGCCACCAGAGCAGCAGGAATGACCTCTGCTTTAATCTGCTGTCTGTTAAAATCATCATTTGACTTAAAAGCATATTTCGACGATGTTGATTAATCGCTCCCCAGTATGTTTGCAGAATCTTGCATTTGACAGATTAATAGCCGGCCATATGCTATTTGTGGCTTATTGAGCCTGTGATGTGATTTTCATTATGACATTCTACATAGTAGAACTCACTCACATTGATTAAAATCCATCAATTCATGTACTTTAGTTGAGATTATGAGTCCAGTTAATCTTAAAATAATCAACAATGGAGATGTGTTCATATGCTGAGAGGATTATTAGGAGCAAATCCTAGCACTTGTTTTGAGGATTCTCCAGGTTTTTGGCCCAGTGACAGTGATGTTTGTTCACTTCCAGGGTTATAACCTTGCTTTTTTGTTTCCTCTGACTAAATACACAATGCATTGATTTATGACATAAACAATGTTTTCTAATAACTTTTCGAAAGCCTCATTAATAGAGACATTCTGGTGTAAAGTTGATGTTTTAATTATGTTTTTTTTTTTTTTGTTTAAAGAAATGTATTACCATGTTTTAGGTCTGTCAAAGTTAACGTATTAATGCATGCAATTTAGAGTTCTCAACGGGCCAGGTCGGCCCGACAAACCCGACTGTTGGAGTTCTTTTTATTTATTATCATGTTAAGATTTTTATTAAAACAGGCATGGCGTTAGCTACTTTCCTTTGAAAATAGTTGGCAACACTGCACTTGCGCCATTTCAGACGTGATACTAGACGATGGAAAAACAAAGAAAACGCGGTCGGAAGACTAGGAAAAGGAAAAGAGAAACTGACCACGTTAGAAACCGGATATTAAAAGCCACGGGCCGGGTCGGGTCGGGTTATAATTTTCAGGCCCGTTGAGAACTCTAATGCAATTATTTCAAAGTTTTAAAGCATTTTATTCCATTCTATGTGATGCACATAAAAGTCCCTTGCACATGTTTATCAAATCATGGAGAAAGACCCACTTAACAGGTAAGTTATTTAGAAATCAAAGTAAAAGTAAATTCATTTAACAGAAGTATCCACTTGTACTGTATGTAACCCTGCCTTCAGTAGATGAGAAGCAACTCGTAGTACCATCACAGAGAGACACAATCACTTTATAGAACGTTTTTATTCACTGTTCCTTGCTGGTGGAATGATCTTCCCAACCATATCCTACTAAACAATCATCTATTCCGTGAAAACTTGCCGAAAAAAAAAAGAAAAAAACGTTTATGCTTTCACAATTTCTTAATCTCTTCCCGTTCTAGCTTGTACAACTCTGAATGATATTTAAAACGTTGTATTAGCACTTGTGTTATTGCCTCCTTAAGGTGAATCATTTGTATTCCTCAATTGTAAGCCACTTTGGATAAAAGCATCTGCTAAATGGATAAATGTAAATGTATTTTAATCATTCATTAAGTGAAATATCACCTATGATTGAAACACATCATCCATAGTCATTTACATATCGTTAAAACATTTGGGGACAGTAATTTAAAAGAAAAAATTATGTTTTTATTCAGCAAGGCAGACTGATCTCATGAAACTGCGTATGTATGACACGCCAATTCGTATTTCCATTTTTGGCGTGCTATCAACACGCATAATTGCTTTTCAGCGTGTTTATGAATGCCGTTGACTTAACGTTACATTACTGTATATATAAATATATGACCTACCCCAACCCCGTCCCTAAACCTACCCGTCACTGGTTAATACCATTTATGAGTCTTTCCCTACCATCCTAGTAAGAAAAATATCGCTCCCCAAGATGTATATCAAAATTTGGCTTTATTTCGGTCGTATTTTTAACGGCGTGTACATACACGCGGAATCACTCGGACATAACGGCGTAGATATACACGCGTACACGTGGATAGCTCAAAATGCGTATAAATAACACGCCACTTGACTTGAAAGTGGCGTGTATGTTTACGCAAAAGTCATGATGTCATGTTGAGCAAGGACACATTAAATTGATCAAAAGTGTCAGTTTTTGATTTCACGAAAGGTTTTAACTTATGAAAGCTATGCTGTTCTTTTGAACTTTTGAACTATTCGTCAACGAATCCTGAAATTTTACACAACATTTTTAAGCAGTGCAACTGTTTTCAACATTGATAGTAATACACCAAATCATCATTAGAATGACTTCTGAAGGATCATGTGAGACTGAAGACAGGAGTAATGATGCTGAAAATTCAGCTTATATAAATCTATGCTATACGCAGGGTCTTTGCTAAACATTAGTAGGAATATCAAACTCAACCTCGGAACTCAATGTGCTAACTACAAAAAAACCTTTTAATTAGAGAGATTCATTGCAATTATCATTTCTGACAGCCTTAATTTTTTATTATTTCCAGTACTTAATTTTCTGTTCCTTAATCTAATGCAACCATTTCTGTCAAAGAAATGGTTTTAAAGCAACTGTGCCTCTCTGACCTGATAACTAGGCAGTGAAGCAATGGTTAACAGCATTTACACAGCGAGAAAAAGTGAGATAGAGAGTGAGAGAAAGAGAAAAAAAAAAGATAGGTGACCTTGTTACCAGTCGGGCTGAGTTGGACAGGCTGGTAGGAGGTTCGTGTCTACGGGGAAGGACAGACAGATGCTCACTCTTTTTCCCAGGGTGAGACATCTCGCCCGGCACAGGCATCAGACAATCTGGCCCTAGCAGCTGTAACCCTAATGATCACTGGTGGCGCTGCACCTGACCAGCTTAACGCTCGCCCAGCCCGTCTGCACCCCCGGCCCGCCAGTCTCCTCTTTGACCTACAGCAGCTCCAAACTCTGTGAAAACACACACACACACACACAGATGAGCCCTATAGTGTGGAGCTCCGGTGCTCAGGCAAGTGGAGAGAGGATAGAAAGAGGGACGAAAACGAGTCCTTTCCCCACGGTTCACCCATGATCCTGTCTGAGCTGTTTATCTGAACTCTCCCATACTGCTCTTCGGTGGCCCAGGGGCCCCGGCTCCATCCGCTCCCCGGCAGTCCGCTCTCTAAAGCGGCTCCTGGAGAGCGAGCTGATAGCTGCCGCGCTCCTGCTCTGATCCCAGACCCTCGGAGAGAGGGGTTATGAGTGTTTGCGCGGGATTAATTACACGCCGTCCGCTGAGGAGTTACACCCATGGGAACGCTATCTGACCACACAATGTGCTGAACTAGCGTGTGCAGTGATGGAATTGTCTGTTGTTTCACTTCCTCCACTTGCAGAGTGGATCAAAAGGCAAGAACAGGAAGTGTTATGCTTGTTATTTGAAAATGTAGAAGCCAATTTCTTTTTTATGTCTAAGGAAACAAATGAAACGTTGACAGTTATGCTAAAAGACAGAACTATTGGCTTTTTATAAAATGGATATTTCAAAGATCGCAATCGCATAAGGGAAAAAACATCACGTTTGGACTCGTCCCCTGCGCTCAGCAGCTACGACCAGATGCGATCACTTCAAAAGGGGGTGCTAGTTAGCTGCTGTCAGATCTGCCTGTTGGCTTTGCAGAGAGCGAGCACAGATCCATGTGTAGATTGGCCGATGCACGCCACATGTCTTTACTAGGCTAATTCTAAAACTTCAAACCTCTCAGAAACAAATCAGAAGCGGATGTTATAGCAGGTACCTTTCCTCGCCGCTTTCCCAGCCATCCCGATCATTTGGATGAATAATCAGGATGTGTTTTGATGAAACTACACTGCATTGCTAATATAATGTCTCATCTGGCTGCTATCCTCTACCCATGACCAGCTCGCTCTGATGAAAAGATCTGAGAATCGAGACTTACTTGCGCTTTTATTACAAATGCATTTTTGAACAGACTGAAGGTCTGTAATGTCTGCTGTTGTGCGCCGGCCAAGCCTACAGCCTGACTGCTGCTCTGTGTATCTGTCTGCCTTGGATAGCACATGTGACACAGACATTTCCCAGTCATTGTGATGGGTGACTTTTCCAACACTGCTCTGAGAGCAGTTTTTATTTAGGTTGATTTACATCGAGACAGGCCGGCCTCTTTCAGCCGCAAGAGCGGGGTTGCGTATTGTTGTCGGGTAATGTCAATCTGTCACCCTTGACAACCGTGGTATTTACATAATGCCTTCCCCTTTTGTGGGTTAAACAGGCAATGTGAACATATGGTACAATAATCCAAAATATAAATCTTTATCATGGCACTCTGTGCCGTGCTGTGTTGGGAGTAATCCTAAAATGAACCTCAATGTGAAAAAAAATATAAATTAAAAATATACTGGGAGAAACAGGCCTCGTGGTTTCATGTGTGCTTAGTTAACTGTAAGATTGTTCACTTGAGAGGCTCTCAGCTCAAGGGCCTTAATTTAAATGGTAATAACACTGTCCAGAGTCCAGATGCTGTTATTATTATCCCTGTATATTTCCAAACTCGCACTCTTCCAGCGGTATCATTTATTAACATAATACTTTTCCTGGCTCTGAATGCAAAGCCAGTGCCCATCAGAAAATAATTAGAATGGTTCTGAAAATGAACGTCCTGTGAGTGAGCAGCTTCACAGTGGTTAAAATGAGATTGTTAGGAGATCATAGAATAAAGTAGTCGAGGAAATCATAGAATGAAATAGAATATAAATTAATACTGTAAATGTTGAAGCATGGATGTAAATAAATGTTAAAGGGTTAGTTCACACAAAAAAGAAAATCCAGAACACAAATGAAGATATTTTTGATGAAATCTGATAGCTTTATGTGCCTCCATTGGCAGCCTACGCAACTGAGACTTTCAAGCCCCAGAAAGGTTGTAAAGACATACATTTTTTTAAAAAATCCAGGTGATTTCATGGTTTAAACTAATTTTATGAAGTGACGCCAGTACTTTGTTTGGACATACAAAACAAAAAAAAAAAACATAATTTAACATATTATCAACAAAATATTCATCTCCAGTTCTGGTTCACGAGAGTACCACAACGTTACGCGTGTTGATGTGAGAGCAGATGTTTGGACGTTGGAAATTAATATTAATATTTTGTTGTTTTTTGCGCAAACAAAGCACTCGTGTCGCTTCATAACACTAAGGTTAAACCACTGGAGTCACAATGGATTACTTTAATGTCTGTACTACCTTTCTGGGCCTTGAAAGTGGTAGTTGCGTGTCAATAGAGGGACAAAAATATCTCAGATGTCAATAAAAAGATCTTCATTTGCATTACGAAGATGAATGAAAGTCTTACGGGTTTGTAACGACATGAGGGTGAGTAATAGTAAATGATGAGTCATTTTTGAGTGAACTAACCCTATAATACATCCAGCTTATTGACAACTGCAACATAACGTGATGCGAGTCACACATCACATTTTTATATTTTAATAGTTGATTGAAATTAATAATATTGAAATATTAAAAAACAACTAAATAAAATGTTTGCATTTAATTGGGGAGTCACACTAAAATGCAATTTTTAATTATGTATTAATATATTATTTAATAATAAGTTAATTGAAAAAAATTTAGTTAGTCCAATTCTAAGTAAAAGTGTCCAATTCTCACTATTAACTAGTTTCTTATTAGCATGAACATTACTAGGATATTGGCTGTTTATTAGTACTCATAAAGCAAATATTAATGCCTTGTTCTGCATGACCATCCCTTAATCCTACCCATTAACTTAACAACTATCTTACTAACTATTAATAAGCAGTCATTATGAGTTTACTGAGGCATAGTTAAAAGAGTTAGTTAAAAGTGAGAATTGGACCCTATAATCTAAATAGTGACCATTTTGATTAAATAAAAATGACTGGACCATACATAATTGATAAACAAACTGCCAGTATTTTTCCCTTTTTTCTAATCAAAGGTGCAGGAACACTGAACATTTGGAAAGTCTGATCAGCGACCAATCCTGAGGTAGGTTTATAAATGGCCGCCCTGTCTGTGGACAGACACAAACATATATCCACTTCACAAAAACACGACCAGCATCCCAAGGAGGACTCATCTCTGCTGGCATGCTTTTTATCAGCGGCACCACCAGCCCGCAACTCACGTCATCCAGCGGTACTGCACATTACCAAATTAGTCCCAGTATCAGCTGTTATCTGTTCCTGCTAAGGCTGCCAGGGCTGGGCCGCTCAATCCTCCTTCACCCCTCCACAGCTGCAGCGTGCTGAAGGATCCCAGGCGGTCATGATCTTCAGTTGAGCCTCTACAGATCCTCACTCCACAGGCCCACAGTAAAAGAGCTTTCTTCCTTTAAAGGCTGTAAACTTAGCCGTGATGTATAAAAACATACTAGCATAAATTATACGTATACATCAAATGCCAAGTTGGAATGATCTGGAATGGGTAACACTGGAACATGCTCTCATACACTATTTTCAACTGATAACAGATGTGTCAGTTTGACCCTTCCTGCACCGAATGACTACGTTTATCGCCCTGGCAGGCGCCTGAACAAGCAACACAGAGGAGGCGAAAGTAGACCAGACACGCGAAAGAAGAAGAGAATCTGAGCCAAAGAAGTTATCGGATGAATCATGCATATCCTTAGTGTGACGTAGTGACCGAATACCTTCTCCGACTTTGTTGAGTGCATGCTTCATATTTCAAACATAAGTTCATGATTGGTTATTGGAGCACAGACCGGGGGTTAACAGGCCTCTTCCCGCTTTCCAGACTCCGAGCAGGAGGTGAGGGCACACCACGGGGACATGGTGATGGGTGGAAGAAGCCAACGAGTGCGGCTGACAATCTGTGCCAACCTGAACTGAGCACTGCCATTCAAACATAAATAAAGTCGTTTTGGCACCATAAATCCACATGCGCTAATTGCGCTTGCCAAGGATTTTTCCTTTCCATACTGTAGACCCTCCCCCTTTCCACCCCCTCCTTCATGTGTCCGACAAGAAATACTGAGGTTTATCTTCAGTACAGTAAAGATTTAATCAAGGTTGGAAGGAAATTTCACGACTGCCAAATTTCATCAACATTCCTGTCGTAAGAAATTTATTTCACTCACTAATACGATTATATAATATAGGAACTAATAAACAACAAACTACTTGATGTTTTTTTAACAATTTGGAAATGATAAACATCCCCTCCGATCCGGTGCTGTCAGTTGCTGTAAATTATTAATGGAACTGCTGAATGGAACGTATTTATGCACTCTGGCTGCGTCTTCTGCGGTTTTGCTGTCCTCACAGCTGTATTTCCTGATTTCTTGTTGTGCAGCCCGAGGCAGACTTTACAGAGCCCAAAAATAAATGGGGGGCGATTAGGGGCTGAACTGCGCTGCTTTTTAAGCAACATTCACACTGCTGATGGCGCCCTAACCCCGGGACACCAGGAAAGAAAATCTCCCGTCGCCATAGCAACACAGCACTTTCTTCGCCAATAACTTGACCTGCTCCTTCTACGAGCAGCTAGACTGCCAAACAGGCTTTTCCCCCTTGCAACCCACCACCGACGCAGCCGCCAGCTCTCGTGGCTTCTGTCTCCGCTTAGATAGCCCTCTTGCTTGCAATGCAAGAATCCTCCATATAAGCTCCTGTTAAATTTGCTATCGCATTAGGCCAGTATTGGCGCTAATGCTCTAAGATGAAAGTTACATGCTCAAAACTCGTGTGGGGAAAACCGCTGTACTGTTGTGCTAGCAATAGTCTCTTTCCAAATTAGAAACGTGCTTGTGCGTGAATAAGAAGATATCGTGTCAATTTATTCGTTGGATAATCTAATTAAGGATTAGTGCAGGAACAGTATCCAAAAGCTCGGCTTTTCAGGAACAGTGCATTCCGGAGAAGGGCACAGTGCTTCCCTGGCACGCGCCCTTCAGTCCTTAGGGTTAGTAAAGAGGCAGGCTAATGTTTCCTCTGATCTGTGGAATTTTTCCGGCTGTGGCCATCTAACCCCCTGCCCTGAGAGAAGCGTGCAACAGGAAGTGACACATTAGAGGAACAAGCTCCTGCCTTGTTAGTTAATGTAATGAGAGGCAGACAAAGCCCGGCCATTAACACCAGTGGGGATTTGTCTGTTGATAAGGCCTGACAGGCACGACTGTTTGGCGACCCTTTTCCCATGGCCTTTGATAATAGATGTGAGCGGTGAGTCGCTCTCGCTTTCTCTCAGTGCTATGCCCTTGGTAAGCAATTAAAGCCAGATACAACCTTCAGGCAACGTCCCCACAACCCGGCCCCACTGAAAACAAACTGTATTCCACTCTATTACCTCACAGTGGGAATTAACAGCGTGTCTCTGATGAGTTCTTCAAACGCTGAATGAATTAATAATCTTCTAATACATCAATATCACCTTAGCGTGACTGACGAATAACTGTTTTCGTGCGAAGCGAGAGCTATTAGCTGTCCCTGCGACTGTTATAATCTAACAGCATCCATTCGGCGATGCCAGAGGAATACTTGAGCAAGAGCTATAACTACCATTCATATAAGCTGATGAAAAACAATGACCTCAGCGGTGCGGTTGCGCCAGGCCTAACTGGGTTTGTTTTCATTGATATCACTGTAACACACTGATTGAAACGTGATATATTCATGTTCGTTGACTTTCACTGTCTGTTTATCTGTTTAAATGATTCGTTGGTCTTTGCTGATGTCATGTGGTAATTAGCAATCAGTGTAACATCTCAAAACAAAAAAAAAACCTGCGATTTTGGCTCACGTGTTCTTGCCTCAGACTTGGCAAAAAACTTTCTGTCGTCAGGTGAGATGTAGGTCACTTCTATTCTCTTCTTCAAAGTGTAGTTACATCAGATTTGTAATGTTCTCAAAGACTACATGATCTATGACGCTTCATTTAAGCTATTCCAATGAATCAGAACACTTTCTTCTGGTGGGTGATAATTACATTAATGCACAATAGCCCTCACAGGCTCTGTTCCATGTGTGTAATACTGTAAAATATTATTACAACTTGAAATAACTGTTTTCTATTTTAATATATTTAATTATATAATATATTTTAAAATATAGCTTAATTTTTTCCTGTGATGGCAAAGCTGAATTTTCAACAGTCATTACTAGTGTCACATGATCTTTCAGAAATTATAATATGCTGATTTGGTGCTCAAGAAACATTTCTCATTATTATTCATGTTGAAAACATGTTAATATGTTGTCTAGATGCCTGTTTATAACATAATCAGCATTTAGAGATGCATTTTCCTTATGTATAAATCAACGTACTATGATTTGTTACCGTGAAATCAGAATGCTACACATTCAAAAACTTTCTTTAAAGTAATTCTCCCAATTTAATAACATCAATAACACTTAAAAAAAGTCCATTGTGCTCTCTGCATTGGTTGGGGCCAGTGAGGCCTGCTATATGGCAGGTGCACTTCCTGTTTTTGTAATTAGAAACAAATTAGGTTAGAGTGCTTTTTCAGGCTGTGCACCGAGGGCCAATGCTCTCTGCCCCTCCAGGCACACACTCACGCTCACACACACATACAGAATTACACATGACACCACGCTGACAGCCAAATGGTGAAAAACTCCACCGCGGCTGCTCGCGAAAAGAGCTGCACCTGGAAAATTCATACAACTATTTTTTCATAATTAAAGTTAGCTCCATTTGTCTCCGGCATAAAGAGACGGATGAAGTGAAAGGCGGCCTGTGTTCACACAAAGAAAAGGGGCTGCCGTTGGTTTGGAGCTGGATGCTCTTCCCCCCTTCTTGTTTTGTGTGCAGGCCTAATTGAACACTGATGGATTTACATTAATTTCCTGCCCACACCTGCTTCCTTTATTTCGCTTCAAGATAGCGCATGAGAGCGATGTGCCTCCACGCCATTATGACTAATGGACGACCACGGTGAGCAGGTTTCTGTAGGAGAGAGGAGCCTGTCACCATAGCGAACACCTCCCTGCCGCTCGATACGCAGCTGAAGCCTGGCAACACACGGACCTGGGAATTTCAGACATGTGAAGGCTCTTTGCCTGGGCCGCAAATACAGAATAACAACAACGTGTTACCAAGGACATGCCAGACCTGTTTGTGAGGGGTAAAAAAGGGTAAGGCTGTTCAGTCAAAGCAGAAAGTATTTTAATAAGATGAAATCCTTTTTGTGAGATTATTTTTCACATGAATGCATTCTATCTTTCAAAGATAATTAGCAAAATGAAATTCAGAAGAAAGAGAGTACAGAATCTTCGGCGTGAAAATTTGTGCGACTCCCATAATGTGATCAAACCAAGGGGGGTCAAGGATAGCATGTTAGCATGCTTGTTAACCCCTGCTGGTACTTTATGGCCTGGTTTCACAGACGGGGCTTAGATTAAGCCAGGATTAGGCCTTAGTTAAATTAAAGTAGCTTTTATAAACGGGCTTTTGAAAAAAAAAAAACATTACTGGTTTGCATCTTGAGACAAAACAATGGCACTAACATATTTTAATTTGTCTGTAATAAAAGTTGCTTTCAGTTAAAACAGCTCAAACATGCAGACACTAGGTTTATTATAAAGCCCTGTTATAACTACAGTACAAAATCTGGTTCTAAATGTAACAGACGTAGGCCAGTAAGAGCTGTGTGTGTAAACCTCACTCCCGACACTCACTAGCGACTGACACTAGCGGCTGTGGTCTTTAGCTTCCCTGTTAGCGTGCCCGCCTCCCACGCCAGTGACCCCGGTTCGAATCCTGTTCGGAGCGAGTTGAGTAGGACTGGTTCTATAAACAGCTTGTTTCTCCACTGGCAGCCATTCAAAATGAGCTGCGTGTTCTGACGAAATACATTTATAAACAAATTTATTGTTAACATTTCATTATAGTTCAATATATAAAATAGAAATGCTAACGGATAGCTTTGTTCATGTATTTTAGGTCTCTCTGCTCGGAAAGTGGATTAACAAATCAGATTTAGCCTTCAGGTTATGGTTATGGTTTGAGTTTGGAGAAGTGTTATGGTTTTGATTATTTAACAGAAATGAAGTTCAAACGCCAACAGATGTTGATCCAGGAACATGTCCCAATGGGCTAAATCATGTTATACCAGGGGAACATGCTGTATTCAGTTCATAATTCACAATAAGAACAGCTAATTTATGCTTAAAGTAGTTGCATAAAGAGTAGACTTTCTCCACATCTCTTTGCATTTTGTGATTCTCTAGCACATGTGATGGGGGGTTGTAATGGGTAACTGCACCAGGGGGAGGTGATAGCAGGCTTCTTTACCGGGACAGGGCAGCTCCCAGCAGCTGGAGCCTAATTGCAAACACTGAAAGAGAATGAGGTCTATCACTGATGATCATAATTGCACACAAAATCTCCAGGGTATTGTTCTAGTCCTCTCACAGTTCCTTTTTGTTCAATAATGTGTTTAAAAGCTTCGGATAGTACAAATGTTACCTTTCAGGATCATAGCACTATTTTCATTTACATTTTTAAGTGCTTTACGAGAGCACGAATGATCCACTGAATATTCCCCAAACACGCTCATGCCTAAATCACTCAACAAATGGTTTACAAACACTTGCTCTGACTCATATGACGACCCCATGGTAAAGATGTAGGTGATGTTCTTTGAATCGCTTATTAAAAGTTATTTATTAGCATTTATTTCTGGAAGTCAGTCCATGACAAATAAGCTCATGTTTGGCGTTGGACATTTGTGCTTTCTGTACTTTTTTCTAATTCATTTAAATTAATTAATTAATTATTATTATTCAAGTATTATGTGAATGGCTTGTATTGAAAGTCAAATTACAGAAAGCAAACCTTACAGAATTGTTTTAGGCTTTTGAAGCTACCTTCCAAACTTCTCTAGTCTCTGAAGAATGCACGAAAAAAAATCTTGATGAACCCGAGGTGAACATTAACAAAAGACAGCTCAATGCCAATGGAATCTGTGCAGGAGTGAAATGAATACTCTATTTATCATTTACATGACCTTCAAGACTGTACAGTGAAACATTAAAACAACATTTGAACAAATACTTTAACTATCACCGTCCCGCCGCCGGGACGCCTAAGTTTACTTCACTATATTACAATTAAATCCTAATCTAATCATGACAAACTATATATCGTTGGAAAGGTCTAAGACTCCAAAAAAGATATTTTAGCACTGTTTTCTTGTTACACATTATGTAGGAACAGTAATAAATGAATTAATGACAAGAGTGCACCTCAAGAAATCTACATCATAACAGGAGTTCTGACCTTTGTCACTGAAAAGTCGACGCTCAACACACTTTTAATAATTGAAACTTTGGTTTTCATGCTAAAAGTTAATAATAAAACCTATAATCTAGTATTTCAATAAAAAGTTTTAAAATAATATCATCCTCTAAATAGTATAATATTATATTTTTTTATCGCATCACATATTTTAGTCATAAATTAGGTATAATTTGAAAGCTTACGAACTCAGAATTCATCCTGTGAAACCCGTTTTGAAATTGGCTATTGCGTTACCATAGAAACAGAACTCTAAATTCTTTTAACGGGCTCCACCCCTTTTGGGCATCATCATGTTTCATAATCTATGATCAAAACCTTTTCTAATATCGACTATTTTCTAGTTTCAAGATTCCATATTTTGTGAGAGAAGTGATATTTGGACAGAAATCTATTAATTTGTTACGGCAGAACGCATACAATTAAATTCAATGGAATGTATTTTTGGCATTATCAACTTCAAATTTGAAACACAACTTGGTTAAATATATGGCTTTGATAATATAGTATTTGTATAGTAAAAAATATTTTGTAAAATATATATTTTATATAAAAGAAAAAATATTAAGTACAGTATATTTGACTTACTGTAAATTTAAACTTCCATGACTTTTTCAGCAATAATCTGCTGAGTCTTTTCTTTAAAGCAAGACCAAACTTAGGTCTATATTCCAAAGCATCCTTAAATTACAACCATTTAAGTTTGAATTCCATTCTCAAAAACGGGAGTAACAGAAAGAATGTTTAAATGAATAATTCATTTTACAGTGTTCTGTGTTCTATTTCATTGTAAATATTGAATGTGGAAGGCAAAAAAATTATGTGCAGCCACGCCAAAAAGGAAAAGAAATGACGTCATTGCCATGTTGTATGAATATTGTAACATACTTTTGATGTAATTATTATTGGCATTGCCAAAAGTTACATCATGTTCCAGAGACTACTAAATCTTTGTCCTTAAACCATGAATGTAATCCATCCATCCATCCATCCATCCATCTATCTATCTATCTATCTATCTATCTATCTATCTATCTATCTATCTATCTATCTATCTATCTATCTATCTATCTATCTATCTATCTATCTATCTATCTCTATCTATCTATCTATCTATCTATCTATCTATCATCTATCTATCTATCTATCTATCTATCTATCTATCTATCTATCTATCTATCTATCTATCTATCTATCTATCTATCAGCACCATGCACTCCACCTTTCCTTGTAAGATATTAAAACCCGTGCAGAGGTGTGTTTTGACATCTTTCAGGCTATAGTGGGATACAGAGGGGACTTGACCTCTGAGCAGCAGGAGAAACGCCTCTCGGCAGGTCACGGGGTTGACCTCTGACCTCTCCGGACATGTCTCTGCGGGGAGAGGAGCAGTGAGGAGTCATGGGAAATACAGGCGACAGCAGGGGCCATGTCTTTAACCAGATGGCAGGCTCAGATTAGTCATGTCCGCCCTGCTTGACAAAAAGACAAGCACAGCCCTATCAAATCTGTCATTTCTCACACACATCCTCTAAAGGTGAGTGATACAAAAGCAACAACAACAACAAAAAACATCATGGGATATTCTACTAAGTGACAGTGCAGTGAGTTGCTGTTCCGATCAGTGATGTCATCATCTGTCTTCTCAGCAGCATGTCAGATAATAAGATGAGTTTTGTGTCGACGATGACAACATTTTGCCCTCATTAAGAAAGGATGTTGAATCATTTTGGAAATGAAATTCAGTTGCATTAATACTGTAGATTAGATTGGCTTCCGAAATGTTATGAATGTTTGGACAGTTATAAAACAATGCATACAAATGGGGATAAAACATCTACATTTAAAAAAAAAAAAAATGTTTTTCAAAGATTTATGTGGATTTCTCCCCAAACCAGTTAAGCACAAACCATGTCCCAGAGCCAATACTTGTCCAATATTGGTTGTCCAATATTCATGTCCATGACAATAACGATGGTAGCACATCCTAATGAATAGCATAACTGTTTGTCATGACTGGACCTATAAATGATTTTTCTGAAGTCTGAAATGAACCCATTCATTGTTCTTGATAGATAACTGATGGAGTTGACGGATGAAATCGGCTGTGGAGCCAGGTTTGCTCTTAACTCATTTGGGGGGAAAACATCGACCTCAACTGACCTCAACTCAGATACCTTGTGTAATAAAACCCTAACTGAACTGATCACTAAAATTAAACACGTAAAAATGATTCAACAAATCTCTTGCTGTTTAAATAGCAATAGCCCACATTATAGCATGCTAAACTTTCATGCAAAAGCTCCACTCTTCAGCACATAACCCCAGATACAACTTTTCTAAACTCACAAATACTAGAACATTAAATACTAATTCCATATCAACTTTCAGGTAGCGCAACAAAATTGATTAATGTTGTTCCAGCACAAATTCATTAACTGCCATTTTTCATATTTAAAGGGATGGTGCAGCCCAAAAATTAAAAATATGTTTTTAATAATTTACTCACCCTCGTGGTTTTCCGGACTTGAGTTTCTTTCTTTTACAGGACAAAACAAACAAACAAAAAAGATATTTTGAGGAATGTTGCTAATCAGTTTGGATTCATGACTTCCATTGTATTTTTGCCCATACATTGGAAGTCAGTGGGAACTGAAAGTGTTACCAACATTCCTCAAAATATTTTCTTTTACGCTCGTTTTAATTAAGTAAACTGAACAAGGAGCAAAAACTATTTAGTCAAGTGTAAACCGGGCAAAACTTTTCTGACCTTACAGCCATGCAGGACAGATGCAGCACGACAGATTGCTGGGGAATGTGAGGCATATTTTAAAAGAGGGAAGCGTAGCGAGAGAGAAGGAGAAGGACCACGGCCCCTCCAGCCCTAGAGAGAGCAGAAAACAGGACAAGGTTAATGTACTATGACAGACAGGAGCCAACAACTCTCTTTAATGTTGTCCCGTTAGGACGCCCCCAGTGCAAGCATCTTTCGCATCCTTTAGGAGCCTCTCTGCCAACAACTGGTGGGGGAGAGAGCTGCGGACCAGCTGCCAAACATGACATTTGCTGGCGAGGGCCACTGAACCTCAGCAGGTGACATCTGTGGAACAGCCTTTCATCCCCCGTGCCTGGCAGTGGAAGGGTACCTGCGCGAGGCCCCGGAGAGGGAGAGATGAATGTGCTCCTTCTCTCTCCCCCAGCTGGGGCTCCGTGTAGCCACAGGGCCGGGGCGGCCCACGCTCCCCGGCTTCCAGAGGCAACATCTGCACCCACTGTTGCCTTTGTCCCCATCAGCAACCGATAACATGTGGCCTTCCAGCGCAATTTAAACAGGGGATGATCATTACAGGGATGAATAAATACTATCATCATGAGAGTTTATTGCTTCATATCAGCTGTTTGATCAAATATGTATAACCGAGCCAGGCGGCTATGAGACGAATATCAAGAGCTGCCCGATCGTGTGCTGCGATGGTGATTTGTAGGGAAAGCAGTTGGCAGAGGATCAGAAAAATATTTCATTTAACAGCCCCTGACATGGACGAGGATGTTAAGAGCTAAATATCAAGGTGTTTTGCAACTTGATGTCTGTTATGAAAAATGGCTTTTCGTAATGCCTTATAATGCACACTTATTAGAGTCGTATTAAAGTCAAGTCAAGAAATATTTGTATAGCATATTATACGATACAGATTGTTTCAAAGCAGCTTCAAATTGGTAAACAGGAAAATAATGATCAATGATGGAAAATTCATCAGATTTAAGATAATTCAAATGATGCTGTAAAGAACGTCTACAGAAGACAATAGTGTCATTATTCAGCTCAATTCAGTTCTATGTTGATTTAATTCAGTACAATAACTGTGCAAATTTAATAAATTATGAAATGACAAATGACAATTCAGCCAAGCAGCTCTACAGAAGACAATAGTGTCATTATGCAGCTCAAGTCAATTCAATGTTGATTCATTCAGTTCAATAACAGTGTCAATGCAGCAAAGTTAGTGTCATTAGTTATTTAAGTAGGACTGCAACAAATTATTACTTTGATAATTGATTAATCTAACGATGATTAGAACATTCAATGAACGATTATACACCAAGTGTCGAGGTGTCCATGAGCAAGACACCTAACCGCCGACGAGCTGGATGGCTTGTATGGCTGACACCGCCGTCGGTGTATGAATGAGTGAATGAATGGGTGAATGAGAGGCATTCTGTAAAGCGCTTTGGTGGCCATTGGTCTGTTTAAAGCGCTATTTAAATGCAGTCCATTTACCATTATTTCACTGATTAATCAGTAGGCTTGATTATCCAGCTTTTGCAATTAGTCAAACTATTGAGTTATACTACCTATTCTAACCAATAAATCAAACTTAAAAATGACTTTATCAGCTTTTGAAAATGTCTTTTTAATGAACGTCGAGACAACTGAATAGACCAATCTCCTTCAGGTTTTCTGTCCTTCTCAGAAGTAGTCATCAATAGTCCAACTGCTACAATGACTGGTATTGTGTTTTTATTAAGGCTGGGCAGTGGGCATTGACACAAAATTCTATTCATAAGCTTGCAATTGGATTCCGAAATATAGATAAAATATCAATTAATTTGAATATATACATGATAAGGTACAGAACATCATTTCTCTCAGAAGAAACTTAAAAATTATGTAAACTACAGGGAACCCAGTCAGCTGGTAGATTACTATAATATTAAAGGTTAAAATAAACAACTGAATTAGATACAATTTCATATAATGCAATGTTTTATGATAATAAATAATAAAATAACTTTTTAATAATAGTAAAAATATGAATATGTAATAGTGTACATTTAAAAAACAAATACTCCTTACTTGAGTTCATTTGCTAGAGGGAGGGGGTCTGTAATCAGTAATCAATTAAAACAGGTCTAGCATCAATTGTTGCTTACATTCTGGTGCATTTGTCTTTGCTCAGCAACTTTAAATGAATGCTAATTAATCTGACACTGGTGCACTTGCCCCGTGTCTCTGATGTCACTCAGTCTCCACGAGTTCCTGACAGCATTTCTTCCAAATGTGCTCGTAATTGGCAACCCATGGTGAACTGACACACACAATTAAATCCAATTCTCATCATGCAGCCTTTACATCGGGTCAAGTCTAGAAACCATTATACAAATTGAGGGCAGACATTTATTAAGCGTTTCATAGTCATTGAGGGTCTTTGTCTGCATGGCATTTAGGTAATATGGCAATCTTTTTTTTTTTTTTTTTTTCAAATTAAATAATTATTGTGATGAGTGGATCTCAGAAAAACATGACCAGGTCACATCAAAAAAAAAAAAAAAAATAAAGGAAAAAAATATCTCCCTTTAATATATTGCTTTTTTTTTGTTTTCAATTTTCCAATAAGATTTTTCAATGACAGTCAAACACATTTACACTGTAAAATCACAAGTTGTGAATTTATTTTTTATTTATTGAAATCAGCATGAATTAAAGACAGCAACAAACACTACCACCACCGCCATATACAGTATAATTGCGGGAACAAATAACGGGAATTTAAAGAAAACTAATTGTCATGAAAATTCAGGTCACAAAATAACAATTTTACTTCATATGACCAGAACATGAGTTCTGAATATTTCGAATATTTAGGACCATCTATTTAAAAAAGCAAACTTAACAGAATCATGAGGCCATCTTGAGGTGCTGTGGTCAGATGGTGTTTGTGCAAACATGGGCTTGATGGGGCAGAGAGTGAACATGCTTCCCAAAGCTTTGCTTTCATCTTCATTTTTGACCCAGGTTAACATCTCCTCTATGTTTCCACTAGGTGGGCCGCTGTACACCCGCAAGTGCCATGTTTAAAAAGGGCTTCTGCCTGCTGTTCCCCTTCCTTTGCCACCTCCCTGGGTGTGAACCTCAACGTGTTGGCTTGCAAACAAAGCTCAACATGAGGCGTGCTAGAAATGAAAGGAGATGAAAAGAGCAGAGAAGAGAGGAGCGCTGTGCCCTCCAAGAGATCCACACATGTGCAGACTCTGTGCAGAAGGGTGAGATCGTCATGCTAAAGATAGTGGTGCTTTGACAGCTCCCAACATCTTGAGGTGAAGTGTGCCATGTGCTGAGTGTCTCTCAACTACTTCAGTCAGGTTTGCAGTCTTCCTCTCCAGTTTCATGCTGTCTGAAAAAGAAAAAAAAGAGAAATATGCAATTTCATCATTCATTTTAAAGCGTCCGTGGCCTCCTGTCTTTTACACAAAGACCTGGTGATACTCTTGCCAGTGTGATTACTACCAGCTTCCAGAAGTCTGCTTTAAGGTGTCACAGTTTGCATATGAATAAACCAGAACTATAGTCAGTAACACATCTTCCTACACATTTACAAATGCATAAACTATTAACTGAGGGCATGTAAATTGAATATAGTACATAGCATTTCTATCCAAATTTGCTTTCACACAGACGACCTGCCAAGAGGCTGTTAGTTTCTTGAGAGGGAAGGGCAAAGGAATATTTCAAGAAAACCAAAAGGGGAAAAAAACATGCATACAAGTAAATGAAAAATATAAACGCGTGAAAAACAAGGCATAAAAACACATACATTCATGCCAGTGTCATGCAAATGTGTCATGAAGTGTTATGAAACATGCATAGCTACAGGTCAGTATTATAGATGGATGTTGTGCTTGATATGTAAAGGTCAATGACTTTTTTATTTGCATCTATTAATTTATTTATAACTTTATACAGGACCTTTACAGTAAAGCATGTTTTTAATTTCTGAATTTAGTTCAATCTTTTAACAAAACTGCTTCACTAATTATAAAAAAATGTCCACCAGATTAAAGGTATGTGGTGCAAATGAACATGCAGAATAATAATAATAAATAGAACAGGAAAATATGTCATAGCGCGGACCCTCAGGTCATCAAATTACTTAAAATATCAGATAACTTGAAATCTTTATGACACTGCAAGATTAGTTCAGATTGTAAAATGTGATGTGGTTTGACAACTCAAAAACATAATGATTGCCTATTTATGACTTAATAATTTATGATATTTGTAAAAAGAAAATTACATTGACAAATATATATATTATGAGGTTGATGTGTACACTTATATGTATTTAAGGTGTAAAGTAAAATATGTTATTACTTTTTAAATTATGGTCACACCACATGGCAATATTAGAGTTATTAAATTGCTTTTAAAAGCAATTTTTAAAATAATTTAAAAACCATATAAAATACCAACATCAATACAAACAGGAATAATAACAACAATACTACTATGCTACTACTTCTACTACTACTACTACTACTACTACTACTATTAATAATAATAATAGAGCATTTTCTGGAATTCTAAATAAATTTATCTCATAAAATGACAAATAGTAATGATGAAAACAATAATAAAAATAATTGTTTTGTGATTGATCAAGTTAAAGTGGATCATACGGTAGTTCATCAACTATACCTGTGATTACTCTTTTAGGACACCTGTGTGAAATTGAGGGTAAGTGACTTCACACAGTACGTCCACCAAAAATCACCAGATGGTTCAAAGTAATTGCAAAAAATGCTCAGTAAACTACTTGGTGATTATTTATTAGCTAATTCAATGCCATTCATACATTTTAAGTATGACTTAAACAAACATCAAAACACATTTTTAGGTCTTTACATACATATATGTGTTCTCAGAAACTGACCTCTTGCTTTCACTTTCATCTGTATTGGTCTTCCCTCCTCCAGCAGATACTGTACTTCAAGCTCAGCCGGCATGTGACCCTCACTCAGCTCATGAGGGTCACGAGAAGAGAGCAGAGGTAGAACACTGTCTCCACTTTAAACAGCCTCTCACTGACAGAAGACAAACCAGAGCTAATCCACGCTGAGACAGGGCAGGCACGGGGGAAATATGTGTGTGTGCCTATTATGTTACTACGACAGATCTTTATGTTCTCAGAGCTGGTGTCTCAGTCAATGTTGGTAGCGGTGGAGAGGAGATGGAGGAGATATGTCTGGCGCCTCTAGGGAGAGACTGCAGACCTTATCTTGGGGTTTTGTGCCTTGTGTTGAGGCAGGACCTTTGAGAGCGGGGTCCTAAGTACAAGTGAGAGGAAAATACTCCACGGAGAACATTTTGGCTGCAGTCCCTGTGAATCTGCCTGCTAAATGACTCTTGTTATTGTTAGCTAAATAGCACAGAGGATACCAGGAGTGAATGTAACATAGGAAGGTTGTCCAAAACACAGAGCAGAGCCAGGTGAACATGGACAGAGCGTGTTTAATCAGCTCTTTAATCGAACTGTGACTTGAGAATGATAAACAAGCTGATACAGTTTGTTAGAATTAAAATGATTAATGACAAATGAAACATGATAGTTAGTTTTGTTGCTTGCCGACGTTATAAATAATGCTGTAATTAAGGGTTTGGTATTTGAACAAACCCCTAAGCCTAAAGTCGGCATGAAATCAAAACGGACAAGTTTCATTTTTTATGGAATATTGCAGTATTTATTTATCTGTGCAAATCATTATTATTTCTACATGTGCCCTAATCATTTTTAATCAAAATATCTTCCCCTCCCACCGCAGTGACATCCTTTCTCTTCCCTGATGATGTGTTTACAGGCGGGACAACCTGTCACTCACATGACATCACAGCAATAGCAAACCACAACCATCCAATCAATTCCCCATGGACAAAATCAAGCCCCGTCCAACAGTTTTTCTTGTTGGAGAAGCCGTTTCACTCAGTTATACGTCACAATAGTGAAGAAGCAACTTCTGTTTTATACCGGTTTTAAGTATTTAACTTTGGTGCATAACTATTCTTGCACTGTTTGTTTTACAGTCATGAATTATACCTCGAGTCATTCGGCTTGGGCCCTGTCCCAAATAGAAGTCCTCACAACTTTCTGCTGCGGAGCTCATGGGCTCGGCAAAAGTGCGCATCGAGGGAGCATATCGGCCACAAAGCTCGCGAGCATCCTTCTGAAACCTACAATGACAAATGGGACACCCTACAGTCTTGTTGTGGACTTAACGGACATGCGGCGGCCATTGTAAGTTCACAAGACCAAGAGCCTTGGGACAAGGCCTTTGTGAGGAGAGGTCTGCTATTACTTATGCAGGTGATTTTTTTACTTGGCAGATGATAATGTGGTCAACACGTTGCATTTAATTGAAGGAGGAACACAAGTCATATCTACGGACCAGAAGATCTAACACACTCTTGGCCATTTGTTTTGGCAAATTGGTGGCCAATTCATATGAATTTGTATGATCTCATTTGTATGTTTTGGTTTAGGGGTGGACCTTTATTCTTACAAAAATTTCCATAGAAATCACATCATACAAACTTATGCAAAATCGACATCTTATGAAATTTTCTCAAGAGATAGGGTTGGAATCATATTTTTTTGGGGGGGTATTGCAACCGCATAGTATCAGGTTAATTGTTTTGAAAAGTTTGCTTTCACACTGGGCTCGTTTGCTGCGTTCCGAGCCATGGGGTGATTGTTCCCGTTTATTTAACTAAATACATCATAATCAGCTAAAATGCATGCGCAGGTTACTTTACTTCCTGGACGAGTGCGCACCCGAGTCCGTGTTGCTTTCACATTAACGAGAACCGCGGCATGGTTCGAGTGCAACCGAACTCAGACCACCTCCTCCAGGTAGTCCCGAGTTTCGGGACCCCAGTGCGCACCCGGGTCAGCATGACAGCCTTCATTTTAGCGATTTTTCATGCGAACCATTCTCCGTTCCGAACTAAACTCCCAGTGTGAAAACACCCTGAGATAAAAAAATGTATCTCCCTATCATGATTTGATCTGTTTCCTATTCTGTTCATTCCCTCAACTACTGATTCTGTTCACCTGTTCTGTTAATTAGTTCTTCCAGTGTTTTCAGAGGTCATTGTTTGGATTCGTCAATTGTTGGTTTGTCCTTACTCCTGCGTTTCCTGGTGTTTTCGGAGTTGGATTATTGAATTAAAGACTGTTTCCTCTAGTTCCTTGTCTTCGTGCGCTAACTACTACCAAGCGTGACACGTAGCAAACTAAAAACTATTTAGAACATTTTATAAACTGTATAAACCCAATATGCTATAGCTCACGTATGTTTCCACTTCAACTGGTAATCTGTTGTTTACAAACATCTGATAAACATCTTTAAAAAGCAGTTTTAAATGTTGTTAAATCATAAACATTTTCCAAATGTATATTTAACATCTGGCAGGTAACGTCTTAGATATGTATTGCATATTCATCTTTCTGATGAAAACACACACACATAAAATAGTCTCTGATACGCATGTGTGCTATCAGGGTGGTAACCACCCAAAACACCCTATCATTTTGGAGGTGACTTTCGCACAGACTAGCACCACTCACAGATAATGTAAAAATCTACATGTTTTCATCCACAGTTACAATGTAAAGTAAAACCTTTTTTATAATAAAACATTATAATAACCTGTGTTAACCTTGGTCAGTCAATTCACTTAAGTTTTTTCAATAAACTGAGTTTACACTCATAATTTTCATTAAAATGATTAACGGTTCTACTTAATGGAACTTTCCGTGCAATAATTCTGCAAGCTCTAATCCTCTCACAGTGAAAGAGCTCTGCTTTGATTTGGATCACCATGAATCTTTGTGAGAGCTCTTATGACCCTCATCTTTGGTGGGCTGAGAGTACCCGGTGCCCTGCTGTACACCCCTGAGAGAGTAAACATACAGAGAGAGGCTCCAGTCTCTGAGACGCAGATGCCCTGAGATGGCCTACATATCCGATTAGCTCACTGGATCAATATTGGGCCCTACTTCAGTCTAATATACAGCAATATAACATAAATAAATAAAGACAATAGCTGGACAGATTGCTGGATCAAACATTACCAGTTAAATTGTTGGTATTTAGGAACATTGAACATTTAAATATCTAATTGTGTGTCCTTTTAAATTATTTTGTTTAATTTGATAAATGAACCATTATTATTGTCCACACTGCCCCATTCACACCTCTCCAGACGGTATATGGCTCTAACATATATGGCTCTTACATGAGGAGATACACAACCTATGGAGCAAACTTGACGACACATCCTTACACACTGCTAAACTAATTCAGGGGTGTACACCAAAATGAGGTCAAATATCTCCATAGCTTCTTAAAACACAGATCTAAGCATTAAAATAAAATTAAGGGAGTAAAGTAGACCACCTCCATTGCTTATATAGTTGGAGGATTAAGGGCTTGTATGACAGAGTTTTAAGAAGGACTGCAGCTTTTCTAAAGGCAAAGAGTTGGGTTACTCCTTATTAGGTCATTGATATTAATACACCAATGTTATTTAGGCATTACTTAAGTGTGCATGTGATCAATAGACTGCTTGGAAGAGTCCATGAGCAATTCAAACTGTCTACTCATGCAACAACAAACAGGTTGGTGGTCAGGTAGTGGAAAACCCTCAACACAAGTGTTTAGGTTGTTACGTTTTATCAGCACATTTCATCCCGGTGTACTATAAATGTTTAATTCATTGACTTAGAAGTTAAAAGGCAACATTCCTTCCATATAATCCAAAGGCAAGATCTGTTTCATTCTATTCATAATTCATCCCAATTATGTTAACTCCTTAAGAAATAGTGGGGCTGTAATTTTGCCCAGTGTGTACATTGTGTCTGCTCTGCATACAGATGTAAATCAGATGTGGTCGGCCCACTGAAATAGTCCAATAAAGCCGGCAAAGACTCCCAGTGAAGTAGATACTTTACACAGGCGCACCCCCTCCGCCGAGAGACTGCTTGGTTGAGCGACTGTAATTCCTCTGAAGGAAATTCATTAGGATTTGTCACTTCAACTAACCTGCAAGTCTTATATCACATGAACACACACAAACACATTAATTAAAACAAACAGCACAGGCATGACCGGCACCTCTAAAGACGACTGTTAATACAATAAATGTGCTGAAGATTTAGATGGGAATGAAAGGTTAGAATTTATGGTCAAAGTGTGTTTGGCTATGATTGCACTCTCTTGGTCCGGCGGCATGGATTAAGTAGTTACAGAAGGCCTCGCACAATCCCCTTCCCTTGTTTGGAATTTATGCTGTGCTAGAAATGAAAGCGTAAGCCTAAGTTCGTCCAGAAAGGCTCCACTGCCACGTCATTAATTTATAATCTTGCGCAGCCAATCACAGCTTGACATCAAATATAAAAAGACTGATCTTACCCTCCTATTTTGCTGCCTGTATCGTAGCGAAGTTCCCCCCCATCCTCCCCACCACCACCAGGATGGCTCCCGTCCACTCGTCTGGGGGTAAGGCTCCGCCCCTGCCTCTATCATCAGGCAGGACCCTTCCAGTTAACTTCAAGACCTGGACGAAGGACAGGGCCTATGCCAAAGAACTTTAAAACAGAGCTTACCGAGGGTTTACTTATTTATTTTGTCTGTAAAATCATTTTACAAAATAAAATCCAGTCATATGAGAATCCTCCAGAATCTTTTTGGTAGAACCAGTTTAACCAGACTATATACTTAACCCAAGGACCTTTTAATACTTCAAAATACATACTTAAAGTGATAGTTCACCCAAACATAAAAATTCTGTCAGTAATTACTCACCCTCATGTTGTTCCAACCCAGTAAGACTTTCGTTCATCTTTGGAACACAAAGTAAGATATTTTTGATTAAATCTGAGAGCTGGATCACTCCTCCATAGGCTTCTAAGGGATTGAAACTTGCCGGCCCAGAAAAGTTATTAAAGACCTTGTTAAAATAGTCCAAGTGACTACAGTGGCTCAATCTTAAGTTTATCAAGCGACGAGAATACTTTTTGTGCGCATGATGCCTATAGAGGAGTGATCCAGCTCTCAGATTTAATCAAAAATATCTTAATTTGTGTTCCGAAGATGAACGAAAGTCTTAAGGGGTTGGAACAACACGAGGGTGAGTAATTACTGACAGAATTTTCATTTTTGGGTGAAACTAACCCTTTAATGTTATCATTTTGGATAATAGTGACATTTCTGAAGGTGTGATATAAATTAGTTCAATACTTTCTGTTGAGCGTTGTGTGAACATTAAAGTGCCCCTATTGTGCTCTTTCGGATATTACCTTTCTTTTACTGTGTAATAAAGCTGTAATTGTAAATGTAAAAGGTCTGCAAAGATTCGAAGATCAAAGTGCACAACAAATTGAGTAATTGCCTCCCAAAATAAGGAACCGATTCTGAACTGCCTGAAATAATTCCAGTGTTACTTCCTGCACGGACCTATGTGGTTTGTAACAAATTTGCATAATGCCCACGCATGGTCTTCATTGGCTGCCCGCCAAAATCTACTTTGACCCGCCCTCAAACACTGTAGTTGTAGCTGAGGCCTGGAAGAGATTGGTTCATGTTGTCGACATGTCGAGAGGATGCCGCTTTCTGTGCTGTGAAAGCAAATCCACTTTGCATGCATTTTCAAAGAATAAAGACTCAGGCTTGAATTAATACAGTGAAATTGACGCCATAGTTACTGTTCGTATCACTGTGTGTACAAGTGCTAAGTCAGCCTTCGGAGCTAAAATTTAGATATGGTAATGGCCGTTTGGTTTCCGAACATACTGTAAGACCAAAATACAACAGACTGAGCCGTCTGACCAATAAGCTCACGGAAAACTGAATCCTTTATCGACCCATTTCTGACACTGTGACTATTTCTTACTATTGTAGGAGACCTCCAAAACAAAATTAGGAACCTTTAAAATAGCATAATAGGGGCACTTTAAAAATGTTGTAACAATCTGTTAAATCGTAATAACAATGAACTCATTGTGGTGCAATGGCACTTTTTATGAAAATTAATGAATTAAGTTACTTTTGCATTATTTTTCTCATCGTTAAGCTGAACCGAGCCCCTAACACTGGTTCCAGATCAGAGCAGCTTCTACAGGCGCAGACCGCTCGTCTCTCAGAGGGGGCAGAGGGAGGTGAGGCAAGAGACAGACTAAGAGCGCAATACATCTGAATGTTCAAACAAATTATAGTTTTGTGCCACCTAAGTAAACAGCACTGGGCTCTTGGCCTGATGCAGCTGAGAGATATGGTCCTGCCCACAGAGCCACTGAGTCTAGACTCCAGATGTGCTCACACAAACACACACACGTCTATAACAAACCCAGTTCAGTGTAGCTACTAGGTCATTGACACGGTAAAATCCCCTTACAGATATTCTGTTAATGAGGGCAGATTGAAGAACATGCTGAGCCTTATATGTGAGAAAAAAACTGTTGAACGCTGAGCAGTAAAACATGTTATCTTCTGTAATGCGTTCTGGGGAACACTTGCGACACTGCTGGGACACTTGAAGAAAAAGAGAAGCAGATTAGAAAAACGTTGATTACTAATTACATATTCATTTTTATAATCGTTTGGAGAGATACTATGATCAAGTCAATTACGTACGATAAGACGATGATGATTCTTACTTGATTAGGATGCACAGTGAGTGGCATCAATTTGAACTTTGAAAAACCTTTGAGCGCGTGAAGTGACGCTAAAAGCATTCTCATAAAACATAACAGCAGCTCTCGTCGTGTCAGTCTCGAAGCGTTCTCTCTTTCTCCAGTGCCTACGTGAGCAGCGTCACACTAGCTATTCTTGTAGGTTTGTTAATTGTTTGTCACCCACCAGGTTCCATCTGTCGGAGTCCCTCAGTCCCTGAGCCATGTGTGCCGGCGCTGCAGACCGCTCCCTCGTCAATGACCTGAACCGCTCTCTTCCCTTCCTTACATTCATACCATCCTACTAACATCATATCCTTAAACCTCCTTATTGAAACCTTTGAGGGCCCTTATCTAATTGAGGGCGAAAGCAATTAGAATTGTGTGTGGTTTTCATTTGGCAGTCTGGAAAATCTGCCTCCACCTTCTAAGTGTGAAGAATCACATTTCTTGTGATGTTAGCATTACGTCGAGCCAAGCTGTGCAGGACTATTGTGATGTACTTCTTTGAATTCATGCACCATGTTACAGTACTTTCAAATGTACAAGTGATGGAGTATTACTTAATAAAGATGGATAGTAGTTGTTGGAGTCTGGGTAACCTTCACTCGGGCAATGTGATAGAGCCGTCTGTCTTCATGCCGTGACAAATGAGAGGTGGAGCTGTGGTGTAGTGGGGAATCATACAGGCTGAGCTGGGCTAATGTACCACCACTGGAAACAGGTGGTTGAGTGGTCCCAAGGAATTCTGGGTCACCTTCACACAGGGGGTCAAGGTTTGGCTGGTTAGCTTCAGAAGTTATTCCTACACCAATATGCCAAAAACATGGTTCAGAAGTAGCTGTTCTCTTACGAGAGTACTCTCGTGTTGCGTAAGCTAGCTTACGCTACGGGAAAACTCCTTTTCTCGAGAATACTGAAGCCAAAAAATTATCCTTTAATTTTCTCATATTTAAAACGCATGCTTGCACAGAGCAGACCTAGAATAGGCAGCTCGTACGCCTATTGGCTGCTCTGCGGCAAGATGCTGCAACCTATCGGTGGACTGGGAGTGACGTCAGCACCAATAGCAGCGCGGGTGCCTGAGTGCGTCACGACTCGCCAGAATAGGCGCGGCTTACCTCTATATAAGCCAGGTCCAGATAGGATGTTCTTTGATTTTTCTCCACTTCAGCGAAGTATCCACATCGCTGACTCTCCAGAGAAGCCGCGCCGTCGAACAAGCATCTCAGCGGGACGAGCCCTCTGCATTGCAGTCCGAAGCCGCCTTCGCCGCTTCACCGCCGTACCTGCTGCGCTATCCGGCGCCCATATCCTTTTCACTACTATATCTCATTCTAAAAGAGCAAAGAGGCGTTGTTGCAAATGCCTCGTTTTTCCAACTGCGGCTCGTGCCGAGCCCCCCTCAGCGTCGGGGACCGCCACATCTTGTGCGTTTCCTGCCTGGGACGAACACATGCGGACCACGCGCTTTCCGTGGGCGGCTGCCCGGAATGTGACGACATGGCCGTGTCGACCCTGCGGGCTCGACTCGCCACCTTCAACGTGGATCCTGCACCTCCGCTCCTCTCTTCTGGGCCGCGCCGTAAAAAGCGCCGTTCACAGAGGATGCCCGAGGCTACCATCACGAGCGCCCGCACACCGGCTCTTTCCCCGTGTGCCTCGCTCTCCGACTCCCCCTGCTCGATCACGGCCGGGCAGCCCTGCGCCCCCGTCGTGCATCCGGATTCCGGGGGGGACGACGCGGATGAAGACATCTGTTCCATTGACGCCTCGGGTAGCGAAGGGTGGTCGGGCCCCGAAACCGGCCCCGCCCCTTCCTTGCTCGAGCCCGGTGACGGGCGGACGAGTCTGGATACTGAGCTTCTCCGCCTTACTACCAGGGCCGTAGGGGACCTCGGCCTCGAGTGGTCTTCACCCGAAGAGCCCGTACGCAGCCGGCTGGATGGCTGCTTCCTCACGGGCCGCCGCTCGTCTCCTATCGCTAGGCCCATCCCCTTTCTGCCGGAGCTCCACGAGGAGCTAGTCAAGAGCTGGAAGGCGCCTTTTTCTGCGAGGCTTCGCCCCTCCCCCTCCACGCTCTCCGTTGTCGACGGCGCGAAGGAAAGGGGCTATTTGTACATCCCGCCGGTCGAGGAAGCGGTGGCCACGCACCTCTGCCCACCGTCTGCTGGATTCCGGTCGAAGCCAGTACTGCCTTCGAAGCCCTGCAGGGTTACTTCGTCGCTGATTGGTCGCGCTTACGCCGCCGCCGGTCAAGCCGCGTCAGCACTGCACTGCATGGCCGTGCTGCAGGTGTTTCAAGCCAACCTTCTCCGCACTATGGACGAGGCGGGCTCGACGCCTGAGAACTTCAGAGACCTGAGAAGCGCTACGGATTTAGCCTTGCGAGCTACTAAGTCCGCCGCCCAGGCCGTCGGTCGCAACATGGCGGCTCTTACCGTGACCGAGAGACACCTATGGCTCACGCTATCCGACATGAAGGAGGCTGACAAAGCTGTTTTCCTCGACGCGCCAGTATCCTCTGACGGCCTCTTCGGCCCAGCAGTCAAGGGCTTCACCGAGCGCTTCACGGAGGTACAGAAGACGTCACAAGCCATGCGACACTTCATTCCGAGGCGCTCTAGTTCCGCTGCAGGTCGCCCGAAACAGCCGCCTGCCCGAAGCTCAGCGCCGCCGCCTCCTCAGCCGCCAGCTTCTCAGCGCCGCCGCCCTGCTGACAACCGTCAGCGCGCACGCTCTGGTAGCCGCCAGGGTCCGCCTCCCCCCAGGGGACCCCGACCAAAGATCGTGCTGAACCCTGAGCCTCCTAAGACTTCCTGACCGCGCTCAGGAAGCGACAATGCGCGAGTCTCGCCGCGGCCGGACCGCCATTGAAAGCAGCACGCATCGCTCTCACAGCTCCCTCGACGGAGGCGGCTGGAGTAGTGTACTTCGCAGCCAACGAGCCCGTTACGATACCCGCTCGCCTGCACACAAAAGCCGTTTTCACGGCTACCCAGATAAATCTCAAAGAGAGCATTATGTCTGTTTTTCCGGCTCACGCCGAAGGTGTTTTAAATGTAGGAAATGTGCCCACTCCTCAGTGCCCACCCCTACACATAAGCACGGCCCGTCCAGTGACACTCACTCATACACGGCCCACATCAATAAAGGCTCACGCCTCCCATGTTTCAAAGGTAGTACATGTGCCCACCCCCCAGTGCTCACTTCTACCGTTAAACACTGTTTGTCCCGCCGCACACACTCACTCAGAGGTATCTCTAATAAACACAGACTGTGCGCTGTGTGTAGAGAGCGCGCGCACTTCTATAAGCGCGCGCCCTCTGACAGGCGCTGCGAGATGCGTGTCACACACACGCACCGTTCAGAGCCCAGGCGTCATCCTTCCTCTAGCTTTACGGCTAAAAGCGTGGGAAATGATTCCGAATGTGTCCGAATGGGTGCTGAACACCATAAAGCGGGGCTATTTACTGCAGTTCGCTCGCAGACCCCCGCGTTTTACAACCAGGGTCGAAACTACAGTACAAGGCGATGTTGCACATCTGCTGCGTGCCGAAATAGCGAAACTGCTGCAGAAAGGGGCTGTAGAAACCGTTCCTCTGAATCTCAGCCAGTCCGGTTTTTACAGCAGGTACTTCCTTGTTCCCAAAAAGGATGGCGGTCTCAGACCCATCCTAGATCTCAGGCGTTTAAACAGAGCGCTGATGAGGAGATCGTTCAAAATGCTCACGACCAGGCAGATCCTCGCGCAGATTCGCCCGGGGGACTGGTTTATTTCTCTGGATCTGAAGGATGCCTATTTTCAGATTCAAATAGCGCCCCGTCACAGGCCTTTCTTACGATTCGCCTTCGAGGGTCAGAGCTATCAATACACCGTCCTGCCGTTCGGTCTGTCTCTAGCACCCCGTACTTTTACGAAGTGCATAGACGAGGCGCTCGCCCCCCTGAGATTACGGGGGATGCGCATACTGAACTATCTGGACGACTGGCTTATATTAGCCCAGTCAGAATCAGAAATAATAGCCCACCGGGCTTTATTACTCAGTCACTTGCGAGACTTGGGTCTCCAAATCAACTGGACCAAGAGCTCGCTGTCTCCCAGTCGGAAGATCTCCTTCCTGGGGACAGACTTAGACTCCGTGTCTATGACAGCACGGCTGACGTCACAGCGCGCGCTGCAGATACAGCGCTCAGCGGCGTCCTTCAAAGTCGGCTGTGTTTTTCCTCTGAAAGTGTTCCAGAGGATGCTAGGTCTTATGGCCTCAGCCTCGGCAGTGCTTCGGTTGGGTCTGCTGCACATGCGCCCCCTCCAGCGCTGGTTGAAAACGCGAACCCCGCGACGAGCATGGACTTCCGGTCGTTTTCGCCTCAGGGTGACCCAAGCTTGCGTCACAGCACTGGGACCCTGGAGGGTGTCAGACTGGTACCAGTCCGGCACCGCTCTGGGAACGACTTCGTCACGGAAGGTTATCTCAACGGACGCCTCCAACTCAGGTTGGGGCGCCCTGTACGAGGGCAGGCCGGTTTTCGGCCACTGGACGGCTCGGGAGGGCCATCTCCACATAAACTGCCTAGAAATGATAGCAGTTGTGAAAGCCCTAGAACATTTTCTCCCCTTGTTAAAGGGCCAGGACGTTCTAGTCCGTACGGACAACATGGCGGTGGTGTCCTACATAAATCGCCAGGGCGGTCTCAGATCGCGACGCTTACACGCGCTGGCGGAACGCCTGCTGATTTGGTCCCATCTCAATTTAGGGTCCCTCGCAGCAGCGCATGTGCCGGGACTCCAGAACGTGGGCCCGGACAGGCTGTCAAGAGACAATGTTCCCCCAGGGGAATGGTCTCTGCACCCCCTAACAGTCCAGTTACTGTGGGATACGTTCGGCAGAGCGAAGGTCGATCTCTTTGCATCAGCAGAGAACGCGCACTGTCCAATATTCTTCACGAAGAGCACGGATGCGCTGGCCCGCGACTGGCCCAGCGGCCCGCTGTACGCGTTTCCCCCGATCGCACTATTACCACAGGTAATCAAGCGAGTGAGGGAATGCGGATGCTCTGCGCTCCTAGTGGCCCCGCTCTGGAGGAACCACGTTTGGTTCTCAGAACTGATGCAGCTCACGCGCACAGCTCCGTGGCCGATCCCCTTGAGGAAGGATCTCCTCTCTCAGGCCGGAGGCGCGATTTGGCACCCGCGCCCCGATCTGTGGGCACTGCATGTATGGGTTGTCAACGGTTACCCACTGACCTCCCGGCCGGGGTGCTGAGTACAATTACCCAAGCTAGAGCGCCCTCTACGAGACGGCTCTATGCATCTAAGTGGTCAGTGTTTTCTGGCTGGTGTTCGGCCCGAAACCTAGACCCACCGCGCTGCAGCGTTGCGGAAGTTCTTTCCTTCCTCCAAGAGCTTTTGGATGAGGGCAGGTCCCCATCCACGCTCAAGGTGTATGTTGCAGCCATTGCAGCATTCTCAGAACCTCTGCACGGCCAGCCTCTGGGGAAAAACGATCTTATTGTTCGTTTTCTTAGAGGAGCTAGGAGGTTGAACCCTCCGCGACCTCCCATGGTTCCGGCCTGGGACCTCTCCATGGTCCTGGAGGCCATGAAGGGTGGTCCATTTGAGCCCCTGCAGTCTGCGGACTTACGGTGTCTCTCGTTCAAGACCATTTTTCTCTTGGCTCTCGCTTCAGTGAAGCGAGTGGGGGACTTGCACGCGCTCTCTGTAAGTGCGTCGTGTTTGGAATTTGGGCCTAATGACTCTAAAGTTATGCTCAAACCGAGACACGGTTATGTCCCCAAAGTGCTCTCTACTCCGTTTAGAGCGCAGGTCATTTCCCTGTCAGCCCTTCCGGGAACCGACAGTGACGGCGATGTAAACGTTCTTTGTCCGGTCAGGGCTTTAAGAGTTTACATTCAACGTACTGCTGCCTTCAGGCAGTCGGAGCAACTGTTCGTTTCGTTTGGTGGCCGCACTAAGGGGCTAGCTACCTCGAAACAGAGCATTTCCAGATGGATAGTCGATGCTATCGCCTTGGCTTACAAGTCTAAAGGCCTTCTATGCCCTTTAGGTGTTCGAGCCCATTCTACTAGGAGCATGGCTTCATCGTGGGCTTGGATAGTGGGGTTCACTCCATGATATTTGTAAGCGGCAGGCTGGGCTTCTCGTCTACATTTATAAGGTTTATAACCTGAGGTCCCTGCGTTGCAGCCAAAGTGTTGTCTGTATGAGCTTGTCATACACGACGACTGTATACTGTGTTAAGCACTTCCTTATACATATGAGGTGTCACCATATAATAAATATGTGTTAGGGTTCACTCTGTGTTGACCCACATATCTTTACCATTATGTTTCCCGGGCACGCCCTCGGACTTAATATGAATGGTCTCAGCATACACGGCGCTTTAAACTGGGTTCCGTAGCGTAAGCTAGCTTAGCAACACAGAGTACTCTCGTAAGAGAACGACACTCGGTTACTAACGTAACCTCGGTTCTCTCTAGAAGAGGGAACGAGTGTTGCGTAACCGGCCGTGTTAATGCTGCGTTCTTATTTCGCTTCAGTGTGAAAAACCAAAGAACATCCTATCTGGACCTGGCTTATATAGAGGTAAGCCGCGCCTATTCTGGCGAGTCGTGACGCACTCAGGCACCCGCGCTGCTATTGGTGCTGACGTCACTCCCAGTCCACCGATAGGTTGCAGCATCTTGCCGCAGAGCAGCCAATAGGCGTACGAGCTGCCTATTCTAGGTCTGCTCTGTGCAAGCATGCGTTTTAAATATGAGAAAATTAAAGGATAATTTTTTGGCTTCAGTATTCTCGAGAAAAGGAGTTTTCCCGTAGCGTAAGCTAGCTTACGCAACACTCGTTCCCTCTTCTAGAGAGAACCGAGGTTACGTTAGTAACCGAGTGTCGTTTTTGTGTTTGTTAAATTCAGCCACAGTACTGTATACTATACCAAATTCAGAGCACTATCCTGTAATATCATGTACAGTACACAAAAAAATGATGAGTTGTTCCGACCCAAATTTAGGGCAAATATGGACAAACCATGCCGTTGGGTTAAATTTTTAAATAAAACTCAACCCAATGGTTGGGTTCGTCCATATTTGACCCAAATTTGGGGTAAAACAACCCTGCATTTTTTTAGAGTGCAATATTTTACTTTATTACAGTATCTACAGCATGTATCTACAGTTAGGCTACACACACACACGATGGGTTTTCATGTTTTATGGGAACTTTCCATAGACCATCATTTTTATACTGTAAAAATATATTCTATCCCCTAACCATAACCCCACCCACTAAACCTATACCCATCACAGAAAACTTTCTGCATTTTCAAAAAAGCACCACTTCGTATGATTTATCAGCTGTTTTCCTCATGAGAATCAAAACATTTCCCCACAAGGACAAGGATTTCGGATATTGACATCTTTATGGGGTCTTATCTTTATGACATCTTTACCATTGCAAAATGATACGAGTAAAGAAGCCTCCATGCAATTATCTTTTTCTAGAGTGAATGCAAACTTTCCGACTCATCAGAGTCTTAGGACTAGAGCCAGTATTGATGGGCCTGAAATCTCTTGCCATCGCAAACAAGGAATAGATTTCCTCATTTTGATTTAGAAGTAATATTTCCTCAATGCTTAGAAACTGCGGCTTCTCAAACCACTGGAATTTCCAAACTGCATGCTATTTGGACTGTGTACCAGAGGTAGCAGCAGACATGTTTCTGAATCCGCCTGTCTTTACAGTGATTGCTTTTGGAAAAGCACTATTATGATCTATAGCCTGTGTAATCATAAGTCATTTAGCCTTCATTCATTTTTTCCTACATAGAAACACATTAGCATGAAAAACAACGCGTAATATGGGACAATTGATAAAAGAAAGGGTGGTAGACAAGAACAAGATAATATAGATGCAAAAATAAATGATTACATATTGGTCTTGGATGTAGAGCCAACTTTAAAAGATACTTAATCTACAAATGTAAATGTTCTCATTATTTACTCTACCTCATGTCCACTTTTTTCTTCTACTGAAAACAAAAGAAAACTGTTTTTGTGTATTCAATGGAAGTAATTTGGGTCCAAAACAACATTGGACCCCATTGATGTTCATTAAAAATAAATAAAAATAAACTACCTTATTTTATGTTCACAGAGAAAAGAAAGTTATATATGTTTGGAATGACATGAGGGTGAGAAAATTAGCATTTTAGGTGAACTAATAATTTAACGAATCGTGGTTATTTTTATACATTCTTATGTGATCCTTTATGTTGTATGTGACAAAAGCTCTAGATCGTAGCCAACTTGTGACAAATTTCAGACTAGTTGGAAACCCGTCTGACCAATTCAATTTAAAGATTAGTTTGTTGCGATTTTTGCTCCCTTTCATCGTAGCTATTTTTAAATAAACACAGCATGCAATAACTCTCTAAAGGTGTTAACCATCATGATTTTAGGCTCCAATCCTATTGGAGACAAAAACTGTTTTTAGGCTCCCCCTGATTTCCTAAAGATGATGAATAATTCAGAAATGTTTGTTGTCATTTGGTTCACTCAGAACTGCCCACATCTCATGTAGGGTCTGCTACAGATGCTGGCAGATCTGGACTGAAATGATTATCAACTCTAAATTGTGCTTGCCAGCTTTCCAGTAACACTGCTTCACAAAAAACGTGGCAGAGAGTGCCAGGGAATGCAAGCCAATAGGAACCAGAAATTAATACCAGCAACGGGGCCCTCTTAAGGTCTAGATTCCTTTGGATGCATAACGTTAGTGTGTACCAGTGACTGGAAATGATTTCAAGGGTTTTCGGTGTCCATGCACAGAGAGTGAGCGAGCAAACGCACTCAGAGCCCTGTCAGTATGTGTCTCTGATGCAATAAGCCCGTCTCCTCTCTGCCACCATCTGAAAGTTCTTAGTATAATCTCTTACCCCACTGTTTGCACAGGGCACTGAACAATAACATTTACTTAGAGTGGGATCTATCTAATTCAATCTATAATTATCTCTAGCCTCTTTTCCCAATAGTCATAGCTCCCTTTTTTTTCATTCAGATTGAATTATTAACATATGCAGAGAGTTGGAAGAGAATGCAGCTGAAGTTGTAATGGAAGATGTTTCTCTAGCAGTCAAGGATTGCTGAAGTCTGCAGAGATGTGTGTTTAAAATTCATCCAAAACTGCTATTTAAAAAATAATCAATATTTAAACAGTTTAAAACAAAGTTCTATGCCAATTTTAATTGTCTTTGTTCTTTAAGAAATTAAAAGAGGAACTTAATATGGAGGTCAACAATGAGGTCAGAGAGGTCAAGGTATACAGAAAAAAAGTATTTCAGTTTTTACTTTCATTAATTTCCTTAGTTTTAATTGTGTGGAAACCAAAGTATTTATGGTCTGTTTTTTTTTTTTATTTATGGTCTGTTTCTTCTTCATTTAGCTTTACTGAAATAATAACAATAATAATTAAAGCAGTGACGTTGTGTGTTACAATTATTTTTGCCAAAGGAATGAAACGTTCACAGAATATAAAATAGTGTCAACACTTATATGATAAAAGACAGCAAATTAATAGAATAGTTGAATGAATAGTATTTATTTAACTAATTATTGTATTAAATGCATCTCTCTCTCTCCCGCTCTTTCCACACACACGTGTTGTGCATGTTTTCATGTTTTATGGGGACTTTCAGGACATAATAATTTTTACAGTGCACAAAGTGTATTCTATCCCCTAACCATAACCCTACCGCTAAACTTGATGGGTATCACAGAAAAATTTCTGCATTTTTACATTTTTAAAAAACATCACTTACTATGATTTATAAACTGTTTTCTTCATAGAGACCAAAAAAATTCCCCACAAAGACAAGGATTTCGATATTGCAATCTTTGCGGTGACATTTTGTCCCCATAATGTAGAGGTTACCAGGACACACACACACACACACACACACACACACACACACACACACACACACACACACACACACACACACACACACACACACACACACACACACACACACACAGTTGTGCAGTATCCAGTACATAATCAAAGCAATACTGGGTTACACTCAGTTAGGTAATCATGTAAAATATTACAAAATAAAATTCTTAAAGGGACAAATGATTTATGAAAGCATTAGCCTCTGAATACAATACAAAGTCAATGCTCTCCAAATTTGTTAAAACACATTATTCACCTTAAATCTGCAAAACAAAGATTTCTGTCAGGTCATCTGAACAAACACTACGTGGTTATTGTGAGAATGTGGGCTTCTGCCAAATTGCTTTATCAACTAGACACGGTGACAACACATGTTGGCAAGCCACAGGAGTAGACACAGAACAAGTTTGGCTTTTAGTTTGTCCTCCTTTTTTTCCGTCTCCTAATCCTTCAGAAATTACCTACAAGCCCATTGTTCAAAATCCCACTAAGTTGGAAATGTGACAGCTTTAATGTGCCTACAACTGCGCTGACCTGACTCGCATTACAAGAGCAATAATGTTCTTGACAGGCATATAGCTCCGGCGACCTGCAAGCACAGCAAACAAAACACTGCTACTACAGATGAAAATGGGAGGAAAACATGGAGGTGGTGGTCTAAGGAGAGGCCACAAGGGGGAATGAACACCAGAGTTGGGGAAGCTGCAATGAAACTGTCAATCTACTGCACAAGCTACTCATAACAGACTCAGATAGTTATTTAACTGAGGAATTTTCTATTTATTTATTTATATAAAACATTACAAACAGCATAGTATTTATTTCAAGCACAAAAACAATGTGGCTGATAGGATTAACCAGATCAATTGAAATAGCACCTATTTCAGATATTTTATATTACATTAAAGGGAGTCAAATGAATCGGTGAAACATTGTTTTGATCAACTATATTTAAATGAATTGTCTGATTTAAGCAATTTACTCAAACCATTACAGAATATTTTTGGGCAAATGAAACATTTGCAAGTGTATGACAGTATTTGTTTTGTCAAAATTACAGCAGGCTTTACTTAGGCCTCATTTGCTTTGAACTGCTTCGTTTAAATAAATCATCGGAATGAAAAAGTAGCTAACTTCATTGAAGCAATGTTTTATACATTACGATCACCATAGTATTTACATCAAGCACAACAATTCAAGTGACAGAATTAATCAGATAGATTTAAACACCACCAAAACTTCATAATTTATCATAATTTAAAAAATATTATCTTATAATATTTTATATATAAAAAAAATGAATATGGCCTCACTTACTTAAATATGACATTATTGATACAAAAATAATTTAATTTGTTATATAAAAAAAAGGATTTAAATGTCCACACAGGCACAGTGCAGAGAGTCAAATGAATCAGTGAATCATTTCTTTTAAACTGCTTTATTTAAAACAATAACGTGATTCACTAAAACGAATCAGCTTGTTTGGATGATTCATTTAAACAAAGCGGCTCAGAACATAAGTTTATGCATCGTAATCATTATTACCTCATTTCTCTCTGTTGTAAAGCTCTAAATAGCACGGTTTAGTACACATGTGAAAATGTAGTTTCCTTTACTTTCCCAATCATAATAAAGGTATTTTCTCCTCAGATTGGAGGTGCTCTGGACTGCAGTCTGCAGGGTTATGCAGGGGAGAGGCAGGGACAAATGTCCTGGTGTCTGCCGCCGTGTGAAGGACCGACCAGCGCTACCGTGGGTGGGCTGAAGAGGAGGGTGAGGAGAGGGGCGGCCCGGTGCTGTCCCCGACCTGCCATGTTTGGATAAGGCCAGCAAAACATGTGGAGGAATCAGCATGAGGCATCACACCTGGAGGAAAAGACAACTAAACCCAAGCCCTGCTCCACGGCTATGGCTCCGCCGAGTCTAGCCAGCATCTGGAAGTGATATCAGGAGACACACGGCCTCCAACCTTCATCGCTGCTGGGCCGCTCTTTACCTTCATAATGTGAGAATTGGGAGAGCAAAACAAAACAAAAAAAGTGGGAACGTGTCAACATAAACCTCAACACTCCCTTCAAAACAGAAGATTAGCAAGTAAAACAAAACAAGCGTGATTGTTTTTGTTTTGTCAAAATGCAGCAGGCTTTCGCTCGTGCCGCAGCCTTCATAAAGATGTCACAGATTCCAGAGGATCTGAGCACCTGAAATCACATCCAACCATGTCCTTTCTGCATGACTTAACTGAGGTATAAGATGGTAGAGAACAGCTGTCTGGCTGTATTTTCTTAACCCAATGCAAGATAGGTCTATCAGAGCGAGGGTCCTGAAGTGATAAGGTGCTGGAACAGGCCATGTTGTGACTGCTGTAAGATCTCCGCTCCTCTGTTTGTTTAAATGGAGGCCATTCGCCCAAATACTGCTTTTCGAATCCCACATAGGCTCCAGTTAGTGACACCACTGATAAGATGCTCAAAACATACATCTTAAGTGCTCTTTACACAATCCTCATTGTCGCTTATAGCCTAATTCCTTATACAGGGGTTCATGTCGATGTTTGAACAAAATTCATCTTCCTTATAAAAAATATTCTGCTTGTATGTTTTTATTACACTGAGGACGTTTTGTAGGAGGTGAGCCAAGGTTTTTATTTTCTGTCTTTTTTTGTTGTTGTTGTTGTTGTTGTATTTTAAAGTCAGAGTATATTTTCACACCACAGAAACTGTACTGTTGCCATGCAAGACTTTTACCAGTTTAAAAGGAGAAATAACTTCATTAAAATTCCAGCCGTGACCTTGGTATCATCTCTACAAAGAAGGAATGTGCATTTGCTTTTCAAACATTACATTTGTGTGGAGGACTGGAACAGTTGAAAAGAAAAATGGTACAAAGAAAAGCACAATGTAAGAAAATAGTTCATAGTTAAATCTCTTCCCACTGTTTTTTTTTTGTTTTTTTTTCAATAGAATGCAACAGGGAGTCGTAAACAAAATTAGGGCTGGGTTTTATAAATATGAACAGAAACAAACTGGGCAATTATCAGAAACTATTTCCAAACAGAAGAAGATTAATTGACTTATCAGTATTTACATGCAGAGCTAATTAATTACAAACTGCATAGGAAAAATTAAATTTCTTAATCAATATTGTCTTGTTTTGCAGCAAAGATATTAAGACTTGTGTGCTTTAGAAAATATACTGAGATCATTTATTTTGTAAACCTCACTAAATGTTAGATTTATGCTTAAAGGTACACCATGCAACTTTTTGTTCAAAATTGACAAAATGTGAATAATGACTTATTATCAATCCTTCTTCCAAAACGTGTGTTTGTCTCAGTGTTCATATTTTAGACCTGACGGGATGGTTTAGGTTAGTTGTCGCAACGAGCGAGAAAGCTTGACACGATGAAGCAGCTAAATCTTAAAACTTGAAAAAAAATAGCGAAAAGAGGAGAGTCTGCTGGCAAAAAGAGAAAGCGACAGAGTTCGTATAAAATGAGAATCAACGCTGGCTTGGCTTTTTCGGAGATGACGAGGACTGAGGGATTCGAAATGTTGTAAAAGCGATGCAGAGACAGCGATTGTATTACTTAACAGCTTGATGACGCTATGAAGGAGAGTGGAACGATGGGAGATGTCGTTTTCACCATCCAGAGATGTATGGTAGCTATAATTCATGTAATTCATGTTCAAGGACGAGGTAATAAAGTAGTTTTTACCTGTATTACCTGTACTTGTGATCACACTATTTAATGTCATCATAATGAATTAGCTGCAAGGAACGTGAAATGTAATGTCTGTAATATTAGCCCGTCACTACATTTAAACAAAACCACAGTTTTTGCAAGCAATGGCTAAATATTTTTGTGCAACACACTGTATTTAATTTCATTGCCATAGACTTTTTAAAAAGTGTTACTGAAGTACAAACAAAGTTCAATATAATTGTATGTGTACAATATATATATTTGCTTACCTGTCTATTAAAACACATACGAGAGCAGAGTTCAAGTCTAAGTTTGTCGCGATGCTCTCTCCATCCTGATAACTCCACGCCGTTATTGATCCTTGATTTATTTCTCGTTTTTTTCCCAAAGCCTGCTTGCCTCAGGTGATCTACGTTTAAGTTTTTTTTTTCTGTACTCGCAATCAATAATCGTGAACCACGATGACTGAACATACAACAGTGGCGTGCGAGATATTGTATCAGATTTATATATGAATATACATAGATCCTCATTGGTGGCTTATGTAGAGCAGCCTATTGAAACGGCCACTAATGAATATACTTATGTATGTATATATATATAAATATATATATATATATATTAGAAAGGACGCATTAAATTGATCAAAAGTGACAGTAAAGACATTTATAATAATGCAAAATATTACTTTTTTAATTAAATGCTTTTCTCTTGAACTTTCAAAGAATCCTGAAAAATAATGAATCACGGTTTGCACAAAAATATGAAGCAGCACAATTGTTTTCAACTGTGATAATAATCATAAATGTTTCTTAAGCATCAAATAATCATATTATACTGATTTCTGAAGGATCATGTGACACTGAAGACTGGAGTAATGATGCTAAAAATTCAGCTTTGATCACATGAATAAATTACACTTTACAATATATTCACATAAAAACAGCTGTTTTACATTGTAATAATATTTCACAATATTTCTGGGTTTGTTTTGTATTTTTAATCAAATAAATGCAGCTTTGGTGAGCAGAAGAGACTTCTTTTACAAACATTAAAAATCTTACCGACCCCAAACTTTTGAACGGTAGTGTATATATATATATATATATATATATCTCGCCAAGACGGAGTACCTGGAGTGTGGCCCTCAGACTGATGGTACCATTGGCATAGACGGAACGGATCTAAAGAAAGTTCAACACATCAAGTACCTCGGATCAATACTCTCATCGAATGGTGACACCCTCACAGATGTCCGCGCATGTGTGAGTGCCGCCTGGTCAAAGTGGCGCCAAGTCACGGGAGTGCTATGCGATCGCCGAATGCCCCTCCGCCTAAAGTCCAAAATCTATAAGACCATTTACGCCACGTAGCCCTATATGGAGCCGAATGTTGGCCAACGACTGCCAAACATGGCCAGCTTCTACACGCCATGGAAATGCGTATGCTCCGCTGGTCACTCGGGCTGACAAGGCTAGATATCGTCATGAACATCGACGTCAGGAAGCGGATGGGAATAGCGCCGATTACGGAGAAGATGCTTGAGGCCCGTCTCCGCTGGTACGGCCATGTAACACGCAGCCATGAGAACTCAGTGGCGAAGACAGCTATGCGCCTTGACCCACCCGGTAACCGGCCACGTGGCCGCCCAAAGATGAGATGGATGGACCGGATCAAACAAGATATGAAGGACGTGCAAGTCGCCCCGGAGGACACTACGGACCGCAATAAATGGAGAGCAGCCTGCCAAAAGCGGACCCTGCACCTGCGCGGGACAAACGCTAGGACGAAGAAGATCGAAGAAGATATATATATATATATATATATACTAATATATATATATATATATATATGGTTTCTACAAGCGGAAACCGGGGATAGCGTGGATATTACGTCATTGGTAGGTGACAATGACAAGGGATGAGCCATTATTTAAAACTGGAATTTCTGTGAATTTTCAAATCCTTGTGAACTTTTGGGATAAATATAAGTACACAACTGCAAAAGTGTTTTTTTTGAATATTTCCTTACAAAAATCTTACATATTGTACCTTTAACCCTAGTAGTGAGTATTTTGTTAGTAGAAAAATCTTTCTCTCTTATTTTTTTTTGTTATGAGAAACAACCATATTCATCTGCACAGTCACGCACAACCAAAACAATGTTTTCCGCAAAATGCATGCAGTTTTGTTTTTTAACTGATATTTCTGTATTATTTGTATTTTTGTAAATGTTTATTTTGTATACTGTATACAAACTATTTGTGTATTTATTATGTATATTTTATTTTGTGTTATTATTTCAGCTATATTCAGACCAAAATGTTACTTTTCTATGATCTATTCAGTGGTTTTCAATCCTGGTCCTGGTTTCAATCAAGGCACATCAAATTTTCTATGGCTGCATTCGAAATTGCATACTTATGAAAAACAGTTTGTGACAAGAGTATGTCATAATTCACTATACTTAAAACAGTAGGCCAAACGAACACGGATGATTCCAGCGAGATTTTGATGTGTGCATCTGATGGACACTTTACAATCCCACTTTACTATTTACTATACTATTGTGAATGACAATGAGGTGACGCAGCTGACACTGGTAGGTCAATGACAGGGACAACATGGCGGAAGTAGTATGTACGGATTACATTTATACTATTAGAAGTGGTCGCAAAGTAATTACTTATTCAAAATAAGTACCCACTCAATAGAATATGCGATTTCGGACGCAGCCAATGTCTTTCTGATTCACACCTGATTTAGATCATCAGCTCATTAGCAGAGAGCTCCATGAACTGAACTGAGAGTGTCAGATAAGAGAGACATACAAAATGTGCAATGCTGTGAGTCCCCAGGATCTATTCAGTGGTTTACAAAGTCATTATTTGAAAGGCGGCCTCAAAAGGGGCTTTGTGACTCTTGCAGGTCAATATCTCATTAACACAGTCACACTAAGCGATACTGGAGAACTGCATGTGTGAGTCAATGCGGTACTTTTTCTGTCCACTTGATGGTGCAGCAGATGATTCTGTCAATACAAGTTCACGTCACATGTCTACCTCCACATTTAGTGGAGTGATACTGTCAGCAGATGTGATGACCAATATATGATGGAATCTCATCTCTGAATCCAGAAAACGTTTACTCTAACAGCCAACTATACATGTGTCCATTTCCATATTTGTCATATGAACATGAAATTATCATTCAATCGAAATTCATGATGGTCTATTGAGAGGAAGAGAAAAGCAAACACGAGTATAACATTGTGTGTGCTTTCAAATCTAAACACAGAACAATTATTTGCCATTAGATTACGAACAGTGTAATCTATCTGATGCAAACAGATGTGAATTTATTCACAAGCTTATGATTTATTTATGCAAGCATTATTTATGCTTCATGTTTCTAAGAGAGTGCCAGTGCCTAAACACCTTTTTTTTCATTTCATGCGTAGAAACATCCTGCTTATTTATATATATATAAAAAAAAAATATAAAAACAAGCAGGTCCTTCACTTATTAGGTGACTGTTAGTATACACACACATATCTCGGCACTGGAAACCCGTTTTACCATTTGTATCATTCCACTTGCGGCGACTGTCATAGCGGTCGAGCAAATACCATATTTATTAAAAAATACTACTGTTGTTATGCCACGAAATGTAGTTTTAAGAGTCTATTTTAGGAGAGAATGTAGTTATAGTCAATTATATAATACTAATATACTTGTGTATGTTATGTATTATATATAAATATAAACATAACAAATATTTCCAAGGCCGTTAGTCCCTTCCCATCCAGGAAACTACCACTCAATATAAACTAAATTCAAACCAAACAGCTGAGCTGCCATATACCAACATCAGAAACAACAGCATACAGTTAATATCTAGTCTGCTTAAGTTACAATAGAACGTATTGTGCACTATAGCACATATTCACATACATGTTTATGTAAGTGTATTCGGAAGAGTTTAAGAAAGTATTCCATCCCTGGTTTGTGTTACTCTTCATAACACAGTGTCCTCCTCACACTGACTTTGCCCGTTTGGTTTATGACCCTCAGCAGACAGCGTCTCTCAGGGAGCCGCACAAGGAGAAATGCTATCCAGAGTGACATCCAAAACCCGCTGGTGTATTTGTTCCTTCCTGTTTGCTCACACCTGTGTGTTCTCAGTTATGATGTTATCAGAGCCCTGCACCTGCTGCTCAGGTGGAGCTCACCAGCAACATAAACAAAGAGTTATTAATATCTATCACAGCATTTTTGTAAAACTTGATACCCAGCTGTCACGTCAGCTGAAAGCGGCTGCTCTTCATCCTTTTGAAGGGCAAAGCTGGGCTGTAAAACACGATAGGATCAGAGCAGGTAAGGGAGGATTGGAAAATAACAAACAGCTTTTTTTGAGCCATTGTTTTGCTCATACATTTGCAGTGTAGAGGGTTAAAATGGTCTCGGAGGACCTATAATGAGGAAAAAGCGCAGACACACCCCTACTGAAGAATCTCATGTTCACACAGTAAGATCATTCAGTCACAATAGTGGGGTGTTTGAGGTCAAGTGTGTGTTATATCTGAGAGGAAAGACAGAAACAGAATACAGTAGCATTCTTTCTTTAGGAAGAAGCTGGGAGTTTCTTTGGACACTTTTATGTCACAAACTATGTGTCACCTGCACGTCACACCGGTCTCAGGTCCCACGGAGGAACTCTGGAAGGATAAAAGGAGGAGTGACGACAGTGAAGGACGAGAGATGATCAGGCCTGGATTTTATGTTGTGTTTTTTGTGTTTATACACATAATGTTTATATGTGGCAGTCGTCCGTGAGGGGCTGCTGATTTACTTTTGTTTTGCTGTTTGTATGTTTATTTTATTAATAATATTAAAGTTACGTTGAATGTTCTCCTGTTCCTGCCTCCTCCTTCCCTGAGCCTTTAACCTTGTTACAGTTACCAATTAGATAAAAGTGCACATGAAGAGCTTGATGAAATATGACGTAAAAAAAAGAAAAGAAAATGTAATTACAAATTATAACTTAAAAAACTCCCCAAGCTACTTGTTTAGAGCCTTCTGCTGAAATGTGAATTTTATTTACACTTTTTTTATTGATAAGATTGACAATGTTAGAGCTAATATTTCTCTCCCATCGACTTTATCCATTTTCACTGAGTGCTCTGCTGTTTTTAATGAGTTTGAGCCGGTGTCTTTTGTCTCATTGATGGAGATCATTGTTGAAATAAAATCATCCTCATGTGGCATGGATACTGTTCCTCCACGTCTTCTAAAAGATTGATTTGAAACTATTGGTCCTACAGTACAAATTAGGGGTGTCACGATTCTCCAAATCCTCGATTCGATTACATTTTCGATTCTAAGGTCACGGTTCGATTCGATTCTCGATTTTTACATTTATTTTTTTTAAGCACAGTTTGCGATGCCATTTTTAGACTAGACTTTTATGTAATATAATATATGACCTTTGTTCGCAATGTACCACACTACATTGTCAAATTTAAAACATTTATTAACAAAATAATGTTACAATAACTTATATCTTCGTTCCGGTTCATGGCAACCGTGCCTAGTGTGAGTACACCCTAACTGAGGTAGAGGACTCGCAGCACTTCAACGCTGTTTTTTTCCGCTTTGCAAACCGACTGGACGTGACATGGGGGCGTGGCAGTATCGACGATTCCATTTTTGAATTCGATTATCGAGATTGTGACTTAATTTCGATCGATTTCGATTTAAAATCGAAATCGTGACACCCCTAGTACAAATTATTAAGTAGTAGCCAGTAGCCTACTCCTAGTAGCCAGTCCTCAGGAGTTGTACCTACGTCTTTTAAACATGCAGCAGTGGAATCAGTAATCAAGAAACCCAATCTGGATTCATCAGTCTTTGCTAATTTTAGACCTATCTCGAAACTTCCTTTTCTGTCCAAACTACTGCAGAAGGTCATATTTGGACAATTGAATTAATTTCTAGATCTGCATAGTACTCATGAAGTGTTTCAGTCTGGTTTCAGTCTGGTTTTTTTATGACTTGTTACTTGCTACTGACTAAGGGGACTGTGCGATTTTAATTTTACTAGACCTTTCGGCTGCATTTGATACTGTAGACCATACGATCTTGATTACACGCTTTGAACAATGTGTTTGTATTAAGGGTACTGCTGCGTTGGCATGGTTTAGATCTTATTCGTCTGAAAGAACTTTCTCAGTTCGTTTTGGAGACTTTGTCTCCTGAATGGCTTCTTTCACTTGTGGGGTACCCCAGGGCTCCATTTTGGGGCCTATTTTGTTCTCCTATATATGCTCCCCTTAGGACATATTTTTAGGAAATTTGGCATTTCTTTTCATTGTTATGCAGACGATACACACATTTCTCTGCCTTAGAAATGAAAAGATACTCGCACTTTAGCGCCTCTATTGCAGTGTCTTGAGGAAATTAAGGCCTGGACGGCACTAAATTTTCTTAGTTTCAATGAAAATAAAACAGAAGTTATGCTGTTTACGCCGGGAGGATTTGGACCTTGGTGAATTGAATCCACTTGTGAAGCCCTATGTAAAAAGGTGTTATTATGGATTGTGATTTTATATTAGACAAACAGATTAACTCTGTAGTTAAATCTATTTTTTTTTCCAATTGAGAACTCACCAAAGTGAAATCTTTCCAGTCCTTTAAAGACATGATCATATTTTTATTTCAACTCGTCTGGATTATTGTAATGGCCTCTATATAGGCATTAGTCAGGCCTCTCTCTCCAGACTGCAGATGGTTCAGAATGCGGCAGATCACCTGTTGATGGGTACACGAAAGCAGGAACGTATTACCCCTATTCTTGCCTCTCTTCACGTTACCTGTCCATTTCAGGATTAATTTTAAGATTTTGGTGTTTGTTTTTAAATCTCTTAATGGTTTAGCACCTAAATATTGTTCTGACCTGTTTAAGCTGTATGCTCCGCTAGAGCACTTAGGTCTGCTGACCATTTGCTTTTAGTTGTCCCATGGGTAAAGTTGAAGATCAGGGGTGACCGAGCATTTGCGGTGGCGGCTCGAAGCTCTGGAATAGTTTGCCCCTCTTCATTAGACAGACTCAAACACTTGCTGTTTTTAAATCTAGCCTAAAATTTTATAGTCTGGCATTTGACGCTATGTGAGAGTTGTTTTTTTATTGTGTCTTATTGTTTTCTTCTGTGCTGTTGATTGTTTGTAACATTGATATGTGATATGTGTGTATGCTCCCCCAACAGACGTTCTACTGACTATAAGTAACTTTGGAACAACATGTCAACTTATTCTACTGATGTGTCTGATTGTGGCGGCCAGTTGATAGAAGGACAGTGCACAACCTGTATTGGACCTCGAAAGAGGAACAACTCATGGCTTTTTCTCTTAACCTAACGGTCCACTACAATCTACTAATACTTTAATGAGTTAACATGTAGTTGCAAAGTTACTTATAGTTAGTAGAATGTCCAAGTGGACCATCAGAATAGTGTAACCAAATCTTTATATTTCCACAAAAAAGAATCTGTAAAAAGTTGTGGTAAAAAAAGGCAGCTGGTTGCCAGAACTTTACTGTAAAAATAACTTAAATTTACAGTTACCTAAATAATGCAATAAACATTAACTTAACAACATAAGACTAATGTCTATAACTGATCACAAAAAAACTAGAAAAAACAATTATTTAAACATCAAATGTGAAGTGTCACACAGGCAATTCTGGAATAAATGGTCAATATACGGTTTTTACTGTAAATTATACAATACTCCTTTTCACTTCCAAAATTTGAACAGTATTTTAGTTTAAATCATCACATTTCGCTTAGATTTATTAGTTTTTCAACGTATACAGTTTTACCATAGCATGTTTTTTTTACAGTATACAATGCAACATTTGTAATATATGTAATTATAAAAATTATGAATGTAAAGAATATGTCCACTATTAGAACATTTCTAGTAGACAAATTAAACTAGTGACAGTGTAAAAAGTGTGTTTTCAAAACGTTCAGCTGGCCAAAACTTACAACAAATTGCATTTAAAAAATGCAAACAGATCTACATGTACATCACATTCAACTGTGTTGCTTGAAAATAATTAAACAAAAACAGCAATAAACATTCACATTGCTTCCATCTCCTCCTGTATCCTACTCCAGTGTCTGACTCGCCTTTCCCCTCCAGCTTGTGTGATCATGTCAATGGGAGACAAAAGCAGTCATCGTGAATGGCACATTAATTTCCCTCTGCTCATCCAACTGCGTCCCTGCCTCCTCGCCGCCTGAGGAGTAACAGCCCCGGCACCAGCCAGTAAACATGATCACACTAAACACGCTCTGAACTAATGGGCTGTTTACAAACAGGGGAGAGAGGTAGAGATCCCCACACTAATGAAGGCTATGTTTAGAATAACGACCCCACACCTCCCAATCACCGCCAGTGTTTGTGGAGAAATTAGTCGGTGGTTCTGCTCTGATTTGATCATTTACATTACCTGTAACCTGTAACATTATCATTTACATTGTCTTGATGATGTCTCGATAATAGCACTCAGCATGCTTATTGACCTGAAGTATTGACATGAAGAATAATGAATACCAAAGAAATAGGATTGTTCCAAATATTCAGATGACGCTTATAATGGGATGATGTTAAAGTCCCCATGAAATCAAAATTGACCATACTTACTTTGTTTGCCTAAATTGATCGTTTTGTGGTGAACAATTCATCCATGCAAATCAATCCACACAAAAAAAAATTTTGGCTTCGTAATCTTTAATCAAATTCTGAAAATGCCCCTCCCCTCTGAATTGGAGGACCTTGCCCGATGACGTAGGCTTGACGGTTTGGGTGTCTGCTTAACATCCGTAACCACGCCCCTCCAACTGACATTAGGCAGGCACACAGCGTGTGAAAGGAGAGATGGCGAGGAGGTGCATTTTTCTAGATCCAATCAGGTGCTAGTTGGAAAAAAAAAGCCACGCTCACTATTTTGCCTCATTTAGTATTCCGTTTCTCTTGGAAATACGCCACTGACTGCACTGGAGAAAAGTCATTTGCAACTTCCGGTTCACAGGGACTTTAAGTGCAGAAATTTCCAAATGCCATTGGTCAGTCAAACAGATCATCCTTAACTAAAGGCATTTGCAGAGTCAATGGTTAAAGGTGCATGTTACGTCCCTTCTTTGGCTCTCACCCGTCTAGGGGATATTAGAAGGGGAACACAAGACCAGTTCAGTCAACCGTCTCTATGGACCACTTTGCGAGTTGAGAAAACACGAGAGACACACTCAAAATTAGAACAAGAAATAATTTAATAGAGAGAAATAACTTGTTACATGTGAAACGGGCAAAAGGGAAAATAGGATTTGTGCCAAACAAATGAAAATAACATAAGCAAAACAAAAACTAACCAAACCATTTCAATCTAAACCTAGACTACAACAAAAGGTTAAAGAAAAAGTCTTCAACGTCCTAGACGCCGTATCTAAACTACACTAATTAATAAAAACAAAAATACAGAGGGTGGCACAAACCGCTAACCTAGTGAATATAGACAGAAAAGACAACTAAGTGTGCAAAATGTATGTCACGTGACATTCTTACCTATTCCCTTCCCCTTCCCGACTAACCCAGCCTTGCAAAGCTGTTTAACAGAATCAACACTCTTGAATGAGAAGTTTCAGGGAGCACTCAGTTCAAAAAGGTAAACGTAACATGACAGACAAAGCAAACGTTTAACAAAACTAAATCCACAGGAGAGAAAACAAAACAGCTCAAAAACAAAAAACCAAAAGTCTCTCTCTGTAAAATCAAAAGTCTCTCTCCGTTCCCGCTGTTAGCATACATCTTAAGTAGGACTTCTCCAGGTGTCCCGCATCGTGCTGATGATGATCCCGCCCTCAGATAAACTCACTCGTCTCGTTACGAGTGACTGACAGACATTACAGCCAATCAGCGACGGCCTGTAAAAGCGAAAGAAAGAGAGACAAAAGAGAAACACAAAACCCCGAAAAAAAACAGTATAAACGTCCCTAAGGACGTAACACCCCCACAATTAAGATCAAACTCAACGTTTGATAAAAAAAAAAAGTTATATATATATATATATATATATATATATATAATTATACACTAAACATCATATAAAGTAAGCAGAAGCACAGACATCATACCTGAACTCAAGCTCTAGAAAGAGTATCAGCAAGAATGTTCTCTGAACCCTTCTTGTGACGAATTTCCAAGTGATAATTCTGCACGAACAAAGCCCAGCGCATCAAGCGTTGGTTCGCATTATACATGCGAGACAGAAACACAAGGGGATGGTGATCAGTAAACACAATGGTAGGAAAACTGGAAGAACCCAAATAGACCTCAAAGAACTGTAACGCCAATAACAATGCTAGAGTTTCCTTTTCGATGGTGGAATAATTTGCTTGGTGTTTGTTGAATTTACGGGAAAAGAAACAAACTGGATGATCCACACCATCCGTACCCTCCTGAATCAGGACTGCCCCAGCGCCGACTGCGCTTGCGTCAACCTCCAGCTTGAACCCCTGATCAAACTGTGGGGCTGCTAGAACGGGACTGGTACACATCAAAGCCTTAGCATTTTCAAATGCAACCTGGCATTCATCAGTCCAGGCAAAAGTCTGCTTAGGGCTAAGAAGATTAGTGAGAGGAGTTACCACCGTAGCAAAATTCTTACAAAAACTTCGGTAGTAACCAATCATACCCAAAAATCTCCTTAACTCTCGCCGCGTAACAGGAACAGGAAACTTAGTAATAGCAGCAACTTTCTCTTCTACCGGCTTTACTTGCCCATTTCCCACATGCTTTCCCAAATAGGTCACAGTGGCCTGACCAAACACACACTTTGCAAGGTTAAGTGTTAACGATGCACTCTCTAAACGTTTAAACACGGTACGCAACAAAGACAAATGCTCTTTCCAGTCATCAGAAAAGATTACCAAGTCATCCAAATATGCCTTGCAATTTGGTACACCAGCGAGAACAGTTTGAACCAACCGCTGAAATGTAGCTGGTGCGTTTCGTAACCCGAACGCCATAACATGATATTGTAGAAAGCAATTCGGAGTCACGAAAGCAGATATGTCGGATGCGCGTGGGGTTAAAGGTACCTGCCAGTATCCTTTAAGTAAGTCAAGTTTGCTAACGAACCTAGCAGAACCGATACTGTCAACGCAATCCTCCATTCTAGGGAGCGGATAACAATCGGGCACGGTGACAGCATTGACTTTTCGGTAGTCCGTGCAGAAACGAAACGAACCATCAGGTTTCTTAACGAGAAGACATGGGGAACTCCACGGACTATAACTATGGCGAGCTAAACCGTTCTCTAACAAATAGTCAGTTTCTGTATTCATTGCGGCCCTCTTAACCTCGTTAACTCGATAAGGATGCTGCTTTATTGGCTTTGCATCTCGAACGTCAATATCATGCTGTAACACTCCAGTCTGGGATGGTACATCGGAGAACAGAACGGGAAAAGATGTTATGAGAACAGCCACGTCCTGCCGTTGCGCGTTAGGTAGAGAAGATAAATGAGACGACAAATTGGACAGAATAGCGGAGTTTCCCAATTTACTACATTGTTGTGGAGTATTTCTCAATACCAGTCCATCCTCATCCTCATCCTCCTTCCGGTCACCTTCTAGAACAGAAGAAACTTTAGATGTGATTAAGACAACTGCACTGTCTGGTAACGATTTAACAGATTCACAATGATCACGATCATAATATGCTTTAAGCATGTTAATATGACAAACACGTGTCCTACGCCTTCTGTCGGGAGTGGAAATCACATAGTCTGTATCACTGAGTTTCTTAACTACACGGTAGGGCCCAGTAAATCTAGCAGATAATGCAGACCCTGGTATTGGCAATAATACCACAACCTTGTCATCAGGCTGAAATGACCGTGCCACAGCGTTTCTGTCAAATCGATCCTTCATCTCTAACTGCGTACCTTTTAAGAAGTTACGCGCAAGATCACACGCACTGTGCAGCTTCTCTCGAAATTGACTAACGTAATCAAGGACATTCGTTTTCTTCTCATTTTTACTATCCATCATTTGATCTTTCAAAACCTTAAGCGGTCCCCGAAGAGTATGTCCGAAAACCAACTCGGCGGGACTAAAACCGAGCGATTCTTGCACACTCTCACGTACGGCAAACAATACTAAAGGAATTCCTTCATCCCAGTCTTTAGTCGTGTCCATACAGAATTTTCGTAGCATGGACTTTAAAGTCTGATGAAACCTTTCGATCACACCCTGGCTTTCTGGGTGATAGGCACTAGAAACTCGGTGCTCAATAGACAAAGATTTTAACGTTTGGGTAAACACTCGCGACAAGAAATTTGTACCTTGGTCTGTTTGAACTACTTTCGGGAGTCCAAACGTAGAAAAGAACTTAGTCAACGTTTTCAGAATTACAGGAGCCGTTATTTTCCGCAATGGAACAGCCTCAGGAAATCTAGTCGCTCTACACATTATTGTACATAGATATTGATTACCTGCTTTCGTTTTCGGTAATGGACCGACGCAGTCAACCAATACCTCTTCAAACGCTTCTCCTATAACCGGGATCGGAGACAGTGGAGCGGGTGAGATGACCTGGTTCGGCTTTCCCGCAATCTGGCAAGTGTGACACGTACGGCAAAATTTTACAACGTCTCGTTTTAACCCAGGCCAAAAAAAATACTGGAGGATACGTTGGTAAGTTTTTGTTACCCCCAAATGTCCAGACAGGAAATGTTCGTGTGCCAACCGTAACACCTGAGAACGATATTGGATTGGAACCACCACCTGATATACCACGTTCCAATCCAAATCCTCCTCAACCTTAGAACACCACTTACGCATAAGTAAACCCTGGTCTACAAAGTATGCTGTATTTCTTTTCTTGGCAGCTTCAGCGCTAACTACAGCTGACAAACACTTTCTCAAAGAGAGATCATCGTTTTGTGCCATAACGATCTGCGAACGAGTTATGGGTAAATCTAATGACTTCAAACCCTCTAGCCAATTTTCTGACTTTTTCACCTTAGGAGCGTTTACAGAACCCATCTCAGTTTCAGAAGTTTTTACATCATCCGACAAGAAGGATCCGATCAGCGAGTCAGCCAAATCAACTTCGCGCACTGTTTTAGCTGACTGAGCACGAGTAACTGCACAAGCAGAAAACACTTCAGGGTGCAAATTACTGACATCATCCATAATTGGGCAAACATACGGAACGTCAGTCACCTCTGGAGCTGGCAAAACTTTGCCTCCAGCCAAATCGTTTCCTAAGATGAATGTAATTCCTTTTACAGGGAGTGAACTACGAATTCCCACTCGTACGAGCCCTGAAACAAGTGTACATTGTAAATGCACCTGATGCAAAGGAACAGACACAACTTGCATTTCGATCCCACGAATCAAAATGTTTGAGCCACAATATGATACATCAGAGAACGGTAACGCATCAGACAGCATAATTGATTGCATGGCACCTGTATCTCGGAGAATAGAGATTTTTCTCCTATCCTCTTCCTTTCCAGACAACGAAACAAATCCTGGCATAACGAAAGGTTCATAATTTACATCAAAACTCTCAATACCACACGATAGTTCCGATGGCGGTACAGTCTCCACAAACGCAACACTTTTTGGTTCCTTAGATTGCTGTTTACGCATCAGCACCGGGCAGTCAGCAATCAGATGTCCGGGTTTATGGCAATAAAAACAATTCTTGGTCTCTTTCGAATTCAACACGCCAGATTTTTCCCGAATAGAACCCTGAGCTCGAGATGAAACAGCGGTCACGTTCTTTTCAGTACGCGACACAAAAAATGCACCCTTATGAGTGAGCATAAACTCATCCGCTAGAACAGCAGCAGGTGCCAACGCATTAACCTTCTGTTCGTTCAAATAGACGACCACCCGCTCGGGTAAACAACTCTTAAACTCCTCAAGCAGAATCAATTCCCTTAAGGAATTGAAACCCTCAACCTTAGTTGCACTACACCATTTATCAAAGAGAAGAGCCTTCTCTCTTGAAAATTCAACAAATGTCTGAGTCGAGCTTTTCTTATGGCCTCTAAATTTCTGTCTGTATGCTTCTGGAACTAACTCGTAAGCACGTAAAATTGCTAGTTTTACAGCGTCATAATTCAAACTATCCTCTAAGGACAGGGTAGAGAAAACCTCCATCGCTTTACCAACTAACCGGCATTGCAGTAACAAAGCCCAACAATCTTTTGGCCAACGAAAAGACACAGCAATGCGCTCAAAGGCACTAAAATAGGAATCTACTTCGGTCTCACGAAAATGTGGCAGTAGTGTAACATTTTTACCAACATCGAACGACTCGGTTGCTACGGAGGAAGCAGTCGCTGGAGCAACAGTAGGAGTAGGGACCACCAAGGGAGCATGGGCAACAGTGGCAGCGGAACTAACCCGAGGGGAACCTGGTCGCGCAGCGGAGCCCCCCACAATTCGCATTGCGTCAAGCTCCAGCTGTCGCATTCTGACCTGCGTATCCGCCTCGATCTCAAGTTTACGAACTTGTAGTTTTAAATCCATCTCCGCCTGCCGAGCCTGCACCTTCTCCTGCGACTCAAACTGCAAACGGGCCAAACGAACTTTCAGTTTCGCATCCCCTTTTGAGCAAACCGATGTAGGCGAGAATGGATCAAAGGGAGGTAATCCCGCCCTAGCCTCAGCCTCAACCTCCGCCGTAGGCGTTAGTCCCCCCTGACTCACATTCCCCCTCCCACCAAACGTACTCACCTCCCCACTGTCCGCAACTCCAGCTACCTCCTCCTGCAACGTAAGCACATTCATCTCTACCAATCGACTACATACCACAGACTTAATCTCTTTTTTAAGAGACTGCTTATTCACCGAAAACTGAAAATGATTTGCTATCATTAACAAATCATCCTTCCTACAACTATCTAATTCTTCTAGTGAGGGATTCTCAAGAAACTTTTCCAAACTAAACATCGTTACTATTATGACGCCGAACAACCGCACATACGAATTCCACGCGCTTACGAGTTCTCACCTCACGCAGTGATACAAGAGACGTTATCATGAACTGGTTATTTGTTAATTCAGTTGTATTATAATCCCGGATGAGCCCCCATTATGTTACGTCCCTTCTTTGGCTCTCACCCGTCTAGGGGATATTAGAAGGGGAACACAAGACCAGTTCAGTCAACCGTCTCTATGGACCACTTTGCGAGTTGAGAAAACACGAGAGACACACTCAAAATTAGAACAAGAAATAATTTAATAGAGAGAAATAACTTGTTACATGTGAAACGGGCAAAAGGGAAAATAGGATTTGTGCCAAACAAATGAAAATAACATAAGCAAAACAAAAACTAACCAAACCATTTCAATCTAAACCTAGACTACAACAAAAGGTTAAAGAAAAAGTCTTCAACGTCCTAGACGCCGTATCTAAACTACACTAATTAATAAAAACAAAAATACAGAGGGTGGCACAAACCGCTAACCTAGTGAATATAGACAGAAAAGACAACTAAGTGTGCAAAATGTATGTCACGTGACATTCTTACCTATTCCCTTCCCCTTCCCGACTAACCCAGCCTTGCAAAGCTGTTTAACAGAATCAACACTCTCGAATGAGAAGTTTCAGGGAGCACTCAGTTCAAAAAGGTAAACGTAACATGACAGACAAAGCAAACGTTTAACAAAACTAAATCCACAGGAGAGAAAACAAAACAGCTCAAAAACAAAAAAACCAAAAGTCTCTCTCTGTAAAATCAAAAGTCTCTCTCCGTTCCCGCTGTTAGCATACATCTTAAGTAGGACTTCTCCAGGTGTCCCGCATCGTGCTGATGATGATCCCGCCCTCAGATAAACTCACTCGTCTCGTTACGAGTGACTGACAGACATTACAGCCAATCAGCGACGGCCTGTAAAAGCGAAAGAAAGAGAGACAAAAGAGAAACACAAAACCCCGAAAAAAAAAACGTATAAACGTCCTAAGGACGTAACAGTGCACTTCAAATTAGATGACTGAAGTCTTAATCTTAAGTGAGTCTAAGGCTCTGTCCACACGAACGGGTATTTCAAAACCGCAGATTTTTCTATGCAGTTTGGGCGTTTGTCTACACGCAAATGCAGAATACGGTCACTAAAACCGGACTTTTTAAAAACTCCTGTCAGGGTGAAGATCTTTAGAAACTCCGATTGAAGTGTTGTCGTGTAGATGGTGAAACCGGAGATTTTGGCTTGTTACGACGGAGTGTGCGCTGTTATCTTCTTTGTTTGACGTCAGATTGTGCGCCTCTATCTCCTTTGTTTACACGAGGCGAGTCTGTGCAATGGTGGAGGTAGCCAAAATATTGCTGCTAATAACTGTGCTAACAGGGCTTATAACATGTATACAAATACATGCACGGTTCTCCCATTATTTTGTGGACCAGAGGCGTCAGAATGCAATACTACGCAGGTCACTGCTTATGACAACATGTTGTTAGTCTTTACCAGAACCAGTAATAACTTTTTTTCAGGCTTCTGATTGGCCAACATGGCTTTGTGGTTAGGGTTATATCACCACCTGTTGGTTGGCATGCTCTTGACAGCGCTTCATAATGTGTTTAGCGTTTTCAAGTGGACAAAGGTTTTTTTAAACCATGCTTGTGTGGACGAGATTTTTTTTTTAAACGAAGGAGTGAAAACTCAGTTTAAAATAATATCCGTGTACGTGTGGACTAGACCAAATCCATTTATTTTTATACATGTTTAACTCCAATGAGTTTAATTCCAACTGTAATCAAACACACTGAACAAGCTAATCAATGTCTTCAGGATTACTACAGTAAAAAGCTACAGGCAGGTGAGTTTTTATCAGGGTTAAACTATGCAGGACAGTGCCCATCCCTGGTCTAAAATGTTTCTATTGTGCTCCATGAAGTGACATCTCTGACTATAAGACTATTCAGCCCGCATTGGTGTTATAAAAGCATGTCAGCCATTTAGTTGTGTTCTGTTAAAAAAAAGATTTAAAATCTCATGCAGAACAGCAAAAATCTAACTTTACTTTTAATTTTTTTTTATAGCTGATTAGATTACTTGTCATCCTTCAGCATTTGAGGCGATTCTACCCCATATACTCCACTCTAAACACCATTCGTCCTGTCTACGAGTATTTAATGAAATGTAAACAGACTGAGTCTCCAACTAGGGAACAACTGCTATAGGAAAGCTGTCAGACTAATTCAAACCATTGATCATCACTGGGCAGGTGTTCTCCTTGTGTCCCACAGTCATCCATTGTTTATGAACTCTTAGCGATGCAAAACCTGGGTGGAAGACGATTTTCAGCCCAATCTTACCCAGAATCTCCCCTTTCCGCACTGAAGATAGATGATACCACATTAGATGCTTGAGTACAACAAATGAGCTTGTAGTAATGAGAGCCGAATCTGGAAGCTTTGGGGAAGAAACGAGTTTGATCTGTTATTTTCTTTCTTCAATTTCGTGTTCTCTGCAGAGCAGAAACGTCTGCAGCTGTAATGAGTTATCATACGCCGGCAATTTCTACTTCGCGTTAGGACTTGTTATGTGCATTTGTGTGAGGGTCAATGTGACAGTGTGAGTCATGAATTCTGATGAAGGAAGTTGAACATAAACTCGCTGTGCTAATCTACAGTTCCTCTGGGGTGATGTTTACCTTTATGGAGGTTATAGATACAGCTCTACACAAGCAGGATTTAGCTAATCCTCTCATATGTGCACTTACAATCCATTATCATTCACATTTAAATGAACACGCGGCCAAAATCCCAAACCCTGCGGATGGGAGGATATATATTCTCAGTCTTTCTATGAAGAGCTTAGATTGGTATAATTCGCCTCAAATGAGCCAAAGCTGAAATCCTCAGAGCAGGCGTAATGTAGAAGAATAGTCGGTTTACAGGTAGCGATTTATCTCTATAGATTTCTCGTTTGAATCTATAAGCTGAGCTGGCGTGGCCGTGGACTGACAGCGTGTGTGTGGACTCAGTGAAGCCTCATTCGCTCCTGAGCGGCTCTGTAGGCCCTGCCGCCCAGATTAGGCATCCGAGGACATGGCGCTGGTGGCTGATAAGGCTTCTTCTGCTGTCGTGGTTGTCTGCGGATGGCCGTCTGGCTGGCGCCTGCCGCTGCTATCTCTGACCAGGCTCTGGGTCTGTCTCAGGCCTGTCTGAAGCCAACTGATGACAGCTGGCTTTCAACCGGCTCTGGACCTTCTCTCCTCCCAGGATCATCCTTATCATCACTCATTTCCCTTTCCACCCAGCACAGAAATGATAGGATACAGCGGGGGGAAAGTGGATGGTATGAGGAAAGGTCAGTCGTTCTGTTTTTCAGCCATAAGGATTGGTCACTCTTGTTGTTTTATGTAAAGCTGCAAATTGTTATTATTTTATAATTTACTAATAGAATGAAAAATTTTTTGTACGATTTCAACACTCTTATTTTCATATATACAAGGTTAGTGTTCGAAATATTTAATGAGGAAACCATAGTTTAGTTTTTGCTTGGTTATCTCTTGCTAAACTTTAACTTTATTTAAAATATAATAATAAACATTTAATGGATAATCATTAGCATAATAATACTACTACTAATAATAGTAATACTAATAATACTAAACTACTGTTAGATTTTACTTAATATTTATTTAAGTTTAATAAAGAGATAATTATAGAAATAATATATAAATAATTCATAATTTTATTTATTTTAATATTTAAATGTTATTATTTTGTTAAATTGTTGTAAATAATTCAAATCAAAAATATAAAATTATTTATATTAATTCTAATAACTTAATTGTTTTAATTAAAAATATAATTAAATGAAAAATAAATGAAAAATACCAACCATATTAACCAACAAAATTAATTGTAAGATTTGATTAAAAATCAAATATTTATATTACTAAATTATTATATATATATATATATATATATATATATATATATATATATATATATATATATATATATATAAAATGTTTTTTTAATGTTTTTAAATGTAATTTAAATGTTTTATTAAACACATTATTTCAAAATATTATTTAAATGAATTATTTTCATATATAATTTAAATGCAATATTTATAGTAATTTAATTTAAAATTCAATTAAATTCAATTATTTAACCCATAACAGTCCGAAGCCAGAACTTCATAACCCAGGGTTAAAAGGAATGTTAACACCAAATTACACTTGAAAACATTCAGACCAGTGTTTTCAGCATGGCTCCGTGAATTTATTCCGCATTTATTCCGCCAGGACTCCTTTCACCCCCTCATCCATTTCTCCACAGAGACGTATCCCAGTGTGTCCTACGCCATGTGACATCAGAATTGATTTCACCAAGAACACACAAACAGACTAACATGACTGATTCTCACCGAGTGCCAGCAAAAAGAGGCCAGTGCGCAGGATTTGAGTAAACGATAAAGAATAAAGGAGCAAACCCAGTTTTTTTCCCTGGTCCAGGGCAGTTAAGGAGAGGTCACTCAGTGTTACTGGTAATCCGAGCAACATCTGTTAGCCATCATCTGTGCGGTCCCGTTTTAGAGTAGCGTCAGAGAGGACTGAGAGCTTCAGGAGCCACAGCACACGTCTGTTCCCAGGCTCTTAGTACGAGCAGTCACTTCTGCATCGCATCTGGGCCAAATTGAAGTATTCTTTCGCCACAGCCACCATTAACCCCTTTTTTTGGTCTCATACTTTCATTCCAGCACAAAACGGACACACAACATGCATCATCTCCGTCTCATACAACAGTCAGGTCTAAAACACACCCGCAGACAGAGGGCTCCGTTATACTTCGTTCTTATAGACGCTATAATTTCCGAACGAGACACATTCATGCAAAGCAGACATACTGGCTACCCCATCATTGCAAAATCTGAAGGAGAGTGCCATTCAAATTACAGTGTTGTCAGAAGACAGGCTGTTTTGGTGGAGGAATGAGGCTGTGAACAGATGCACATGTGGATGAGAGAGGCTGGGAGAGACAGATTAAGATGGGTTTACGTGCACGATTCTTACAATCCCCTACATTTCAGATTGACAATGGACAGCCCGTGAGATAAACCTGCAGATTTTCATATGAAAAGATGTTTTCTCTGTGGGCTTATAGAATGTTATTTACTTATGTTTTTCTTTTTTTTTTTCTCTTTAGTCTAGGCGGCCAGAGTTTAGATGGCTACTTCAGCCTCGTTGTTAAGATAAATGCAAAGCTACAGATGAATGCATAAACAATAAACCTAACATGCATGGAATGTATTTGCACTTGCATTGTTTTTTTTTTCCATTGTTTAAAATAAACAATGTGCTGAGTCTGCACAAATACAGCAATATCAAAAAATGTCCTTGTTGAACATCTGAGATTTTTAAAACAAGGAAGTGTAATTAAATAAAATACATTAAAAATGCAACAAAATGCCATTATCAAACATTTTTATAAAATAATATAATAAAATAAAAAAAAACTTTGAAACACAATATGGTTCAAATGATATAAAATGCCAGTATCTTGGATTTTTAAAACAATGAAATGTAATTAAATAAAATACATAAAAAATGTATATGTATTTTTTAATACATAATTAATAAAAAAATTAAATCAAAAATATTTAAGATTTTTCCTTAAAGGAAAAGATATTAAGAAATATTAAAGGATATTTAAAAATTCAAACCTTCACTCAAAATGATATGAATGGAATTTATAATGAAAAAAGCATAAAATTTGAAATGTGAATAACGAAAGCATGTCCTCAGACACTTCTTCGAATCTGTGATAGAATGTTCCGAAATGCTAAAAATATATGGCTATATGCCAACTGAATCATTTTTGATGAATACTTCAGATTTAGCTGTTCTCGTACCCCGCAATTATTCATTTTGAAAAGAAATTGTATGAAAATGTGCACGTCCCCCTTCTGACGATCTCAGCATCCATCTCCCGTTTTCCACGGCAATCTGCGTAATAACCTGACAGGCTCAAATAAATGTCAAATCACATTCAAACCGCCCTCATTTCCTTAATCCCACTGACACCATTCGATTCGTTCTGCTTTTTAACGGAGCAGGCAAAGTAATTATATTAGCAGGCTGAGATATGCTTTATGGGTCCCTGCGCATTAACATACACTCTAATTATAGGAAACACAGCCTCTGGTGGAGTCGGTCCCCGCTGATCGAAGAAGGGGCCATTAAAATCAGAGGGCCGGAACACCTCTGGCTATCGATCGCAGCTCACAGCCATGCAAATGCACTCTGCACAACACCAGTACAGGCACAGAGAGGAAACATCCCACAGGGTGAATCAATAGGCTGCCTTTGGATAATGGAGGCCCTGTACTAACAGCTGTGTCCTGCCTGCCTGCTGGAGACACACTCCCTCTCACTTTCCCTCTCTCTTTCTCCTTTTTCAGCCACCCCACACCTGCCAGAGAGAACAGGCGCAGCGCGCTGGTCAATGGGCAGCTCCCCCTTACAGCTCAATTCACACAATTATCATTGCACACACTGGTGCCGTCCCTGTGGTACAGTAGCCCTGCCAAGATGGAAGCAAGCCTTCTGAATCTCACTCCAACTGGGCACACATTCACGCACACACACACACACACACACAGATACTTTTGCATCTGTTTGTTCTGGACATATATTAAGTAGTTATCTCCCACACACGAGATACATGTGGATTAACATCCTGTGTGTTTTCAATACAGAAACACATGCAGCCCTGTGTGTGCATATAATAAAGTGTCTTGCGAAAACAACATATTTGTGCTTTTTTAAAATCACAAATCATCATTAAGAAAGACTTCTGCTGCCTAATTTAGGCACACATGCTCTGTAACCTTTTAGTGTGTGTTCCATTACATTTTTATTACATAAAAATTGTATATTTTAAATTATACACACAAAGACGTATTATATAATTCATATAAAAATATGCATATTTTGCAATGTAACATAAGAAAGAAAGAAACTTTTGGATGAATATAAATCAAAACACTTTCAAATGCTAAAAGCATTCTGAACTTTAACAATTAGTTAAAGTAACTACTAAGCCTCCCACTTAAAAATATTATCTTTAAACCTGGCTCTGAACATTTATTTCAGTTTTATATCTGTAACAGCTGAAGTCATGTATTTTTAATCAAAAGACTCATTAGAATATATTAAATTTTGACAACTTCATTAAACTGTGGCCACATTTTCATGATAAGACACACGCAAACTTTAAAGATAATTCAAAAAGTAAACATTCTCTTATCTATTATAGCCCATTCACTGGACACTCTGGTGACTCACATTCCTTCTATTAGTTCTTGTGCCATAACAACAAATTTAACAAAATATGCTTTGAACTACTAACTAATTAGGCACTCGCAAGCAATAATTTGCATTCATGAAGCCACAGTACAGATGTACACTAATCTATAATGAGGATTGAGAGTGGGCCCCAGTTAAAACACCATCAATATTTTAATATGAAAATCAGTATTCAAATGAGACCTTAATATCTAGGGTATTTGCATACTTAAAGCTGTGGCATATTTAAGTCGCCTAAGGCAGATGTGGTGAGCCGCTGAAGAAGATTAGAATGAAACACAGACACTTTCTACTTTGGTATCCTCTTACAATGACATGAATACTGTGGGAACTTTAACCTACACGATCCCAGAAGTATGTCAATAACCTTCAATGAGCTCTGACTGAATTAAGCTGTGTGTGGCCATTCACTATTCATGAACGTGCCACCGGAACTGTGCCGTATCAGAGGTATTCTTTCAATGTATCTGATGCAATTAGCCTAAGCTAACTGTAGATCATTCTTTTAGACGTCTTACAAATGTTCGAATCCATTTCAAATGGTGCTATTAATGCTTTTTGGCGAAGCTGAACAATATGCAAAACACTGCATTTATTTTGCTTCCTTTTCTAATTAGCCTACAGGTCGTTCTCATGTGTGGCAGAAGGGAACAGGACACCTGGAGAGTCGATATATTGTCCTGCAACATGACCATGTCATTGCTGAACCCTACCACATTTGAATATGAGGAAACCCTACACTTTTTCAACAGATTAACCATGCATACATGCTCTGTACTTTTGCTATGTATATTACATTAGGTCATACACAGATGGTCTATAATTCAATCGTTCATGTAACAGCAGCTCATGCTTAGAAACCCTATGAATGGAGGTGTGTGTTTGTTGTACAGGGTTGGTCTGTTTAACTGATCGATTATGTTACAGCACATGGTAACACTGTATGAAAAATTAATAAGTCATTAACAATATTTATAATGCTTAACACATCAGGTCAAGGATGTGATCATGTAGTCAGAATTGGGGGATGTTAAATGTTCACATGTTCAGGACTTCATAACTTTTTGAATCTTATCTTCTACATATTATTCATTCTTATAATTCTTAGAAGAATTATAAGTATTAGCAACTTTAATAAAAATACTGTATATGAAATGAACTTCCTGAACACTCCAATGCAACTTATGTTACATGTATTTCATGTTATTATACAGAAAACAAGAGAAAATCTTCACACCTGCAACAATAAAGAAGTAAATCTAATGGCATTTCCCCTTGGTCATCTTACATATATATATCTGTAATATGAGAGGACAGTTCCTGCATTGTCTAAGTCAGAGACTTGACCTACTGAGCTCTTCTTTCGTGTGTGCGTGTGTGCGTGTGTGTGTGTGTGTGTGTGTGTGTGTGTGTGTGTGTGTGTGTGTGTGTGTGTGTGTGTGTGTGTGTGTGTGTGTGTGTGTGCGCACACGTGAGTGATGAGTGAGTGAGTGAGTGAGTGAGTGAGTGAGTGAGTGAGTGAGTGAGTGAGTGCGAGAACATGAAGGCATGAACCTTCTAGATGTCTGCTTTGCAAAGATAATGACATCTTGACAGCTCCTTGTCAGTTAACCTGGTCATCACCATCAAATATTAATGCAGCCTTCTTGATTAATACAGCCATTAATACAGCCCAAGTACAGCATCCAGTCTGCTATTAATGCAGAACAGACAGATAGAGACAGACAGACAGACATTGAAATAGCATGAGTGAAAACAACAAAGAGAAAGAGAGAAATAATATGTTCCATATCCAACTCAAGCCACCTGCTCAGTAGCAGCACTGGCAGCAGTGGAACTGTAATTGTCTTCACCACACAAAACAAAAATCTCCTGGTGTGTTTACAAAATGCTATTTCCCCACTAACTCCAACTGTACCAAAAGCACAATCATTCCAGCTTGTAAATCAGAAGTGGCCAGTCTGTCTACTGTGCTACTGAGCTTTTCCAGGACATAAAGGAAGATCTCAGCCATCCATAGATGCTAAACACCTGTCTGTATTCCAATTTCCAACACACCAAAAAGGTATTACTGCATATGCTTAAAATTATATCCAGCTCCTTTGCCAGCCATTTCATATTTATCTTTATTAAATAGTGTTATAAAGCATGCAATGAATCAACAGCAGCTGTAGACAGTGGAGTAATATTTCCACAACCATAACAGACAAGGATAAATACATTTATTTCACTTTTAATAGTATCATTAAAGAACACTTTTAAAGAAAACTACTTTTATGGAACTTTTTGAGTAGTTGCTGTTTCTCCATGTATGTTTGTTTTATGGAAAAGAGCAGCCATTGTTGACATCATAAGCACTATGAGTAGATGAAAGATTGTATTCTCCCTTGAATCCATCAAACTATTGGAAGTGAATTTAGAAATAACTCTCTACCTATCCCTAACATTAGCACAGGCTGTTATTCATGAGCAAGCTAGCTGCACTGTGCACTGCTAACCCACTCAAATCTATGAGCTTAGCCTGCACATGATGGATTCCATTGAAAAGACAGGTGCAGCGATACATCTTCCCATCTCCGTCTCTTTCTCTCCCTCTCATGTCCCCTCCATCTTCCCTAGGCATTGTTTCGTAGGGAACTGTAAGCATACTCGGCTACCAAGGCTAATAGCATCCCAGGGCTATTCAGGGTCCCTAAATGGAGGCTGCGCTCTACTGCTCCGGAGTGTTGTTTGTGAATCGAGGCTAATGCTGCCGGTGCTCACAATGTGGTCTCTGAACTACAAAGGACAGGTGTGTACGCACAGTAAATTGTCCTCCCCTCTTGTCTGGGTTTCCGAGTGGCAGGCCTCGTCCATTAGGCGCAATTTAGGAGGATGATCGCAGTGCTTGAAAAGGCCAGATCAAACAGTCTAGAGAATCCCAGGTGTCCGTCGCAGATTCAGACCCCTGCAATAACCACAAACCCACTTAGAGCTAATGTATTCTGTGTGGGAAATGAAGATGGCCTTTTGTTCTGCCCTTATGCGGGGTGTATTATTTAAGTTTCTTCTCAGATAGAGTTGAAAGCATGTTTGCATTCTGAATGGTGCTACAAGCAGTTCACATATATTGTATACTTGTTTGTGGTAAAAAGTTAGTGTAGACTACACAGGCAGAGGGCTAAAGGCTTTATAATTAAGTCTGTACTAGACACTAGTCCACGGCTTCACCATTTTCCACAGTTCATGTGTTGCCCCATTAGTGATGCAATACAGACAATAACAAATGTTCATGTTAATTCGAGTTCTCCTCCTAATCAACAGAGAACACAACTAGGCCAAAGTGTTGTGACCTCTGACCTTAATGGGTGTTACAGCATTCTCAGACCGGACAGTTTGATAGACAGATAGGTAAATAAAAGGTAAACAAGAAGGTTGTCACATTACAACTAGGCCGAAGTGACCTCTGACCTCAGTGGGTGTTACAGCCATCTCAGATCAGCTATGGTAAATGCTGCAGACCAATGTAAAAAAGAAAAACTTACCAAAGTGATCCAACTTTGTCTTTGAAACTTTTTCCTGACCTTTCCTTGGACACCTAATGGTACTTAAATATGGCTGTGGGGACATTGCTTTGAGTTGATATTTCATATCCTCTCTCTTCATATCTGGGACAAGGCCCAGGGAGGACAGGCCAGGAGCAAAGGACACCATGTCCCATGTTTCTCCAGGTGATTTATGACCAGGCTCAGTGCCCTCATCCTGACCTCTTATTTGTGTCACCTGTGCAGGGACAGGCTCAGCTGAAAATGACAAAGCTCTTGTCCTGGGGTCATGACCTGCCTCAAAGACCCACATTCTGGAACTCATCACTGTTCTGGACAGCATCACTGAACTATAATCTCATAAAAATACCAACCAGTCCTTCCTTAATTGGGTATACTGGACAATAAACATTTCAAGTAGACAGTGTTTTGATGGTGTATTTTTTTTCACCTCTGTATGACGCATTTAAAATGACAGTTTGGTATAAGAGTAAATAAGATGTGTTTTTATTGTAGTCTGCTTTCAGATAAGTCTTTCGCCTGCGTAATGCTCTTTACTTGCAATATGGTTAATAACACCAAATGATAATAGCTTGCGTATGACTTATCATATCTAAATGGTGACATCTTGTCACTTAGAACAGGGGTTTTCAAACTAGGGCCCGGGTTCACAAAGGGGTGCAAGGAGTCAAAAAAGTTGTAAAAAATATTTATTGAGAAAAGCACTACAAAAATGTATTTAAATGTTTCATTGTCTTTATATTACTTACTATTTTTTTTCCCCCACACAGTATAAATTAGTCTTAAAATATACAGCTGCCTTTATGTTGTTCACTAAGGGATCATCATATTTGGGGCCTTTGGCATCAAACATTTTCGAAAACCCATTGGTTTGCAACATAAATACAGTATTTTGTTACTAAACATGAAATTAATAATCATAAAGGGTTTTATTAGCACAGTACAAAATTATAATGTACTCTTTGCAGGAGGGTCTGCTGACGTGTCAACGTGTGTTTTGAAAGATGGATGTGTCCCAAAGCACTTTTTGATTTGCATTAAACTCACATTGTTTGCCCCATTAGCAGCAGCCCTGATGACTTCCTGTATGAAACATTCCTGTCACATGTGTAACTGAATAATCAAATGAACTGTGCACTTGTTTTCGTATGATGAAATGCAACATACATAGTAAAATCTTGACATGCGTGATTTTGAAATGAATTACACACAGTGTTGTCCATCTCAAAAAGCGAATGTAGCTTCACACAGTGCAATGCCATGGACTTATCCAAGTCACACCACAACATATGACAATGAACAAAGGATCTTAACTTCGACAGGTAAGTCATACCACTGACTCACCCGTTTTAAAAGGCATTCATTTCCCTAGCAACCAAGCGGCAGATAGTGTTAGCGAGGCAGTTTGGAGCAGATGGCTCAGTAAATACCTTGCCATGTGTTCCTGGGGAGGAACTAGAATGTATCTCGAAAACAGACAGACAAAGAGAAGAGGGCAAACATGCACATTTTCGACACTGCTTATTCCTCTTTTTCTTTTATCTCTGATAGGAACATTTACTCTGAGCATGATCAGTGCTCTCTAAACACAGCAGGCCAATCTCACTAAGCAGCAGATACTGGAACACCTTTTGATTTTGTATACCATAACATACCATCATTTGTATAGTAGTCTTTTAAAAATGTGAATGTGAATGGTATTGTGACTTACACGTTACAATAAGTCTAAGTGTAACCTTTAGCTCTCAGGAACAATTAGCCAATCACAATCCACCCAAATTTAAAGAGCTTGAGTATTTAAAGTGGCAGACGCATAACTTCAGCATGCACTAATAAACAAAGTTATTGTCCGATCGTGTAGATGCAAAAATAGTTATCGTTATTAGTTACACCCATATTACTTTTTTCAAAATGCGGCTAAAGTATTTAACATTTGTTTTGGGCCACTGTATTGTACAGTTTAATGTGTTTTAATCAAGCACCATGATATTATATGTAACACATTCGTCAGTGTTCTTAGGTTATTTGCCAGCACAGCCAAAACAAGCAAGAACTCACAGTGTCAATGCGACTGTCCTTTACACAAAGTGTATTGCAACCCGGCTGTTCAGTAAACAAGACTCTCTCCTCCCTCTGAGCTGCTTGTGCAGATGTGAGCGTGGACCGGACCAGCTGGCCTGGTGAGTCAGAGCGCTTTCTACAGCACACAGCTCCTGGATCTGCTCTCACACCAGCAGTGACCACAGACTGCAATTCAACAAACACCTGCACAATCTGACCATGGCAACATGTGCACTTATGAATTTTCACAACTGCTCGAAAAGTGCTTGCATGGAACATATAATTAATTCCGAGCAGAACGTTTTCCTTGTGCCAGGCTGAGCTCCATGTTGTTTTAGTAGAAAAGAAAGAAAGTGGACTACAGGTTTCAAGAGATAAGTTTATCTCCCCAAAGAATAAAGTTCTGTTTAATTTACTCAACCTCATGTTGTTTCAAATCCGGCAAAGCTCGCATCCAGTTTTAAAAATGCGACGTGGCAGTGAGTAAATAATGAAATCATATCTTTGCCTGAATTTTGCCTTCTCTGGTATTATTCAAATGCTTTAAAGTGCTCCTATTATGCTTTTTATTACCTTTCAAGCAGTAAATAATATAGCTTTTTGTGAATTTAAAACTTGCATTAACGAGGGTCTGCAGATGAAAATTAGCCTAAGGCTATAATCTGACATATTTACATTTGTTAAAATGTTCATATGTATTGTCCCTTTTGTTTTTCAAATAAAACACATTAACAGTTGGTAAATTTTGATTTCATGATGACTTAAATAAAATAGCATAACTGGGGCAGTTTTTAACGGTCAGCATATTTTCTACAATGCAATGACTCTTGGATCCATTTTGTTTTTAAGAATCATTCATTGAAAAGCAAACTTTTGGGAGCTCAGTCTGCAAAGGCTACATCAGCCTTGTTCATATGACAAAAGTAGATGCGGCGTCATTCACCTCACTTAATTCGCAGCATTTGTCGCCGCCCGTACCCTGTCAGTTAATGTTCGTCAGCGGAGCTGAGATTCCTGCCCATTTGTGTTCCCTGTTCAGAATCCAGATGCTTCTCTCCTCTCCTCGCCTTTTCTCAGCCAAGCGGCGGCATGATTAAGCTTGATTTGTCACCAAATTATATACACAAAGTTTACATGCATTGTGTGCCACTCCAGCTGTTGCAGATTTGTACGATGGAATAAATCCTTAAGCACTAAATTTTGTGAGCACAGACTCAAGCAACGAACAACTGAACAAACCTGACATGTGTCATCATTTACTCATCGTGAAGTTGTTTCAAACCTGTATAAGTTTCTTTATAAGAAGATAATTTAAAGCGATATATAAATAAACCTCTTTTTATTTTAATATGATTTAAAAAGGAATATATTTCTGTGACGGCAAAGCTGAATTTTCAGCAGCCATTACTCCAGTCATCAGTACAACATTATCATTCAGAAATCAATCTAATATGCTGATTTAATGCTTGCGTAACATTTCTTATTAATATATCAATGTTAAAAACTTTTTTTTTTAAAAATTGTGGAAAACATCATTTGTTTTCAGAATTCTTTGATTAATAGGGTTCAAAAAGTTCAAAAGAACAGAATTTATTTAAATTATATGAGAAAAATCTAAATTGCCTTAATCTTTTGTCATATAAGATCTTTGAACCATTAAAACATCCTGCAAGTTTCATAGTTTAAAACGAAGCATTTATTTAATCAAGCTCCAAAAATGGCTCGTTTTTATATTTTAGGATCTCTGACATCACACGGGCAAATACCTTTGCATATGTCTGCCTCCAGAGCAAGACATCGACAATTAGTTTTACATCTCGCACCATAGGCCCCGCTTACTGGCATTCAGCCGCTTAAAGGCTGACATTTGTCTACACTGAATGTGAGTGTCACGTAAAAAGCAAATAAAACCCATTATAATCACTGACGCTGTCTAAACTGGATACAGTATACAGATGCTCATTCAGTATTTGACATACTCCACGCACTTGAGTCTGTTGACAACAGGACAAATGGAAGTGTGAAAGAACGTTTGCTTTGACGTTTGCTCTTTTGCGTCTCTGTACAGACCTCAGATCGCAGCATCAGAGATGGTAAATGGTTTATTTTAATCCCATCCTGTATCGTGTCTGAGGATTTTATGTTTGTTCGAAACATTTTGTTTTGTAAATGAGGCACAGTGTAATGGACAGTTTAACATTTGTTGAAAGGTGAAGCAGCCAACTGTATTGGATCTGACAGCAACTCCATCACAAACCGGAAGTAAATGATTTTTTAATGTTTTGTCTGTAAATGATGATTTTATCTAGATATTTTTAAAACACTTTGCTCAATAGCGAGTAGGCATTGATACTGTTTCCTATATAGTGATGTTAGCCAATCATAACCGTGAAGCCTTAAAGGACCCACCCCTCAAAAATTGATAATTTCAGACCAAGGGTCAGAATTGTGCACAAAAAAAAAACATTATTAATTATGAGTGAACCTCAGGGAACATATTAAAGTCAAAAAAAAAAAAAAAATCCATGAGCCGAAAACAGAACATTTTGTAACAATGAAAGTTTTTTTGTAAAAATGTATATAATTTCGATCAATTTAATGCATCTTTGCTGAATAGAAAGTATTTATTTAGGAAAAAACCTACTGCTGCCTGTATATCTATAGTTATCAACATCAGGAAACAAATGCTGTCAATTGAGCTTAACTTTTCTTGAACATGATGGTGGATCTGAACAAGGGAACTCTGAACATTATGCAGGATCTAATGGACATGTGTTTTTTCACTGAAGCATATTCAAGCCACAGTGCTTCATTTTTCCAATGTCTAGGTATCATTCGAATCAGATAGATGGAACAGGCAATAATTACTTTGTGGGCATCATTACGCGAGAAACTGTGAAGAAGAGGTCGTAATTAGAGCAGACCCCAGAGCTCAATAGACCTTGATCAATACCATTAAAAATGTGCACTTTTCTTAGACTGCATTACAGCAAAATCTAAATAGATTTTTTTTTGCCACTAATGATTCTGAACTGCACCTCCATTATCACATATGAGAAAAGGCTTGATTAACATAATCAAATCAGTTTCTCTTGCACATACCGATAATATTGAAAAAACAAAGTGAAGATTCTCTGTGCAATTAAAAGCTTGTTATAATGACCTTCATAATCTCAGGATCAACAATACGTTTCTCATTTATTTCTCAAATACAGTCTCATTTAGCACACATTCATGCCCCTGAGCCATTGTGTACAAACAAAATGATTTATAATAGCAAACTACAATGGGAAAAGGGTGTGCAGCCTACAACTAACTGTAGTCCAAAGTCAATGCTAATGTTCAACAGTCATTAGCACAAAGCTAGCTGACTCCCTCGGGTAACATTACCACAGCCATCTTGGTTTATTTCCACTTCCTGTGACTTTAAAGGTCATCTTTAAGGAGAAAGAGATCTAAAACTTGTGTCACCTTTCTTGTTGAGAATGTGTGTTTGTAATTGTTTCTTAAGGACATGGGCCCTGCCAAAAGACAAGATGGCAGAAGGTTTGCACTGAAAAATCGTAATGATCAGCTAGTGTAATTACAGAAATCTAAATTTGCATCTTGGGTTTTAATTCATCAAATCCATCTTTCCTACAAGCTCTTTAGTTCGCTCCATCTGCTTCCTAAACAAATGGCGGAAAAGACTGGGAGTCTGTTAGCTCATTTTTCTGCCGCAATTACAAGGATGCTAATGGCTACTGTATTGAGTGTTATTGCAGCGGAGAAGGTCAAGGTTGCATGAAAATGTAATCAAAAGAACTTTTAATGACACGAAGGAGCTAAATCGTCCCACCAGAAACCCATTTAAAGACAATAAACAATTAGCAGAAAGTCCATCTATACGTGTCACATCCTCTGTCTCCATTCTTGGTATCTGTAGCAGCTTGAATGGCAGATTTAGCCGAGCCTCCACCGTGGATCTCTCCTCAGAACAAGTTCACAATTTTCTTCACAACTCGACAGTATGCTTGGGCGTTCGCTAATTTCGCTATTGTGCGATTTGGCTCGCGTATCTGTGAAGTTTGATATTTTGGATGCTACTTGTGTAAAAGTGTGAAAAAGTCACAGCTTTCCGGGAGCTTCGTTCAGCTGCGTAAGATTAGCGACCTGTGATACTGCCGCTAATGATGAATTAGTTTGGAGTGCAACCGCAGATACTGTATCTGTCATTACTTAATCAACTTCAGTTCTAGCAGGCATGGCAATCAAACAACTCGGAGTTGTGTGCTATGGGGGCAGAGAGACATAACGCATGGCTGGATCCGCACTACTCTAATTTCCCTCCAGATAATGAGTTACATTCACTAATGTGATGTCAAAGGCATAGCCAGAGTTAATAGAATGATTGATAGAGCTCAGTAATAGCTCACTGCTGCAAAACAGACTCTCCAAAAAAACACTGAGCAATAATTAATCCACATTACTGACTGTATTGTGCCGATGAATCCGCTATGTGTGCTTGAAACCTTTATCTCGTACTCTCCGAGAGCAGACGTTGGGTGAAAAACATTTGAAATTGTTTACTAACCTCCTGTCTAGGTAAATTATAGGCAGCCGCAGCACTTTCAATGGTGAGACATAATAATGAAAGTGAGATTTGCATTAAAATTCTATAATATTAGTGTTAAAGCCATCAAAACATTTGATTTTCTGTACGACACAGACGGTGCAAAACATTTGTTGTCATTTCTTTCAAAGACAATTTACCCAACATTTTTTGAACTCCCCATGCACATCGCAGGTAAAAAGAATGCATACATTTAAAACGTAAAGTGCAGGAAAATGAGACTTTAACCGCCTTCTCCTTCTGCAGTCGTCACAAACAGACTCGCTCCTTTCGGCGGCCCTGCAGAACTCTGCCATTTCTCCATGGAGCCCCGAGAGCTCACGTCGCAATTTCATCAACGCCTGCCGAACGGCGCGCAGCAAAACTCCCTCATAGGTTAATCCCGATATCACACTTCACCACCAGTTCACTAAGCTGCTTAAAAGGACACATTATAACTATGACAATGACCTGCTAATGGTTTTACATTCCTCTGAAGCATCATGAGCTATCTTTGTCATTTTTATCTCATAATGAGATCTGTCAATTGCGCAAGGGAGAAGGAGATCCAGCGGCCAAGGACGCTGATATTTCACCCGCCCAGGCAGAATAAATAATAGCCTGAAAAACGCAGGGGACAAAACAAACCTTGATCCCCTCCACCGCTCTGTTTTCGTAGCAGGCGACTGCTTGGTCTCCTCCCCAGGGGTGCTTGTGTGCTGTGTCGCTATGAGCTGCTCTGCTGCTGTGGGCAGGCTGGTCCTCAGGGCCACGGCGCTGGACTCCACGCTGGCCTGTGATGGATGACTGGCTGCTCCCATGGGCGTCTTTGAATATTTCCTCAAGCAAAGTCGCCTGAAGAAAATGGGACATCATTTGTCACGTTATTACTGTATTAAGGCCAAATTTTAATTTTCTTTCTTGTTCTCCTCGAAGAGCAATTTATGATATAGGGCCATCAAACTTGAAACAGATGGTTGTGACGGTTTCTTCTTTAGAGGAGGAGGTCTACTGTGAAATGTCAATCGGAGACGTTAAAAAAAGAATATCTGATGATGATCATATTCTGCACGCAAAATGAAAACTTTAAAGCATGGGTCCAGATGCACACTAAATGAACCATTTGCAGATTTTTAGTTTGTTTGTTAAAAGATATGTCTGAGGAATTCAGGAAGAATGGATGACTAATCAGAATACGTGGGCAGTGGATGCATCAACACTGAACTAATAAATGCAAAATGAACAAAAAAACAAAACAGGGTTGAACAATAACCATCAAAACTTAGATTTAGAGAGCTTTAGTCATACTTTCTGTTCTTTTAATTAAACAAAGGCATATTTTAGCAGTTACAAATACATTTCTGGAATATTTAAAGGAATACAGTAGTTCACCCAAAAATTCAAATCATTTACTCACCCTCGTGTGTTTCATGATTTCCTTTCATCGGTGGAACACAAAATTCAGGGTTATGATTGTTAACTAAAACTAAAAGTCTTAGAATATTTTTGTCAATTTAAATAAAGTTGAAATCAGAAACTTGAACTGAAGGTTAAGCTGAAAAAGCTACTAACTGAAAACTAACTGAACTAAATATAAATGAATCAAAATAGTGTATAGATATATACATAAAGTATTCATGGTCAATATGCCTCCTGCACTAATTCTGTCTGATTTGTGAACAAATTGTTCAATTGAGGTCTTTTTAATGAATCGGTTGATACAGTGCACAAAATTGCTCTGAATTATTTGTTCACAAATCAAGTTCAAGTGCCTGACTCAATGATTTGGTAGTAGCCATTAATAGCTTACTGGAGGTGAAGATAATAACTATTTCAATTGCAGTCTATATTTTTTTTTCTTCTTCACAAAAAGCTATCAAAGGACTTCAGAAGACTTGGTATATAGATGTATTAGACGTATGAACAACATGAACTTTTAGTTTTGGAGTTTGACCAGCTTAGTCCTCTTTAAATTGCACTATATGGACATTTTTTTCCCCAAGATATTAATTTTGTGTTACATAAAATCAGCCAGTCAGTCATACAGGTTTGCCAAAACATGATGGTGAGTAAATCATGACTGAATAATAATTTTAGGAGCAATATCCCTTTAACTATTCATAAAAATAAAAAAATCATAAGATATGTTAATGATGCAGCCTACGGCAAAAAAAAAAAAATTCCCTATTATCATGTTTTTATATTCAAAAACTACTATTAAACTAGTCATTTTAATATTTTCAGAAGATAAATGTAGTACCCCTCGTTTTCTGTATTATTTATGAGATCATTATTTATCGAGGAAAAGTTATCCTTGAATAACTTTTTCAAGATCCTCTGTATAGAAAAAGATAAAAAAGTTTTAGGTCACCGCTCACCCCAAGGCCTCTTTGCATTATGCATTTCCTCTCTGGAAATTCTGATACATCATGAAACAAGATTCACACCTTTGAAAATCCTAAAGCAAAACGCCCAAAGCCTTTCACAGTCCGCATTTGGAAACAGCCCATGCCAATATTAATATCATTCAATCTCTGGACCAACTGTTTCCAGCCCGACAGTATCAATGTCTGACACGCTAATCCAATGACTGCAGGCTCTATTACTTTCAATTAGCTTTGACAGCTCGGGGCTTAATCTATACTGGGCACGTGCGTGCGCTCTGCCGCGAGGGCAAGGTGCTTGGGATTCTTTTTGTTGTTGGTGTTTTCATTTTTTATTCTGAGGTGAAACAGACGTGGCTTTTGTGACCTGGCTTGTGCATCATGAGAGGGAGTAGCGCTTGATAGCAGCCGTGAACTGAAGATGAGTGTTTGTTTATCACTGCAGCCATTTTAAGCACATGCACGCACATACATGCGCAAGGTCATCCTCAGTCAGACATGGCCTAAGTGCACTAAACATCTAAAGAGTTTATGTTATTATAGATGGTATGCATGGGGTCAAAAGATCACTGTCTACAGTAAAAATCAGGGATTTCTTTTTTCTTTTTTAAAATAAAAGATTTGTATATTTGATTAAATAAATGCAGCCTTGGTGAGAATAAGATACTTCTTTCAAAACGTTTAAAACATCTTAAGACCTCAAACTTTTGAATGATATATATATATATATATATATATATATATATATATATATATATATATATATATATATATATATATAAAATAAATCAGTAATATATTTTAATATATTACAGAATTTTCAGCAGCCATTAATCCAGTCTTAAAGCTGCTGTCCGTAACATTTTTAAGTTAAAAATAATCCAAATTAATTATTTAAAAAAAACATCTTCAGCCAGTGTTCAAAACTATCTGCTTGCCATAGCTAGATTCAAAACGGTTAGCTTGTAATAATGATTTTAATTCCAGTGGTACTGGTGGGTTTTCGCGGGAAATTCGAGCATGTCTTTGCGTCATTGCGTCACATCCGTACACATAAAGAAGGAGTTTCGGCTAGCCGGCTATACTGCGCGTGAGGAGATGTAGAGATGGGCTTTTCTCGCAGCACTTTACATGATTAAACTCATGGCGGATCCAGAAAGATCCAAACAACAATCATCAGTGTCAGCTGGAGATTAACCAGTTATAAAACGTACTCGGTTACTAACGTAACCTCGGTTCTCTCTAGAGAGGGAACGAGTACTGCGTAATATCTTACGCTATGGGGAAAACTCTTTTCCACGAGATATTGAAGCCAAAAATTATCCTTAATTTTTTTATTAATGTAAAACGCTTTGCAGCAGCAAGCAGACATAGGCGAGACAGCTCGCGCGCCTATTGGCTGCCCTGCGGCAATAGCAGCAGCCTATCGAGAGAGGCTCTGCGTGACGTCACGACGAATGGGGGCCTTTCGCGCCCATATCGTCACGTCCCGCCAGAAAGGGCGTGGTCTCGCCCCATATCTAGGCTCGATAGCTGCTCTTACGTTGGTTTTCATCGCCGAAGCGAACCAGAGCGTATTCCAAGCACGGCAAGATACGCAGTACTCGTTCCCTCTCTAGAGAGAACCGAGGTTACGTTAGTAACCGAGTACGTTCTCTTACGAGAGTATCTCTCGTACTGCGTAATATCTTACGCTATGGGGAACACAATGCAACACGCCGTGCTGGTAGGGATCCAACACCAAAGTCCCAGGGGCCGAAGCCCGGGGCGCGTATAGTGCATAATCACCATAAACTCACAGAGAGTGAGGGAAGAGAGGCTAGAAGCATCATTCCCTGTAAATAGCATCCGAAGGAGCTGATCATGTGACAAATAGACCATACCGTCAGGGTGAACATTCAGCCTGAACTGGGTGGCCACAAGTGTGTCGACATTTTAATGAGCTGCTGTACCGGTCAGTGAGCAATACGCAGGTCAAACTCAGTATCTGAGCCGCACAGCGGGCAGATAGCACTGAACTTTATACCGCCAAAAGCTTAGCTTGCAAGGCGGGAACCTCCAGGTTATAGTATTTTATAAATGTAGACGGCGAGGCCCAGCCCGCGGCCATACAATATCTTGCAGGGTAACCCCGCTAGACCATGCCCACGAGGAGGCCATGCCTCTTGTGGAGTGCGCTCTAACACCCAAAGGGCACTGTAGGCCCTTAGAAGTGTAAGCCAGCGCTATGGCACCAACTATCCATCTGGATAGGCTCTGTTTCGAAGCGGCAAGTCCCTTAGCACGGCCGCCAAACGAAACGAAAAGCTGCTCAGTCTGTCTGAAACCAGACGAGCGGGACACATAAGCCCTTAGTGCCCTAACAGGGCAAAGGAGACTCGCGTCCTTCTCCTCATTGAGAACCGGAAGGGCAGACAGGGAAATCACCTGGGCCCTGAACGGTGTGTTGAGGGATTTTGGCACGTAGCCGTGCTTCGGTTTGAGTATGACCTTAGAGTCATTAGGTCCAAACTCCATGCATGACGCGCTCACTGAGAGCGCTTGCAAGTCCCTTACGCGCTTCACTGAAGCGAGAGCCATAAGAAACGCTGTCTTGAAGACAAGTGTTTCATGTCTGACGACTGGATTGGCTCGAATGGGGCACCTTTCATGGCCTCCAGGACCGTGGAAAGGTCCCATGTCGGGACTGAAGGGGGCCTGGGAGGGTTTAGCCTCCGAGCTCCTCTAAGGAAACGCACGACTAAGTCGTTCTTTCCTAGTGACTGGCCAGACACCGGTTTTACAAACGTTGCTATGGCCGCCACGTATACTTTGAGCGTGGAAGGGGTCCTGCCCTTATCCAGTAGCTCCTGAAGGAAGGAAAGCACTTCCGTAACCCCGCAGTCTACAGGTGAAAAGCTCTGCGCTTGACACCAAGCAGAGAACACAGACCACTTCGAGGTGTAGAGCCGTCTGGTAGACGGGGCTCTAGCCTGCGCGATCGTGTTTAACCCTCTGAGGTCGGCCGTCACGGGGGCGTGATGAGCTCACTTTTTTCCTTATCAGTGCAAAAGAGACTCAAATTACTCTGTTGATTTTTATCTTACATTTAAGTGTTGTACATCATTAGATCCTGTTTAGTTTCTATTTTTTTTAGGGTACTCACAATAAAAACAAAGTGTTGTGCTTTTCGTCAAATAAAGAATAATAAACATGATGCGCGTTTTACCTTCTCTCCGTCAGTGAAGTCCATTCTGAAACGCGTCCGAAAAAATAACTGTAACTCTGTTAATACTTGTCACAGAGATACAAGAGATGTCTCTTTATGAAGCTGAGATTCTCTTCTTTTAAATGAAGTAAGCTACTAAAAAAAATTATATTTCCAGTTTATGTAATCCGTTTGAAACCAAGGAGAGTTACAGTTGTTTCGTTCTCCCCTCATTATCATTAATCAGCTCAGATCGCCACGCCCCCAGCGCTTTTCACATGGTAAAATAGGTGATCTATGCATCGCACACGCGGCACGCCCCGCGATCAAGACACAAAAACATGAAGCTTCTTCATCAGATCATTCACTGTTAGTTCATCGCGTTTTGAGGATGGCAGCAGCACGCTACTCCGACAGAGAGGCCCTTCAGATGATTCTGGACAGTGATGACGAATTCACATTTTCTTCAGAGGAAGATTGCAATTCGGACGACGAAAAGGCTGCATTTTCAAGAACGAATTGATCCAACCGAGGATAGAAGTTCGGAGTAAGTTTTTTATTGTTATAATTCGTTTTCTTATCATATAGAGCTCAAATGAATTTTATATTTTGCCTAGTTTTGGCTAGCTTTTGACATAGGAAATACCTCACAATATCCCTAACATTGTATGCTCGTGTAAACTTTTTAAATGTGATATTCTCTGAACATATTTGTATATAGCATACATATTTTTCACTCAGTGTTGATTAGTTTATGACACTGATTATCATGCTAAATAGCCTACTGCCTTATGTGTAGTGCATTTTGTTCGAGAATAACTTCTAGGTTATGTGATTGAGATAAATATATTTCAGACTCCGGTAAAATACGTGATACTGTCTAAATACAATATATTTTATATATAAATGTTCAGTTTTGGTTAGCCCATGACTTATCATGCTAAAATAGCCTACTGCCTTAGCCTATGTGTAATGCATTTTTTGGGGAATAACTGCTAGGTTATATGTGATATTTCAGACTCTGGTAAAAACGTGATAGATTCTGTCTAAATACAATATGTTATATATAAATGTTCAGTTTTGTTTAGCCTATGACACTTTATCATGCGTAAATACTTGTTTGTGAATACAGGTGTAATGTTTGAAATGTAAGTTAGTGATGTGTCGTTCGTTCGCGAACAATCCGTTCATTGTGTAGCCTATCCCTAAATGCGTGCTGTCTATATGGGCCATAGATACTCGCAAATGTTCAGTTTTAGTTAGCCTATGACACTAATTATCATGCTTACTGCCTTATGCACTGTGAATACAGGTGTAAATGTTTGAAATGTAGCGATGTGTCGATCGCGAACGATCCGTTCATTGAGTGTAGGCTACATAATAAATGCGTGCGTTCTATATGGGCCATCAACAGATACTCTGTTGTATACATAATGTATGCTTACAGTTATTTTGTTTTGTTTTTAGGAATGTGGCATCATGCTCTCCTTCTCCAGCACCTCGCAGAGGGACACGCAGGTCTCGTTGAGTTCTCAGTGCGATCGAGAATAATACTGAGTAAGTGCATAGACGTAATATCGTTTACATCGTCATAATGTAAAAGTTCCTATTATTGTGTGAAATTAATCCATGGTAATTAGTGATTGATAAGCGTAATAATAATACAGTTTCTTTGATTGTGTTATCAGCATGCATTCTATATGGGCCATCAACAGATGTTGTTGTTGTTGTTGATACTTTATTGATCCTTTGCAGGAAATTATATTGTCACGGCAGCTTTAACACTCAATAACAAAACATAATACAAAAAAAACAATAATACCTATATAGAATATTCAGTAACAGATGCATATTCAGTACAGAATATTCAATAACTCTGTTGTATACATAATGTATGCTAACAGTTATTTTGTTTTGTTTTTTAGGAAATTGGCTGCATCACGTTCTCCTTCTCCAGCACCTCGCAGAGGGACACGCAGGTGTCGTTCAGTTCTCAGTGCGATCGAGAATAATACTGAGTAAGTGCATAGACGTAATATTTTACAGATGAAATGTAGCCTAATTGTGTTTACATCGTCATAATGTAAAAGTTCCCATTCTTGTGTGAAATTACAAATATGTCTTTTTTAAATCCATGGTAATTAGTGATTGATAATGATAATAATACAGTTTCTTTGATTGTCTTATCAGCATGCTCACACTTTTTCTTTCTTCTTTTTTTATAACAGATGTGACAATGTCCAAGCACCAGTTCCGAAGAGAGCCAAGGCAAACAAGCAGACGAGCAACATGCAGTCCACGCTGTCATGGAAAACAGAGACCGATGTTGACATGGTTCCACAGACACTGCGATTTCTTCCTGCACGGGAAACTGGACCGCAACTGAGCTCTGTAGACTCGCATTCGCCCATGAGTCTATTCAAACAGTTTTTTAAACCTGCGGTAGTATTTTTATGTTTGTTTTTTTGAAAGGATGTGTTAAGTGATAGTAATGACTTTAAGTCTTTACATTCTTAGGAAAGAACGTAAATTCTATTTTGAATAAATGCTGTTCTTTTTAACTTTTTGTTCACCAGTGAATCATTCTTTGTTCAGGCTGCCTCAAAGCACCTTGATGGCCCATTAGCCATTGGGGGAGTGTCTTTAGTCTTCCCAGGTGTAAATCACATTAATATTCATGGGCATTAACACTCCCACGCATACAGCACTGCTGACCCAAAAACTGATGTAAGAAATTCAAATCGTTATATTGATGTTTCTGAAAGAGTGGTCAGAATGATTTTCACTTCATTTTGAAGTAAAAATTCTAGCCTACAAGAATAGTAACTCAAAAGTATTGTGGACAACTATTCATTATGTGTTAAATGGCCTTATTGCAGTGACATTTTTTTTTCCAAAACGTACTAACCACGCATATTATTTTTTTTCTATAAAATGCAAACAAGTACATCAATTTTGCTCACATATTATTGTAGCAGAGTTTGTGCTGAATACAGCAAATTTATATGTTGGCAAATGGTATGTTTTAAGTAGCTGAAATAAGCACAAATGTCAGGGCATACCAAAACACCGAAAGAGCCCCAAAACAGCTCAGACCTCAGAGGGTTAACACTCCCTCTGGGAGGTCAGCGGGTACCCGTTGATGGCCCCTGCGTGCAGGGACCACAAATCCGGGCGAGGATGCCAAATCGAGCCTCCCGCCTGAGAGAGGAGGTCTCTCCTCAACGGTAAAGGCCATGGGGCAGCGCTGGTCAGCTGCATCAGGACAGGGAACCACGACTGGTTTGTCCAGAGCGGAGCTATGAGTAGCACTGGGCATCCATCCCTCCTGATTCGCTCCAACACCTGAGGCAGGAGTGAGACAGGGGGAAAAGCATATAGGGGGCGGCGGGGCCAAACATGGGCCAGCGCGTCCCGGCTTTTCGAGAAGAATCTCGGGCAGTGAGCGTTTTCTTGGGACGCGAACAGGTCCACCTGCGCTTTGCCAAACGTTTCCCACAGCAGCTGGATCGTCTGCGGGTGCAGAGACCATTCTCCTGCTGGGACGTTGTTTCTGGACAGCCTGTCTGGCCCCACATTTAGGTGACCAGGCACATGCGCCGCTCTCAGCGAGAGCAGGTTGTGCTGAGCCCAGACCGGGAGGCATTCCGTCAGCCTGTAAAGGTTTCGGGACCTGACGCCGCCCTGGTGATTTATGTACGCCACCACTGACATGTTGTCCGACCGGACCAGTACGTGGTGGCTTTTTATCTGGGGACAGAAGCGCCGTAGCGCTTTGTCGACTGCTATTAATTCCAAGCAGTTTATGTGAAGGAGCTTCTCCCGTACTGACCATAGGCCAGCTAGCGGTCTGCCCTCGAGCAGCGCTCCCTGCCCCGAAGTGGAGGCGTCCGTAGACACCACCTTCACACTCGAGGGGATCCCCCAGACTCACACCTGACTGATACCAGTCGGTTGCTTTCCATGGTTTCAGAGCCGAAATGCACTGAAGGTCGACCCTGAGGCGAAATAGACCTGCGGTCCACGCCCTGGGGGGGAACTCGTGCTTTTAGCCATAGCTGCAGTGGGCGCATGCGGAGCAGGCCCAACTGGAGTACGGAGGCTGCTGAGGCCATCAGACCCAGCATTTTCTGAAACCTTCTGAGCGGGACTACAGAGCCGTGGCGGAAGGATCTCGCGACGTGCTGAATATTCAATCCGCGCTCCGGTGACAGGCGTGCTGTCATGGATAGCGAGTCTGACACTGTTCCCAGAAAGGAAATTCTCCGACTGGGGAGCAGTGAGCTTTTCGCCCAACTGACTGTAAGGCCCAGCTCCTCGAGGTGCTCGAGTAATGCGACCCTGTGTTCTATGAGCTCCGTTCGTGAACGAGCTAGAATCAGCCAATCGTCCAAGTAGTTCAAAACTCGCATGCCCCGAAGTCTCAGGGGGGGCGAGGGCCGCGTCCATGCACTTCGTGAACGTACGGGGTGCTAGGGACAGGCTGAACGGCAGGACTGTGTATTGATATGCCTGGCCCTCGAAGGCGAATCTCAAGAATCGCCTGTGATGGGACGCTATTTGTATTTGAAAATAGGCGTCTTTCAGATCTATTGACATGAACCAGTCTCCTTGGCGCACTCGCGCGAGGATTTTCCTGGTCGTAAGCATTCTGAACTGGCGCTTCACAAGCGTTCTGTTCAGCAGTCGCAGATCTAGAATGGGTCTGAGCCCACCATCTTTTTTCGGTACCAGAAAATATCTGCTGTATAAGCCCCCTTCGCCTGAGATAGAGGTTCTATAGCCCCTTTTCTCAGTAGTTTCGCTATCTCGGCTCGAAGTAGATGAAACACTTCGCTTTACACCGTAGTTTCGACTCGCGCCGTATAACGGCGGGGGCGTCGAGCGAACTGTAGCGAACAGCCTCTCGTTATAGTGTTCAACACCCATTCTGATACCCCGGGAAGCCTTGACCACGCATCTGCGTGAATAGCTAGGGGTAGAATGAAATCTGGGCTCTGGCCGCGGCAGGACGGCGGCTCGAGAGCCCCTGTGTACTGGGAACACAACACCGTGTTTACAGCGTTCGAGGCGGGGGGCGCGCTGATCACAGCGGGCAGCCTGGCCGCGCTCAGCTTCTCTATGGCGGGACGCGCAGAGAAAGCGAGCGGGGGGAATCCCGTGGGATTCGGCGCGTGTGAGGGAATGTGGGCACATTACTAAATGCGGGCACATTTACTACACTGAGAATACTGTCAGCTCGCGCCGACTAAATCGCTGCTGTGTTTACAGCGTGCGAGGCGCGCGCTGATCACAGCTGGCAGCCTGGCCGCGCTCAGCTTCTCTGTGACGGGTTGTGCAGAGAAAACGAGCGGGGGCGAATCCCGTGAGATTCGGAGTGTCTGTGAGAAATGCGGGCGCGAGACAGCGGGCACATTTTCTGCACGGAGAACACTCGGCTCGCGCCGACTGAATCAACGCTGTTCACAGCGTGCGAGGTGCACGCTAATCACAGCGGGCAGCCTGGCCGCGCTCAGCTTCTCTGTGACGGGTTGTGCATAGAAAGCGAGCGGGGGTGAATCCCGTGGGATTCGGCGTGTCAGTGAGGAAATGCGGGACAGCGGGCACATTTACTGCACTGAGAACACTGTCGGCTCGCGCCGACTAAATGTGTGTTAGTTTCGTTTTTACAGAAACCAAGGGACACGCATCGTGTAGTGTAAGCGGGCATTGTATGGGCGCGTTCACTACATTTTCTGCACAACCAACATGAGTTGGTCTTATTTGTGCTAGCCCTGCACCGTGGCGGGCTGTGTCTGGGTGTGGGAATGGGCACTGGGACGTGGGCATTCTTACAACACTCGTAACACCATCGGCCGTGGCCGGAACACCAGAAAATGCACTCTTTATTGGATTTATCTGGGTAGCCATAGAAACGGCTTTTGTGCGCAGGCAAGCGGGCTGAGACACCGGCTGCTTCACTGCGAAATACACTGGGACAGTCACAACGCATGGAACTGAACGAGCGAGAAGTTTTGGTGGAAATCCGGCCGCAGCGGGATCTGAACACCGTCACTTTCCTAGAGAGACTAGGAAGGCCTTGAGACCTCGGGCTTTACCTCAATCCTCGGCCGGGGCCCGCGCTGAGGGGGGCGGCGTCCAGCAGAGCGAGAGCGCGGTGTTTGATCTCGGGCCTGGCGGCGCTGCTAGTTAGCCGAAACGACGGCCTTTGTGCGCAGGCAAGCGGGCTGTGGAACCAGCTTGCTCACTGCGAAATACACTGGAACAGTCACATTGCTTGGAACTGAACGAGCGAGAAGTTTTGGTGGAAATCCGGCCGCAGCGGGAACTGAACACCGTCGCTTTCCTAGAGAGACTAGGAAGGCCTTGAGACCTCGGGCTTTATCTCAATCCTCGGCCGGGGCCCGCGCTGAGGGGGGCGGCGTCCAGCAGAGCGAGAACGTCGAGGAACACGGAGCGCTCAGCTTCCGTCATCTCGGATAGCGTTAGCCACAAATGTTTCTCACCATTCAGGGGGGAAAGGCGCGGGTCTCGACTGTGACGGAGCTTCGTCTTTCCCGAGAAAGCGTCCGTCCAGCCTATTGCGCGTTAGTTGCGCGAGCGCCTTTCAGTCGAGGCCGATGTAATCCACGGCTTGAGAGAGCGGACGCATCGGCTCAGTTTCAATGCCGTCTCCGGTAAGTTCGTCGAGCTCAAGTGCGGACGCGGCGGCAGACGGCGGCCACTGTCCGTCCGTGAGCGACTCGAGCGAAGCCGGCGAAGCTGGCGGGCGAACCGGCGAGCTTTGGCGGGCTGGAAATAGCTCGGGCGCGCGCTGGGCGCGGCGCTTCTTGCGGCGCGGCGTCACGGCAGGCTGGGATGCGGGCTCGGATAACGAAGCTAGGCGAGTCCGCAGAGTCACCATAGGCAAACGTTCACAATGATGGCATCCGCCGTCAGCGAGCGCGATGGCCGCGTGATCCTCACCCAGGCAGGACACGCAGATGACATGGCGGTCCTCATCGCTGAGTGGGGCTCGGCAAGAACCACAGGAAGGCATCTTTAAAAAGACGCCGCTCTTTTAGAGGGGTGGGAAAAAAAGGCAGATAATGCAATCACACTCACACACACTCTAAGCAGAGGAAAGGATATGTACGCCGGAAAGCGCAGCAGGTACGGCGGCTGAAGGCGGCGAGGCCAGCGACTCCAGGCTCGATGGCACGTCCCGCTGAAGGCTACAGGTCGACGGCGCGGCTTCTCACTCTGGATCCAGCGATGCGGGAGGCTTCGCTGAAGAGATGAAAATCAACGTAAGAGCAGCTATCGAGCCTAGATATGGGGCGAGACCACGCCCTTTCTGGCGGGACGTGACGATATGGGCGCGAAAGGCCCCCATTCGTCGTGACGTCACGCAGAGCCTCTCTCGATAGGCTGCTGCTATTGCCGCAGGGCAGCCAATAGGCGCGCGAGCTGTCTCGCCTATGTCTGCTTGCTGCTGCAAAGCGTTTTACATTAATAAAAAAATTAAGGATAATTTTTGGCTTCAATATCTCGTGGAAAAGAGTTTTCCCCATAGCGTAAGATATTACCCAGTACGAGAGATACTCTCGTAAGAGAACCCAAAAGACTTCGGATTTAAGGTGGAAAGAGGAAGAAACCGTCTCATGCGAACACAAGGATACACATCGGTGGGGCTTTTGAAAGGTGCGTGAACTCCCGAAGGGATTCGAAACGGAAGAAGAGACGGCTTTTTTCTGCTGAACAAGTAAGACATTTCATTAGTTCAATCGTGTAACCGTACGTTTTCTTAATTCACACAGTTATGGAGTTTCCTTTGTTGTGCCTTTCTCGTTTAGCTATTATGGAGAATATGATTTCTGAACTACACAGGTAATCATAAAACACATTAAATAACATTAGTCACGCAATGCTGATGTTGTTAACATGAGCAATTTGAGAACAAAGTAGGCTGGCTATGATTTGCACGGTTAAATCGCGCTGATTAAATCTAACGATCGTCATGTCGAATGCTTTTCCCCCTTAGTTGATCAGAACAAAAATGGATGTTACTTACTTGTTCAGAAGACATTTTCCGGTGAAAATTCTTATGTTGGTCAAGCTTTCAAAACGTGAATCTGTGATTCTGAATGACAGTATCCACACAGCGCGGTGATTGACAGCAGCTCTCGCCTCAAAACACTGTTCGTCCGCGCTGTTTCATGCCGATTTACAACCCACGTAAAGATGATAATTCCGCGAATCACTGCAGTTACAGATTTCGAACAGAGATGGCGACAAAAAGGGAAATTGCTATGGACTGCAGCTTTAAGTCACATGATCCTTCAGATGTTATTAGAAATCATTCTAATATGCTGAGATTTGGTGAAGAAACATTTCTTATTTGTATAAATGTTAAAAACAGCTTAACATTTTTGTGGAAAATGTGAAACATTATTTCAATATTCCAATGAACAGCATTTATTTTCAATAGAAATCTTTTTTAACATTATAAACATCTTTACTGTTTTTTTTTTTATCAATTTAATGTGTTCTTGCTACATAACAGTATTAATATCTGTAAAAATTATACATTATATTATGTATCAATTTCTTATTTTGCCCAACATTTTAAACGTTAGTATAATAAGAAATACAATAAAATGAAAATAAATATAATAATAATATGAATGTTAAAATACACTAATTCAACATTAATATAATATAAAATTGCTTTTACTAAATTACAGAAATGTAAAATATGTGCATTTTCACTATTGTGGTCTCAGACTTGGAAAATAAATTCACAGCCCATCCCCTTTTTTGCGGTTACCATAAGGCAAGGCACATTTATAGATCACAAACCCATGTGGCCACAAATTAGTTAAGTTTTATGCATGTTTTCTCTTAAAATGCTGATAACATATGCATCACACATATGTCCATGATACATCTTAAGCCTATAATGTATTCATGATTAAATTCCCCAGCTCAAAGCAGCAGCTCTACCCCAGCCCCCTGAAGTTTTCCTATAATCCCAACATTGCTAATTCAAATCTTGAATGAAGTCCCCAGCAGCAATGCATCGATGACCTGTACCTTTGATGCACAACAAATACATGCAAATATTTGCCACGTCAGAGCTCGACACAATGCACTGAACTCACGGCGGGTGCTGTTCTTTACTGAAACACATTTAAACTGTGTATAATACACATCCTTGTATATTTGTTCCAAAATAAATATTTTGCCAATATTAGTCTCAGATGGTAAAATTGTGGCCAAATGTCACAAAAACGCCAGGTCTTAAATATTTCAAATCTAATTAATTGGAAATTAAATGTATTTATTTTATAGTTTTAGGCATTTTGCAGAGAAGTACCTGCAATACTTCAATTTATCATAATGGACCACAAAACAGGTGTCTTTCTGCTCCATTTTACCTGGATGCAAACACTCCAACTAGACCAAATAATGTATTTGAATTGGCGATGTTATGGCATATGGTTTATTGAGAGACATGACTGTTTTGGCTTGGAATTTCTGACTGGTCAGGACCAGACCAGAGAATGTGCACAAAGCCATTTGGCTTCAACCATAGAGTGAATCTTCTGTCCAAGAACCTGAAGAATAAAAAAAAAGAACTGCTGAGGAAATGAGAGACATTAACTAAACTAATAGCAGTTTATTTAGTTCCTGTAAACTAAAAGCATTACTCTTTTTGTCACCTTATTTTATTGTATCATATTGTAAAAGCCACAAAAATCTATAATGTTCACGCTGTTGTTCATTCCCTTCAATTCCTGATTCTGTAAGTTATATTCCTTTCACATAATCTGCAAATGTATTCCACACTCAAAGCTTCAGGTCTCAGGGCCAAAGAGAAACTATGTTCACCCTCAATTTGTCTCGAGAATATGCATGCCCTATAGGACCATTTGCACTGCAAACCACTCAAGGCCAAAGACTCAAGGACCACGAAAAATAAACTCTAGTCTAAATACCAGATATTTGTTGTACTTCCATCAAGGTCTCAAACACCAGGGACCCAAAAATAGGAAAGTTTTAGTAAAACAACATATCAAAAAACATCTAGATTTAATAGTATGAGTAGTGTCTATACTGTATATAGATAATATGGTATATGAGGATATATGATAGCTTTATACATTTCTCCAAGGACTCTTTAGAAATTTCTTTAAAAAGCACTTTAAGGAATAATTGACGACGGGCTGTTGAATTATTAGAAAAATAAAACATTGTTCAGATGATGTATTTCAAAACATTTGTCAGGTTTTTGTCCTTATGTCACAACACTCTTGTGTATAGCGAAACTGTGTTTATCTGCACCTTGTGAGAAATGTCATAGCTTTTAAGTTGACTATTTTACTGCGTTTTAAATAATAACTAATAAATGCATAATGCAATGTAATTTTGTGGCAAAAACTGGGAAATAATTAGTCATTTTATCCTATACTATATTTATTTGCTCGGTCAGTGTCATTGTGGGTTTTGGTTCTGTAGGCTGTAAAAACCTTTGAAATAACTGAAATCATTTGTCGAAGTGATAAGGAAATGTAATGACGTTAAGACCTACCTGGAACTACTTTAGCCGTGCGTTTTCCTGAAAATAATTGCACATCTTAGAATATTTTTTTTTATCCAGCATTCAACAGCCCGTAGTATAAATGAAAATGATACACTATATGGGTTAAAGGGATAGTTCACACAAAAATGAAAATTCTGTTATTTACTCACCCTCAAGTTGTTCTAAATCTATGAGTTTCTTTGTTCTGTTGATATTTTGAGGAATGTTGGTAACCAGACAGTTTACATTAGCCATTGACTTCCATAGTATTTTTTCCTACTATGGAAGTCAATGGCTACTGTAAACTGTCTGGTAACAAACATTCTTCAAAATATCTTTTTTTGTGTTTAACAGAACAAAGAAACTCATTTGGAACAACTTGAGAGTAAGTAAATGATGACAGAATTTTCATTTTTGAGTGAACTATCTCTTTAAGTCACAATTGGTGACTAATCGACTATCGATCTATCTATCGATCTATCGATTTATCTATCTATCTATCTATCTATCTATGTCTATTTTTAAGTGTTAGACAACTGGTAGATATATTAGATTTAGCTGTTAGAAAGTTTCCACCGTAAAACACTTTACATTTTTACTTTAAATCCATCCCATTTAATGCACCTCTGCTAAAACCCTACACATTGGGATGGACATGCTTAGTTTTTTAAACATCTCACCATACATTTTGGGTTTTTAAAACAATGTCTCAAGTTAAAAAGAGTCCAAAACACATCTCAAGGTGACATCTAGCCGGGTGCACACTGTGTGATTCTGGCTACGATGTGGCCGTCTAAGACAAATTTTGCAAATCCTAAAAGAATCCTCTGATCCTAGGCTAAAATCTATAATGACTATAATCTAAAGTCTTTGATCGTTAGTTTGACGTTCACCAACCGTTCAATGGTCCGTTGCGATAAAATTGTACCTAATTTTACTTAGAAGAAATTCTGGCAATGTCAGAAGATTTGAATCACAGTCCTGCTGTGTGACTTCTACGACAACCGTTAAATTGTCTTCGTTTTTCAAGACAAGCAGTGACCAAAATTAACATTTTCTTTTAAACGTACGCGTCATTGATTAATGATGTAAAACTCCGGACAAGTTTTCTTACGTGCGTCTGTTTTTAACATGTCCTGACTGTCGTACAGTCTGACATTAATGACAACTGAGATCTTACAGTGTGACATGGATTACAGCGATGATTATGTTCGTGCAATCTGTAGTACAGTCCGGCTTAAGAAACAACAGGGTCAGGTGAACCCACAACCATTCAAAACATACAGGGTTTCAATAAAGGGATACTTCTCCCAAAATGTCATAATTTATTCACCCTCATGTTGTTCCAAACCTGTGTGTCTTTTTGAGTGGATTCCTCCTAAAAGCAATTATTCAACTCGTAGTTCAGGCAACCCAACGACATGTTGCAAATCTATAAAATTGATGACAATCCTAAATTTTAACAGTAAAAGCACACATCATAAATCATGTTAAACCCACACATAGACCTCCTGAGTCGTATGTTCATATGCTGGCTTTCTCTGGCACAGGAACATGAGCTGCCACATGTTTGGGAGCCGAGGAACAGCGCACCATTAAAAGGTCCTGACTCACCTTGTTTTAAGAGCAAGGCCTAATTGCTACCATCTTTTACAGCAGCCAATGCGGCAGCTGGCATTTGCATAGATCTACAGGGACTGTCATTACCTCAAAATGAAGCATAGCTCTGGCTCCTTCACACTCGCTGCCTTCAGTGTACCTTGCACAAGTTGAGGGAACAGTGCGCTTGCGTGTGTGTGTGTGTGTGTGGTAGGGGAGCTATTAGAATTCATCTCCTTTGACTCACAACCTACCGTTTGACTTACAAAAAGGGGTCCATTATTTAAGTTCAAAAACTGCGGAGTGGAAGAGCGCATGAGGAATGAAAGCATTTAAACTGTGCTTTATTGTAGCACACCTCAGGGGCCGCTTATTTATGATGAAACAACAGGATGCTTTTAAAGTAGCGATTAAATCCATACTGACCTGTCATGATTCCCAAACGCAGATCTTTTAGAAAAGTGAGGCATTACAAGGAGAGATTTTTTTTAATAAAAAGATGATGACAACTTGGCTTAGCATGGGTGGAATCAAAACGACGGTTAAACTCATTTCCCCAGGTGCTGAGAGAACAGGTCAAAAAGGACAAACTATCACTGTCTGATCTCATGAACTGAAAAATACTGTATTATTATTAACATACAGCTATAACTATACAAAAAAAACCTGTTACCTTAGAACAACAATTCGTCTGTGTAAAGTAGGGATGTGCACGAATATTTGAATTTTCGAATATCCGAAAGTTATTATTCGAAAAATAAAATACTTTTTGAATTTTCGCAGTTATAATTAAATGCACTGGGTGGCGCTGTGTATCGGGTTTAACAAGTGGATTGTATTTGATCACATTGTCGTAGTCTGTCGAAGTTTGGGATTACTTAGATGAAAATTAAATTACAAAATGGAATTACTTTTAATCATAACATCATTATCATAATTATCATAATATCACCACCACAATGAGAAATCACATGAAATCCAAAAACTAGTCAAAATTAAAGCGTTGTTCCAAATGCCTTGTGACAACTGCACCGCGTGTGCTTCCTGCCTAGGCCGCGATGCCTCTCTACACTGCGGACTCGATTGGCCAGTTTCGACCCCGCACCCGCTCCTTTCCCTTTGTTCGAGCCGCGCAAAAAGAAGCGCGCGCACAATGGATTCCAGGGTGTTGTTAACCCCTAAAACGAGGCTACTCGATACAGTTCACTCGCAGATCCCGCACTTTCGAGCCGTGGTCGAGACAACAGTGAGAAGGGACGTGGCTCACGTCCTTCGCACCAAAGTGTCAAAACTGTTGACAAAAGGGTACTTTCTCGTTCCAAATAAAGATGGCGGCCTCAGGCCCATCCTAGATCTCAGACACCTGAACAAAGCGCTTATGACACGCTCGTTCAGGATGCTGACGACCAAACAAATCTTCACGCAAATTCGCCCAGGGGATTGGTTTTCACATTCAGACAACACCCCATCACAGGCCATTCTTGAGATTTGCTTTCCAGGGGCAGACTTATCAGTACACAGTCCTCCTACCGTTCGGTCTATCTTTAGCACCCCTTGCATTTACGAAGTGCATGGATACAGCTCTCGCCCCCCTGAGACAACGGGGATGCGAGTGTTGAACTACTTGACGATTGGTGTTATAGCACAATCACGAACGCAGCTAATAACCCACAGATCCTGGTTCCTCAGCCATATAGAGTGCCTAGGGCTCAGGATCAATACTTCCAAAAGCACACCGTCTCCCAGCAGGAACATTTCCTTTCTGGGAACAATTCAAAATTTAATGCATCCTTCTAGTATAAAAGAATACATTTATTTTTAAAAACTGTCCTCAACTTTTGAATATAAAATATATTTAATATATATACCTAGACATACGTATATGGGGGGAAAATAGTAAATTCAGGTCTGTCATTAGTTAGCATTTCTACCAAGGACAAATATGTCATAAACATCCCATTTAAATACCTGGAAGGCTGACTAAACCAAAAGTCTATTTCTGGAAGACTGTAGTAAATATTTTGATAGTTACATTGGTGGCAGAAATAAAAGAAAAACAACTCATAACATCGCTTTGGCCCAAAGGCTGAATGGCTCATTTGGAAATGTGCAGGTGTTCTTAGCCCCCTCAGTCTTCCCACAATGCACTCAGTCCTTCTGCCCGAAGCAGCGGCTGACCACAGAAACGTCACCGGCCGTGTTCAGTCCAGCTGACATGCTGCACACTGACGCTTTTCTTCACACAGCCCCTGTTTGCTGCTATAGAAAGCCTCACAGATTGGCATTCTCACACCCCCTGCTCAGCTAAAGTTCCCTCTAATGGATGCGTCGAACAAATGTGCTATTTGGATGTTAAGCAATGACTGTTTATGTCATTCAGGTTCAATATTTAAAGAAAGTAAATTAGGTCATTTGAAACTGTTGCTTGCTAAGCTACGCAAAGTTAAAGAAGTTCAAATTAGGGCTGCACAATATATTGAAATAAAATCAATATTGTGATAGTCAAATCAGGAATGCTGCAATTTAATGAAATTAATACACTGGTACTGGCACATTCCCCATTCTAGATGCTGAAACACTGCATCATAATCTGCACGCATGTAAATGACTCAAGATCTGTTCACACCAGGGACGATAACGATCATGATAATAGATAATAGTTAATAGATAAAGATAATAGTTCTTATAATCGTTTTAAATGTAAAAGAATAGCCAAGTTCACACCACAATTATAACGATAATGAAACAGAGGAACAATATCGCTGGAATCAGTTTCAGAAAGATTTTTTTTCCAGCTGATGTACCATAAAAAACATTGACAGCCAATCAGAATCCATCCTGCTTTAATGAGCTTGAGCATTTAAAGAGACAGCAGTGCACTTAGAAAAAATAGAATGATATCATGCTTTGGTGTGAATGCTAATATAGTTATCTTTAGTATTAGTCTTTGTGTGAACAGACCTTTAGCACTGATATTCAACGGAAAAAGTTGCTTTTTACTAGAAAAGCTATACCGTTTTAAAAACATCTGACTGAACATCTGCCTACTTCTCTACTATATAGTAGGTGTAAAACAGTATGTTTGAAATTACAGTATTCATAAAGCAGTAGGTGAAAAGCATCCTGATGATCTACTACCTAATGGACACTACTAACCCATGCATGTCCAGATTTCATTCATAATACACATCCATATTTTGTAATGTAACATGCATTCTCTAAAGGTCGCAACGTTTGTTCCTCTTCAAATGCAGTAATCAGACAGGATGTTATATTAGAATGATATATGAACTAACTGAAGCGTCACAATCAAGCGAACAGATAAATGAATTTAAGAGGTGCCAGAATCCCTGCAAGGGAAGTTTGGATAGTCCTGCTGAGTTTGGGTGAGGCGGTCTGCTGTAAGTCAACGGGAATGAGAGCAGGGACACGGCCATTTGTCATGCCGTCAGCGGATTCAATAATTAATGGGCCATATCGCATCTCAGCCCGCCGTAGCCCAGTTCACCGGTCTCACTGCGCAGAAAACATATTGTCCCCGCAGTGTGGTCCGCAATGGCTTTTTAAAATTCCTCCTCATTAAGGAACATTCACTTGCACTACCAGTCATTTATTTGCTCTCTGTGACAAAGTGGCTGCCCCTTCAAGTTCACGCTCTCTTTCCCACGTCTCCACGCGCTGTTTTAAATCATCTGCCCCGCGAGGGACGAGACCCTCTCGGGCTGCTGAGATATCTAATTACCCACAGGCCAGTGCAGAGATGATGACAAAAGAATGGAAAAGAGTGATAGCATTACTTTAATGTATCACCACCCCTAACTGTGAAGGTGGCATTTAGACTAATGCGCCTTCTCTTTTTGCTAAGCGTTAAAAAATAGCCAGCAGAAACTATATCTGTGTGGATGTGTGTGTGCGCGTGGAGGGAGATTTTGTGGTGCCAGCGATCCTTTCCCAGGGCCGCGTCCTTGTTTTAGTGCGCTGAGAGGTGACACTTGTTCCTAAACACATAAGGAAGTCAGGCAGCATTTGAACAGCTGTACGAGGCCAGTATTTACTCGTGGTGGGAACAATGACAGTGGCTGAAACTGGCAGACTAAAGGACCCCGTGTCTCAATACAGCTGCCACCAGAAAGCACGGAGGTGAGCTGGGAAACATGGGCCTCTCTTTTGACAGATATGTGTGTGAGCGTGGGAGCTGTGTGTGACCATGTTATTCACATACACAGCCTGGCAATAGGATGAATTCACACACATTTCAGAAATGCCATTACAACAGTAGAGAGTCTGATGTTCACATTCCCACTATAGCTGAGCTGTAGCTGAATAATGCTGGCTTCTGTGACTGATCATTTCATATAATAAAGGAATAGTTGCATTGTCGTCTTAATATTATGATGCATTTGAAAAACAAATCAACAGTATAAATAATTAAAACAGTATATTTATAAACAGTATAAATAAAGTCAGTAAACTAAGCAAAATTAAAAAAATGATCATAATTTTATTTAATAACCACATAATTTATTCATGCATTGTATGCAGGGAACTCACACATAATCTTCTATTGGAGTATACTTAGGGTACCAATAATTAGTTATTATATTATAGATTCAAGTAATTCTTATTTCTTAGGGTACATGACAACAATGTACTAAAAACTGAAAAGTTTTTACTTTGCTTTTTTTTCGCATACAGACGACAACATTGTCAAAACGATTAAAAACGCTGTTATCCATTCCAGGCCAGTAGTTGGCAATGTGATTTTGTAAAGAAACACTAACCTAAATACTCAACACGTAATACGCATGATGTTACCGTTTTCACAAATTTACGTTTTTGTTGTTTATTGGAGACGATAACAGTATCGTTTTCAAAAACGTGCGTTTTCAGGCCCCAAAAACGCTGATGTCATGTAAATGAATGACCAAAATGCATTAAAAGTTTTCTGATTTAGTTAAAAACATTGTCATGTAAACGGCCCCTTAGTCTATGTGACTTAAATGTCCTGTTACAAACCTTTCTTTTTTCTTCCGTGGAAGAATATTCAAGCTGCTCTTTTCTATACAACAAAAGAATATAGTGACCTTGTACAGTCAAGCACAAAAAGCACCACAAAATAATACAAATGTGACTTTTTGGTGAATAACAACGGAAATTTCAGTCAGTTCTTCTCACAAAGCTATCACCATGCGGTTTTGAAACAAGGTGAGTAAATACTGGCAGAATTAGCCTATTATTTTTGGGTGATCTATCCCCTTTTTCTAACTATTAAACCAAAGAGCCATCAAGGTAATATCAGTTCATGGGGAACAATTGAGAAAAAAAGAGAAGGAAAATACATTAATAGATGGGACATCACAGTTGGGTAGCTCATCTTAGAGAGGCCATTTCAATCCACCATTAGTTCTGTTTCACCAACCTTACAATGAAATACACGCTAATTTTTTCCATCTTCTGTCCTTTTCTCTCTCCGTGACTTCATGTATGAAAAAGGATGTGTGACGCTTTCTGATGAAAATCGCATAGTGTGAAAATGTCAGCCTCTTCTTTCTCCTATTGCTCCGTTTATGTTGACATTTATCAAAAGAAAAATATACTCCTATCAGCTCTAATTCTAAACAACAATAAATGTCACCTCACATCTCCAGGACTGAACTAAAATGGGCCCACGATACTGTTGACTCAATATCATATCAATCGTAAATCGGGGCAATAAAACAAGTGTATGTTTTTCATCTGCAGTCTGTTGACAGGGTGGCTGGAATTCCTCCAGCTAATTTGACTGTATTCCTTCATTTCTGTCAAGAAATGTTTTCCAGCATTGTTAACCCATAGGGTATAGCAGATAAGTGACCTTTTCATCACAGCAAAATAACCTGAAGGTAACTTCTTCACTCCAGTTGTTTCTCCTAGACAGCAATGAGCTTAAATTGAGAGCAAATGGAGTCATGTACTGCTTCATTTTTTTTTCTCCTGAGAAAATGACACCATGAATCTCCTCAGAAAAAAACTAAGCAATTCTAAGCACATAAAATACCCAAAATAATAATGACCAACTAAGAAATTTCCTAGCTATCGTATTTTCCATCTTAACATCAACAGATTTTAACATCTGAAACATGATGTGAAATACATTCCAAGGTGACTTATATATAATGCAATGACATCAAGCATGCAAAACATGGACACATTTGTTTTTTTTGTGTCAAATGTATTTGTATAGTGCATATACTGTGTTTTTTCCTCAACAATGCATTTTTGACCCTATGCAACTTAGGCAGGTGCGAGTTATTTTATGGAAACTACAGCAAGACGCCCTGCAGGGACACCAGCACATCATGGTGAGAACACAACATGGGTTTTTGGGCAGGACTGTGTGTCAAAAACATGTGTTTTTTTCCTTTGTTTCTATCTCAGTCTTTCCTAAGGAATGTTAAGAGAAAAATCAGAGACAAAGTTGATACTTCAGGACCCAGGTAAGCACGTTTTGCTTCAGGATCAAGTTTTGAGATACCATAGAATGAATGAGAATGAGAATGAGAATATTAGTAACCCATCCACAAGTGACAGATGAACTTGGGCTAAAATAGCAAATTCAACTCAAAACCTTTTGTCAACAACATCAACAAACTGTGCATGATTATGGTAAGATGTATTACATTATTTGCTTTTAGCATTGCATTTGGACCCATTTCAGGGTCCTTCAGACTAAGAACCACATGCTTAAATAAAAACAACTGAGTACCAACTGTTCCACTGGGATTTAGCATGGCTGGTTAGACCACGTCACTTAAACTGATTTAAGGCTGCTCCATTAATGTCTTGGCTACTATCAGTGAAACTATCACAATGTACGTGTAGAGTTTCCATCAATTCCCAGAGTTCAGTTGAGATGCTTCCTCTACACTCCCTCATTTCCTCCTGTGATCCGCACCCCCCACCTTTTTTTCCTCCCAGGTGGCTCCGTGGCCGCGGCCGGCAGAAATGTGATAGGCCTAATCCCATTTAGCCTAATTGCATCTGCAGTATGAGCGCTTTCCCTGTGTTCGATCACGTGCCTGCCTGCCCGTCCTTCCAGAGCTACAGAAAAGCCTCACACACACACACACTTTTTCTGCCACATTCGAGCTCTGTCCTAAAGCATGTTGTCCGAAAAAAAAGTAGGAGAGAATGACACGTCTACACTCCGGACATCTTCTCAAGAGATGCATGATGGGATGGAATATTCTCTCTCCCAGAGGGCTGGACCGAGGCATGGAGGATAATGAGAGAGAGAGTGGGCTATTGTCAGACATTTCTCACTCATTATCCCGGTGCATTCTGGGAGATGGTGCATTAGACAGGCAGACAGGAACAGGGTGAAACTGGAGTGGTCAATCATCTTAGATGGTGAGACTTCACCACCCTCAGAAACCCTTTCATCATCCTGCTTTTCTTTCCCTCCATCATTCACACACTTGCATGGACACACGAATAGGCTACACACTCACACCTTCCCACACAATCAGCCCATAGGGAAATAAATTGTTAGTGGTGATACGAGCAAATAAAAATTCACCTGCCGGCCAGGATATCTAAAAATTCACCAATCGCACTGAGACTCTGCATCTCTCTGACAGCTCATCTAAAGGCTTGAGACTCTTGAGAAACATTCTGAGAAACAATTAAAATAGGAAAATGAAACGGGACGATAAATAGGGACATTTCTTCACAATATTTTTGTAATTAGATGAAAAAAAAAAGATGATAATAAATAAGCTAAAAGTGTGAAAAATAGAATAAAAAAATCCTACCCACCGTCATGTAGCTTGCAACTTTTTTTTTAATACAGTATTTCAATCAGAGACCTTCAACGGGCATTATTGAAGGATGAAACATTCTTGATGAGGGTCTCCAAGTCAAATGTTGTATTATTCAATAAAGATTTGCAAGCTTTACGACAGTGTAGGGTTTATTTTGAAAAAAAAAATGTTACCCACAGGGAAAAAAGTATTGCAGAATGCCCGTGGGATGATAATAAGAACGAATTATATAAAACCTGATTTTTCTCTCCCACCCTTGCTAAAATGATCCACCCAATATAGGTTTAAATGTGTTAAATCTCCCAAACTTGAAGCAATTTCCAGCTAGTTAAAAAAGCCCTTCTCTGCTGTGTTCAGGTGAGTCGCCTGGAGACAGCACACTGAAATCTGTCACCTTAAAGCAGCAGCTACAAATTCAATTAATATGCAAATGCGCCCAACTTGATGAGGTGTCTTAACAAATAACCCTGAATAAAGATAAGCATGTTTAAGGTTGTTTTGTTAAACAGGCGCCCACCCAATGTCAAATCACTAGGTGACAGGCTCTTGAAAGACCAGCACTGGCATTTCCAAGCTCATATATTACAATACCTTTGCTCTCAGCTACATCTGCTGCCATCAAAATAACTGTCACAACATTTACTGTTCAATCCAACTGTAGTCTAGATTGAGATGGAGCCAATTTACAAGGTCTGTCTGGGCTTGTTTTCTTTCTGTTGCATTTGTAAAGAAGGTTGGAGAAGGAAAGAGACCGGGGTTATGGGACTAGGGACAGGGTAGATTGATATGGTTCTCGCAACCAGCACACATCACATCACCCATCATGCCTCTGAGCTAAACCAAGCACCTCTGCTTAACAGCATTCATCTCTCTTCAGAAGGGTATATGAGCTGAAACCGGTGACTGATTACTTGGTAGGCTCTAACTCAGCAGTTTTACAAGATTTCAGCTCGGCTCCCTTCATCTCACACGCGGGTGCTTTTGATTGGTGCACACTTGAAGGTGGTGTTTAAAATCCTTGGATGTTTACAAGTAATTACTGAGGGGGGATTAAGTGAAGGAGAAACGTCCTCCTAGAGCAGGACGCCATAAAGTGGGGTGAATTAAAATCAGGATGATAATAAACCGGCAGCGTCCTCAAGAACTTAGAGGGTGACGGTTCAGTTCTCTGCGACTTCTGGTGCTATATTAGAATTATGCCATGAATAAAATGCACCATAAAATCATCATAAAAATAATTAATTCTATTTGAGCTTTAAAATATAGGCCTATTTTTATATGATTGAGAAGTGGTTAGTTGTGGGGTTAGAGGCTTAAAAATATCTATATGGTAGTAAAATTTAATATACAAATATAATATAATGTAATATAAAGGATTCATAAAGATTTTTTAAATTTCTTAAGCATACTTAAATACACATTTTAGATGCCATCAATATGTATACACACACACACACACACACACACACACACACACACACACACACACACACACACACATATATAATATATATATATATATATATATATATTATATATATATATATATATATATATATAGATCAGGCTGCACTTTATGAAGTAATTTGTTTTTTTTTTAGTAATGAGGATTTGCTATTGATAGAAAAAATAAAAGGTTATGTTTGCTTCAAGATCAAGTAACATTTCTGACACAGTGCACATGCGTAGTGCAGAGTCCATTACAGACAAACAACAAAATGGCTGCATCCGAAATCGCATACTTCCCGAATATATAGTAGGCAAAAAAACAGTATGTGACAAAATAATTATGTCCGAATTCAAAGTACTCATAAAAGAGCAAAAAGTACCCGGATGATCTATTTCTACTGGCGAGATTCTGAAGTGTGCATACGATGGACACTTTACTATCCCATTAGGCCGCGGGAGAGGATTTGTAAATGGCGGTGACACAACGCACTGACGCTGGTAGGTCACATGATAATGACAACGAACATGGTGATTGTAATATGTCAGGATAACTTTCATACTACACACACTTATATTAAAGGCCTATACTTTATAGAATGTAGTTTTTTAGCGGTCGTGAAGTAATTACTTATTCAAAATAAGTACCCACTCAAGAGAGTATGCGATTTCGGACGCAGCCAGAGATTTCAAACAGGTTTCGCTTACATGTTTGAAATAAATTTAAAACAGCTGCCTTTCTTTGGTCATACAAACTGATAGCTCCGCCCAAAACTCACGCCATTGGTTCAACCAAAGTTGCTGTTGGGATGCTCATATAAACAGAGCATTGGTTCTAGTTTTCTTTGCATATTATACTGATATATAATAAAGTATTTTGACAAAAAAATTAAAAGGCAAACTTCAAATTTATAATTAAAATGAATGACAAAATGGTAAATCAAACATGCAGACACACACACGAAAAGGTCATGCACTTGTCAGATGCAAACTTTTAAAGTAGCGGCAATGTTATAATATCAGATGCTATAAACAAGTCAAGTCACCTTCATTTATAAAGCGCTTTTAACAGTATGGATTGTTTCAAAGCAGCTTTACAGTGATAATCGAAATTACCGTAACAGATTGTTTAGGCTTCACCACAGCTCTGGGACAAAGTTATTGATTCACTTCCGGTGCGAAGATCATTATTTATTAACTTGGGGGCCGCTAACACGACACCGTTCAAACAGAAAAAACCCTAACGTGCTCCTGCCACCCATCCGCACAAAACAGTGCCTGGTGTCTCGAGAAGGTAATAACAGTTATCCGTTTTCTCTGCGCAAACCTCAAAAGCGCAAACCCGCGGAAACGCAGATGGCGCGCACATGCGCATCACGTGGTCAGTCGATAGGTATGCGCGTTTGAATATATATGTGCACAGGCGTGTAGTCTGCGTAGCCACGAGAACTGGAATTATCCCTACAACGTTTTATCTGTACAGACGTAAAAGGAAGGAGGCCTTCACAGAGGAAAGACTAGTAGACACTTCAGGACTGCGTTGTCGTCGTGTCCAGGCGCTGGTCCTTCCTCAGATCTGGATCCGGCGGACTGCAGTAAACCTCGGATAAACAGAGAGACTAATATTAGCGTAGACGCCATCCTTCTTATGATGTACCAAGTACATCAGGAAATAATGGGAAGTGTTTCCGGTCCCAGCGGATCTAAACTATGCAGATAACGCACACACTCTCTCTCTCTCTCACTCTGACACAAAAGTAGAATTATTGGCCAAGGACTGATCATGATTAAAGTGTCCTGCGCTCACCTGCCTAAGTCTAATCAAGGCGAGCTGTGATTGCACTGGTAAAGTGACTGTGTTGGATGGGCAGCTGGAGCCCTATGAGAGCCGCCCCCCCCACACACACCCACCCCTTGTGCTCCAGTCAGAGGTGAATCAATCATGTCCAAAGATGTCAGCATCTGCCCAAGCAATTTTATATGGGAATAAATGGCAGATGGGGATGTTGTTCTCTGTTTAATCAGTTCCACCAAACGCAGTTTTATCTCGTATAAAATGAAACCATCTGTACCACAGAGAGGTGTAAAGGTTCAAGCGCGGATACACTGAGGCAGGGAGAGACGGAGGAGGATATTCAGAGCGAAAAAATGCTAACTGACGAAACAAGGGCAAATTTCTGTGGCGTACGAGCAGAGAAATATTCAGTAAAAATGATTTCTTCCTGCTCTATCATTCCCTCACTCCCTCTCAAAGGAATATTACCCATGGGCTGCAACCATTATATCCAGACCCATTTATTTCCAGCACCTCCAGTCAGGCACACAGGCCGTAAATTGGTCTCAGGGAACGGTTCAGTAGTGAGGGGGAGACAGGCCTGATGAATCCCCTTTGTTTTAAGTGGATATGATGGTTCCCAGTGTGCAGGAATTGCATTTAAGGGGCTAGCTTGAGGGAGGAGGATGAGGAGTAGAGGAAGATGGAGGCGGCTAACTGAGAGAAAAACGGTCCCCGAGTTACAGACCAACAGCCTGACAGACACCATTAATACTCTTCTGTCCCTGAAAGACACTCGAGACAGTAAAGCACAAGCAGGGAGTGGCACACTTGCAGCCCTGCTCATATTAGGAATGTCATTATGTAGGACATTGTAACATTTTTACATTTTCATTGATAATTCACAGACCACTAGAAGTCTACCTGTTAACTTATGGTTTTACAAAACATATATGTAACAAGAGCAATAACAAGATTAAAATATTTAGTGAGAAAGACTTGATCATAATATTTCTCATCTATTGTTGTTTTATATGTTGGTCAAATTGTCTTTTCCTATGACCAGTCAAGTCAGTCAAGATGGACTACAGGAGTTTCAGGCTGATTTATGCCCGATTTAACACTTCCCGACATTTGGAGAAAACAATCTCGTCCAGGGCATCAGTTGGTTCCGATGTTCGGCCCAGATTATCTGGTAATGTGAGGCTTTTAGAGATCAAATCTTAAACCTCCTGATTTGCTCGCGGACACATCGTGGCCACCCCGACAATATCAAACATGTTTGATATTTAGGATTTTAAAACGGGATGATTACGACTCTGATTACGCCAGTACTTCCACAATAGCCAATGAGAGACAAGTCTACAAGGAGACGGAAGTGACTCGCGACCACGAAAAAACAAGCAGGTGTACGGGTCCGGTGGACAACGGAGGTGGAGGAACGGCTGGTCAAAATGTGGCAACAACACGACTGCCTTTATAATGTCTCCAGCAAGTTACAGCGACACAGTTTCCAATTGGTTTACATGCTCTTCCTCCTGAGATCACGTGAGGTGCTGAATCTGGCATGATAATCTTAGGAATATATTGTAGTGTGCGATTAGCCACGATTTTAAAATCTTCTAATCTTTCAAATTTTCAAATCTTGTAGTGTGCATAAGGAAGATTCTCCTTATGTTTGTGATGCAACCAGATTTCACAATCAGTTAAGATTTAAAAACTCTTGTAGTCTGAGCCCGGCTTTAAAGGAATATTCTGGTTTACAGAGTTTATGTTTATGTTAAGTCAATGGGGCCAATCTAACATTTTTAATCTTACCTTTTCAATAGTATAGCCACAAGATACATTCTCACAATATGTTTACAATTTCAGTAAAAAAAAAAAAAAAAGACCCTTTTTGTTTATCCATGAGAACAAAATGTATAAAATGACCATAAAACCAAAGAAAACAACTTTATAGCACACATAATCTAGTTTTAACATATGAATTAATGTGGTTCTGAAAGTGGAAATGCTTCTATAAAATGATAGGCTTCACACATGTCAAAATTGCAAAACACAAGCACCATTTACTGTTTTTAATTAATTAATTGATGAACGAGACAAGAAAAAAATGATGCCACAAATGTTGTTGATTGAGCTTGAACTTGTATAACACAGACAGAATATTCCTGATGTCACGTTCACAGAATGAACATGATGTCATGTTGTGGTCTGTTAATCTGATATAGAAAATTCTTATAGAAAAATCCCTTTTAACTGGACTTTTTCTCAAACGCCAAAAACCCACGATACAGAATTTCAATACCACTGCAACTTTAATAGCAATCAGACAAAAACATGAGTGTGGATTAAAGGGCTTTTCATTGTAAAATTGATTTATTATATCTACAGTTCTGATCATGTTTAGAGTAAAACTTCTGCCTATTTATGGTTATTTTTTATTATTCCAAGAATATTGCAAAAGAACAATAACCAAGACAGAAATACAACAGAAACAAAACAGTCAATTCAATAAATGAGTATATGAACAATAAATTAGCATTTAGAGAGATCTGCATTAGAGAAAAAATAATAATGTGCTAATTAGCAGATATTTGCCCTGTGTTTATGCATGTGCAGCAGTGAAGGCAGCAGGCTACTGCTGATAGGACAGACCCCTCTTGTTACATGAAAGCCATCATCCCCCTCACCCCATATCAGGGGTTTTAATTAAATTTTCTGCTTGGTTTAAAGATGAGAGCTGCTGACCTGACTTCAGGAGCTTTTTCTCCTCCTCCAAGTGGCTCACTCCCATCATCCACCCTAATGTGACTGATACATTGTGACACAAGTTAGATACGTAATTTGTTCCAGAAAATGACTTAGCGTCATGCACCGTGCTAAATCGAAACAATGAGGGGGCCGGGGGACTGTGGGACGGCGATATCTCCAGCCCACAGCAGCCTTCACTCCTGTCTGCCTTTATCTAGCCAGCATATGAATATTTAATATCGGCACAGACCAAAATTGCTCTAAATAAGTGGCGCTGATGAGAGATTGCCCGCTAGCAAGACGCAGTGAGTCAAACTACACAGGGAAAAAAAAAAGCTCATTCGTTTACGGTCAGGAAGGATACGCATTTCATACAAGCAAAGTAACATGCTCGCACAGAGAGACTGCTGGAATAAGAGACTGCTTGTGTCAAAATAATATGTGTGACCACAGGCCTCAGATTGGAGATGGACGCTTATTAGCCTCTGCTTGTGATATTTACAGTAAATGAATTTTAGTGAATAGCTGCTTATTCACAATTTAACATTAGCATATTATATTTGAGATAAAGACAAATGTTTTTTGGCTCGGTATCTATGATGGATGGCCGAGCACGAGACTAAACTCTAAATCTCCCCCTTGGACTATTTTATTCATATGAATTGAGTCATTTTTACGCAAGAGAAGTGCATAGAAATAGATGTGGAGATAGGGTGTTGGTGGGAAACTGGAGGAATTGTGACGTGAGATGGCTACATTGACTGACAGTACTAGATGAACATGCTCTTTATGAAGTCTCGTTTAGAGCTCCATTTATGTTGTGTAGACAGTGTCAAGAAAAATTATAAAGGTGGAAATTAGCAGGCCAACTAAGAGAGTTAGTTGGAGAACATGATATGAGTCAGATATTTATTTATCTCATTCTCTCTCATTTTGCGTTCTGTTTAAGCAGCAAAAAAGTTACTTAGTTTAGGGTCCAATTCTCACTTTTAACTAGTTGCTTATTAGCATGCATATTAGTACTTATAAATCAGATATGAATGCCTTATTCTGCATGGCCATATTCTACATTCCTTAATCCTACCCAATACATAAACTTAACAACTACCTTACTAACTATTAATAAGCAGTAATTAGGAGTTTATTGAGAATTGGACCCTAATATAAAGTGTAACAAACATTTTTCTTAATTAGTATTTTTTTTACCAGTAAAAATATCTGAACATCCTAAAAGCAAGTTTAATTAAGATAATTGTGGATGCACCATTAAAAATGTACATTATTTTACAAATTAAAAGCTAACATCAAATGTATATTTTAAATCTAATATTGGCTGATAAATATTCAACATGGATGATTTAATTAAAAACAAATAATTATAATAATAATAATATTGGCCAATAGCCAACATGGCCCTGATAAATCATGCAACAGAGAACATAAAGAAAAGAAAAAACTAAACTTCTTTCAAGATATATTCTCAAAAAAATTACATTAAAGTGTGGCGATAATGTGAATTTTTCAAACATACTCTTTTGCTATTCTAGAAAAAAATAAATACATCAAAATAAAAGAAAAGGGAAAGAAAAAAGTAAATTGCTGACATACAGTAAGGACTATAAAGGTATAAAATGATTGTGGATATAGCAACTTTTCCTGCTTTAAAGCTAAGAAAAGAAAAGCCCATTTCCATTGAGCTGCTGGGGTTTGGCGATACATATGGATGGTTTCATGTCAGTCCTGCATTAAGCGTCTCCCTCTGGAATGTAAAGCAGTGTATCTGGGCAGAGAGGAACTCCTGAGGGAAATCAACACATCAGCCACAGCTAGTCTGCTTCAGCCCTCTCTGACATCTCCATTAGCAACACTGCCAACAGTATCTATTCAGCTTGTGCCCCCACATCATGAAATATGAAAAAAAAAATACATACATTCACACACACACATACACACACACACACACACACACACACACACACACACACACACACACACACACACACACACACACACACACACACACACACACACACACACACACACACTGACTATAAATTAAATATCATGAACTAATACTATTACTCTGAAACATGAATTACTGTAATAGCCTACTCTGATTAATATCAAAGAAAAAACGGCTGCATTTCCACTGCATGTCCACAGGAACAAATCAGTGTCAGGCGATGCTACTTTTGACTCTAAGAGCTTGGCACACGCAGGTCATCTGTGATCATGACCCCCATGTGCACACTGACCCCCGAGCAGCACTTAAAAGCCTCGTCTCATCTGGAGGAGTGGCGACACAATGCAATCACAGCTTTACTGGGCTGTTTCCATTCACTGAGGCTTTTAGGCACACTTCTAAAGCACATCCCTTAATATGGTTTCAATCAGGGCTGGGTAATATATTGCATGTTCACAATATGTTTGCAATGATTTTGCTGGCGATATTAAATTAAGTAACACTGAATATCGAATATGCCTGAATGCACTTTTTATTGGCCATTAAGTTTCCTAAAAGGCTGTGCCATTAGACTAGCTTGAAAATCCCTGCTTGTCTTGTGATTCACGAGTATGAGAGAACTGAGAGCGATGTTTTTATGAGAGTCAAGGAAGCGGTCACGGAAATTGTTATATATATATATATTATTATATTTATTATATATATATATATATATATGATATATATATAAGATATTATTATAAATTATATATATAATATATATATATATATATATAAAGCTTTAGCAAAATCCTGCATTTATTAAACTGAGAAATTTCTGAAATATGAATTTTTCACTACATTATGTATTTTAAAACTATTTTATAATTACTATGCTATTTTAAAAAAATACTTTTACATTATGAATTATTGGGTATTTGTTGGTGGAATGATGATTCCCTAATTGAAAATACACCATTTATGTCAATCAACCATTTCAGAGTGAAAACATGAATCTAGACATACTGAATAACCATCAAATATCAAATATTGAGAATTTTTAGCTACAGTTAATTTCCCCACAAAAACTAATCCACATTTGTTCGGGATTTGTACTGTTTTGAGGTCTGATTTATTGAGGCAATTTGGTCAGTATGTAATCATTGGATTTTTATATCACCCTAAGAATTTCTGTTGTTTTTACCTTCACAAATTTCCATCAATATCCTCTTAAAATCTACTTAAATCTTTGCGGGCCAAGACAGCGGTTAGCCTGCTCTGATTTGACCAAATCAAGGCTTAAACCCCATCTCATCATCTTTCCCTGACCTCTCTTACCACATTGGCTTGCTAAACAGTGCCCTTTCTGTTCAAGCGAGCGATACACAAATGCAAAGCGATGTAAGGACATTGCAGTGGTTTGGTAGACAAGAGAGAGTTCACTGACACAGCCGTTTTGGTAGGACTCAGCAAAAAAAAAGGAACACTACACTCTAGTGATGGAAACAAAGGGCTATGTGTGTGTGTTTGTTCGGCTCACCCTAAAGACCCCCATACACCCCAGCAATGACATGTGAATGAGGGTCCGCAGTCAAGCTGACACACGGCCTGTCCTCTAGCCTTGCCCGTGTAAAAAGCCAGCGAAGCGGCAATGCTGCAAACAGGCACGAGAGAAGAGAGAAGTCGTACATCTCAAGACCTCCAGAATGCCAACTATGTGTCTGTCATCTACATGACAAGAGAGCAGTGACCTAGCATTGACGCACACCCTCCCACACACACACACACACACACACACACACACACACACACACACACACACACACACACACACAGTGTCTTGGAAAAGATTAGCTGAAAATTAGCCCCCACTGGCACAGATAGAAGGAAAAAAATTGAGACAAGCATTTATAAGTGAAATGTGTATTATATTGTACATGATTAAATATGTCAAGGCCTGCCAAATGTGGTGGTTTGAATCCATTTTAGGTATTTTTCTGTCGGAACGGCTCATGCCAGCAAGATGGTGAAGTACAAATATTGCAGTGTTGAATTATGGACCTTATTTGAACATGCTGTGAAAACACTTTGCTCCTTTTTAGAGTTATTTTTCTAGGGGTCCTTGAAAAAAGTTTACAATTAACCCGATGACAGATTAGATCCTATTATAATCAGCCAGAAACATCATTATATTACACTGATAATTTTTCATTCCGCTATTTATCAAGCAAATGGATTTGCCAGAACAGTCTAGCATATATAATGAGCTTTATTCCAAAACCTAAATAGCTAGCATTCTAAGCTGTCCGCATAGGTATCATTTCAAGGCAGAAACATTATGGAGGGAGCCTTCTAAGATACCTTGTTTTAATGATTGCGATATAAAAATAAAGAGTCCCAGAGTGTACTACAGTGTAATAAAGTCAATGAAAAATTCAACGAGGGTGGTTAAAGTAAAAATAAATGTTGATTAAATTAAAATTTATTCCAAAGATATATACACCAAGACAAATCATATTACTATGAGTGGGAGAGAGTGAAATGCTAAACATTGAGGAATATGTCCTGCCTTCTAAATAAAAAACCAACCACCAATTGATGAAGACACTGCGTCACTGCAGCTTCAGTAAGAAGTTCCAAACAGAGACTGTTCGAATTGGCTGGACTACCCTAAAATGTAGGCTTCTGTAAAGCTATTTGAGCATAAGAAACACCATTTATGGGACAGGTAAAGGCGGATGACTTTTTACACTTTCATTTCATTCAATACTGTACCATTTTAATTTTCAACAATTCAATCTCAATAAGAAAATGACTATTCTATATCCTATATTTGTACTTGGTGATAGCTCACCCATAAATTAAAATTATTTCATTAATTACTCACCCTCATGTCATTTCAAACCAGTAAGACTTTCGTTTCATCTTCGGAACACAAATGAAGATCTTTTTAATGAAATCTGAGAGCTTTCTGGATCTCTATATACAGCTACGCAACTGACACTTTGACACTTCAAAAAGTTAATAAAGAGATCGTAAAATGAATCCATATGAATTAAGCGGTTTAGTTCAAAATTTCCTGAAGAGACACGATCACTTTATATGATGAACAGATTGAAATTAGGCTTTTATTCACATAAAAACATTCATCAACTCACACAATAGTTGTGGTAAACAGAAGCTCAAGCATGTTCGCTTGACTTGCGAGAACCAATGAGATGTTACACAGCACGTTTGAGCTTCAACAAGAACCAATGAGGTTCATTCTCATGTTACACAGTAGGCTTGCTACGGTAGTCGGTGTTACCGGTGTTACACGGTGTTCGGGCGCAACTCCGGTTTCATCACTTGTCCACCACGACACCGCCAAAAAAAAAAATATAGGCCTATATATTTATATATTTAACGCAATTACGCAGTATCCGTTTTTTTCACCGTTGACTAGCGTTGTATGATCACGCTCTTATTATTGTGAACAAGCTAAGAGACCGCTTGTCCTGCCTACACACACACCGCGACCCACAGAAAAGATCTCGTCAGTATAGAGTTCTACTTTCGGGCTTGAACAAACCATAACACACACAAATTATGCCAAAATGTACGACTTAAATTATTTAATAAAAGTCTTAAATTAACGTAGAGATTTGTGAGAAAATAGGACGTGTGTCGATCGCGTCTCTGTCAGCAGTGGCTGGTCTTAAAGTGTCATTAATGTTAATCAAAGAACAAAGGTAAGAGAGTAAATGACTCACTCAGACCCGGAGCCAAGAGGATAATTATACCGGTAGCCTAATAATCATGAATGCACTCCGCTATCTTTTAACACATCTCCGGCGAACGGCTTCTTCACGCAAAAGAAAAACTCTCATGAAGCGCAGTGAAATTCAGCGACCTATATGGCGTTTCCTGATGGATCGAGGTTGTTCGTTAACTTCATTTTATAAGTGCAACTCACGTAGCCTATAAGGACACTGACAACGCACTGACAGACAGGACCGAGCAGGTAATATTTATTATGAAACAAAGTCTCAACTTTCAAATTTGGTCAGTCAAAGAAAATGAAACAGTAAATAGGCCTATCGTTTTGTGGCTCTAATGTGTCGTGAGAGATTGCCTCAGTTAAAGACAAGTTCAAATCCACCGACGTTAAACTACTAAACTACTACTCTCCTGACTGCTTTGTCAGACAAAAATGGTGGATTTTGATTTGTCAGATCGCATCAAACTCCCTGCGAAGGATGAATTGACGCTAATATATAAGTGAAAGTGAAGTGCACAGTCACACTGCTGCACCAGCTTTTTATAAGCAATGTAAAAAAAATAGTTTCGTTTTCAAATTAGCAGCAATTCAGCGCACAATAACAAAACAGTGTTGCTCAGCACGACCACCATTATGCATGCCCGTGCAAATGCACGCATTTTATCTTTGCCTTTAAATTAGCGCCTTTAAATTAAAAAAAAGCCCCCGACGGTTGTCACACGACGATTAACCGATGTGAAAATATCCTCACCGTCACATCCCTATTACACAGCACGTTTGAGGTTCAGCAAGAACCAATGAGGTTCATTCACGTGTTACACAGCACATTGAGCTTCTCGAGGGGTCAAGCAGGTCATATGAAGCAATCGTGTCTCTTCAGAAAATTTGGGCTAAACCGCTCAATTCATATTGATTCGTTTTACGGTCTCTTGATGAACTTTTTGAAGTGTCAGTTGCATTGCTGTCTATGGAGGGACATAAAGCTCTCAGATTATAAAAGGTGAGTAATTAATTACAGAATATTTGGGTGAACTAACCCATTAAGTTTGCTGTATACATTTATGCTTAGAGCTTAAAGCTACATGCTAACATCAAACTCTATTGAAAATATCGAGTGTGGCTCTTTATTTGTATGGTGCTGCTCATGATATACAAACTTGTTGCCTTTGTAGACAAACTCCAAATAATTCTACATTCTATTTCGGTTAGGATGTTGCCTTCTAAAACTAGTGTGCTGCCTAGTTTCCTGCATAACTAACTTTTTCTAAGTGTCAAAAGTTCAAAGGTCTAATTTTTAATTAACACAATGACTGGAACATGATGTATAATCAAAACGTCCTCACATTTGTTTTACAGTTGTTAAAATGCAATTTCACAGGATTTTAGCAAGTGAAAATAAAGAGGTTCTGACAAATCTCATTATCTGTCTCATCTGGAAGAGATATGCCAGCTGTAGACCACACGCTCACACACACAGAGAGAGAGAGAGAGAAGAGAGAGAGAGGAGAGAGAGAGAGAGAGAGAGAGAGAGAGAGAGAGAGAGAGAGAGAGAGAGAGAGAGAGAGAGAGAGAGAGAGAGAGAGAGAGAGAGAGAGAGAGAGAGAGAAGAGAGAGGAGGAGAGAAGAGAGAGAGAGAGAGAGAGGAGAGAGAAAAGAGAGAATATACTTTTGACTAGTGGTGCATTTCTGATGAGTATCATAAAGAAGTGTCCCTCTTTCTTCCTCTTTCACTCACTCGATCACCATTCATCTCCAGCAATTCCGTTGGTATTGTAATGCAGTGTGAGTGTGTGTGTGTGTGTTGGTGAGAGAGAGAGAGTTGTGGTGCGGCGGTCGTGCAGTGATTTATAACCCCTGCAGTGCGCTCGTAAATCACACCTGAGTCTGTGCGCTTCTTAAACGCCCCGCGTCCTGACAGCGTTTACCTTTTATAAATGATCGGGCTTTTACCTCCCATTGAGATCCAGCCGTGGTTACTCCCTCTCTTTCACTCTGCCTGCTCTCTTCTCAGCTCTCATCTGCCCCATTCTTTTACTGCCACTTCCTCTTACTGTCCATCTCTCCCTTTCATCCTCTCTACCTCTCTTTTTAGTCCTCTCCTCCTTTACAACTTTCAGTTTCTTTTCAGACTTTGACTTTTTTTGACCAGTATCAAGGCCTGTTTGATCACATACACAAAAGCAGTTTATAATTATATAAAATAATAATAGTAATAATACATACAAGTAATAGGGCTGAGCATTGACATACATTTCACATTTCAATTGAATTTTGATTCACAACCTGTGAACGTCAGTTTTTAATCGAAGGGAAAAAATCTAACACTATTATATTGAAGGTTAAAATTTGTATACAAACATTTAAATTGCACATAAGGCCATTTTAGCTGTGTTCCTACTCCATCTATACATATTTTGTAATATAAACATTTAAATGATGGCTGTTATAATAACTTTTCATGATGGATATACATATACATTCAATGACTTTTCTGAGGTAAATGTAATATTAAGTGACATTGTTTACACGCTGTTTTATTGATGTTTTTCCACAGTTAAAACACTGATTTAGCAATTACTGATATATTTCATCAAGTTGTACTGCATCTTTCAATATACCTTCTGATGTTCAATCAATTATTAATTTACACGCACTCCGCTTTGCAGCTTAGCTTGAACTGAGGCTAAAGAGTGCTAAAATTGTATTTATTGTTTGGATTTTATAATAAAAAGGACATAATTTGAAAGCTAAGTTTCATAACAAAAGTAACAAAGCACAAAACTTAATTTATTAGGTGGGAGGTGCGCTACAAATATTTGGTCAAGTTTTGTTCACGCATCAACTAATCGATTCTTGTGGTTTAAGAATCGATATCGGTTTATCAAAATGAGAATCGATTAAAATCAAGAAACCGATATTTTCAACCCAGCCCTAATACATCATAATATAATTTAATATAATTTTTTAGCTGAAAATAGTGTTCCTTAACACAAATCTAGTTAGAGGTCACTGTGCTGCTGCATTGTTCCCAGCGAGAAAACTCTCAATTATCCTAATCCATCTCTCCATTTTTCTCTCCTCTTTTAAATGCAAAAATAAATAATATATGTGCGACTGAGTCCGGATTTTTCTGTTTGGCTACTTGTTTGCTTGTGTTTGTTCACGGCACACCTGTATGCTGTATATTGTGCCAGCGTGGGGTAACAGAGCAGAGGCACAGCTGCAGGGCTGTGCTGCAAGATAAAGGTGAGGTCCTGTGCACCGCGACAGTGGATATAATGCTGCTGACTCCATATAATAGCCTTGAATAGAGCCAGCGAGAATAGATCTCTCTCGCTCTCCACTTAAAACACACACACGGTAAATAATTACACTGCCTCACATAAAAATTGTAGTTTCTTTCACTAGTGTTGGACAAAGAGAAGCAGAAACCCCACCCCACCCACACCCCCCCACTCCCTGACCCCACACAAACACACACACAGCTAAACTTTCACTCCCTGTAGGAATCATTTTTTCTATATCTAATATATTTTGGTATTGGTTTCCTGAAACAAAAATCTAAATATTATGGAAGCCCGTTTCCACTTCTGATAGAAAAAAAATAGTTTGTGACTATATACAATATATCTCACAATGCTCAATTCAGTTACATTCGCAATTTCGAGATATTATTATCCGAGATATAATGTTAAAAAGATAATTGTGTAAGATATTTATAATGTGACTATTTCTTGTCCTACACTTTATCTCACAATAATCTTTTTTTTTTTAGGCAAAAACACCCTTAAACATGATTGTGAGATATTCCAAAATGTATTTTGCTTTAATTTTAACAGTTTTTGATTAAGGAAGAAAAACTGTCCACCAAACTTGTTTTCATGTAATATACCTTTATTAAGTCTTATCATCTTGCACAATTACACAAATCTAGTTTTAAGGATGTTTATACTGCAAAACAAGACAAAAAGGCTGAAAATTACTTTTTGCGATGTTTACGCTCCACACTTCTGTGGAGTTTATATAACTCAATTCTAAACATGAGAAGGATACATAACAAATGGTATAATTAAAATCACATGCCTAATTTCACATGGATGCAGCAAACAGAGGCATTGATGTATAACTTTGCTCTGGTCTTGTGCAGTATCTTTCAACATGATTCATCAGAATGAAGCGAGATCAGACCTCTGGAAGTGCTATTTCCATTGTAATGTATTCCTCCTGCCTCGACAGCCACGTCTGATATTTGAAATAGCAATATGCAGTAATTCAGCACACGTCAAACACAAGCGGCTATTATGAATCATGTAATGTTGTGTGTGGGTGGGTGGGTGTATGTTCACAAACCGTCACATTTATGCCACCAAACAGGTGATCCCCCTCTTTCTTTATAGGCCTTACTTCTTAAAATCGGTTAAACTCAATATTTTATTTTATTTCGTAAAGTGGGATTTAAAAGTCTCAGACTACTAGTGAAAATGTTATTTCATTTTATGTTTTAATTACAAATTGTATTATTATCCTTAGAATTTAAGTGAAAAGTTGAATTAAAACATTTACATGATTGGCATAAATTATTTTCTTTTCTCTTTTACTTTAATGAGATTTGTAACTGTGTCTTAGTTTAAGCAACTATATGAAATTGCTTAGGAAACAAGAACATATGTATAAAGAGTCACATGACCTAGATTTTTTTTATTAATTTCAGTCATAAATACTTTTGAACCCGAATGGTTTTAAGCAACATAAAGAAAGAACTGATCTCATTTAATAAATGGCTAACAATTTTTGCAATTGTTTGCAAAAATAAAGTAATTCATTAAATGTTGCCGTTATATGCATCATTGCATAGCCAGCTGAATGCTGCTTAAATCTAAAGCAATAAAAAATGTAGACTTTTGCAAAACGAGCCAATATCATAAAACTTATTTTTGCATGATATACACTATTGCTAAATAAGGGATTAAATATATATAACACTGCAGAGGTGACTCTCATCCAAAAATATTTTTACACAAGTTATATCTCAAATAACCGAAAACACTTCATCTAACTGGCCACGATGTATAAATACTATCTATGTATCAGCTGCTCATTTAGTCAGCTATCCATCTGTTAGATCGTTACACACTTGATCTTTCCTCAAAAGCGTCATTTCTTATTCAGTTCCAACTTTCCGTGGCATGATATAAAACGCAACATGCGAGATGAACCAGAAAGACAGACATTTCGTCGTCTTCCTTTTTTTTCACATTTTTAACGTGACAGTTGCTCTTTGTGTTTGTGTTGGCTGAGCTACAGTGGAGCTGAGAAATGCAGTAGATACGCAAAATTGTCCACCAGCCAGCCTGATGGGTAGTTCAGTTTGTTTCTCAAGAAAGAGTGGAAGACAACGCTCTCCTCGGTCGCACGACATCAGGAGTTTCCTCAACTCCTCATGTCCTCATGGGATGCATTGTACATGGCGTTACTGCTGCGGTTGTAGGATTTATTGAAAATAATTCAGTATCAACCAGGTCCAATTATTCTTTTTGTCCAGCAATTTTTTTTTTTTTTACAAAATAAATCTACTTGAAATTTAAATTGATTTAAATAACAATAATAGCATATTCTTATTTTCGATGGTTAATAGATTGGATTTGCTTCTAAAGTAAACATATCTGCTTCAACATTTTACTGGAAAATACTAAAATTACACACACAACTCCTCAATATCCTATTAACAGTAAGTGTACGGTATGTTGAGGTTCCATTCAGTCTGAACCCTGGTGCTAGAAACATGCTGACCCTTGCCTTACAAACACCAAGCGTCACTGGGGTCATCACTCCTCATCACATACAGTATTACACTGGCCAAGGACAATATTATTCAGTTATTCAAACCCCCAGCTGCTAATGTAGATGCTGTGCTCACATGTTATTAATTAACTATGAAACAGGGGGTCCATGCAAGGCCATAGCAGGTTCTTCAATGTATCACAAATATATACTGTAACACCCATTCTTTGAGCTCATCATGCAAGTATTTTAAACGTTGTAGCCAAAAACATGTTTTTAAAAGCAGTTCAATGCTCAAAAATGTGGGCAAGATAGAAATAGTCACAGAAAAGTATTTGGCTTACTGAGCCGCCGCATAAAAACATGAAAGTTGAAATTCAATGACTGCAATCTGCACCTTTGATATAACAGCTAACAGAATTTGGCTGCAGAAACCAACAGGACACGTGGAAATGATCTCATACGGTAAAGTTAAAGTGATAGTTTGTTTGCGAACGTGTATGCCTTTCTTTCTTCTGTGGAACAAAAAAAAAGATATTGTGAAGAATGTGGTCACTCTTTTCTGTGCAATTACAATAAATAGGGACTAAGGCAATCAAACTTTTAAAAGCACCATAACATATAAATTAGGCCTATCATAAAAGTGATTCATTCCACTCTTGTGCAATATGATTCCAAGCCATACAATTCAAACTGATTTTTTTTATTATTTTTAATTCAAACAATTCATTTTTGGGTGAACTATCCCTTTAAGGTCACTATTATTTTAGAATAGATCACCTTACTATTTCCATGGGGATATGTCAAGCTTGTAATGTGACATCACAGTAAGTGGCTGATAAATTGGGAGAAGAATAGTGTAAACTTTATAGTTGCCTACACAATGCGTTTCTGACATGAAACAAGTTGTCAAATTATGTTTGAATTATTGCCACTTCAATAGACATCATCAGTGTGTAGTGTTTCTTATGTGCATTTAAATGTCTGAAACATAAAATAAACATTATGCAATAGAAAACACTGAACAGTTCTAATATATGACAAGTGCTAAGCAAGTCTCGTTTCGGCTCAGCGCCAGCCAAAGCACAAAAACGGATTTGAATTGATCAGTTGATCATGTGATGCACTGTTGTTCACAGTTGACCATGTGATGCAATGTTCTAATCCACTAGTGTGGTCATACGCTGCAAGGACCAGCCTAAAGTGATCACAACCGTGTGATGGTGCGTGTCAAAAAGGTTAAAGTGCAGTCACATTTTCCCTGAAATTAAACCATTTGAATAGAAATCGGCATGATTGGGAATTATGCGTGTAAAAGGAAAAGATTTTCCCACGCAGATTACACAAAATATTCAAGTTGTTCATGCAAATTCACGTGATGACCAACAGAAATCTGCTAGAAATGTTCCTAATGTGCCCACACCCCAATAGAGCTAGGACATATTTTCAGTAAATAAAGTTAAAAATGTGTTTATTTTTCACACAATACTATCCCCATGATTTTAGAAGTCTTGAACTATGGTCCGTTTGTGTCCATTTTGAAGCTTGAAACACCTCAGCAAATACCAGAGAAGTCAAAAATAATAATGCTATAGAAAAGGGAACCAAAACATACAGAAAAAAAAGTCATTTTTCCCCCCAATGTCACACACCAAAAACAACTGTCACATGGCTGAGTGAGCACACGACACAAAACATATTCAGAATTCTTGGTTCGCAGAAGGAAGACAAACCGATTCACAATGACATGAGGATGAGTACATAATGACAGAAATAGGTTTTAGAACTTTTCATTTAAAAGATAAAAAAAAATGTAGTGAACAAGCAAGACATTTTTGATGGGAATGTTTGGGAGATAATGCAGTGTAATGCCAAAAAAATGCTGAATTTAATGAGTTGGATCACCTTGAAACCACACGTAACAGCTCTCTATGGTGGCAAACCGTCCAAATGATACTCAGGTGAGGTGATTAGAACGGGCCGCCTCTGCTGATGAGTGTTTTACGGGTCTCTGTTTTCAGGGAGTGCTGTAAACTCCTTTGAAGTGGTCATTTATCTCATTTTTAAAAACACATTCATTTTCGCTCCAACTGGTGCTTTAGCACGTCAGGTCACACCAACCTCGATTTTTTTTTTCAGTTTTCTCAGTAAACATCATTAAACGCACCAGACTGCTGGTTACGAGCACATCTAGCACTGGTTCTGCTTGAAACAATCCCATTTTTTAATTATATGTTATTATATTTTTATATAGTATATTTTTCATTACGTAATTACAAAATCCCGAAACAACAACTGAAAGGTACTAATCCAAGTCTGACTCAGGGATAATTGGAAGGACGCCGTAACCATCTGTGTCTTATACCTGTGCGGAAAACCGTATCGCAGCTGGAAACACTACAGAAAAAATATCAAACCTTATTCTTTCAAAATACCAGATTTCCCTTCCTCTCTTTGCACCTGCAATAATTGCACCACAATGGAGGTACTGTACGTAGCACAACATTTTGCTGTAAAAATAAATAAATAAAGGTAAACAGCAGCTTTCAGCTCGTTTTTTCCCCCAGCTTTTTCTCAGTACATGCACAAGTAATGAGGGGCTACCTGTAATTACATCCAGCTGCTGTCTTCCCTGACGAACGCTAATTGCCAATAATGATTTTGGAGTGCTGTAAAATTCGCAGGCTGGGCTCTGGCATCGTGGTGGGGAGCCCTTTTACCACTGAGAAACAACGCTAATCTCAGCCGCTGACTTATTGAGAATCTGCACTCACCTGTTTGCCATCACTTTCATGAGCTGATAACAGGTTTATTGAAGTCATAATGCACAGGTGGGGGTTTAAAGTCCCATTCGGACGTGAGGCATTGTGAAAGCTTCAGCATGGGGTGGGAAAAAGCTGGGATGGTAGCTGAGGACACTAATGAGATGTCTGTAATTAAAAGGCAACTGTAACTGGTAATTAATAAATTGTTGTGTTGAAAGGGTGTGTGGTAACACTCCGTAAGCATGGTTGGGTGCAATCGGATGAGTCTAACACACAGAGGAGAGGAAAAAACACATCTCGATTTGTAGAGCGTAAGGTTTTTAGGAATCTGGCAATATTTGAGTTGTTGTTTAGTTCAAATTTACACTGACAAAAACAAGTTGGTACAGAACTTGACTACTTAGTGGTACGACAGCTCATAACAGCACCAACTGGCACTTTCTTTGCTCAGTGGATTTGGAAAAACTAGTCCATGGAATGACATCTTGACTATTGTAACTGCCTTTTCATTGGCCTACCCACAAAAACCGTCGCCAGATTACAATACATCCAAAATTAAGCAGCCAGAGTTCTCACTAAAACCGAAACTGTTTGCTTATATCACTCTCATCCCATTTTGACTTAAAAAACTTAACTCCCTATTATGCTTTTTCAAATATTGCCTTTCATGCAGTGTGTAATATAGCTCTTTGTGAATGTAGAAGGTCTGCAAAGTTGTAAGGATCAAAGTGCATGACAAATAAGGTTATTGTCTCCTGTGCTGTAGAAACAAGTCGTCAGCAATTCCAGACTCACTTCCTGTTAACAACGTAACAAATTTGCATAATGCCAGCCTATGGCTGCCAGCAAACAATGTCTACTTTGACCCACCCTCAAACCCTGTAGTTGTAGCCGAGGCCTGGGAGGTTTGATTCGTGATGTCGCCATGTGGAGATGGACGAGGACGAGCACTGGAATTGATACGGAAAAACCGACACCGTCGTTCCTTTTCGTATCACTGTTTATCAGGCATGGAGGAAGCCTCCAGAGCTGAAATTCAGATATGGTAATAGGAGTTTCATTTCCTATGCTGTCAGCGGTAGACAATCTTTACAAACCAACACCAACACTAAATTTGCCCTGTTACTTGTCACCTAATATGGCATTTTTTGAACGATTTAATATTTTTTCTATTTAAATTTGATGTTTATTTACTGTTGATTGCTAGAAAAATGACAAACACAATAAAAAAAAAAGTTAAACTTGTGACTTTCCCCAAACATTGGTGGCAGGGTTTCTAAAATTGCCTATTTAGTTCGACCATCAATATTTTCTGAAGGTTAAGAATCTCATTTCACCTCAAATTAATCAAATCTTCATTTTAGGAGTTTCAGGCCCTATTTTAGAGCCCATTCATGAAAAGGGTCAGTCACTTTCCTTTTATTTGACCTCCCTATAAAACTGCCATAACAAGAATTTAAAAGTCATTTACTATTATTCCAGTCTGTCTCTGTCCAATGCCCTTGTGACATGAGACACCCAGTGGGAGAAAATATCTCTGAACAGCTTTCATCTTTATCTGCTGCTCTATTGATTATTCTCTTCAGAGCTTTTGCTCATTGGCGAGATAAAAATAAGCACATAATAATACTGTGCTGTACTTGTCAAAGGTCTGGTTATAAGAAACCTTGTAGAATTTATAAAGGCCTCCTTGCCGCTATAGTAAACTAAGAACTTAGTTTAGTTCTAACTAAAATTATTTGCCAAAGTTAATCCAGTTTTCCTAACTGTGCAACATTACAAAGTCCAGCACCATAAAAGTGGTATTAATATGCTATAGCAAAACTTCAATGGGGGCCAGGCAAGAGACAAGGAACAAGTAATTTATTATTAGGGAAAATTAGCTTAAGATATAGTATTAATTATAAGTAATTTTCCATCAATTTCTTAACCCAGTCATTCTCAATAGCACTCGCATACTGAACATCTGCCACAGGTACTATGTCAAAATCATACTTTAAAGATCTAGCTAAAAACATGCTATTTAATTGCACTTAATAATTTTTAACTGCAGCAATAACTAATGAAATCAGAACGAAGAGATTCTTATTACAAGTAACTTTGATGAACACATTTTGAAAAGTGACCCATTTAATCCTAATTTTCTTAATTTCCCAAAGATGGAAGTTGTAGGAGAGACCAGATGTTAAACTGAAATTATTATTAACATGTTAATATATTATTTTAATGCAACATAAAAGGATAATAAAATGAAATACATCACAGAGACCTTGGAAATATGTACTTCTGAATATCTTTTTCTTGCAAAATTGCCTACAGTTATTAAAACGTAATAGTAATTGCGTAAAAGACCAAAACAAATTCCTTAAAATTCATGGACATTAAGAAAAAGGAAGTATATAAATATAAATGTCACATAACAGGAAGGATCTAGAACAAATGATGTCACCAATATGAAAAAAAAATGTGTATCTCACGCTAGTCACACATCAACCCACTGACTTTTATGAACGTATGATGTTTAAGTCGGTGGACCTTTGAACATGAGGGACTGTGGGAACCATTTCAAATAACACCCGGTAAAGTAAGTTATCTTATCTACACCGCCATGCATTTCAAAGGTTTACATATTTATTGTTGTGTGCCCAGAGAGCAGTAAACTGCGTGGGCTTGTGTGTTTATAGAGGAATAATTGCAATTGTACAAGCGCAACTGCCACCTTTACTATCATATCAAACATTCCTCAGTGCTTCTGCTTATCACTTTTGGTCTCTTTCCACTTATAAATATGACAGTTTTATCAAAAGCAAGAATGTTTTAGATCTATTGCAAAAGATACAAGTGATCTATATTGTGAAAAGTGTAATAGAAACGCTTTGAGGTGTGTTTTAGAAAAAAAAAGTGAGAAAGAGATACTTGTCAGACTTGACATTCAGGGCCAGGAAGGAGGGTTTATCAAAAAAAGAGGGATGTAAACCAGACATAAACAAGGAGGGCAGACTTAACTTACCAATTTTAATACTGACTATTAATTCAGTTTACTTTCATAGTTTCTCTCATTGCTAGTGAACCATGATAAATGGTTAAATGCGGCGAAATGCAATACATAGCTGATGGTCTTACATTTCTACATGTTGTCCAAATAACATTCGAACAGCGGTTCTCTTTCCTCATTTCCAACCTGCTTGGAGACTCAAGTGAAACGGCCTTGGATTCTGAATCTTGGCAGGCTCTCAGGAAATTAAATTTAATATGGGGATGTGCACAGTGGGGAAAAAAACATCAGTGGTAATTGGAACGGAAGGATCTGGGTGGGGTGGTGGGGGTTTGTAGAAATTGAGATGTTGTCACCCAGTCGTCCCTATCATCGCCAGGGCACTGAGGAAAAGCAATTAGGGAGTCAGGGGAGGATGTCAGGGATTTCTACACAATCCAAAGGAGCAGAACGCAGGGCGACCAGGGGGCCGCGACTGTTAGTGGGGTGCGGAGTAATTGGGGCTGGGGGTGACAGATTGAAATCATTAAGGCTTCGTGTTTGTTTAACTGTGCTTTTGCGTTTAATGAGTAGACCTGCCTATTAATTTCCACTGTAAATCAAGATTCCTCGCCTCCGTGATCGCACTGGCAAAATTGCTCGCGTTAAAAAACATAAATTGATCCTTAAAGGGGTGGTTTACTGCTTTTTTTCTTTGCATGATTGTGTTTATGGGGTGCAATATAACATGTATTCGTGGTTTTTCTTTTTTAAAAAGTCTTATTTTTTATAAATTTCACCTTTATTGTAAGCCGCTTTCTCCTCTGTCATTTGAACGACCGGTTGGCTTCATGATTCTATGAAACCACTCCCTCAGAAACAGGCAGTGGGCTCAGATTGGTTAGTTTGGGCCGGTGTGTTGTAATTGGCTAAACTGCGTAGCGCACGTTGTCCGGAACCGTCACGCCCCTTGCCTTTACGGGCGTGAGTCTCATGTGCTCCGGTTAATGTAAACAATGGTGATACTACTGCCGTATCAGTTTGAGCCAGAATCAGACCCAGAAAGCGGCGATGAAGAGAGTCGAACCTCGCCAAACACGGCTGTTACAAAACGTTTCTAAATGGTACGTTTTTGAATTATTATTATTCTATTCTTATATTATTACATAAGAAGTTAGATACACTGTTATACTTGAAAATGCTACTGCTGCTTGTTAGCTTTTTGAGATACGTTTTTATCTTGATTAAACATTTTAAACAAATGATTAAATGAGTAATACAGTTTTTTAAAGTTATTGTTTTATTGATATAATGAACAACCGTTTAGCTATTAACAAAACTTAGTTTACTCTGTGTATCGTTTTCTTAGCATCGATATAACTGGCTACTATAAACAAACACTGTTTACATTGATCACGTTCATGATCAAATCGAAAAATTACGTCATAAACTAGCTATACATGGCAAATACATTTACAAAATCTACATGATTACAAATTCAGGTCCAAACTGTTTGTACGCGTTTGCCATAGAAACACATAACTAGCATAACCAAGTGACTATAAAGCCAGCGCTGGCATTTGTTTACGTCCTTGATAAAACGAAACCATTACGTCTAAAATTATACAAATACGTTTAAAATTATTAAGTCTTACTTACAGGTTGTGGCCCAACAACTGCTGCATCTGGTTTTAACGTTGGAACAGCTTCAGGTTTTAGCAACAGTTTCTTGTGGAATCCGGCATTGAGATTGAAGCTGTCTTCAGTGAAATGTGCCGCACAAAGAGCTAAATTACGATATCAAACATAAATTGTAGCCATTGTTGACGAACTACAGCGTCCATAGGAAGCCCGAACACAGAAGACCTAACAGCTGGGTGAAAATAACACTTTCGACGGCATGTTTAGCTCTCCCTTGTAACTCTTCCTCTTCGGCAAAGCCGCAGAAATATGGTCATGCCCTTTTTTGCGTATTCCGGTGCAAATGTATGGGTTAGTGACGTCTAAAACCCAGCTGTAGTCCCAATCGAGTCGTTTTTGTAGGCATTTACACTTCCTGATTTTTAAAAGACGATATCTCTGCTTACATTGAACTTTCAGCGCTGCAACTTTGCAGATAATGTTCATGCACCAACAGCAACATTACACACTATTTAAAATGAAAAAAGTGAAATCGCAATCAACCACCCCTTTAATAAGGTTAGAGCTGTTAGGGATCAAATGCGTTTATGGGAATCTTGGACGTGCTGTACTGGTCCTGTTACAATGCGAACATTACAATAGGCCTAATGGTGGAGTCGTGGGCCGCTATGTGCCGGTTTTCAAGGACATCCCCTGGCACAAAACAATGAGATTAATACCAGTCTTTCTCTTGTTCTAATGTAGGCGTGCAGAGATAAAAAAAAAATGGGCCAGCTCTGATTGATGCGGAGAGCTATGGAAAATTAAAAACTTCCGACAATTTGAGGGTGAAGGCCATTCATCAGTCCCTTTTTCCCCGTGTCCAATAAAGTTGGCCATATCTCTCCATGGCGCTGGCCTCAACCATCATGGTCTGAATCAGATGGTAGATTACGTTCTACTGAAAACCATCGTCCCAGAGGCTCTCCCGCTCCCGCCATCGAGAAAGAAGGGAAAAGAGGGGGAAAAGAGGGGAGTGAAAATGACTGTGGCTCGGCAGGGGGGCCCATGCTAATGAACAGGTGGTGTGGGAGAGGGAAGGTTAAGCCCGTTCGGGTGGGTGTCTCTGGAACCCCGTGCTGCGTGGACAGATGTGCGGACGGGCGCTCCTCATCCCCCGCCTGTTCTGCCAAGCCAGTAGCCTGTGTTCAAAATGCTCTCATTTATCCCTCTTTGTTCTTTGTTATTTTTGGACTGGCTCACGGGCAGCCAAATTGTGTCTCTCTGAGGAAAATCACGTCTTCTCCTTTCTATCGCATTTGTTCTCCTCCATGTGTATTGCAGAACAATGTTGCAGAATTCTGCATGACACTTGGCTCAAAGTGACAATGGTGTAAAAATGTGTATAAAGAACCCAATATGGGCTTTTGTTCCCATTGCCAGGAAGCTTAGAAAGCCACGCACAGCACAATAGTGTTGAAAACGAGGGCTGTCACGTGAAGACTTTTGACCTCGCGGATGAGAACAGGAAGTGAGAGCTAAACTGAAGCTGCTAAACCTGCTAGGGTTGGATCACGATGGTCGACTAGGGCCATCCTTAAAAATATTCTTGTTTGCCGTAACCCGACCGACCCTGTCAATTTAGGACCGACCCAATTTTTTATTTTTTTTTCCTTTTACTCCGACCGACTTGCCGGTTGTAAACTTGCGTTTAGACCGACCAAAAATTGTTTTTACTCTTCAAACAACTAATGCAATAATATAATATTAATCATATTTTAGTAAGTATTGTGAATATAAAAAGCCTACATAGGCTTCGTTCTTTCTTTTAGATATAAACCCGCAGCGTCTATGATTATGTTTACACCATGGTATAACGTTACGCATCTCACATATGGCCTAGACACGTTCGCTTCGTTTCATTCACTGTCAATGGTTCGCGCTTGGTAATGATGGCTGCGGGTGTTGTTTTTCGAGAATTTTGTAGTCCTGTTTGTCATTGTGCGCGAAACTTCACGCCAATAAATCATCAGAAATATTGCTGACTTGTGCGCGTCTCGTGCGCGTCTCATGCGCTCTCTTTACATTCGTCCTAATGCCTGTTAGTTGTCCGTGGATTTGCCTATGTGGCGTTAATAATGGACGTAAAAAACGTCTTTAGACATGAAAACTTGATTTTACAATCGATTTAAATGAACACTTTTGTCTCAAAAAACAAACAGGATTTTTTTCACAAAAGTGACAACCCGAAAGCAACGTAACTGGTGTCTAAATTGACACCTAGCGGTGGATGCAAGTAAAACAGTAGCCTGTAACCCAGTAAACTAGTAACCAGTAACACAATTGAAATTATGTTTTATGGATGTAAACATCCTAAATGTAACACATTAACATGTTATCTCATAGGTATTACATTGCATAATCTAATTAACTGTTATTTTGTGAATTCTGATATCATTTTAATGTATTTGGGCGGCAGCGGCTCAGTGGTTCATGTGGGTTGTCTACAAACCGGAAGGTTGGTGGTTCAATCCTCGGTTCCACCTGACCAAGTGTCGAGGTGTCCATGAGCAAGACACCTAACCCCAGCTGCTCCCGACGAGCTGGATGGCGCCTTGTATGGCTGACACCGCCGTCGGTGTATGAATGAGTGTGTGAATGGGTGAATGAGAGGCAAATGTAAAGCGCTTTGGTGGCCCAGTGGGTCTGTGAAAGCGCTATATAAATGCAGTCCATTTACCATTTACCATATTTGTTTACCTCTGAAAATCCACTTTCATTGAACTCTAGTGGCTTCTTTTTTCTTGATTTTGCCACAAAAACATCAAATAAATGCAGCTGGAATTAATGTAATAAAAATGTTTTTGACATCTATATAACCTGCATCAGAATGAGGTTTGCAAAGGTGCGTCAGAAGGCACGGTTTGAAGACACAGTCAGTGACCTCACGATATGCAAATTTGTTGAAATTCATGACCAAAATTTACCTTTTTTTTTTACATTGAATCTTGAAAAAAAAAAATATTTGCCTACCTACCGCCCCCCTTTTTTTTTTTTTTTTGCTGTTACTGCAAACCAAAATATTTTTAAGGATGGCCTAGAGGATTAGCAAGATCTAGGGCCAGATTTACTAACAGCTTGCACCAGCACAAACCCTATTTTGATGTTAAAGAACTACTTTCAGGATTTACTAAAGACTCACAGTAAAACATTTATGTTGAAAAGGTGTGGACAGTAATTTTTGGAGCTGACCTTATTGCATTTGCACTTGTAGGAGTTTCTCTTTCAGAAGCTAAATCACGCAATGGGATTTACTAAGGTTTGTGTTAGTCAATTTACTTGCGTCATTATTTACCGCCCAAAAAAAGAATGTCTTTAACCATATGCCAATTTGTGCAGCTCTTGGTAGATTGCATTGGTCATTATGGAAATTATCCGGCTGCTTCTGTGTTCTTTAAGTTGTGCGTCACCAGTAGATCACGCGCAGAATTTTCCACTCCCATTGGCGCTTCTTTGGAATTGCTCTCACGCTAATTTGCCCCGTTGCTGGCCCTTAGATTCAGTTTTGATGTTTGTAGCACAAGTGATATGCTATATATGCTATGGTTAGCTATTAGACCGTTTTCATGCTAAGACTTTCTGAAAAGCATCTTTGTATTCATCCCCTTTACAGTACCAGATAAGTAAAACCATACACAATCAGTCAGACATCTTTAAATGTTGCATTGCATCTCACACAGTTTTTTTTATCATCCTGCACAAGTGATGCATTTTTGAGAAACTATGTCAAGTTAAAGTCGGCATGAAATGGAAACGGCAATCTTTTCTCCCATTTCTCACTTATGGTGAATAGGGATGTGCGCATTGACTATTTTGAAGTCGTCTAAACAGAAGCTTTTTAACCGACTAGTCTATAAGAAACCCTCTAAAGACTTGTGTATATATGATCCATTTGAGCATTTAATCTATGAATCAAACAGTAAAATCTCATAATAAATGTCACTAAACGCCACACACTTGGCGAATGAAGCTCATTCTGATTCTGATGCTCAGTTATCTTTCAGAGGTGAAGTGAATATGCGATGGGCATTTGCTTGCTTCGGCTATCACACCTACGTGCATATGCATGTGCTAAATATGTTTAAGTATGGCTCTAGTGGAATTGTGCCAGTTTGAAATGGCACAGCTTGCATAAACTTTTCTGTTTTATTTCTAATTCAAAATACTCCAGCACCTTTATTGTCTTTCGCGCGGTCATTTCTGTGCTCTCCGTGACTGACACGAAGAAAATAAAAAGATTAAGCCCAAACTCTTAAGGTAATATTTGTCCAAGTGTTTTATTTTAATGTGCTATTTAAGATGCTTTTAATTATGGAACTTCCATATCCAGCATATTATGGTGCTGTCCTCGAGTATATATATCATCCTCATCTAATCATTTATAATAAACTTCATGATTCCATAAAAGCAATAAGAATTGTCCATTTTTTTTTCTTGGTCACTTTAAAAATAGTCCAACTTTTAATAACTTGAAATGAAAAAAATGAAAAAATGAATATTCTGTCATCATTAAGTAACAAAAAAGACAAAATATTTTGTGTCCATACATTGAAAGCCAGTAGGGTCCAATGGTGCTTTGACAAAAATAGTTCTTCAAATAGAATTATTCAATATATCTTCCTCAAAATGAGGGTGGGAAAATAATGACAGAATGTTAATATTTGGATGTAATATCCTTTCAAGGCCAGATAGTCATCTAGTTATTCAGGCAACCCACCAACTAGTCTTGCACATAGCATATTGTAGTTTTGCATATAAACGGATCAGTGTTGGACAGTTAGAAGCTTCAGCAGGTGTCACATCAAATATATTCAGTCTCTCAGTTGTGATTGATTAATCAAAACGCTAAAGTACTGTGGTAAAGTGGCGGTTGCCTCAACTGCGGAAAAAAAACAACTGTCTGAACGATGAGAGATACCGTGATCAGATGGGGAATCAGACAGTGCGAGTGTGAGTCAGGGTGGAAATCACCTGCTTATACTGTTGTCTCTTAAGCTGCCTGAACTCTGCACCTGCCACCACGATGGAGGAGGAAAAATCAGTTAACAGAGTTACAACTCCTCTCAGATGCTCCTCACATTACCCTCTGAGTCAGCCTACTGGCCCAGGCCTGCAAGTTTCATTTTGAAGCACACATGAAAAGGAGACCGAAACCCCCGCTCGCCACAACAAGCTGAGTAAATGACAACTCGTACTTGTGTCGCACAATACGCCGCCGCACAAAAAGCGAAAGAAAAAAAAGCGGACAACCCAAAACTGCTGTCGCCGTTTTTTGGCGAGCGCAGGCAAGGCTGGAGGTCAGTGGGGATTTTTGGACGTTTTTTTTCTGTCGCCTGACACCCACTCAGCATGCCCGTTCTTTGAGCGAGGCGGCACGGCCACCTGCTTGCATTGTGGCCGGCAGCTTTGGAGCGCGGCAGGGGGGCCTGCAGGGACGACCGAGCACGCAACATGTTCCGGCGAGTTTGTTTGGAAACCGGCGGGCTGGGCCAGCGCTGATCAGGGGGAGGACGAAGCCAAGCACAGCTGACAGACACGACACGCCCACTCTCTCACTCACAGTCACTCTCTCACCACCGGCTGTCTCGTTCTACATCAGCTTTTTTTCCCCCATGCGCTCCCTTCCTCCCTGGCAGGGGTCTGAAATCACACTTTAATTGCCCATTCTTCGCCGTCTGACCGTCACCGCTTGTTTTTTTGTGTCCCACAGGTGTGATGTCATCACTAATGGCCCAGGCAGAGTGCAGGTGAATCTTTATGGTCTCATTATCTTTGTGGTTTAACTGACAAGAGCGGCCCACCTGAACAAGTCTCTGTACTCCCCTATGACTAATTTACAGTCAGCTATATATTACCGTGCCACTGCTAAATGGTCCGCCACGGGAGCGGCATGACCAGATATTCAAAAACAGCTCTCATGTGTCACAGTGTCACATAATTACGATAGTATTAGTGATGCATCTCATTTTGATAATTTATTTGAACATGTAGTTATCTTGTTCCAGATTTCCATGAGGAGAGGTTTTACTTATTTATGAAGCACTTATTCAAGCATAATTCAAATATGAATGGGAGAATATACCTGCACTTCTAATTGTCCAAAACACAAGATGCAAAATATCACATACACTACATCTCTATTCCAAAACGTTGTGATCTTATTTTTCTTTCCTTTTTGGCCTTCCGTCCACATGGAGACGCTTTCCCAAGTAGATCAATTCTAAAACGTAGTTTTCGCGTTGTAGTGTGGACTGTGAAAACAGCGGTATTTGAAAACATGATGTTTAGTCATGTAAGGCATATTTAACCGATAGATGTGTATGTTTATAGTGCTATTGTGCCTGTTATGTGCCATTCACTTTCACGCTGTTGCTAAAGATATGTTACTTTGTACACTCTTCATATCGCAGTCTTGCAAAAATGACAGAAACATGTGAGCTGTTGCGTTTTAGACCATAGATATAATGGTGACTGAGCGCGATCTGGAAGCATCAATAGCCGCGTTTCCACAGCAGGGCCAGGGCCTGGCCAGGGCTAACAGCGAGCCGAGCCGAGCCAGTGGCCTCGGGCCTCAAGCACCAGGCTTGGGTTTCCACTGCCGGGCCAGTAGCCCCACAGCGCTGCCCTAAACCCCGCCCCTAACACGCCTTTCTGGATCAAACGTCATGCAACCCAATCCATTTCAGCGGGTATTATGAATTTATTTATTTTTTAAGTTAGGAAGATAGCATGTATATTAACTCACCGGCCGTGGCTGCAATAGTGTCCCGATTGTCTCGCGAGTCGCCACTAACAGAGGGACGGTAACCCAGCACACCGTACATCAAGTCGAACCATGGAAAGTTCCTTCTCTTGGCTCCGCTTTGTCCATTGTGCGTTTTAATCGCCTTGTTCAACTTTTACTGCGCCCGCAACTTTTACATGTTTTCCTGAACTTGAAGCGTTGCTCGCTGAATGCTTAGCTTAGAAACTTCAGCATCGATGTATTTTATAACGTCCTCGTTTCTTCACACGCCGTCAAATTGACGTTGTACCCTTTCTTCTGCCCAAATGCTCAGAAAAGAGCTTTGGTATCTTCGACAGACCAGTACAGGCGATTCTCCATTTCGAGCAGTGATTATTTTGCGCGATATAAAAAAGTGAAATCTGCATCTTGCCGCAGACCATAACTTTCCCTAACACAAACTTCGCCTTTTACCTTGAGCACGCCTCTAGCCCGAGCTGGCCCGCTTTGGCCCAAGGTATTCGACGGGCCAGAAATCCTGGCCGTTGGCCCTGAGTAAGCCCGGAAGTGACAGTGGAAACGCGACTGTCCCTGGCACGCACTAGCACGGCTCGGCAGTGGAAACGCGGCTATTGAATGGTGAGATATTTTGCTTAAAAAATAATCCTGCCAGAAGAATAGCAAGCGCAGTAAGGTGAATTTAGCTTTTTCCGACGTTTCAATGACGTTGAGAAACTTTTGGAAAACACTAGTGATGGAGAGCGCTTTGAAACGATACCCGTTTGAAATGTATCCGGATTCCGGATTAATGGAGATGTAGCCTAAGGCACTAACCAAATGAAGCCTTCTAAACAGTTATTTTAGTCTTATTGAGATACTATTATAGTTTAATATTTCATTTACAGATAAGGCGACTACATTGTGACAAACTTGGATGGCGGACAGAGAAATGTGTATGAGTATAAATATTCAATTTATTACATATATTTCATTAAATCCGGGAAGATAATGATAAAGTAGTTCATTATAATTAAATAAATTGTTTAATTTTACCTAATATTTGTGTGAGCTATGTATTTTTATGTAATTAGCATAGCAACATGCTAACATCAAACTTAAATCAATTATGAATTGAGTCTCCCTGCTGAAAAAACTAAGCTGGCTTGCTGGTTTCCAAGCCCATCAGGTTGGTCTTTCAAATGCGTTTTGAGCTTAGCACCGTCTTGGCAAGACAGCTAAAAGCCAGTTTATCCAGGCTGCAGACCAGTTAAGACAGTAAGCTGGTTTGCTGGTCTTAGCTTTTCTAGTTGGTCTCCCTGTCTGCCAAGCTAGTGTTTAGCTGGGTGGCTAGCTGGTTTCCTAGCCTGAATAGCTGAAAAATAAGTGAAACCCTCTTAAAACCAGCCAAACAGACCAGACTGATCAGAGATTTGTGAGGCATGCATGTTGCTTCATGGTGAAGGAAAGCAAACACCTCATACAGATTTTCTGATGTTTGAAAAGACAAGCTGACATTGCATCTGATCTCCAGTCACAACCTTGAAACGGAAACTTTCCATCCTGCATTATGTAAAGAATGACATTCAAACCATCACTCTTCAAATGTCACTGCAGATGCCCCCTGATAAACATAGTCAACATTGTCAGTGCAGGTATTTATGATACATCATCGTCTCTTGTCATATCAATCACTCTTTGTCATTTCTCAGCACATGTTCAGGCAATGCTTTTAAATGCCACCTGATTCCACCCACGTTAAAGTTGTGATTTCTCTCACCATAACAATCAGTATTTCCAATATGCATATCTATACATAGACTATACAGTCATTTTGAGAATCAAACCTGGTGCTGTAAGGACAGTAGCTTATAGGACAGTGAAATGAGAAAGCGAGAGAGATTAGAGAAAGCCCTCTGGGGTAAAACACCTGGCCAGCAGAGGCACGGGCCAGAAGAGATGAAAGAGTGTGAGAGCAGCTTTTTGATACTCCTCTTCAAAGCCGTAACAGAAGAGAAAGTCTCCCGGAAGACTGCTCTCACCTGCTATATCTGGCGCAGCAGGCTTCCGGAGTGTTCTGCACCACACAACTTTTGCTTTTTTTCTTTTCTTTCTTTCTTTTTTTTTTTTTTTGGTAGAGCGAGGTCTTCCTCTTCCTCTACTTTTTCTTTCTCTTTTTCCTCCACAGCAAGGGAAAACACCCTTTTTTCTGCTTTTCAAATGAATACTTAAAATAGTGTGAGCACTCGAGGTTTACAAGACAGTTAGAAACCTTGCACACTGAGTCCGATGAGTATTTATTAAACCTTTGCGGAAAAAAACGCAAAAAATACAAAATGGATTCGTCAAGCAGTGAGGATGATTTTGTTGCCCTCTCTCTTCTTTAAAAGAGAAAAAGAAGAAAAAGAGGGTCCATTTAATCTTGTGCCGAGAGGAAGGAGAGTTTCAGCTCATCAAGGAGTTGCGCAATTATCCCGAGCGATTCAAAATTTACCTCAGAATGTCAATTGTCAATGGAACAGTTTGATGCTTTGCTAGCGATACTGGACCCACATATTAAAAAGAAGACCACCAAAAAAGACACACACACACACACACACACACACACGGCCGGCAGAAACGCTGGGCATACAGAACAGCTGTATGGTTTGTTCATCATACAATACTTTGTGCTGCGAGACGAAGTGTATCAACTTGTCAGATGCCATTCTGGATTGTGTCGTTCGCTTGTACGGTGGGTCTGAATAGTCAAAAAAACTCTCAAAATGCTGGCTGTGGATGCGAAAAACGCAGAAAATCGAACCTGATCCGATTTTTTTTTATGGCGGACGAAAGTTTCGGAGGCAGTGTGCAAGTGTGATTGACATAACGTGAGGTGGAATTTTTTTTTTTTTAACGTGCGAAAATTTCGGATGCGAATTTCGTACTCAGTGTGCAATGGCCTTTACACTACAGAGCTCTTTTTCTAAATTTCTAAACAGTCATTCATTCTAGGAGCACTTTTGTCAGAATTTATTTAATTAAAAAAATGCATCTCTCAATACGCGTTTTAGGCCCTGTTTACACCTGGTATTGAGGTGCATTTTGGTTGATCGGATCACAAGTAGACGAGGGAGACACATTCCCGTTTACACCTGGTGTTTTAATCCGTCTCTTTTATTTTCAGTAAAATTCCTGATTTTATCCAGGGGAGAGTCTATGGGTGGGTAAATGTATGGGCTTTTCAAATAAGCTAGAACAATTTACATATATAAACACGTCCGAAGAAAATGGAAAAACATACGTAGAGCAGAGGCTTTCGTGTATGCTCTGATATCCGCAAGACCAGTGAGTGCATGCTAGAAATCAGGAACGGTAAAAGAACTTTGTGCTTGGTATGTTTTTCATCCTCAAACCAAACTTGGGTCTTCAGCAGACAACGTTTAAATCCAGTCTGGATAGCAAACTTCCCGTAAAGTTTCACTATGAAAGCAATCCGGTCTAATGCGTTTTTGACTACCTCTGGAAATGGTTGAAAGTGGACAGGCTCAAAACGTTTTAGACCCTATTAACATCTGTATTTAGCATCATCCACTTGTGTTCGGACTAACGAAAACGCATCTTAATGCCAGGTGTAAACAGGGCCTTAAGAATGCAGACTATTATAGACCAGTAGATTTATATAAAAGAAACAAAAAAAACATTAACTTCAAAAACTTATGTTTATTCAATATTTTCGCATTTAACAATAATTTACAAAATAATTATTTTATTTTAGGGGCTAATTAAATGACATATATTAATCGGCAGATCCTGTGATTTGATTTCTAGCAATGTTCAATCAAGTTTAAAAATATTGCATATTAAGAAAAATTATATACTTAAAATATCTAATATATATCATATTTAATTAGTTTAATTCTTTTAGAACTAAATGTCACAAAACAACTCTGTGGGATGCATAAAGTAGAAACTTGACATAATAAGCACATTCTATGATCATTTTCCCATCTTAACTTAACTCCCTGCTTTCTCCGAACCCCAAAATACCAATAATATACCAATAAAAACATGATTCTCCCCCTCCACACCTGAAACGCGGCCCAAAAAACATTTGCACACACGACCCAAGCTTGTTAAACACTGAATCTACTTTTGTGTCTCAGAAGTGATAAAGCATTAAAGCAGCGGGGGGTGTGCGGGGAAATAGAGGTAACATCTATTATTGCTTTTTTTCCTTTCCTTTTCCTTTTCTCCCCCGTTTGTAAGCCTGTGAGGCAAGCCAATTATTGCACAATCTCACTTTTTTATTGTTCCCAGCTGCTGAAATGATTTCTAAATGTCAGTAAGATGCAACATTTCCTGTGGAGTTACTGACAGTAATCACTTCCCCTCCCAGCGTTGCAGTCTTTAATATGAATACACTACAGAGCAGCCCGCCCTCTACACTTTACACAAGGCCTTCTCCATTTTCTTTATTGGATTCCTCTCTCTCTAAACCCAATCACGCTAAACACACACACTGCATCATTTTCTCATTGAGTGACTGCACCTCCTGGCACATTCTGTAATAATAAAGCTTCCTGTCTAGATCTGTTTCTACATTACAGTTGTGTTCGGCGAGACCCCGCATCATGGCGGGGGGCTCTTAGGATTGATTACAGCCTTTTGCTGATGGACGCCTACTCTTTGCAATTCCTTTATTTAGTTGTCATCAAAAAAAGTTGGACATAAAAACGCAGTTATCGAGCATTCATGAAGTTGTAAGTTAATTGGTGAAAAGGCAGCCCTATGATGGATGCAAATGCCGTTGTGCATGTAATACAGTGGTTGGTTGTCTCCGGCACCAGTGCGGTCTGGGAATGTGCCCAGCGGATGGAAGTGGGAAAGTGGAGGAAGAATTATTTTAGTGAGACACTGGTGCCTAGGTAACAAGACCAAGTGAGAGACAGACAAAGAAAGAGAGGTTATAGAGCTCCTTTATAAAGCTAAAACTTTATTAAGACTTAAAGAGGAAAAAAAAGAAAATCATATCAATTGCTCACTCCCCTAAAATATATACAAGTGCAATTCATATTATATATATATATATATATATATATATATATATATATATATATATATATATATATATATATATATATATATATATATATATATATATTATGAATGGTGACTTAATTAAACTTATTATATAAGCATGTTTTTAATTTCTGAATTAAAATTAATTTGATATATAACAAAATTTATGAACTTTTTAAAAACTTTGTACGCGTTTCACACTAGATTTTTTGTTCTCTTTTCTTTATCGTGGACACACTAATCATTGTCACAAATGTCACTGATTGACCCTCTTATCATCCCAAACCAGCGACGCACCATCTTCCGTAGAACACAAAGGTTAATTTTAAAAGTGAACACTTTTTCTTATGCTTCAAAATGAAAAAGCATCATAAAATATCATAAAAGAACTCAATCAAACTTAAAATTTAAGTTATCTTTTGTGTTCAAAATAATAAAGAAACTCAAACGTGGGGTAAATAAACAATAGAATTAGCTTTTTTGGCATATCCCTTTAAATGCCATGTTAATTCCTTGAAAAAAATTATTCTAAAGCTTTTGCATACGGTAAAGTACGTCCTTAAATAACACGGAGATAAAATGTATTCCAATCAAAGCAGACATATTGACAAATATCCAAGCGTCAGACAAATAGAGGATGTTTATCCGGGATAAGAAACAAGACGTCTTACAAGAGACACAGCTGTCACTTACCAGGGAACCAAACACATGCGCACACACATAAACAGACAAACAGGCACGTAACCTTAGAGGTTGAGGATGTCTAACTAGGGCTGGGTATGCAAACAAACATTCCAGCGATTTTCTGCTTTTGTGCTGGTACCTTGTTAGTAAGGGTGATCATAAAGAGCTTGCAGGGCTGTTTGATCTGGCAAACACATAATACTCTTGCCATTTTCTCTCCCCATTTCACACCCACATGTGGCATAAAGAGAATTATTCATTGTTTTCCACCAAGCAACAAAGGTCTGGCAGCTCAAAGAGCATCTGCCTTCAACGCAGTTCGTTTGCTGCTCGTCTGGATCCACAGCCATTGATGGTTTAGGGCTGAAGTGCATCATTTTTTCCTCTGTTAAAATGTTTTATCCCAGATTAATATGAATGTAAGCTATTCATAAGGGTCGATATCCCTAAAAAAGCATAAACACTGCAGCTCTGTGCTACTACTAAAACAAAAAATACTTTTGTTTGACTAGCCCAACAACAATATTCGTTCAATCAAATGACGCGAGTTTGTGGGCGGGGCTATTTGTTTGTCCAACCAATGGTACTAGACAGAGGATTGTTTGAGAAACCTGTTCGAAAACAGTTTTTGTGTTTGAAGTTCCATTTAGTGATGCAAGTGGCACTTAAAATACACACTTCAACTTTAAGAAAGAAAGTAAAATAATTTTTTGGTTTACATTTCAGGGCTTTTTAACCACAATAAACACCGCAGTCAATACATGTGAGTCACTACTACAGTTTTTACAGTCTCTTAAAATACTAGGTGGTTCTTTAATTTCGTTTTGGAATGGAACGTCTCACCTCATTGTTTTGTAAAGTATTTCTCCTGAAACCGTTCCCGCTTCACCACTTCCTTGTTATTTTTGAGTGGTTTTCAGCTGGATGCCCCAGGATCACTGTCTTTGTATTTGTTTCTGCGTGTTAACATTCTGTTTGTTGAACATCATGATTTGTTAATCGTTTGTGTCAGGGTACAAGACGATGACATTAATAATTACAGCAAATGCATCTTGATGTCTAACAAGGGACATTTCCAATATGAAACACCCCCCAAAAAGTCCCCCATCTTGTCTGAGTCACCTTCAGACTAACTCACAAAAAAGATGTGAAAATAACAGGGGATTTCTCCTGACAATGATTTGAAGCATAATAATTAAAATCTTGAAAACCTTGTTTATCCATTCAGACATTTAGGGATCACTCTCTGTACCCTGAATATCAAGTGTAAGCCAAAAACAGGCTGACATGTGCCAAGCCTCATCACTAAGTCACACAATACATTACAATACACACCTTGAGTTCTGTCTAGACGAGTGTACCCGCTCTGACTGTGAGTGTCTGGCTTTGACTTGGATGCTGGATGTCTCTGGTCGTTCTTTGCAAGCAGGGTGAGTGCACTGGCCGTAACCCTTCACACAGGCACACTGAGCTCTGCTCACTGCCAGACTCACACCAGCAATCCCATTAGCCAGAGACAGATGATAGTGTTCAAATCAACAATGAGGCAGAATAGCTCCGGTCGCACCATCACTGTGTGATGTTATTGCTTTTATTTGAAGAATGATGGCTATTTGGCTGTCTAGGTTTCCAATTTTTTATTACGTACCCCCACATTCCCCATTGAGTTGCCCTTAACCGATACCAAATGTGTCCAGAAATGTGTTCCTTTGGACATATATTACATTTGTATTGTTTAGCATTATTACTAATATTACTAATATTGTCTTAACGATAAGAAATAATAATAAATTAACTTTTAAGATTTTTTGTCTTTATCATTGTTATAATTATTAACTTCTGGAAATGTAATTTATTCAAATTAATAATAAAAATAACTACTACTACTACTACTACTACTACTTACAAAAACAACTAATAAATAATTTGGTAACACTTTATTTGAAGGGGTGTGCATAAGACTGACATGACACTGTCATAAACATGACATAACACCTGTCATGAAAATGAAGGAGTCTTTATGAATGTTTATGACTGTTGTCATTAAGTGTCATTCGGTAAATTATGACACTTTTAATGCAAAGTTGACATTGTTTAAAATGTCTTTGTTATGACAACTTGACATTAACAAAGACAAAAATGTCTTGATTATGCAACTTGACTAACACAACTATGAACATTAACCAAGAAATCATAACCTGTCAACCTGTCACAAATATGTCATAACAGGTCTAATTATCAAACTTCAAGCATTTTGCAGTGTAATAACCCTTAATGACATCTTTATAACTAGTACAATGTGTTCCACTTTACTTGAGGACAAGTAAAATATTCATGACACAGTTATAATGGTGTCATGACGGCCAAAGTTGTGACAGGTTGACAGGTTATGATTTCTCGGTTAATGTCAAGTTGTCATAACAGAGACATTTCTGTCTTTGTTAATGTCAAGTTGTCATAATCAAGACATTTTTGTCTTGGGTAATGTCAAGTTGTCATAACAAAGACATTTTAAACAATGTCAACTTTGCATTGAAAGTGTCATAATTTACCGAATGACACTTAATGACAACAGTCATAAACATTCATAAAGACTCCATGTTCATGACAGGTGTTATGTCATGTTTATGACAGTGTCATGTCAGTCTTATGCACACCCCTTCAAATAAAGTGTTACCAATAATTTATTATTATATTATTAATATAAGCATTTATTTATTGTTATTTTTGTTGTAATTATTACTATTAGTAGTAGTAATTATTACTATTATTATTTAATAATTTAATAATAACAATACTTAATAAAAATAATAATATTATAGGAATTTAGTGAATTTAAACTTGCCTGTGTGAGTGTGAGTGTGATAAACAAGAAAATGGTGTGAAGGGCAATTACAGAAAACTGACCAATGAAAATAAAACAAAAGACTACATCATGGGAACAAAATGAGTCAGAAGGAAACAAAAACAACAAAGCAAAAGCAGTGCTGAGAAAACAGGAAACACACACAAGAATATTTGAGTAAATCAACAGCAGAAGGAGAGAATCATTAAACTGACATATGAGAGTAGCACAGGGAAAAGAGACTGAAGAGTTTGACGGAAGAGACTTCACAGAGCCTGTGAGAACGGACAGGGGAATAGGAGTGGAGTAGCTCAGATGAGTATTAGGGATAAAGGATGAGGATCATATACTGTATGAGCCGGAATGAAAAAGGTAAGCAGTGCAGGTGACGGGGATGGGAACCATGTGAGCAGATCTTTTAGTGCAAGTGAGGAGGCGGGCAACTTTAGATTGGCAAAGTTCGCCTGGAGAAGAAATGTCTTGTGATTGCACTTCATTTTTTTTTTTTTGGTCCTTTGCCAGGCTGTGTTTCTGGCCAAGACGGAAAAAAACAGGAGAGTTGTCTAAACCTGGTAGACAGCACAGAATGTGTGAATTGACAGGTATTCCAATGGCTGCCAAAATCAGCTGTCTGAATCTTCCGCCATCACAAGATCTGCCTTAAATAATTCAGTGCGCGTATATTCACAGTCTCTCTCTCCCTCAAGGCTGAGAAGCAGAGATAAGTGTATAAACTCGGGAAAAGCTGAAAAGTCAATTACTTTGACAAAACTTTCTATTTCAAGGAGAGCGGTGAAACCAAAACCGATCAGTAAATTTGTGTTATCACAGCTATGTGAATTAATGGCAATCCTTTCAGTTGTAAAACTCGGAATGAAATTTTGTAAACAAGTTGTAACCATTTTAAAATAATATTACAAATTAATGCTAATTTTAAGACCAGTGGTTCTCAAACATTTGGGGCCCTATCTTGCACCCAGCGCACGATCTGAAACGCAAGTGTCAAAGCGCAAAGCGCAAGTAACTTTGTGGGCGGATCCCGGCACTGTTGCTATTTTCCCGGCAGGATAAATGCCTCTTGCGCCTGGCGCAAATCTAAAAGAGGTTGGTCTGAAGTAGCTTCATTATTCATAGGTGTGGTTTGGGCGTAACGTGAAATAAACCAATCAGAGCGTCATCCAACATACCCTTTAAGAGCAGGAGCGCATGTTGCATGGCGGATTGTTATTATTATGGCACATTTACTCGGCGCGCTTCAGAATCGGTTCACAGCCGAGGAGATCGATGTTCTCGTCAGGGCCGTAAAAGAAAGAGAAGTGACATTGGGGATGGGACAACACCACCCAAATCAATAGAAAAAAATATGAGAAAGCTCAACTTAACTGGTAAGTTAAAGAGTAAGGTTTTTAATGTAGGCTACTTAAATTATGGTAAAGGTGATTTCGCAGTCTTCCGATTTTTTTTTCCTAGTTCTTGACGGACAAAATAATTTGTCAGATGTCCTTATATATACATATGTGTCTTGCCACTATTAGGCAAACAGATCTGATCCGTCATTACAATTTGCCTGAAAAATTACCAATATACACGGGTAAATGTGTAAGCTAGATTTATGCCTATTTTTTCACATCTTCATGGACACCACAATGTTTTCCCTCGTATGGTAATATATTTCCTTGTTATAATGTATGATTTGCAAAAATAAAAAACTGCTGCATCTGTGTTGATGAGAGAATCAAAGTGTGTGCGCGTTGTGCACGTGCTACATTATGGCCAAGCATGCGCGCTTAAAATAGCATTCTGAACAACGCGCAACGCGCCACTGACTTTAGACCAGGTTTTTTTTGGCCAGTGGCGGAATTTTTTTCTGGAAGTGCAAAATAGCACTAGGGAATGTTTGCGCCGAAACACGCCTCGTTTTTGCGCCGACCCGCCCAGGGAGCGCAAGTTCATTTCCTAGTTTACAGACGTGCGTCTGTGGAGGGAAAATCCCGCTTTGCGAGGGTGCAAAATAGGGCCCTTGGTGTATAATGTAAAAAAAAAAAAAAAAAAAGTTTGCATGGCTTTTTGGATAAATTTACTCAAACTTAAAATGTCAAGTTCCCATTATTGTAAAAAGTGCTCATTTAGATAAAGATTTAACATTTAAAAAAAAACGTTCTATGCACATTTATTTAGGCGTTTTTTCCAATATTATCTTCATCTTATGTTTTATAAGTAAACTTACAGAATATTGAGCGCTATTTATTTACTAAAGAAAGCAATATCAACAAAAACAGTGTAAATAAAACTAACAAAAGGTCCTAAAAAGGTACATGCTGGAAAGAGGGTGAAAAGGTCTAAAACAATGATTTGTATATGCTTTTTTTGTGAAGTTGGGAAATTATTATTGGTTCAACATGAAAAATCTGAGGATATCTTAATCGAAAAGCTGCATCATGATGCATTACTTCCTGAAAACAGTAATTATATTTGAAAGTAGTAAATAAACCAAAAAAGAAATCCAATAATAATGTAACTCTTCAGTTATTTTTTATCATTATTTAGTTAAGAATTAATTTTAAACTGGATTCAGAGTTGTACACAAGCACCAACACTTTCTTTTCACCCTTACAATAGGTGTAAATAACGTAAATGGGCGTAAGTAAACATATTAAATCCTGATCATGGACCTGGTAAAACAAGGCAAGGAAAAAAATGATATTGTAAACTGTGTGAGATCTGCTTAACTATTCTTGGATAGACTGTTGATGTGTAGCGTTCACACAGCCCACCTGCCTGTTTTCTCGCAGGACTCACACTGGAAACAGATGAGAGCGCTCTCAGGCAAAAGCCAATACATGAAAGAAACTCCACCATTGGATTAGCTGGATCCGTTCTGCATGCCTTGATGAGACTTTGGAATGTTCCACCTCCAAGTTTGCAATCTTTAAGGTCTTTCAGAGACTGTGACCAAAAATAGGCTCGTGTTGTATGTGACCATGTGGTGTTTGTATTTGGATGAAATCTGTTAAAGGGACACCCAGCTCAGTATGCATTGGCTTTGAAATATGGAGCGACAGTTTTGGGAAGCGTTCCACACAATGATAAATATGCTAACAAAATGCTTCAAACACAACAGGACAGACTGACGATTTACACTGAAACATGATGGGAGCTTTTTTAGCTCCATGGCAATTTAACCCTCATGGTCTGTTTTTTAAGAGGCCCGACGACCATCAAAAACATACTTAATATGGAAGAACCAGGTTCATAGGCTACCTTTACAAACCTCTAACATGAAAAAAAGTTGCATTGCTTTCTAGATAAACATTCCTGAGAATTGTTTAATTAAATTTTAATTAGACTTTCCTACAATGTTGTGATGTCGACCGGCCATTAATCAGAGTTTTTTTTTCTCCAAACAAACAATCGGCAGCCAGAGGGTTTGTTTTTGGCCGATCTCTAGGGACACACTGAAAGAGGAAAGGAGAGCACAGAAAATACAAGGTACTTTGGCAAGCTCATTGTTTGCGATGATCGAAATATTGTACGAACAATATAAATATTGAATTAATGCATTTTCTTTTCCTCTTACCACCGTATAATGCCTATTAAAGTAGTGTTTAAGCGCAGATCTGCTTTGTGTGGTAACCAAGGAAATGCTATATCGCTTCATAAGCATCATTAGAGAGTGAATTCACATTTTTATTCCATCCGTCTGCAGTTTTGCTTTGTGCAGGTATGTTTTATGTTGCATAATTTCAGAAAGCTATGGTCAGACCATTCTGTTTTTGCTTTAAACCTAGAAATTATACATTCTTATTTAAATGTTAAAAAAAGTCATAGGCTACTACATGTGAGTAACATCTTTGTTTGGATCATGATTAAAATGCAGTGGTTGCCTATAATTTGGCTACATTTATGTTTTTGTTTAGGCCAGTTTGTGCTGTAATAGTGCAAATAAATAAACACCCCAACATTTTTTTTGCTTAAACAAAGAAAAAAAAAGATGTCAACCGGTATCGGAATTGGCCAAATTATAAAATAAAATAAAATAAAATAAAATATTTGTATCTGGGACCTAAACTAGTGAATCTTAACAGAATAACGGATACAAAAAAGTATAAAAACGTACTCGGTTACTAACGTAACCTCGGTTCTCTCTAGAGAGGGAACGAGTACTGCGTAATATCTTACGCTATGGGGAAACACTCTTTCCTCGAGATATTGAAGCCAAAAATTATCCTTAATTTTTTTAATCATGCAAAACGCTTTTGCAGCAGCAAGCAGACAAGGGCGAAACAGCTCGCGCGCCCATTGGCTGCCTCGCTGGAAAAGCTGTGTGACGGCACTGCGTGACGTAATGACGAATGAAGACGCTTCGCGCTCATTTCGTCATGTCCCGCCAGTATAGGCGTGGTCTCGCCCTATAAATACCCCTCGATAGCTGTATTTCTCTGATTTTGTACACCGAAGCGAACCAGAGCATAGTTCAAGCACGGCAAGATACGCAGTACTCGTTCCCTCTCTAGAGAGAACCGAGGTTACGTTAGTAACCGAGTACGTTCTCTTACGAGAGTATCTCTCGTACTGCGTAATATCTTACGCTATGGGGACCCCATACAAAACGCCGTGCGGACAGGGATCCAACACCAGAGTCCCGGGGCAAACCCCGGGGCACATCTAGTGCATAATCACCATAACTCACATAGAGTAGAGGAGGAGAGGCTAAAAGCATCACTCCTTTATAAAGTCCCGTAGGGACACTGACCCGTAAGGGCAACATAGCCGCATTGGCGGCCAATAAGCCCGAAGTTCAGACCGCCAAAAGCTTAGCTTGTAGGGCGGGCACCTCCAGGTTATAGTACTTGATAAATGTCGACGGCGAGGCCCAGCCCGCAGCCGTATAGATATCCTGCAGGGAGACCCCGCTATACCATGCCCACGACGAGGCCACGCCTCTTGTGGAGTGCGCTTTGACACCCAATGGGCACCGTAGGCCCTTGGAAGTGTAAGCCAGCGCTATGGCATCCACTATCCATCTGGATAGGCTCTGTTTTGAGGCGGCGAGTCCCTTAGAACGGCCGCCAAACAAAACGAAAAGCTGCTCGGTCTGCCTGAACACCAGCCGAGCGGGACACATAAGCCCTTAACGCCCTGACAGGGCAAAGGAGACTCGCGTCCCTCTCCTCATCGAGAACCGGAAGGGCTGACAGGGAAATCACCTGGGCCCTAAACGGTGTATTGAGGGATTTCGGCACGTAGCCGTGCCTCGGTTTGAGTACGACCTTTGAGTCGTTAGGCCCAAACTCCAGACATGACGCGCTTACAGAAAGCGCCTGCAAGTCCCCTACACGCTTCACTGAAGCGAGAGCCAATAGAAACACCGTCTTAAGGGACAGGTGCCTCATATCCGACAGCTGGATCGGCTCGAACGGGGCGCCTTTCATGGCCTCCAAGACCGTGGAAAGGTCCCAAGCCGGGACTGAAGGGGGCCTGGGAGGATTTAATCTCCGAGCCCCTCGTAGGAAACGCACGACTAAGTCGTTTTTCCCCAGTGACTGGCCAGACACCGGTTTAGCAAACGTTGCTATGGCCGCCACGTACACTTTGAGCGTGGATGGGGTTCTTCCCTTATCCATCAGCTCCTGAAGGAAGGCAAGCACTTCCTCAACCCCGCAGTCCACGGGTGAAAAGCCACGGGCTCGACACCAAGTAGAGAACACCGACCATTTCGAGGCATAGAGCCGTCTGGTAGACGGAGCTCTAGCCTGTGCGATCGTGTTTAGCACTCCTTCTGGGAGGCTAGCGGGTACCCGTTGATGGCCCATGCGTGCAGGGACCACAGTTCCGGGTGAGGATGCCAAATCGAGCCCTCTGCCTGAGAGAGGAGATCTCTCCTCAACGGTACAGGCCACGGGGCAGTGCTGGTCATCCGCATCAGGACCGGAAACCAAGCCTGGTTCGTCCAGAGCGGAGCCACAAGCAGCACTGGGCATCCATTTTCCCTGATCCGCTCCAACACCTGTGGCAGGAGCGAGACCGGGGGAAAAGCGTACAGGGGACCGCTAGGCCAAGTATGGGCCAGCGCGTCCCTGCGCTTTGAGAAGAATACTGGGCAGTGAGCGTTCTCGCGGGACGCGAACAGGTCCACCTGCGCTCTGCCAAACGTTTCCCACAGTAGCTGGACCGTCTGCGGGTGCAGCGACCATTCTCCTGTCAGGACGTTGTCTCTGGACAGCATGTCTGGACCCGTATTCAGGTGCCCAGGCACGTGCGCCGCTTTCAAAGAAAGGAGGTTGCGCTGGGCCCAGACCAAGAGGGGTTCCGTCAGCCTGCAAAGGCGTGCGGACCTGAGGCCGCCCCGGCGATTTATGTACGCCACCACTGACTTGTTGTCCGACCGGACCAAGACGTGGTGGCCCCTCACCAGGGGACAGAAGCGCCGCAGCGCTTTGTCGACTGCTATCAATTCCAAGCAGTTTATGTGAAGGAGCTTCTCCCGCTCTGACCATAGGCCAGCCAACGGTCTGCCCTCGAGCAGCGCTCCCCACCCCGTGGTGGAGGCGTCCGTAGACACCACTTTCACCCTTGAGGCGGTCCCCAGACTCACACCAGACTGATACCAGCTGGTTACTTTCCAGGGTTCCAGAGCCGAAACGCACCTTTGGTCGACCCTGAGGCGACACCGGCCCGTGGACCATGCCCGGGGCGGGACCCGTGCTTTCAGCCACCACTGCAGTGGGCGCATGCGAAGCAGGCCCAGCTGGAGTGCATGGGATGCTGAGGCCATCAGGCCCAGCAATTTCTGAAACCGTCTGAGCGGGACTATGGAGCCGTGGCGGAAGGATTCCGCGACGCGCTGAATACTTAGTACGCGCTCCGGTGACAGGCGTGCCGTCATGGAAAGCGAGTCTAACACTGTTCCCAGGAAAGAAATTCTCTGGCTGGGACACAGCAGGCTCTTTTCCCAGTTGACCGTCAGGCCCAGTGTCTCGAGATGCTCGAGCATTGTGGCCCTGTGTTCTATGAGCTCTGACCGTGATCGAGCTAGAATCAGCCAATCGTCCAAGTAGTTCATAACTCGCATGCCCTGAAGTCTCAGGGGCGCGAGAGCCGCGTCCATGCACTTCGTAAATGTACGGGGTGCCAAAGACAGGCCGAACGGCAGGACTGTGTATTGATAAGCCTGGCCCTCGAACGCGAATCTCAAGAATCGCCTGTGATGGGACGCTATTTGTATTTGGAAATACGCGTCTTTCAGATCTATCGACATAAACCAGTCCCCTTGGCGCACTTGCGCGAGGATTTTCCTGGTCGTAAGCATCCTGAACTGGCGCTTCACAAGCGCTTTGTTCAGCTGTCTCAGATCTAGAATGGGTCTGAAGCCCCCATCTTTTTTCGGTACCAGAAAATATCTGCTGTATAAGCCCCCTTCGCTCTGAGCCTGAGAAAGGGGCTCTATGGCCCCTTTGCTCAGTAGTTTCGCTATCTCGGCTCGAAGTAGATGAGATACTTCGTTTTTCACCGAAGTCTCGACGGGCGCCGTACAACGGCGTGGACGTCGTGCGAATTGTAGCGAGTAGCCTCTCTTTATAGTGTTCAGCACCCAGTCTGATACCCCGGGTAGCTTCGACCACGCTTCTGCGCGAGCAGCTAGGGGTAGGATGCATACCGGGCTCTGGCCGTGACCTGGCAACGGCTCGAGAGCCCCGGTACCCTGGGAACACGACGCCGTGTTTACAGCGTTCGAGGCGGGGGGCGCGCTGGGCACAGCGGGCAGTCTGGCCGCGCTCATAATCTCTATGGCGGGACGCACAGCGAGAGTGAGCGGGGCGAATCCCGTGGGATTCGGCGTGCTTGCGGGAGGATGTGGGCGCAAACCTACGGGCACATCTACAGCACTGTGCACGCTTTCGGCCGGAGCCGATAGATTGTGTGTTGGTTTCGTTTTTACAGAAACCAAGGGACACGGGGCATGCAGCGTGAGCGGGCATTGTATGGGCGCAATCGCTACATTGTTTGCACAATCGACCTGAGTCAGATTTATGTGTGCTCGCCTCGCACCGTGGCGGGCTGTGTCTGGGTGTGGGAATGGGCACTGGGGCGTGGGCATTCTTACAACACTCATAACACCATCGGCCGTGGCCGGCATACCAGAAAATACACTCTTTATTGGATTTATCTGGGTAGCCATGAAAACGGCTTTTTTGTGCAGGCAAGCGGGCTGAGACACCGGCTGCTTCACTGCTAAATACACTGGCCCAGTCACATCGCAAGGAACTGAACGAGCGAATCTTTTCGGTGGGGAGCCGGCCGCAGCGGGATCCGAACACCGTCGCTTTCTTAGAGTGGCTAGGAAAGCTTCGAGGCCTCGGGCTTGAGCTCAATCTTCGGCCGAGGCCCGCGCTGAGCGGGGCGGCGTCCAGCAGAGCGAGAGCGCGGTCTCTGATCCCGGGCCTGGCGGCGCTGTGTAGCGGCGGCTGCGGGCGATGCAGGCCGGGGCTGCGAGCTGCGAGCAGACGGCTGCTTAGAGCGACCTGCAGCGGAGCTCGAGCGCTTCGGAAGGAAGTGCTTCATGGCCTGCGAAGTCTTCTGCTCCTCCGAGAATCTGTCCGCGAAATCCTTGACGGCAGATCCGAAGAGGCCCGCAGGGGAAATGGGCGCGTCGAGGAATACAGAGCGCTCAGCTTCCGTCATCTCAGACAGCGTCAACCACAGATGTCTCTCAGCAACGGCGAGAGAGGCCATATTCCGCCCCATGGCCTGAGCAGCGGCTTTAGCGGCGCGTAGAGCAAGGTCCGTAGCGCCTCGTAAATCCGCCACATTGATCGCACCCGGGCCTTCCTCGTCCAGTTTAAGGAGAAGGTCGGCCTGGTAGATCTGCAAGATCGCCATCGTATGCAGCGCTGAGACCGCCTGTCCAGCGGCTGTGTAAGCACGCCCGTGCAGCGATGAAGTCACCCGGCAGGCTTTAGAGGGGAGCGTCGTCTGCGCGCGCCGTCCCGCAGAGGGCGGGCAGAGATGCGACGCGACCGCCGCCTCGACAGGAGGAATGGAGAGATATCCTTTATCTCCCGCGCCGGTGACAGAAGAAAAGGCCGCAGAAGTGGAAGTGCGCAGTCTGGCGGAGAACGGGGCGGTCCATGACTTGGCGACTTCGTCGTGGAGCTCAGGGAGGAAGGGGGCGGCCCTAGACTTAGACGGGGCTTCGTCTTTCTTGAGAAAGCGCCCGTCGAGTCTGTTGCGCGGCGGCAAGGCGGGCGCCTCCCACTCGAGGCCGATGCTTTCTACGGCCTGGGTGAGCAGACGCATCAGCTCAGCCTCAATGCCGGGTCTCCTCCCAGAGGGTTGGCTAGACACGTCAGCGGGGGGGAGGTCCACAGAGCTCGCCCAATCCTCGCTATCGGAAGCCACAAGAGAGCATACCTCGACAGGCTCGTCCAGCTCGGGAGCGGAAGCGGCGGCAGACGGCGGGCGCTGTCCGTCCGGGAGCGACTCAGGTGAAGCCGGCGAAGCAGGCGGGCGAACCGGCGAGCTTTGGCGGGCTGGAGAAGGCTCGGGAGCGCGCTGGGCGCGACGCTTCTTACGGCGCGGCACAGAAGGCTGGGACGCGGGTTCAGAGAACGACGCCAGGCGAGTCCGCAGAGTCGCCATAGGCAGAAGTTCGCAGTGCGGGCATCCACCACCCGCGAGCGCGATAGCCGCGTGCTCATGACCCAGGCAGGACACACAGATGACGTGACGGTCCTCATCGCTGAGTTGAGAGCGGCACGAGCCACAGAAAGGCATCTTTAAAAAGACGCAGCTCTTTTAGAACATATAATGGGTGTTGCGTCACGTAAGCAAACACACACACACACAGTGACAGAGTAAAGGATATAGTACGCCGGAAAGCGCAGCAGGTACGGCAGTTGAAGGCGGCTGGGCCAGCGACTTCAGTAGATGGCACGTCCCGCTGAGAAGGCTACAAGTCAACGGCGCGGCTTCTCACTCTGGATCCCGCGATGCGTGAGCTTCGCGTGAAGAATGAAAAAAATCAGAGAAATACAGCTATCGAGGGGAATTTATAGGGCGAGACCACGCCTATACTGGCGGGACATGACGAAATGAGCGCGAAGCGTCTTCATTCGTCATTACGTCACGCAGTGCCTTCACTCGATAGGCTGCAGCTTTTCCAGCGAGGCAGCCAATGGGCGCGCGAGCTGTTTCGCCCTTGTCTGCTTGCTGCTGCAAAAGCGTTTTGCATGATTAAAAAAATTAAGGATAATTTTTGGCTTCAATATCTCGAGGAAAGAGTGTTTCCCCATAGCGTAAGATATTACGCAGTACGAGAGATACTCTCGTAAGAGAAGCACAATTTCTATGCATATGACAAATGAAGGGCATGGCCAATGTTCTCAGGTTTCCATCAGGGTACATCATCTTTGCTGACTTCCCATTTTCCATACACCAAAGACAGGGGTAGAGAGTTATTTCGACTCAGTGAGATACACCACCTGCACCCTCAGAAAAAAAGCATTTTCGCAACAGCTAACACTATCTTTAGACATCTAGATAGTTTGCAAAGTGTCTGCAGAAACCTAGCACTGACCTACAATCAGTTTGGCATATTTTCCAATAATAGAACCAAAAAAAAAAAAAAGGATTTTACAGACAGAAGCTAGTTTACCCAGTCCAACTTGAACTAGAACGGCCATCACTACCTATATTGTATGTTAAGAGACCCATAGTGAGCTAGAAGTTAACTGGCATTATGAGGTTGGACTGTAAACAGCGGGCTCGTGGGAAGCTGTAAACAAAGCAAAAGCTTGATTATCAGAGCCGATTAAGATGCAGACACAGGACTATGCTAATTTTACCCTATATCCTACAGAAGTAAAACAACAAGAGCACGCTTCATTAAAAAAGGCCATGCATTATTCAGATAACATGGCCAGAGAAACGACTTCAGGCCAATTAAAGGACTGTGCTGGAATTCTCCATAGCCTGCACTTTCCTTTAAACACATGCACATACAGAGAAACAGATAGGCCATTCAATTTTAAAAAGCCAGATCTCTTATTATCATTATAAATGACTAATACTGCAAAAGGTCTCAAGCAGGCCAAGGAGACACAGCAAAATAAATGAAAATGGTGTGGACTGGACTGGTGGTAGGGAGAAAAAGAGCATGTATCAGCTATTAGAATGCAAACGTGCAGGTTTCCCCAGGGTAAAATGGTTGACCTATTTCTCTAATGCCAAGGTTCAGTGCTGCTCTTAAACGCGCGCACACACACACACAGTCAAAAGAAAGCTTAAAGGTATAGTGTGTGAATTTGAAATGTTTGAATTATTTTGCATATCCTAAATTGTTATTTAGAAATAACCAAAACCCTCTGTTTAATCTAAAGTCTGGTAGTAGATTCAAGTATCCTTACCAGTGCATACTATTAAATGAGCCCATGGAAGCTTCAAGGCGTCATAAGTACCAAGAAAGTTGTTAAATGGTACTTGTAAAAATAATTAACTCTGCTGTGAAACATGTTAATCTATGTCAAAAGTTTAAGAACATCCATAAAATATATTCACACCCTACAAACCTGCATACGTATAAAGCACTTCATCAACGCGTAAGTTCTTCGTTGAAAATACACTGTAAATACACAATTTCGGACACAAAATAGTGATTATTTTTACAGTAGTGGCCACGAAATTCTACACTTCACCTTTAACCATTGTATTACAGTAAAAATATGGGTGTGATTTTAACGTTTGGAGTCAAATTGGAGTTATTTAGATTCAATAAAATTCCAAAAGAAAAAAAAGCAATGTCAAGCTCACGGGTTCAATTCCCAGCATTCTGAACATGCGTGACAAACAAATAAAAATGTATTCCTTAAATAAAGCAGTGCAAGCTCCTTTGGATAAAACTGTCTCCCAAATGCATGAACGTCATTGTAAATACCCTCTGAGGGTACATCAAAAAAATTATTTTTAGCTCCTTTAACAATAAAATATCATAATTGTAATATGAATGTTGCTCGCACATTCCAGAACACATCAGAGTGTCAATATTTTTGCAGGTATGATCATTTCAAGAAAAACATTATAGGGTAACAAGGGATACAAATGTATCAAAGCATCTATTAAATAACGTTTTGTAACATTATAATGTCTTTCACTGTCCACGTTTGATCAATTGAATACATCCTTGATGAATAAAAGTATTAATTTAAATATTTTTTTATCTTAACACAAATGTTTGAACAGTATCATTGTTTCCACAAAAATGTTAAGCAGCAAATAAACCAAACGAAAAAAATGATTTCTAAGGATCATGTGACACTGAAGGAGTAATGATGCCAAAAATGTTAAAATAAATGACATTTAAAATATATTAAAATAGAAAACAATTATTCTAAATTGTACTAATATTCCACAAAATTACAGTTTTAGTATTTCTTAATAAATAAATGCAGAAATGGTGAGCATAATAGATTTCTTAACATTACATTTTTTTATTGCTTTCCAATTGTGACAGGTATGTATCCCATTTAAAACTACGTCTTTCTGTGTGTGTATTGTGTGTGTTTTTCAGGTTAAACATTAGCCAGTTATTAGCTAGTTGATTGCTTGGCTGAGTGAATGTGACCCTAGCTGTCTCTTGAAGTGAATCATAATACCTCTATCAGCATTCACTCTCATGTCTCTTTCTTTTTAACAACCGCCCTTCATTTAAAGTCACTCTTAATATAGCCTCCAGAAAGTGTCGCCCTACCTCAGTACAAGGACAAAGCCTCACAAACGTCACTTTAAAACGCTTAAAACTTTCATAAACGCACATGAACAGATGTGAAAGCCAACACAAATGTACTAATGTTTTTCACAGGTACACTCACTATGAAGATCAATATCACCTTCAAATGCTGATGAACAAATCAGCTTCTATCCTCGGTGCTAATTGAGTATTAATACTGAATTAAAAAACTGGGGAAAGGTCACAGGAACATCATGTTTACAGCATGATTCCACTGTTCTGTTATGTGTTGGGCAGCAGCTGGCAGGATGAGGGGTGCAACTCGCACCAACAGTAGGAAGTGATGAGGGCTGCTGACAGGAAGCCTGGAGTTCAGGCCCGTGCTAAGCTAACACCAGTCCACTGGCGATGCAGTCACATGCCCTGCGGAGACTGCGGTTGTCAGAAAGTGGTCTGGAGGCCCAGCTGGCGGGGTGTGATGAGGTAACAGCGGGGGAAGTGCAGGGCAACATGTGGCATGTGGCAACCGCACTCAGCCCTCGACTGTTAGTGACGAGCGGCAACTCATCCTGTCACAAGATTTACCACAACTTTGTGAGATCCACAGACAATGAGTTCTGTTTCAGCACATGGAACCTTGGGTAGTCTGGAACATGATTAGTATTATGTTAAAGTTCACTCAAACAACAGTGGCATGTTGCTGATTATTACCACAAAAAATTGTTTTCTTTTAAAAAGCAGAAATCTGGGTACTTATAATAGATGTGAATGGGGCCAATCCATAAACATTATAATGAGTCAAATTATTTTATCAACAAATTTTAGTTTTGAAAGTTTTTGAGCTTGTTAACCCAGAATAAGAATACAACATTAAACAGTTTTCAGTCCATTTACTTCCGTGATGTGATGTATTTTTTAAGTGAAACAGGATATTCAACAAGAAAAAATTATTTTGAGAAGTGATTGGACTAAGATTGTTACATTATGTAACAAAATTCAGCCACTTGGTTGAAAAATAAGAGAGATTGGTGACATTAGCCAAAAAATAAAGTCATTCCGGAATTCTTGATTCATTTATTTCCCTTTAGAATATGCACTGATTGTGCCCAATAAGACCAGGAACATTTTTAAGGTAATTTTCATGTTGATTTCATGTTGATTTTAATAACCAACAACATGCTGGCAAGTAAAGGGCTATGAAAACTCTCTGATCAACAATAAGTTATAATATTCCAAGTGTAAATATTATACTAAACAAATGAACATGAAAAAAGGAAAATGGAAGGCCATAATCCTGCAAACAACCAGAGACTGACATATTCTAGGCTCCAGCCAGATACATCCAGCGTTTCAGATCATATAAATAAGCTCTTTGCCCTGCATCTGCAACAGGTCTCAAAAATGAGCTCTTCTCATCTGTAAGTCTAACTCTACCCAGTCTACATACTGTATATGTGTCCTGCCCTTTCCTGACCTGCCCTGCTGTGCCCAGCTGGCCTCGGCTTTTGCAGATCTCATTACAGCGAGATGCTGTAGACCAGGACCGCAAATTTTCTCTTCTCACCAATACAGCCAATGCAGACTGAGTCCCACACGCCGCCTCCAAAAGTCCCTGAGGTCAGCACCCCATCTGCTACTGAGACAAGGCTGCGTCTTGACGGACATGTCATCAGGTGTTCAGCTGCCCTCCGAATGGGACTAATGCTGGAGATCTCAGTCTATGCACAACAGCAAATAAGGAGCCTCACCTGGTGATTTACACAAGGGCTGATTAGGTGAGCCAGGCTTTAGGGGATGAGGCCAAACCCAGCGTAGGCACACACGGACTGGGCTAAACATAGCAGCTGCGCCCGCTGTGATCTCTACCCTCTACAGGAGACTGACACACCGCAGTGAATACAAGAACATGGTGTTCGGTAGCTTGGAGGAATAAACCGATGGCTGAAGGTGCATCTAAAGGGTGTTGTGGAAATGATGGACTTCCTCTTGTCACCTGTACTGGGGTTTCCTTCCTAATAGATTATGAGACGGAAAAGCAACTGGGTGGAATGACAAATAAGTGTTCAAGATAAAGAAAATAAACTCTTTTAAAAAACTAGTTTAAAACATATGTACTCAGTAATGTCTTAACATTTGATTAAATCTGGTTTTACGAACTGTTATATTGACATCTGCATTTAAAATGTAATGTGGTGTAAAAAGTGTGAATATTGAGTGTATATATAATCAAGTTTTTTTTACAAAAGGTTAAAGTATTTTATAAATTTATTTTACAAATATCAACTTAAAATCATCAGTCACATCAAATTACACTTTACAACCAAAACTAACCTTGCCTTATTATTTAAAATGTCAAAGTATCTAAAATCGTAAAGACTTGTTGACCTTGACACACAGCATGAGTGTCTGCAGGGTCCTCTCTATAACATCATTTCCTGTTTTATATTTATAGTATGTTTGTTAGTTTGTTTGTTTTCTCCACATGTTAGTTTGACCACAACTCATTGGTGGACCATAAATTTTTTTAAATATGAATAAGCATATAATATAATAAGAATAGATATAATAATAAACATAAACATCCAACATATACAGTAAGCAATATTTTTATAATAATTTATAATAAATAAAAGATTATCAAAAAAACAAATTTTTCAAGAATTTGAAGGTTTTTTCTACATTATATATATCAGGGCATGTACTACATGATATCTTGTGTACAGTTGTATCATATTGCCATTTTTGTGCCAAAACAAACAAACAAAAAATATTAAAATAAATTCAGAACTTAAAACAGGCTTGTCATAAAAGAGATGTATTAAAGTCATCATATTTCTATTGGATTTTTAAATGTATAGATCAGCAAATCAAAAAAGATAAAATCACTGCGTTCAACCATTTTCTGGGGTCCGTAGATTAACAGAGATTTCAATACTTTCAAATATCGAATCTATAGGTCATTATTGTTGTAACCAGTGCTGATGTCTCCTCCCCACACGGTGATGGCAACTATAAAACACACAGACACTTGTGATGGTGATAGCATCAATAGTCAGAGTCAAGCACAGATGCCAAGTAAAAACACAGACAGCTTAGTCAACCGAAAGCAAACTGATAGTATGATGGGTCTTGTTACAGAAAGAACACCATGCCAATCCAAAGTTTATTCTGTTTAACAGAAAGATCTTCAAACTGTTCAAGAAATGAGCGTGACTCAAGGTGAAAATTCAGTCCAGTGCTTAAGCAGGATTATGATGCCGATGGCAGAATTTCGCCACCCTGCTTCTGCACAGGGACCCACTGAGTGTGCTGGCTTTTGTTCCAACAGAGCTTCTAATTACCTCAGCTAATTGAGCTGTTAATTGAACTGTTGTCTTAATTAAATATCTCCTGACGCTTCTTTGCTCCTAGTCCCTGCCAGCAGAGATGAGTGGCCATTGCCACACATACAGGAACGAGCCCATCAAATCCGGTCAGCTAATCAACCTCCTCCTGCAGCCTAAACAGAAGCTATTAAAAATTAGCCTGTGACTACATTGAATACAAATCAGAAATTCGAGAAATTAATAACAGGTGAAATTAAACTAAATTGGCCTGTTCGTCACACTGAAATTAAAAAGTAACACAAATGATAAAACTCAAATTGGCCATTTATCATAACTTGGCATCTAAAAAAAGTACAGAACTGCCAATCAAACACATGTCCTAACCAAACTCAAAAGTAGCCAGCAAAAAAAAAATCTCCATCTTCCATGTTAATCTGAGTTTTCTGTCCTAATGAGCTGCAACGACAAAAAGCAATGTGCAATAGGACATTTCCATTTTTAATCATGTCATGTCACTGTTAGCCCCGCCCACAAGAAAATCTCATTGGCTGAAATATGTGCAGAAAGGTCTTTTGTCACTTCATTTGAGACATAATTATATAACACTTGTTAAAAAGTTGTTATGGTATAAGAAACAAAAGCCATATAGGCCAGTGATAGTCAACCACCTACAACCACAATACATCCCTTCACCCACCCATCCTCCGATTTCTCCCTCTGTTTCCCCTCCCACAGGGCCCTCGTGGGAGCCAAGTCTGGTCAGCCACACTCAGCTGGACGCCTGACTCACACACACTTCCTGGAAGAGGCCAGCACTGAAAAGGAGGAGGATGCAGTGGGACGAAGACGCTAGCGATGATCATGCTAACTTTATCATCCGCTCCCAGCCTGGTGGCAGATGGTGCCAAGCTGCATTTGCGACATACACCAGCATTTCCCACGAGCTCGGGACCACGTGAAAGGAGAGCTTTGTCACAGGCCTCTAAATGTCAACAAGAACGACAAGAAGCTCAAGGCACGGCATGCAGGGGTGGGGGGGGGGACTTCTTCTGCTTAACATTTACTCATGATAATGATTGACTTTTGTGAAGGAAATGCTTTACCAGCATAAAGTGTTTTTTTCCCTTGAAAGGATCTTTGGACTAGTGGACGAGCTTTCACATATGGAGAAAGAGAGAAAGTGTGAGAATGAGAGCAAACGAGGCAGGAAGAAGAACTGCTGTGGAATGTGTCGCTTTGAGCAGCAAGTAAATGAACTATTATAAGTGTTTCCATGGCAGCAGTGCATGGTCAACAAAAGATAAAAGGTCCTGCTGAAGACAACACCGAGAAAACACACGAAGAAAGTAGCTAAAACAGTTTCAGAAAGACTACATAAAAGGAAAAAAAAAACAGTATTTCATAGATATGCAAGTATAGCTACAAATTAAAAATGTAAGATTGATAAGTCTAATATGGAAAAAAAAAACAGTGGCTTTGCATAAATGTACTACTATTCATCTGTAATATCTGGAGAAAGCGGTTGAGACCCTGAGTGACCCCAAACCAATTTGATGTGATGTCATTTCGAACAAAAATAAGCCAGTAATAAGTCAGTTTGGAGTTTGTGAACAGCCTGCTAATGACAACTTTCTGGCTGGTGCAAACATATCCACATCGCTATGATCACATGCTTTCTTAACTGCCGTTTTCTCACCGCTGTCGTTTTTACCCTGTTTATTTTGTTATTGAGAGGAAAGCATCCAATATCAAACACGGTTACATATTCATCTACATTGCCACTCCTAGCAGTGTAAGTGATATTGGTATTTTTGCTCAGGAATTTGTGGATTATTTCCTTCAGCTGAGACACTTCAGATATGAAATATGATTGGAATCACTTCGAAAGGGAAAATTAAGTTAAGTTTAATGTGCAGCGCAAGTCTGTCATATAAGCTACATTAAATTATAATGTTCTCATTATAAGTGTGTGCTTAGGACATGGCTTTTAATGGAGAGACTTTTGTTTTTGTAATCAGGCTCAAAAAAAAAAAGTAAAATAAAAAAAATTGGATTTAGACTTATCGGTCAATATATTGGTTATCAGCTTTCAAATATAAAGAATTATTTGTATTGGCCAAAATGTTCACATCGGTGCATGACTATACATAAGCGTCATCGTCAGACAATTTACTAGCAAGACTTTCTTGTTCAAACAGCTTCACCATGTTAGTCTTGCTCAGTTACAGTATGTTGTCCACCAGTTAGACCACCACCAAAGCAGAACTAACCAGCATAAACCAAACTAGAAGAACCAATGTGGAAATGTAATTCTGGTCTGAGCTGGTTATTTCCCCAGTAGGGTATTTTGTGGGCGGAACTATGATGTATAGCATAAAGTTGTAATGGGAGTTTGTCTGTTAAAGAGTTCAGTTTTAAACTGCAAAACTTGCCATTTCACCAAAAGACAAACTGCAAAACTTTCAGATCATTTCATAAAGATTAATATGATTTAGAGTTCAGTTACAGTTGGCTAGTTTAATAGGTTCAGGCTATAGAAAGAGTAATGCATCATGCTTGGCATCATGGGAGAGGAAGGCCTGCACTAATGTGATTTATAACTTCTGTTAGTGTTGCATTTCAATGATGAGGAAGTTCAGAAATGTACACCACAGATAGGGTCTGGTGATACTGATAAAACATCCTATCCTGTCACAATATTTCATGTTATGTGGGAAGTGGACGATTGCAATATTTCTTACAACATGCAGACAGTTGTGAAAGTCTAAAAAGGCTTATACTATGTACTCAGCTACAAACCAGCCAGGGTTTTATAGTTACAAATAATATTAAAATGATTTTGTGATATTGATAATATTTCTAGCACGTGGGGGAACAGCATTTCCACTAGCTGTATTATAAACTGTAACATTCATAACGTCTTGCCTGCAAGAGGATTGCAGTCATGACACATGACAATGCTACATTCACAGTAAACTGAGCGATATTCCTATTTGATATTTGAGATAAATGCATTCCATTTGTGTTGCGGTGTGTGGACTGACACATCACTGCTTGGCTGTTCTCCTGACACTACAGTGTGAATTTGGAAATGGCTAGAAAAATCCGGATTTATCTTCACTCTCAGCTTTCCCACTTTACAACAACGGGAAACTGCAGGGTCATAGGGCAAACGTTTACACAAAACATAATGACCACCTCTTGAGCACATGTGACTTCATTTGGGATGTGTACATGGAATAGTGTTACTGAGTGTGCGAGAACGGGATGGGAAAGAGAGTGTGTGAGAGAAAGTGAAGGAGAGAGAGATCGTAAGGCAAACGTGGGGAACTTTTGACAGTTTTGTGTGTTTGTTCCAGAGTTGTGAGAGAGCAGCAGATGGCTTCACTCAGTGTGAGTTTGCCGTGGAGTGTGACTTTGCCTCTGGTTGTGCCACTGATGTTGCCATCCACCAAGTCAACAGCCAACCGGTGAAGTCAGTCTGTTCAGTCATCCCACCCTCTGACAGAAAGACACTCTGTGCCTTAGTGAAGACACGAACATAAATAAATACATCACTGCACAGTTTCATAAATGATGAAATATTGTGAAAGTCCAAATAACAGAACATGAATCCTGATAGTCCTCTTTTAGATCTTAAAGCTAATATGTGTAATTTTTTTAGGGTGCGTTTACACGACAACAATGTCTGGATTATTTGTAAAAAGTGATGCCTGAGAGATATGAGAGGGAGTCAATTATGACAGAAATGTCCGTTTTTTGGGAAGAACTAATCTTTTAAGCTGGGACCAGAGAAAGGGTTTTAAAATCGAAGGGACTGTTTACATGACACTGTTTTTGACTAAAAACAGAAAACTTTTATGCATTTTGGATGTTCATTTACACGACAACAGTGTTTTGGGGGCCTGAAAACGCAAACTTCTGAAAATGATAACGTTAATCTCTGTGTAAACTACAAAAACGATGAGGTCATGCCAATTCTAATCTGATAAATGAAGCCTACCCGGAAGTGCGAAAAACTGCAATACATGTAAAATCCGCTAGGGGCAGGTCCCAAAAGAGAGCAAATGTCCATAGACCCCATGTTAAAATGTCCGTTTTCACAGCATAAATTAGTGTTTTTACAGGTTGGTCCCATGGACTTTTATTGTATTTTTCGATAGGTTCCGAGTGCCTGACAACTGTGAGGGGGTGAATTTTTTTCTAACTCGTTAGTTTAGATCGTATTTAGATATAAAATGTATGACAAATAAGGGTGTGGTTAACTTTGATTGACAGCTTGATTGACAGCTGATAACGGGCTGCGCCGAGTGGAATTCCTGAAATTTGACGTCTCGGCCATGATCTGACCCAACACATCATACCACCGCTGTATTCTTTCTGAACATTTGTATTGAAATATCGTTCATAAAATGGGTTGCTCTGCTATAAACTGCACTAACCGACACTGTAGGAGGACTTCGCTCCATTTTTTCCGGTAAGTGACATTCCAATACTATTTTACGTTGTTAGCAGTATTTAGCATCAATGTTTGTGGGCAGTGGCACTGCAACAGTTAGCATTAAATTGCCTCAGAGAGAGGCACGATTGAACTCTCTGTGTGTGTGTGTGTGTGTGTGTGTGTGTGTGTGTGTGTGTGTGTGTGTGTGTGTGTGTGTGTGTGTGTGTGTGTGTGTGTGTGTGTGTGTGTGTGTGTGTGTGTGTGTGTGTGTGTGTGTGTGTGTGTGTGTGTGTGTTGTGTGTGTGTGTGTGTGTTTGGGGGGGGGCGCGGGCACAATCGAACAGTGGAAGCATAAAAACATACTCCGTCATTTTGTTCATACAGGACATCATTCAATCCGTAAAGTGTTTATTTATATTTGTGTACACTGCAATAGTAATGTTACAGATAGCTGAGGCTGCTTGGATGAAGGGCGCGTCCACCGGCCGGCTCAGTCTCACACAAAGCCCGCCCTTTTACCCATATTATGGATTGCCAAAAGGTGGGCGGGATTAGGCTTTCCCAAGATTTTCAAAGATGGTGCTGCCCATACCCCCCATCAACAGCTTCAAAACCGTTATTCAGAAAGTCTATGGGTGAAGTCAAAGACGCTTTGTCCATATTTTTTACAGTCTATGGGTCATGCACATGAGTATTAAGGTGAAAAGTGGTTCTACAAGTGTACTCGCCTGCTACTGGCCTGGCATGCATAATACAGAGTTTAGTCGTTTTCAAGAATCCGGTTGAAAAGGGATTGTTTTTGACAGCGGTCATCGATACGAAAAAACAGAAAAAGGTTTCCGTTTTTTGTTGAAACTGGTGTCTTGTAAACAGCCCCTTAGATTTTAACACCTTTTCTCTGGTCCCAGTTTAAAAGATATTTCTGTAAGTTCTGCAAATGCAATATCGAACCCAAGAATAGGTAAACTGTACAGCTGTACCCAAATAAATGCCCCCAACAACAAAAGAGCAGCATTATGACCACAAACTCAGGTGTTTTGTCAACTAGCGCTGCCAGCACAACTCAACACGCTCCCTTTATCTTCACACACTCCTCACAAGACGTGTTCCTCTTTAATGGAACATCTGTTTTCCGTCCTTTCATCTCATGGGATTTTCATTTAGCCAAGTTAATTACCCTATCAAACCAGGTTGATTATCATATTTCTCGACTTAAAATAAATAAATTAATAAATAAAAAATTGGTGGCACGGTCTTGCGGCGGCGGTTCACATCCCACGCAGTCTCTATTGCAGGTACGGCCCACAAAGAACAGCTGTGTCTGGACCCGGTCTCCTGGGTGGATCCGGGACTATGTGCTAAATCAGAGTCTAGCTCAGGTTTGTTGAACAATCTCACAGTAAACATCATTCCTGGATGCGCCTCTAGGGAATAGCCTATAAGGAAATGTGTTAATGGTGATGAAAAGCAATTTATTGAATCGGGAAATAATCCTTGTGCCCCAGCCTTAATCCAAACAGCTCGCCGAGCGCAATTAATAAAACATTTGTCTTTTCACATCAACCTCTATTGACCTTCATCGCTAGACATAATTGAAATGTCTAGTTATTTTCATTTCAACTCTTCGACTGAAGCAATTAAGCTTTGGAGGCGTCCGTTTCTTGTCAATGCGGATCTTTATAATTTGGCTCTTTCTCCTTTACACATCAGTTGATTAATGTAAAACAGGCCATATTTCCATGCCATATTTTCACAAACCCTCCCCCACAAGTGTTTGAACACACACTATAAACTACAGTATGTGGACTGTCAGAAAGCTTTATAGAGTTACACAGGGATCATTACTTTAAATAGGTACCTGTACTTGAAATGACCTTTAACACACTGTCGTTACTGTATTAATCTATTATAAAGATAATCTGTTAAATGAATTATACATAGCGTATTTCTGCCGAGCAGCGAGGCACAGGAGACCAGATGGCTCAGGGTGGAGCACTAACTGCTGTAAATTGTCAAGACGAAAATGGATGCTCTAAATATGGTCGTCATGCTGCTTTGTAGGTAGAGATGAGGGAAGCAATGGATGGAGAAACGAACATGACCAAATGTGCCACAATATACAAAATCTTAAAAAATGATTAAACTGTAAACTGAAAAGGATGGTAGCAGGATAGAGAGTTTAAGCCAGATGAGACTGTCAACAAAATAGTGGGGCATGGTGTTTCAATGGGGTAAGTTGTCACAATGGAACATGCCACTAAATACCCTATTATTGGCTATTCAACTAAATTTAGCCTAAACCATAAAACCGCAGGAACGTAAAAGATAAAGCAAAAAAGCAAACCACTGTTTTTGCAATAAATATTGTAATACATTGTATGAATTTATAGCATTTAAAATGTGACAAAAATGCCCTTGTTCTTACAGTTTTTTTTTGTTCAAATCTGCTCTAGCTGACTCAATTTATATTACAAAACATTTACTAAATATTGAATAACAGGGTTTTTACCCTTGTACTGCTAAAGAAAAAAATACTACTAATAATAATAATATTTTGAGTATATATTTGAAGATACAGACCTTGAGACAAGCCACCTTTGATAAGAATTACAGCGTCTCTAACCACGTGAAACTTTCACAATATTATTTGCCACTTTAATTGAAAATAAGAAAGGACCGAAATAGAACAAGAGAGGTAGAGCCTTATTAGGACATGTTGCGAGCCAAATTCACATTAGCAACGCAGCTGATTGTGTAGGAGCATGTATGCTTACCGCTAGACCATAGCTCTGACGCTTCACTCTTTTGAGTGGAGAATTCTAAGGTGAAATTGAGGTTAGTTTATCTCTTAATTAATCACTTTAAACACATGGCTGCACTGCCTTAATTCCAACCATTTGTGTTTACGGAGTACATTTAGATAATATTCTACAGGTGCACCAAATCAGAGCAAAAACTTGTGCAAAAAATATTCTGAGCCTTTTGTAGTGAAAAAAGAGAGAAAGATGACTGCATGAGCTACTGTTTGTTATGTAGTATAAGACAGGTTGAGAAAGTTTCTGCAGGTGACAGCAGTGCGGCCGCTGTTTTCCACGCCGGCACGGTTGCGTGCCAGCAAGTAGCACGCGCCTCTGCTACTGTTTAAACCTGCGCGGGTGTCCCGCGTGCACACGCTAATCGCACTGAGTGCTCCCCTGCGTCTCGTTTTATTACCTTGTTGACACCAGCTGCTAGTTTTTAAGCACTTTTAAATGCGGGTGTGAGTGGTGGCTCAAATCACAGAATTAATGCCGTTATTCGGCACGCTTTTCTTTTTGGCAGCGACTTAAGCCCCAGACTTAACAACAAGCCTGTTTTTTTATGCATTCCGACAGCTGGTGGGAATAAGACTCTTGCCAGTGGAATAAAAAAAGGCCGTACATGAAAACACAAAGAGATAAGTACTGTGCACATAAACCACTCCTGATTGCTCTAATTCTCAGCAGTGGGCCTCAGAATTTTTTTTTTTTTGCACTGAGAAAAGTTACTTTCCACCGTCCTAATATAAGCACACTGATTATATTTTTGTTTGGTTGTTAGTGTTCTAGTTTTATTCAATTTAAATTCCCTTAATAAGAAAGTAGAGCACTCTGTTTTCCACAGAGTATTAGCAGTTACTAGGAATCCAGATCCAACAACTGATAGTTTTTTGTTTTTTTTATGGGACTCCAAACAGTTCTGCAATGTGAAGGTCCAATTTCAAAAGCCGTTTTTCCACAGTCGGGCCAAACCTTTCTCGTTGCTTAACCATTTCATCCGGTGCTGATCTGGCCCAGACGGTACGGATTTGGTTTCATTTTAATAACGACTAATAACGCCCACTGTTTGGAATATTCAAATGTGTCAGTTTCCACCTTTGTAACACAAGAGTTTACGGAGATAGTGATAGTGAGATAGTATAGATAGTGATTGGGTTATGGAGGATGACCAGATATTTATTTTAGTTTTATTATTATTTTTGTTTACAAGTTAAAACATAAATAGCACACTTAACAAGCTACAGAGAAACTGGTAGCCAGGCAACGAACAAGTAACAAATCCTGGGTGGTGGAATTGGGAATCTAAAATCAATTCCTATTCTGGAATCTCATACTTATGGCCAGGAATTGGATACTTGTTATAAAATTTACATTTCGATTCCTCTTATCAATTAATTTATGTGCATTTTAATATGACGTTAGACCATTAAAGTGCAAGAAGACCCGTGTGCTGTTTTCTGTGCTGCACACACATCTAAAACGTGCACGCAGAAAGCCACCTCTTGTACTGAATAGTGCAGGTTGAGTTCTCTTCCACGCCTTTTTGCACTTGAACGGACAAATACACACTGAAAATATGTCAAAATATCCTAGTGAACACAGCTGGTTATGTCTTAAGTGAACGTAAACAGTTGAAAAGGAAAACATGTCAAATGTGTAACAGTTTATTGGATTGGTGAAGCTATTAAAGTGACATCAGACTATTATTCCTGCTGCCGTCTCTATAATAACATTAATCAAACAACAAAAGCTAAAGAGAACATTCACTTGCTGTTCTTGACTGAATAACTTTTGTAATTTGCAATGCATATTTATAAAGTGCAGTGTTATTTTACATTACCGTTTCTGTACAAAGCTTAAAACACTGTTTATTTCAATTGTATCTTTGTTTGCTAATTTGTTTATTTTTTCTTTAATTAATGAGTATTTTCTTGTCTTAAATAATACTTGAAATTTATGGTATTTTGAAACCAAAAGAACTAGAACAGAGTTTTAAATATTTACAGCACATTAAACATTGTGACAGAATGAGACAAACATGAGCATTGCTCACATTTTTGTCCAATGGAGTCAAGTGATGAAAATGGCAGGATGATGGAAGAGTAACTTGACCACAGTATCTTGAGGGGCTGTCAGAATGGGTTGAGTCTACAGACGAGAGGTGTCGTGATTACACTGACAACAACAAGCTGCTAGCGCAGAGTGTGTGTGTTTGTGTGTGCCGACTTCTCTTTGGTGTAATGTCGAGAAAGAGGGAGGATCTGAAGCCTCAGGTAAAATAAATACAAATTCCAAATGGTGCCAGCAGCACCTGCTTGATTTACATTTTCTAATTGCAAAAGAAAGAAATGCCAAAAAAAAAAAAAACAGTTTTATCAATACATTGACAAGAGAAAGAGATGCACAGCACTGGAAGCGCAGAATAATTAATCAACACACAGAAATAACTATTTATTCTTTGTTCATTGGTTTGAGGGCTCACTTAGTACAAAGTCTGTGTTGTTAAATGGGCTCTTTAAATTCTGTACCTCAGTTTTTATTTAAAATGACAGGAGACAGGCTTCCATAGGACCACAACGCAAATCTCTTAAACGCACACTTGTTCCTCCTAGAGAGCAATGACTTAGAGTTAAGATAATAGCCTAGTTTGTCACGTTTCACATGTTTATTCTTTAAAAAAAAAGACCCTATAAATTTCTTGTCCTTTAGGGTTTCAAAATGGAATTTCAAATTTGCACCCATATTTTCTACAAAACCAAAGTCTGCAAGCAAAATTTGATATTTTAATAAAGCTCAAATTTTTCTCACTATATTTTTTGAATACCCAAATTTATCTATGCTTTGCTACCCACATAAATTTTCCCCTAAAAAAATAAATAAATAAATAAATAAATACAGAAAATAAACTTGCACCCATATTTTCTACAAAACCAAAGTCTGCAAGCAAAATTAGCCTAGATATTTTAATACAAACTCAGGCCCTGTCCACACGGACACGGGTATTTTTATAACCGGGAATTTTTTAACGCGGTTCGGCCGTTCGTTCACACGAAAACGCACTGAAACCGAACATTTTTGAAAACCCCTGCCAGGGTGAGTATTTTCAGAAACGTCGGTTACAGTGTTGTCGTGTAGACAGTGAAACCGGTGTTTTTGCCTCGCGACCTCAGAGCGTGCGCCGTTATCCGAAGTGTTTGACGTCAAATTTGCGCCTACCGGACTTTTTGTTAGGCTTCTGATTGGCCAACGTGGCTTTACAGTTAGGGTTATTTCGCCACGCCTGCTGGCGTGGCATGCTCTTGACCGCACTTGATAGCGTGTTTTTGCGTTTTCATGTAGACGGAGACCGAGCATGTGTGGATGGGATTTTTTTTAAAAACGCTGGAGGAATAACTCTAGTTATAAAAATACCCGTGTCCGTGTGGACAAGGCCTAAAATATTTCCCATATTTTTCGAATACCCAAATATATCTATGCATTGCTACCCACATTAATTTCCCCCTGAAAAAAAAATACAGCAAATTAAACAGTTTTGAACGACAAGAAGAACAAAAACACAAAAGAAATATGGCAAAAACAATCACACCTTGAATAATGTGCACTGAAAATTACTGGCAGATGAAGTGCTTGCAGTTGAGTCCCAAATCAGTTGCAGCCTGTCAGACAGACACGCACAACAAACAGAAGTTAAAACTGGTTAGCCAGGTCGTCTTTTGACACCTAAACCAGAGGCCCTCGTCGAGAATTCAACAAACAACACCTGCACAGGCTAAAGTAATGTCCTTGATGGCATTCCAGTCACCTGAGAGAGAAAGAGAAAAACTTCCCAGATCTGGGCTCATTCTCTCTCTCTCTTTCCCCCCTCACTATCTCTCAGCATCCAAAACCAAGAAAAAAAATGTTTTGTTGTGTATGACTCAGGTTATGCCGAAAAGACAAACAATGGAGTGAGTGAGTGAGAGAAGGGAGGGGAGACATAGAGGGAAAACAGACCGCGGGTCAGAAGTCTCAGATGACACAGGTGTTGCTGCTGCCACCAAGAGTGCCACTAAAATTGGCAGGAGCTTCACTGTTGAGCTTGAGCTTCCTAGCAATGTGGCTGTTTGGCAGATGAGGACATGGCTGTGATTAGCAGCAGCGCACTCGCACTAACAGTGAACGACGGCGGAGGTAAAACCAATCGGGGGGCTGACAGCTGTGAGCGAATCTCGTAACAGAGAAATGTCGAGCCAAACTGACCAGCACTTTATCAGATGTAGCTAATGCTGAAAGAAAGCGTGACAGTTGTAAAGGACAGCGAAGACCTGCCTAAAAAAACAAGAAATTAAATTTAGATATTCAAGTGTGTGCAATATTCCAGGTTCAATTTGAGTTAGACTCAAATCGATGGGTTTTGTGGCACAATCTTGATTTCCACAAAAAAAATTAGACACCAAAAAAAAAAAAAAAATTCAGGCACCATTTTTAAAGGTTTAAAAGCAAAAATGTGAAGCTTGTAACTTAAAAAAAACTCTTACATTAACATTTGTGTTAAAACTTATTATTAACATTATTTGAGCTGTAAAGCTTAAATCATTAGTTTGTTTTTGCATGTATGGCTTAGTGTTGTCATGGCAAGAAAAGTTGTAAAACTGGATATAACTTTACACAGAAAAAGATTTTCAGGGATTTTTTTTTTTCACACAAAATCGTATCACACATTGTTTACACGAGGCTTCATTTTTATTTCAGTTTGGGTTTTAGTAATTTAATACTTCAGCTTAATTTCTCATTTCTGTAGGAGTAACAGCTCATTTCTGTTACTGGCCAAGGCAACATTTCTAAGTTTAATATATTTTCATATTTATTTAAATTACTTAAAATAAGTTTAGTTTTAGTTAAAAAAATTACTGCATAAGGCAGAAATAAAAATGAAGCTAAATAAGTTATATTACAAAAGAACTAATAAAAATGACAAAAGCACAAATTTAGAAAATTTAAAATAAATGAAAAATATAATATTACTATAATACTATATAAATAATACTAAAATAATGCTGGTCATGTGGCTCTTCTATTGAAACGGTGTATTAACATTTAAAGATTGGCTCCTCACTGCAACCCATATACTTTTTGCTTTTTGTTAAACAAAATAAAAATAATTTTTGAGGTAATCAACATTATGCTGCTGATTGAGCTGAACTTACTGACCCGGAATATTCCTTCAAGTGTCCAAAAAAAAGTTTTATTAAAATGTTGAAACTTTATTCAAACTTGGCCTACCCGATAATCGCACAATAACATCGACTTGACAAATGACTGTTTGTATATACAACTGAGCTTGTGTGCAAATGAAGAAAAGCTGAAGACTGCTTAACACCTTAACGTCACACGTGAGCTTGTGATAACGAAGAGCAAATGAATCCCCCTCATCAGTTTTGGTAGAAGTTGTGTAGGGAGCCGTCATCTGTGTCAGACTCAGTGTAACAGACACCTGACAATAGGTGGGACGTGTCTCCTGTCAGATGTCTTTGTCATGGCCGCCTGTTCCCTGAGGTGACAACACCTGCGAGTTCAGATCCTCCTCACTGCTCACTCTCACGCTAGCACTGCCAAAAAGGGACATTTCAGTCATAGCCACAGAGTTGCTCTTGGAAACATGCTAAAGATTGAAATCACGCCCATGTTTTAATAAATCTCATTCACTACGTGTGTCACCTTTTGAATATGCATTTACAGTACGGCATCAGATAAAGACAGTACAGGAAATAACAGTGGATAAAACTCTACACCCCTGTTTTTGTGATGTAAAAAATTAAAGAAAGATAAATGATATACCTTTAATGCAAAAGTTTAATTACATTACATTTTTACATTAAACGTGCAAAGGTCCTGGCATGATTTATCTTTGTTTAATTTTTTACATAAAAAACAACAGCTGTTTTGACAGGGGTGTAAAGATTTTTTGTATACATATCCAACAATACATGACTGTTGATAAGTGATGAATAAAATATCAAAATATTCCAAATAATACATTTTGTTATTTTGTAACCGGTTTTAAATTGTTTTGATATTTAAAAATTTTTGTGAAAGATCCATGCCAACAACGGTTAAGGATGCACAATGTTAAGTTCTGGCCGATAGAACAAGCCAATCATTATTTCAGCTGATAATTGTCTGATATTAAAATTATATATTATATTCTTAAAATAAACAAAAAATAAAATGATTAAAAAAAAACAAAAATCAATTATTTTAAAATCTACAAGTAAAATTAGGCATCACAAGTTACATTATAATGAAGATTATGAAATTAAATCAAACTCAAATGTATTAATTTTGAGATTTGCTAACTTAACGTAGGCCAGTAAGAGCTGTGCATGTAGACCTCACTCCCCTGGCCACAAGATTTGAGGGTTTGAGTCCACGCGGTTTGAGTCCTGCTCGGAGCAGGTCAAGTATGACCCGTTGCATTTGGCCCGGATGGGAGTGAGATTTAGGGGGGTGAGTGTGACGTAGGCCAGTAAGACCTGTGTGTGTAAAACTCACTCCCCTGGCCTAAAGAGGCCCGCTAGCGACAGGCGCTACTGGCTGCGGTCTTTAGCGTCCTTGTTAGCGTGCGCCTCCCACGCCAGAGTAGCCAGTTCCAGTCCCACTTGGAGCAGGTCGAATAGGACCGGTTACACTAATTACATTTAACAGTGTTATTCAATTATTAGTGTTTTTAAAGATCAACTTTAAGCGAAATGAACTTGAAGAAAATCTCATCTAAATGTATTGATTAACAAAACAGAAACCAAATCACTTTAGCAATACTGTACACTGCAAAAAGTCTTGTTAGAATACACAGATGATTTTGAATGGCCCGACAAAAAAAAAAAAAAAAATGCTTTTTTACCTTCAGCGAGTGGAATAACGGCCTTTACCAGCCAGGGCTAACAGGCCATGCTAATATGCATCCTAATACTGAAAGCCTATGGGATAAAAATCAAATAGAAAGTAAGAGCTTCTCTTCGGTTTAGTAGTCTTTGTTTGTTGCAGGTGATCCTGATCAACTCAAGAGCAGGTTTTGGTCTGCCTGCGGTGGTTTCTGGTGTGTTCTCAAAGCAGCCAGGAGCTAAATGAGCAGCGCAGCAGCACCTGAGGCCTGGGGCCTGTGAGTCTGGAGTCTGCTTCCTTCCTGCCAGTAGGACAGGAATGAGCTCATCACTGCTCTCCCCTGCTGTTAGCAGCCTGGAGAGCCCATACACTCACTCAGAGAGTCAGGAGGCTCAGCCATATTGCATGCACACACATGAATTGCTTTCCTTCATGCTTCATACAATGTCAGACACCTTCCCTGAAATGAAAGGATACCATGGCATTGCCGTGATTCCTGAGAGAGTATACTCGCTGTCCCAATGGTCTCTTCCTTGTGATCAGTTACTAGAATAGCTTATGTTCAACAATAATAGCTAACCAAGGCACACCGTTCATTAACCAGTTGGCCAGAACCAAATTAATGAGTAATTTTTAAGTGAAAGAGATCAGATCAGATCACGACAGCTAAAACAATGGGTACAGGAGAACAGAGAAGAGGGGGGGGGGGGGGGGGGTAAAAAATAAATGCTTTTTTTCTGAAATATTAGAGCAGGACATTCGGAAGACATCTAGGTTTGGCATCCGTCTCTGACTACCTTACAGTGTACTATTTATTCACTTCATTCACTTATTGTAAAACTAATGATTTAAATCACCTTCAAAAGGAAAAATAATAAAATCATGAACATAAAAAATACATTTCTCAAAACATAGCTATAGCTAAGGGATTCTTATAAAGTACTATATATAAATCTGCAAAATTCAATAAATTAAAAGACTATAAATAGACCAAATGAGCTTATGAATCTTTAAAAACTTGCATCAAAATCGAATGAAAAAAAAATAAAAGTAAATAAGAGCCTTTTGCCTTGTTATACCCTATAAATCCATTAGGGCAATGATTTCTCGACTCCAGAACTAGTTTGTCCTTTACTGTCTAATGAGCTACTTAATTATAGCAGAACTCTTTCAAATTATGGGTTACCGGGCAAAACTTTCAGTATCCTTATCACCTTGAAACATGAACAATCTGGGAGACGCTAAGCTCCCATAACATATTTTCATTTGTGTTGGTCTTCTGCTGGGACAACGGGGTTATTAATTTCATTTGGGCTTCATTAAACCACATTCTGCAATTGGGCTCCTCCGTCTTTAATCATCATTTCTCCCCTTTGCCAGCGTGGCCTCCAGTGGCTTGGAGTGGAGGGTCACAATGTGTTCCCTCATCATATCCACAAAATGGATGACAATAAAAGATCATTCATCTCAATCACTCACTGTTGGACCAGAGTCATCCAAATCCCTGCTGTAATTCATCCAAACTGGAGAGCAAATCACTGTCTTACTGACACATCAAGGGATAATAAGAAAACAAATAGGTACATAAGAGATTGTGAAAACACTTATTCCTGAATGAAAGAAATGAATGCGTGTTAGCGAATATAAAGACTGATATTTAATGGGATTGAAGTCATTATAAATGCATTCTAGTTTGGACAACTCCAAGGACACTTTGCAATATAAGCTTCAAGAAAGGACTTGATAGACTGAATGATGAATGATGAATGAATAGCCTTCATTTGATAGAAATATTAAAGACAAAGTGGCATCTAGAAGGGCAGTACATGGAAAATAAAAAGAAGCAACCATTTGAATATATTCAGACTATATGAAGTTTTTAAAGAAGGATATGAGCTCAAGGTTTGTCTGGAAATCTTTCAGAAAAATCCTTGAATAAAAGTTGTTTCCTTTATGATGAACTTGAATCAAGTAAACTAATAAGCGTTTAATAAATTTGACAGACATATGAAGAAATGGTTGAAAGACAGTCAGATTTGTAATCATTAGCACAAAACTGGTTATTGGAGTTTGGTTAAAAATGTAAGAAGGTAAATTTAAAAGGAAACTGTAAATAGTTGTAAATACTACTGGTAGTGTAATTGCATGTTTTGTTGAGATGATCCTTTTGCAGGTGTTTTATCTGTATTTTGTATTGTGAAAGGACTCATCATTGGGAATGCTCATTGTCCACTGTATTAACCTGCTGTCACCTTGCCTCTGTCCGGGGACTACAGATGAAAATTAGCTTCTAGCTATGTCTGGTCTGTGCAACACATTTGTTGTGCGAAGTCCCTGTTAAATAAACAATAAATAAATAAATAATAAATATGAGCAAGTAAATATGACTGACAGACCAGCAGAGAGTGTAATACATTTTCAGAAAAAGATATCTACGATTAGGTTTAACTAAAGGTAAATTAAACAATATCTAGTAAATTAAAACAAAGCATAAAACAAAACTGTTACAAAACAAAAGCATAAAACAAAACATGGTGATTTTAATGGTGAGACTTTTGTTTTTTGTAATCAGGCTCTCAAAAATGTTATTAAAAAGTTGGATTTCGATTTATCGGCCAATATATCATTTATAAAGAATTATCGTTATTGGCAAAATTTTCATATCATCCCTAATTTACAGTTTTATATTTCTCCATGTTTTTAATTCGATTATGCTGTTCGCAAGGCTTCATGGGATTGTAGTTATTTCCCTCACTAAAGCCATTAAGAACACAGTCTTGTAAAAAAAAAAAAAAAACATTTTTGCTTCAAATCAAAGTTTGTAATGTTATGATTCACCTCATAGCTGGTTGGATTGGTCCATGGCTTATATCGCTTTAACAAGGTTTAAGAGTCAGACTTGTAACCTGAAGGGTCACGGGTTCGATTCTCAATACCGCCAAGAAACGACTGAGGTGTCCTTGAGAAAGGCACCTAACCCCCAATCACTCCCCAGGCGCAGCAGCAAAATTGGCTTCCCATTGCTCCAGGTGTGTGTGCCCACGGTTCACAGTGTGTGTGTTTACACTCACTGCTCCTAATTTGTCCTTTAGGACAAATTCCGAGTATGGGTAACCATACTTGGCCTTCATGTCACTTCACTTCACTTACACAACAAAGACTTTTTTTAAAATCCCTATGGGAGAAAGGATTGGAAAAAAATACTTCCGGAACCAACGCTACTGACAAAGGGGCCGAGACTGTTGCACTCTATGGGCTCTATGCACGGCAGTATTTCCGGTGAAGGGTTAAGGATGCTCAATTACTTCCGCCGATCGTAGAGTCCAATGCAATACCAAGAATTTATATTGAATTTTATACTCCATGGAGAAACGTTAGTCACAAAAACAGACAAAACAGACATCCCTCGTTGTGTTTATGCTTCTTTTTAAAATTATATGAAATAAACATAACTATACATAAAATTACATCTAAAAAGTTTCATTTCAAAGACGGGAGGACAGTACATTTTGAAGACTCTGCCATAATCCCGTTTTCCTCGGTTTTCCTCCGCTTTAATCTCCCCAACCGGAAATGGAAGAGCATCCTTGCGTCAAATGCGGAACTTATGCGTGCATATAGCCTATTAGCAAATTAAAGGTATAGCGGAGGATTTTCTTTTTCCGGGTGGGTAGTCTATACTATTGGCCCACCTAAGTGTCAATCATTCTGGTGATATGTTTACGTAAGGCTGTCGTACGTGCTCGTCCCTATGTAGTTTTCGCTTTCTGCGCATGCGCACTTTCAGGTGTATTATGTGTGATAAGTTACGGTTTCAGCCATTCCTTTGAAAATGGCTGAGGGTCGAAAGAGAAAAAATGTATACGAAGTGTATGATAAGAAGAGAAAGGCCGCAGAATATAGAAACAAGACCAGAGTGATTTTGGGTGAATATTTCACACGCTGGCATGCACTAAAAGCACAGGTTGGGCTTCCCACTGATGCCGCAGTCGCGAAGATTCTACTAGACAGGTAAAGTTTGTCATGCTATTTGGAGAAATACATTTAAAATCACTGCTAGTAAAAGTTAATGTAAGCTATGATTAGCGATTCTAGCCCTGGCACAAGTCATGCACCACGTAGACACGGTAAACATCTCAATTTGTCTAAAGTAGCCTTATGACCAAGTGGTAAATGGTAATGGTATTTTCACGCTGAAATATTCAAAAATCTTGTGTGTTCATTTTCGATAATTCAAATGTGTTCACCATAGTATTTATTACACAAATGCAACAAGCTACTTCTCCATTGCATATCATGTCATAGAGTGTTGCGCATGTGCATTTTTAAAAATATTGGAGAGGGCGGGTCTTCTCTAAAATTCGGAAAGATCCTCCGCTATACCTTTAAATATAACTGTAAATAAAACACAGCAAAACTGCTTGTATAATAAACGGTTTTAATTTAGTATTAGCAACTAGTCACAAAACAATTACGATATTTTAAACCGTTTTAACAGGTATAGCCAAGTTTGATCAATGTCAAAAAAAAAAAAACACTACAACAAATTAAAACTGTTACTATTACAAAACTGTTTTAAATTAACAGCAACTACAAAAAAAAGTGTCACTATAATAAAAAAATTTAGCTTGTTATAGCCATCACGGTCATAAAAAAATAAGACAAAACAGCAACACAAAACCAAACCATTCCTATGCTAAAACTGTTTTAACTTGGTATAGCCACCACGGTCATAAAAATAAAATGAAAAAAAAAGCACAACAAAATAAAGCCATTACTATGACGAAACTGTTTAACTCTGCTATAGACTGTCACACAACTAAACAAAACAGATAAGCTTCCCATATATATAGTGATTTTGCAGTCCTAACAGAAGCTGTAGCAACTATGGCATTTTTGTAAGAGGCCGTCAATCTCAGCATCGTTGGCTGTTCTCTGTCCAAGCCCCATGCTCATGGGTGACATTAACGCCGACCCACATAAACCACCTCTACATTCTACATGATCACTAAAATCCTTTGACTTAAATAGAGTTTAACTCGGAGGAATGAAGGCAGGTCGGTCTCACTACAGGAGAGCACAATAACCTCGCAGAAGAGCAGCCAAAAGCTCTTAGCGCTGTGACAGAGCAGATGCCTGGAGTAATGACAGTGGGGATTATCCAATGATTGTGGATGCGTAAATCATTTCGGTTGGGTATGGGCCGCCATGATTAAGAGAGCGAGCGAACAGTTACTTAAAACAAAGAACATATTTAAATGTGTTCTTCAAGGGAAAACAGCTTTAAATTGAGCTGCTGCACGTATCTGAAACGCCGCCTGTGCTCATTATATCCTTGTAAAGAACAAAATATGGTTAAAATATTCTTTGAAAGGCAAGACATTGCCCAAGGGGAAAGCAGGATACAATCTTTGTATTCCAAACCATGGTGGCACGTTTAACTGCAATAAATCAAGCACAACGGAGGCAATGAAAGACTCTAATGCTCACCTTGCTTTCTTGAGCTTCCTTTCTTTCATTTTCTCATCCAGCATCGCCTTCCACCAGGAGCTCACATTGTTGTTTCTAATCGCATTGCTCACACTCTCTTGATGCCTGCCTTAATTGTTTAATAAATTTTATTCAGTTAAGCATGAATTATTGTTAATTGAACTAAAAAGTAATTTTCTTAATTGAAATGAAGTGGGGGTGGGAGGCATATTACCAAGGTTAAAGCAGGATGCTTGCCTCAATGCCTCGAGATTTGTAATGTCATTTTATGTCATTTGTTTATACATTTTACTTCAGTGTTTGTTTTTTTTTCTCTAGCTTTTGTCTCTTAAACTATAAAATGGGGTTGGGGGGGTAACAAAAAATTAACTTGAATTAGCTTTCCAAAAAGCTTTTTTTCCAAAGAGCTGCTATTCAATGCCTAAATATTTATTTACGTCATTATTTCTTTGTCACTGTAAACTATTCTTAAAGCCGTGCTGCTGTGACAGAACTTTCACATGACTTCCTTCAATGTTCATTGATCTCTATAGAGTAGGGCTCTATAAATACTGGAAAATAATAGGAAAATACTGACATTGATATTTCTTTTCTGCAACATAAAAAAATGAAATAAAATAATTTTCACAAGATGACTTGAATAGCTTGGAAAGAATAATCACACTAGAATTATTAGGGTGAGCAACTGCATTAAAAACAATTTTAAAAGCTGAAACATTACTTTGTACTCTGAAGACTTTTTAAGTATAAACCATCCTCAAACATACAGTGAACAGAATTTAGTTAGGCCACATTCCCAGTCTTTGACCCATTCAAGAGTAAGACTATAAAATAATAAGATTTATTGTAAAAAATTATGAAATAAAAATATTTTTTAAATAAAATAAAAAACTATTTCAATAATACTATTGCACTGTAAAAATAAAAATAGATTTTTATTTTTAGCATAGGTCTTATACTTTTAAAGGTGTAATTTACCTCTTTATTTCTTCATTTTCAAACATTAAAGTTTTTATTTTGTGGTTTGCGGGCATATATTAATTTCAGGTTTCAAAGTGAAGCACGTCACTGTTCATTTTCCACACATGCATCTCATGGTACAGTCTTTATACTTTTTTTAATTCGCAATATGATCGCATTACATTTCATATCAATAGCTATATCATGCAGCCTTATGAGGCAAAATGGCAAGCTACTGTATAGCATTAGGCCTATACCCACACAACAGACATATAAGATCAGCCTGGAGGCATGATAACTATCTTTGTCAAATGCGTTGAATGTTTATCTGCAACAATATAAATATGCCTATAAAATCATTTTATGTTCAATTCGGTTGTGCCCCCTTTTAGCACAAAAACGCTTCCATTGTGAATGGCCCAGAAAGGTTCTCGGACGGTATCTGCAATGTTTTTCATGCGGAGGTCAAAGTGGCGAATGACGAGTTGGGAGATGCGCTGAAGCCCTGATTCATGTGAAATGGCCTTGAGATGTCTCTCTGGAATCAATCAAGTGGGCCAGAGAAACTTCGACTTGGAGAGGTTTGTGTCCACAAATATTAGTCCAAGTGGTTACATAAAACCTAAATTTGTTGTTCTTTCCAGCTTCAATATCAGCTGCTGCCAGGAAAGGTCAGTGGGACAAAACTTCAGACCACTTACCATTCTCTCAAGACTTTAAGAAACAGACAAATACTGCTAAAGAAAGAATCTATTGATGGATTCGACAGCATTGATGCATTATTTTCTTTAAACAAGTACTATCACTGCCTGCCTTTGCCTGTCTGAACACTCAGATAGGATGACGGGAAAGCCGTTTATTTAATTTTTTTGGCCCTCAGATGAGTTGTGTTTACAATGACGCATTAAAAATAAGAGCAAACGTTTCCAGCTGTTGGAAGGGGACAAAAATGATGATTGTTCCCAGACTTATACGCAAGATGAAGTTGCCAAAAACACTAATATCAGTGTTTAAATAACTCTGATATGTAAAGGACATGGCGTGTTAAAGAATGTCTGGGTAAAGTTACACTGAACGAGGTATCACCGGTGTAACTGATGCTATAGTGACAAATGCCTTCAGATGAACAATCATCCTGACAGCAGGACGGTAGGCAGTGACATTATTGCTCCGCATCCTTCTACCTCCTGTGAACACGGCAGACATTAGGCTCGTGCTCTGAATGATTTAGGCCACTTTAATAATTCAGTGTTTCCCTGAGCTAATTAGATAAGTGCCAGAGGTTTAAGGTCTTGTGAAGGCCCCAAGGGACATGTGGAGGAATGGGCCGTGTGAAATACAACCTCACCCATTGTAGCCGCTTTGAAGGAACTTTTCATTGTATATTTACACATTTGATTCAGTTCATCAAATTACTAATAATTACTTTAAAATGATTTATATTCACAATCTCAATTTAAATAAATACTCTAATCGGAATACAATAAATAAACTGCAAAGCCAAACTTCTGGGAATGTGATTTTGCAGTGGGTTTTTTTGTTGTTTTTACCACAAATTATATTGAATAATTCAGTTTTTACTTCCAAAAACCATAAATTTGACCGTATTTTACAGTAAAATTACAAATAATGTGATGCAGTTAACCAACTAACAGTTTTTTCAGTAAGTTTGTGGAACTTTTTTTTTAGGGATACAGTAAATATTAATAACGGTTATTAAATAATAATATCAGTTATTAAAATTCTGGTTATTAAAGTATTTTCTCAAATATTTTTGAATTTGAATAACTATTTACTATTGTGTCTTATATAAACTAAAAATAAAACACTACATAATTGTTTCAAAGTTAAAAATTAAGGCATCACATCATTATGATGTACAGTATGAAAAATTGATATTTATTTTGAGATTTGCTAAAGATTACATTTAATTATTTTATTTATTTATTTTTCATTAAAGATTAACGAAGCAAGTGTTAGATGGCAGCAAATTAAATATATAATTTGTTAGGTGCTTTAAATATGCATCTGCTAAATGAATAAATGTACAATGTAAATATTTATTTGAATTTTTAAAAAATGTGAAGTTTCTGGATGTTTAAGGATCATTCAATGGAAAGGGGAAAAATTCTGCTCACACACACACACACACTGAGAAGTTGAACACTACAGTATTTCCTTCCAGAGACCTCCCTATCCGCTCTGGCCTTTTCTACCAAGTTAAGTTTTGGGTCAGGTCTCCAGACAGCGTCATTTTCCACAAGGTGAACCTCCTCACAGGAAAGCGGTCACCTCTGCCTCACCCTTCCATCTCCACAGCCAGAGCGACTGCAGAAGGAGAGGCAAAAGGACAAGCAGATATCACTTATATCATCATAGATACAAAGTGTTGTTTCACAGCACTGCCGGTAAACCAACAGCCCTTAAGCTTCCTAACAGAAATAGGAAGCTCAGAAGTGAGTTATCTAAGGGAACAGAGACACTTAGTGAAGAAACATTTTATCATAACAGAAAGCAAGAACTGTGTTGCATAAACACATCCTCTTTCGTGAAACCTTGTCTTTATCTGCGCGCTTTTGCATGTGCCTGACTGAAGCTGATAAATCGCATGTAAAGACAACTAAAAAAAAAGTATTCGTTACCCTTACTTAATTTAATTGAAAAAAGTTTTTTTGAATACAATTTAATTTAGTTCATCCAAAATAAATCAGTTTGATTAGATTAACACAATTTAGTTGGTAAATGAGTAAATAAACACAAATTCATTTATTCTAAAATGTTTAAATTAACTTTATTACATTTGTCAAACTACATTTTCTTAAGTTGGTCCAACTTATCATTTATTTTCTCATATTTAAACACTGTTTCATTCATCATGTGCATGTATTTGGTGAAAATGCAATGTATATAATGCAATGTAGCCTATAGGTATGACTTCGCTATAGTTATGCTCACTCAGTGCCCAGAACCTATAAGCACAAGCGCCACTCTTCAGCACAATGATAACTCATTACTATAATATATAAGTATATTTGTGTGTGTGTGTGTGTGTGTGTGTGTGTGTGTGTGTGGTGTGTGTGTGTGTGTGTGTGTGTGTGTGTGTGTTGTGTGTGTGTGTGTGTGTGTGTGTGTGTGTGTGTGTGTGGTGTGTGTGTGTGTGTGTGTGTGTGTGTGTGTGTGTGTGTGTAAAAAAAATGTTTCAATTAAAGTCAAATTAATCTATTTTCTTTAGACTTACCAGTGCACTGCATATACTTTATTTTTTGAGTGTCAAAATTCCACTAATATGAGACTGGAAGCATAGTCAATCTATCATGCAAACTATATCAAGAGTACAAAATACATTTTTAATAATAATAATAATGTATATATATCGGGGCTAATAATTATATATGTAAATATATTATTATTAGTACAATTATCATACTAATAATATTTATAATTAAAGTAAATCTATTGTTGTTGTTAATAATAATAATAATATAAGTAAATGTATTATTGTTATTATTATTATGAATACTAAAACTAATAATAATACAAGTAATGTTTTATTATTATTATTAGATTTACTTTTGTGTAGTAAGAGTAGTAGCAGGCTAGTAGTAGTATTGCTGAGGCCCTGGTAAGGCCAGTAGTTCAGATTTGTCATTGTTCTGCCAAAATTCTACCAACAATATTATAAATCTGTATTTGGGTCAATGACGTGACGGGTCATGTTTTTTTGTCCAAAGGCCTTAATAATAATAAAAAACAAATATATGACATCAAAAGTATGTAAGGTTGGTAGTACAACTTGATCTCTTTTATTGAATCCAAAAAGTTATAATGATATTTTACTACATTTAAAGGTATTTTAAAGATTTTGAAGTGTCAAAAGGTCATTCGGTTTAACCGTCCGAAGACCAATACAGCCATTTCATTTGTGATTAAAATATCTTAAAATGTGATAAATTTATATAGTTTTTATTCTGCCATGATTTTATAACATTATACCGGTATATCAACATAGTGCAAAATGGTATTAAAATTATGTGTAGAAGTCAATGCTTTGTTATGAGAAAGAATGTCCGGAAAAATGAATTTCATTGATGAGGCAGAACGCACACCCTGTTTATTTTCTTTATTTTACAAAAGCATAATATTTTATTTCGATTGTATGTGGGCACATAAAAAAGTACACATTTAACAGTTTATTTTCTCATATTTCTTAACTCTATATGACCAGAAATGATGGTAGTACTTTAAGTCTATTTTTCTGCTATGTGAAAAAAAACGAGCAAAACGCACGGGTGCGTTTTTGGTCCCCAGAGGGTTAATGTAGGCTACACAAATTCATGTTCGCTTCAGTCTGGTTATAATCAGATTCAGTGCGTTCTTCATCTTCAATCCGCAGCGGCGCCGAGCAGAGAGCGCGTCAGAAACAGGACAGGGTGTGTGTGTGTGTTCATCTGAGCCTCATTGGTCAGTCACTGCTCGTCAATGTCAGAATATTTGAGATGACCAATCAAATCAAAGTAGGCGGGCTTTATGTTCAGACGCTGCTGAGCGCGAATTTTAACAGTACGACTCGATGCGTACGGTCAAGTGCGAGATAAGTAAGTAGCTAAACTTAACATTTCATATTTGACTTTTTTTTAGGTCATAAATGTTAAACGAATGACAAAAAATAATCAGGCAAACTAATATAGTTTTAAATTCACCACTTCGAACTGATAATAGGCTATGTAACGTGACTCATGTAATAATTAGTTTACTGCCATTGTGAGGGGACAAGAAACATTAACAAAGCCGTTTTCATCACGTTAGGCACAAGATTTATAATGAATGTGTACATATTGAGAATATAATACAAATTGTAGCCTTTAGTAAATTAAAAAAGCTCAGCTTTAGGGGGGGAACAGAAAGGGATGAAGAGAGTGAGAAAAAAGAAAGAGTGATGGAGATGAGGAGAGAGCAGGTATTGACACATAATCTACTGCCCACTGACATGGGTTTAAAGGCCGTCTTGCAGGGTTAATTTTTCAACGAATTTGTGCAATTTGCTTGTTGGTAATAAATATTTAAACTGTTATCCATGTTGTTGGGTATCACAAAACGGAATATAATACGAAAAGTAGGTACTATCTTACAGCGGTTTGCAATTCTCCTTTCCACCACAATGCATTGGATGACGTCAGCTTGGGGAAAGAATTTACCAAAGCCCGCTGCCCGCCTTGCAGAGCATTGAGAGTGACTAGAGAGACGAGTAGTAGACGAGAGTATTCAGATAGCGCAGATTATAGATAAATACATAGAGATAGATAGATAGACTAGATATATAGACAGACAGACAGATAGATAGATAGGCTAGTATATGCAGTAACTGGACATCCAACTGCGCGGGCGACTCTGACGTGCGACCAATGAGCCAACTCTACGTTGTCAGTCAATCTACCTACTATATATTTCTATCTATTTATCTATCTAGCTGCTAGCTAGCTATGCTAACGTTATGCTATCTGGATGTCTGCCTATCTCTCTCTCTATACTGCCCACACAAGCACCTGCCAAACACAGTGACAGACACGCGGCGGCTATACGTTTGCAAAAACATTTTCACCGGAGGAAGAGATAAACGCTTAGAAACGTCGCCAGCAGCCATATCACCCTGTAGCCCAAGACTGGTTGCCCACTGAAGCTAAGCAGGGCTGAGCCTGGTTAGTACCTGGATGGGAGACCTTCTGAGAAAACCAGGTTGCTGCTGGAAGAGGTGTTAGAGAGGCCAGCAGGGGTGCTATCCCTGTGGTCTGTGTGGGTCCTAACGCCCCAGTGTAGTGATGGGGACACTATACTGTCAATATAGCACCGTCCTTCGGATGAGACGTTAAACCGAGGCCCTGACTCTCTGTGGTCACAAAAAATCCCAGGATGTCTTTCGAAAGAGTAGGGGTGTAACCCCGGCATCCTGGCCAAATTTGCCCCTTGGCCTCAGTTCATCATGGCCTCCTAATCATCCCCATATACTGATTGGCTTCATCAATGTCTCCTCTCCACCAGTAAGCTGGTGTGTGGTGGGCATTCTGGCGCAATATGGCTGCCGTCGCATCATCCAAGTGGATGCTGCACACTGGTGGTGGTTGAGGAGATTCCCCCCCTTCTATGTAAAACGCTTTGAGTGTCCAGAAAAGCGCTATATAAATGTAATGAATTATTATTATTATTATTAAACGCCAATGGGCTACTTAGCAACCTGACGTCATGTCCGCAACGGGTAAATACGGCTCGCTCTCTTCCGGTCTGAAGGCGTACAGACACAAAGTAGACATTTTCCGCCTAATACTAGAAAACAGTACAGCATTATAACACGCATATTCTGTCAGCCCGGGGTTGTTTATTAGCCTAATGTAAGCTAGCAAACTAACGTAAGCCATAAAGTTTGAGATATATAGACTTACCTTCATATCCGTGGATATATGAAGAGGCATACATTTTAAAGCCATTCTCTCTAATTTGCTGGTAGGTGATTTGGAGGAGGACTTACAAAGGCGATATACGTCCGTTATTGTAAGTTTCGGCAACTTTTGTAAACACTAGGGGTGTGCATTGGCACTGCCCTCACAATTAGATTCGATTACGATTCACCAGGTAACGATTCGATTCAATTCGATTCTACGATGCATTGCGATGCATCAAAATTCTACTGCACACAACAAGGCACATTTTTCATCAGTCATGAGGCAATACAAGCATATTGAACAACAGATTTTATTGGCTGCTATTATAACTCCTGTATCTTTGACATCAATGTCATTAAATTAAATAAAATTGATTGGTACAGGGTATTGAATATGGCATTTTCAAACGCGGTCATCTCCCTCCAGCTCAGCCATCTTTATTGTTGTTATTATACCCCCGGAAGTAATTGAAACTTCAAAACTTTATTGTCCAAGGCCAGAAAATAAACAGTGAAATAATCGATTATGGCACTTTGCCGCATCGATGCTGAATTGTGCATTTCCCGCATTGCGATGCATTGCCGAATCGATTATTGTTGACACCACTAGTAAACACCTCATCTCATATTGTAGAATAGCGCCGGAAAAGACGAGGCCGCATTTCCGGTGAGGAAGTAGTTACGTGCAAGGAGCCCATAGAGCTAGCATGATGCCTTCTATTTCTAAATGACAAAGAGAAAGTTTACCAGTACTACGACACTATGAAAAAGGTTACCGGTACTTATCTGAACTAACGTCATGATCAGTGCAACTAGATATAAAGAAAACGTTGATTTTTCACTCGGTCCTATTCAATGACAATAAAAAATATATGTGTCGTTATTGTGCACTGCTGCTCGTAGACTAGCTCCAGTGCTCATTGCTGTGGTGCTAAATGATAGCAACTCACCAGGACACTTCACCAACTCTTCCTCATCCCAGTCTGTCGCCATAGTTATAATACTAGGCTGAGAATGTCTAATAGTAGACGGGCTCCGATACTAGGCTGAGGCTGCCTTTCCTCCACTTCTCCCCAAGGTGACGTCATCGCCGAATCGCGTAAAAAAACTGTTAGTACCAAAAACGTAAAACACTGGTCTTTAAGACTATTTTTGAGACATTTTAAAAATAATATACATATCTTTAGTGATTTATGTACCCATTAATCGACAGTGGTGGTTAACCTGCAACATGCCCTTTAAAGCTATTTCTAATCGTTTTTTTTTTTTTGGTCTTCAAACGTCTTGAAATGCACATATCAGAGAAATAAAAAAAATTGAATCCCCCTACCAACCTCAAATTCATTACCTCTTTGATTATAAAGCCCTGTCTACGACCCTGTATTAGGCATAAGATCAATAATGAATGTGTATAGCCTACATATTGTGAATGCATTTAATAAACGTAATTACCTAGCTTTAGTAGCTTTCAGTAAATAAACGCGTCTGAGAAAATGATTCATAGGCAAAATCAGTTGACCCAATGTTTACTTTCTTCACTGACAGACAAAAATGAAAAAGTATATCAGTCAAAGCTCAGCTTTAGGAGGGGAAGAGACAGGGCAAGAGAAAAACAAAGAGAAAAAGAGTGTGATGATGATGAGGAGAGAAAAATAATCAGCTGCCCACTGAGATGGTTTTAAAGCTGTTATCCATTTTTTTTTTTTTTGCCTTCAAAACATCTTAAAATGCATGTAGATCAGAGAAATCAAAATTTTCTCAGGGAAACCCCGAACCCCCTATCTACCCTATACCTCACATTTGGGACCACAGTGATTATAAAACCCTACCTTTGCATGGTAATGAAACTGGTTAATAGTGAGCATTAGATGCTAAACTAGTGTTACCTTTATTATTTAAAAAAAAAAAATCATACCCTCATTGGGGGCTTAGCCCCCCAAAAATGAAAATCCTAGTGACGCCCCTGACCATACCTATCGCCAATCTAAACTGTATGCTAATTGTCAATTGTATTTTATGATAGTGGTCCTGACAGAAATGTTTTCATGTTTGATGTACTTTTTTTTACATTATTAAATGTGGTATGTTATTTTATATTTCTTCTGTGGTACACACCTCTCAACATCAATGTCAAATCAGTTTTTTTCATGAATAATTATCTGCAAATGAATAATTTTAGAAATATTCATGGTTAAACCGAATGACTTTTTTTGGTGACAAATTTTGTTCATCTTGTAAAAAAATGTCATAAGCAGTGTTAATTGAGTGTACAAACCACATAATCTCATTGTTAACACTTAGTAAAACTAAAAAAATGGTTTAAAAATTAATCATTTTTTTTACAATATAAAAACCTTATCATTCAATGATTTTTAGATGTCAAATATATTATATTTATTTATTTAACATTACGTTTATAACAAAATTTTTAAAAAATATTTAAATGTAACTACAACACAACTATAAATTCAACACTTGCAACAAAAAAATAAGCTATTCAGTATTATTACAATTCAGTTACTGAAAACACAATTCAGTATTATTCGAAAATCTAAATGCTCTAACCTAACCCTAACCCTAACCTAACCATTAGAAAACAAGTAAAACACATTTGATTGATTGGCAGTAAGCCATAGCCTAGAAAACCCTAGCGGCAGCAAAATTTATTTTGCAGCCAGTGTAGTCTAGCAACTCTCCGTTGGCTTTCGAGCTGGAAAATCAAACTCTAGTCAGGCCAATCACATTGTGTATAGAGTTGGTGGGCGGGCTTAACATAATGACAGCAGAGTTGTGACGGTTCCGCGTGAATTCCCTGCTACTTGAAAACAAAGAAGTTGACCGCTGCTGCTGGTGAACAGCGGTCTTTCGAATCGGCCTTGGAGTTAAGCTTTTCTTTGAGAAAAGAACGGCACTGAAGTCATTCTTAAAAAAGGGAGATGTGTTTGGAGCTTTGCCGACCGGATACGGCAAAAGTTTAATCAACTCAAATCAGACTCACTCAGTCACAACCGTTCGTTGCTCTGGTTGGTTGTAGCGCTATCCTATTGCGTGCAGAGGGAATTTGAAAGACAACCGTTTATCCATTCCCTCGGATAGAGGCATGCCAATGGTGAGTTCCCAGACCTAACATCTTGATGTGGGTCTGGCTTGCCAGGCTAAGTAAGCCAGACTATGTGTACTATGCCCCGACAGGGTGATCAGAACCTGATCTCGTTTTAATCACACTACCTGTATCGGTTGTCTTGCCTGAAGCTCTGTGAGCTCACAAACTATCATTTGAAATCCGTCTGACAACAATGACAGACATCCCAAACAATATTTTGTCAGCAGAAGTCAACAAAGATAAACAAAACAAAACAGAATGTTGAAAACAGAATGCAGACCAAAATGAACTAACCACAATAAGTAACTGTTTATGCCATATTAAAAGACTCTGTCATCACTTTAGCGAGATCAAAAAAATCAGCCTGTCATCAAATGAATTTAACATAGATGAGTCAGTGAAGCCAATTAGGATCACCGCTTTACTTGCCTGTGAAAGTGGAAGTAAAAACACATGAAAAGTCTACAAATTTGTCTGATCTCGTGAGAAAGTTGACTTAGCTCATGACAAAAACCTCTGCAAATTATCCAATCTTAGAAGGCTTTGCCTAGAAATCCACAGACTGACAGCTATGCATAAACCCAAACAAAAGCACAGCGAAATGAATGACCTACTGTATAAACAAACTTCAAGTTCCTTCCTAAAGCCAACTGCACTTCTCTTCTAAACAGAAATCTCATATCATGCTCTAAAAACCTCAAGAAGTGAATAAGAGGAGGTGGAGTGCTGCTGTTCTTACTCAGCTGTTTCCCAGTGCAACATCAACATGTCAGATGTTGTGAGAAACACTGACAACAAGTTAGAGTAATGGATTCAAAACACAGGCCTTTCGCCCACGCGCCAGAAATAGAACCGTGTTTTATCACCAATGACATAGCCAAACAGATTTAACAGTCTAATCATTACTGTTATTTTTGACCAGCGTTAACAAGTAGAGACTATAACTTACCTAACGTTACATTTTCAGTAGGCCTAATGTGTAGTTCCGCTGTTTTCAAAGGCTGTAGCTTTTCCAACATCAGGGTTCTTCTTATTCCATCCAGTAGGCTACACAGAGTGACAAAAATCGATGTCACAGTAGGCCTATTTTTTCTGACTTGCGCTTTTGCAGCAACGCGAAATGACACGAAACAAGAAACTTCTCTCCATCACATCTAGCGTTGGGATTTCCGGTTCATGAATCGATTCGTTTGTCAATGTAAATAAATGACTCACTGATTAAAAAAATCGATTCATATATCAAATAAACAAATGCGGATCCAAAAAATATCATGCTAGGACCCACAAAGCTATAATCTAGAGTAACCAAAAATGTAAGGAAATAGGAAAATAAGATAAGGTTACATTTGCATTTGTCGTTTTTTCTTTAATCTTTTTCTTATTTTTCCTTGTCATATCGTTAAGTGAATTCCATGTTTTACTGTAAGGCTCGATGCATACTAAACATCAGCAGTTAAGTAGCCTAAGTGAGTTGATTCAGTGGCCACTTCAGTGGAATTCATCAGGCAGATTCAAACAGTTAAGAGTCTTTTAAGCGATTCATTGATGAAACGATTCATATGAGTGTTTGTGTATCGGACTGAACCGGTCGCTCTTTGTTTTGTTTTGTGAAAAGATGTGCTGGAAATGCTGAATCCAACATAGCCTACCAAACTTGCTAATTTAATTATTTATAAATGTATATACATGAGGATATAGCTAGCTACTGTCTGTGTTAGTAGCCTACAATTAGTGTAGCTTTTTTTAAGGGTATAAGCTTGTAGTTGACCTACTTTATAGGTAGCTTGTTTGCAAAAAGGTTTATAAAACACTAATAAGGGTTGATATGGAGAAGAATGGAGTCTGAAATATATGATCTACTCAAAAAACCATTAGATAAATTTTCCCCCTACTTGTGCCTCCTCATTGTAATGGTTATATCTTCTCAAACCATGAAAGTGCTCTTCATGTTGCGTTTCAGTGGGCGAAAGCACGTCTTTGAAATTCTTACCATGTAGAAGGTTCCTGCAGCAATTCTGCAAACAAATGAATACCACAGCTACCCTCCCACATACACCAGCTCTGTTATACAATCCAAACTACAGAGGTAATCTCAAGAGGAACATGCTGTCAGATGATTTACCTCTTTAAGGCTAAGATATTTGAAATTGATATTTTGATTGAAGTAAACAGAGATAGGCTGAGACCTTGAAACTGATCAAACACTACTACAATAAATACAGCATATACCAAAATACAATATATCAAAATGACTACAAAATAACCATTTATTTACAAAAACTAGTTTTGCTTACCAGAGTTTGACATTTACCACATGACGTAAACACAGCTTTGTGGTGACTATTTACTCGGTCCCTTCATCTTTAGCTTGTTATTTAGGTGGCTAAAGTACACATAGACGGATTCAATTCACCACTGGACATTTCTTAAACTTTTAAATACATTAATTACATGGTATGAATAAATGACTAGAAAGAGGGCCACTTGGGGTTGAGCAGCTTTAGACAGGAGACTTGGAAGTGGAAGTGATTTGAAATATGTGAGTGACAACAAATATCAGAATCTATCCCACTTTACTTGAACTACCGGGTTGAATCACAGTCGTTGAGCTGAAAATGTGATACAAATCGGATTGTAGTTCTCATACCATGACACGCTCTTACCTGAAAAAAGAGCATGATGAAATAATCCCACCCCCACTAAAGACGTTGCCCCCCAACTCTACTTCTCATCTTCTCCAAACAATTTTCTACAAGGGCGCAAATAAGACAGTGTACCATCTGTTTTATCCCAATTCAAATGCAGTATCTCAAATGGTAGAGTGATCAGTGTTATGTTAGAGCAAACATAGCAATTAAGCTAATTAAGTTCCCGCAGATTCCCTTTGATTTATGGCAGTCGGAGGAAGACGATTTCAGGAAACACTGATTCTCTCCCTCCGCTGCGATGCGATGATGATGGGCCTTTAACAGCAGCGGGAGTAAATGGCTCCTCCGGCGTCTGTCACTAACCCAGGCCAGCATGGGACGAACAGTCATGATGACAGGGCCAGAGTACTGTGTCAACATGCTGACCCCAGCTGTCAATCACCGAATGATGCCCAAGTGCTGCGGTGCAGCGATGTGTGCAACAAAGAGAGACGAGGATACAAAGAGGAGGATGAGGTGACGAAGGTTGGGAAAGGACACAGAAAATCGAAAAGATTAGTCACGCTATGACTAGCGGAAAAAGTCTAGTCATCATCTAGACAGAAACCATCCACCTAAACAGAAATACCCTGTCTGTCTGACTGTCATGTAATCTGACCAATCACTATTTTCTATTTTTGCACCTCTTCTGTGATGAGCATTTTCTTTTTTAAAGATTGATAGATTTTTTGTTAAAAAAGTCAAGGTGGTTTATAGTAACTGATTTTAAATTCAGAAAATTTTAATTCAAAATAGTTTGGAATTGTCTTTTAATGTTATTTTTTAATGTATGAATATTAATATTTGATATT